>OY997268.1:568407209-569007209 GCA_963921465.1 Triticum timopheevii | reverse complement strand
ATAAAGAAAATTGGGTTGCCTCCCAACTAGCGCTATCGTTTAACGCCCCTAGCTAGGCATAAAAGCAAAGATAGATCTAAGGAGTGCCATCTTTAATTTTCAGTTTTTTAGCGGAGTCATGCTCGAATCCGGGAGGTTCTTTCCGCTTCCCTTCATACTCGGAAATTTTTAGATCTAAAGAATCCAACCGCTTATTGCAAAGAGTAATCAACATAATCAAGCGGTGAAGATTTCCGCTAACACTTTTAAGAGGCTCAAGAGACTTTTGTAAATTTTTTGTTACTTTGCAAATCTTTCCAAACACTTGGGTTTCTTCTTGGGTAGGATGTGTCCTCCCTTTTGAGGTAGTGTTCCCACTATTCCCTCTATAATTTATGTGCAATACTGGGATCAATCTCAATGAAATTTCCCTTGGCAATGCAATCCAAGAGTTGTCTATGCGTCATATTTAACCCAACATAAAAATTACGAAGAAGAATTCTAAAGTTCACCTCTAGGGTGCACTTGCGATAAGATTCCATCATCCTATACCAAGCATCTTTTAAGTTTTCTCCTTGCCTTTGCTTGAAGTGAAGAACTTCAAGTCGGGAGACATAGGAGCGGATAAGGAACTAGACATAATGACAAGGCAAACGAGCTAACACATGACAAACGGAAAAAAAGCAAGCAAAAAGAGAGGAGAAGATTGGGAAAGAGAGGGCGAATAAAACGGCAAGGGTGAAGTGGGGGAGAGGAAAACGAGAGGCAAATGGCAAATAATGTAAATGTGAGGGAGATGGGTTTATGATGGATACTTGGTATGTCTTGACTTGAGCGAAGACCTCCCCGGCAACGGCGCCAGAAATCGCATGTTGGCGGGAGGTCGAATCTTTACTTGACTTGGTGGAAGCCTCCCCGGCAACGGCGCCAGAAATCCTTCTTGCTACGTCTAGAGCTTGCGTTGGTTTTCCTCGAAGAGGAGAGGGTGATGTAGCGATAGTAGCGTAAGTATTTCCCTTCGTTTTTGAGAACCAAGGTATCAATCCAGTAGGAGGCTCAAAAGTCCCACACACCTACACAAACAAACTGAGAACTCGCAACCAACACAATAAAGGAGATGTCAATCCCTTCACGGCCACTTGCAGAAGTGAGATCTAATAAAGATAGTATGATAAGATAAAATATATTTTTGGTATTTTATAATATAGATGCAAAAAAGTAAAGATGCAAATAAAAGTAGATTGAAAACAAATATGATAAGAGATAGACCCGGGGGCCATAGGTTTCACTAGTGGCTTCTCTCAAGATAGCATAAGCATTACTGTGGGTGAACAAATTACTGTCGAGCAATTGATAAAAAAGCGCATAGTTATGAGATTATCTAGGCATGATCATGTATATAGGCATCACGTCCATAACAAGTAGGCCGACTCCTGCCTGCATCTACTACTTTTACTCCACACATCGCACGACTCCTGCCTGCATCTAGAGTATTAAGTTCATAAGAACAGAGTAACGCATTAAGCAAAATGGCATGATGTAGAGGGATAAACTAAAGCAATATGATATAAACCCCATCTTGTTATCCTCGATGGCAAAAATACAATACATGCCTTGCAACCCTTTCTGTCACTGGGTATGGACACCGCAAGATTGAACCCAAAGCTAAGCACTTCTCCCATGGCAAGAAAGATCAATCTAGTAGGCCAAACCAAACTGATAATTCGAAGAGACATGCAAAGATAACTCAATCATACATAAAAGAATTCAGAGAAGATTCAAGTATTATTCATAGATAAAATTGATCATAAATCCACAATTCATCGGATCTTGACAAACACACCGCAAAAAGATTTTACATCGAATAGATCTCCACAAGAGAGGGGGAGAACATTGTATTGAGATCCAAAAAGAGAGAAGAAGCCATCTAGCTAATAACTATGGACCCGTAGGTCTGTGGTAAACTACTCACAACTCATCGGAGGGCAAGGATGTTGACATAGAAGCCCTCCGTGGTCGATTCACCCTCCGGCAGAGTGCCGGCATAGGCTCCAAGATGAGACCTCGCGGATATAGAAGGTTACGGTGGTAGAAATTGTGTTTCGTCCTCCTCCTGGATGTTTTTGGGGTACGTAGGTATATATAGGAGGAAGAAGTACGTCGGTGGCCGCCCGAGGGGCCCACGATTCAGGGGGGCGCGTCCTATAGGGGGGCGGGGGCGTGCCCTCCTATCTCGTGGGAGCTTCGGCAGCTTCTTGGCTTTCACTCCAAGTCCTCTGGATCACGTTCGTTCCAAAAATCACGCTCCCGAAGGTTTCATTCCATTTGGACTCCATTTGATATTCCTTTTCTTCGAAATACTGAAATAGGCACCAAAATAGCAATATGGGCTGGGCCTCCGGTTAGTAGGTTAGTCCCAAAAATGATATAAATGTGTAAAATAAAGCCCATAAACATCCAAAAGGGGTAATATAATAGCATGGAACAATCAAAAAATATACATACGTTGGAGACGTATCACCTACTCGCGATCTTCTAAGCCTAGCGCGTCGAGCTCAAAGGGACAGAGAGACACAACAGTTTATCCTGGTTCGGGCCACCTTGCGGTGTAGTACCCTACTCCAGCATTTTGGTGGATTGCCTCGAGGGGCTGAGGATGAACTAGTACAGTGGATGATCTGTCCTCAGGAGGTGAGGTGTTCTTAAGCTCAAGAGAGCTGGTGAGGTGATCGGGCGAGAATGGATCCGATCCCCCTCTATGGTGGTGGCTAAGTCCTATTTATAGTGGCCTTGGTCCTCTTCCCAACTGTTGGCGGGAAGGGATCCCACAACGACCATATTTGAAGGGGGACAGGAAGTACATCCTATCCTGACTAAAGTGGTCTTCGCCTGTGAAAAGCCTCTGGTCGTGACGCTGCGGTGGGCTCGGCGATGACCTCTGTCCTACCGTCGTGTCAGTCTTGGTCTTGTTGCACCAGAATGGAAACCTTTGGCTGATTCCTCGGGACTCCACGCCTGCTACTTGCCTCCTTTTCACCAAAGAGGAAATTGGTACTCTGCACCCGCCTGGCCTTGGTCCTCATGGCTCACGTCAGCTGAGCCTCGTGAGGTGCACCTTGCATAGAACTCTCCGCCCCTCGGCAGCCATCCTGAGGAGTGATACTTCTCCAACGTATCTACTTTTCCAAACACTTTTGCCCTTGTTTTGGACTCTAACTTGCATGATTTGAATGAAACTAACCCGGACTGACACTGTTTTCAGCAGAACTGCCATGGTGTTGTTTATTGTGCAGAAAACAAAAGTTCTTGGAATGACCTGAAAATCCACGGAGATAACTTTTGGAAAATATAAAAAATAATGGCGAAAGAATCAAGGCCAGGGGGCCCACACCCTGTCCATGAGGGTGGGTGGCGCGCCCCCTCCCCCTGGGAGCCCCCCTATCTCGTGGGCCCTTTGATGCTCCACCGACCTCAACTCCAACTCTATATATTCCGTTTCACGGAGAAAAAAATCAGAGAGAAAGTTTCATCGCGTTTTACGATACGGAGCCGCCGCCAAGCCCTAATCTTTCTCGGGAGGGCAGATCTAGAGTCCGTTCGGGGCTCCGAAGAGGAGGATTCGTTGCCGTCGTCATCATCAACCATCCTCCATCACCAATTTCGTGATGCTCACCGCCGTGCGTGAGTAATTCCATCGTAGCCTTGCTGGATGGTGATGGGTTAGATGAGATTTGCCATGTAATCAAGTTAGTTTTGTTAGGGTTGATCCCTAGTATCCACTATGTTCTGAGATTGATGTTGCTATGACTTTGCTATGCTTAATGCTTGTCACTAGGGCCCGAGTGCCATGATTTCAGATATGAACCTATTATGTTTTCATGAATATATGTGAGTTCTTGATCGTATCTTGCAAGTCTATAGTCACCTATTATGTGTTATGATCTGACAACCCCGAACTGACAATAATCGGGATACTTCTCGGTGATGACCGTAGTTTGAGGAGTTCATGTATTCACTATGTGTTAATACTTTGGTCCGGTTCTCTATTAAAAGGAGGCCTTAATATCCCTTAGTTTCCATTAGGACCCCGCTGCCACGATAGGGTAGGACAAAAGATGTCATGCAAGTTCTTTTCCATAATCACGTATGACTATATTCGGAATACATGCCTACATTACATTGATGAACTGGAGCTAGTTCTGTATCACCCTATCTTATAGCTATTACATGAGGAATCACATCCGACATAATTATCCATCACTGATCCAATGCCTACGAGCTTTTCACATATTGTGCTTCGCTTATTTACTTTTCCGTTGCTACTGTTACAATCATTACAAAACTGCTATCTTTTACTTTTCCCACTATTACCATTACTATCATACTACTTTGCTACTAAATACTTTGCTGCAGATACTAAGTTATCCAGGTGTGGCTGAATTGACAACTCAACTGCTAATACTTGAGAATATTATTTGGCTCCCCTTGTGTCAAATCAATAAGTTTGGGTTGAATACTCTACCCTCGAAAGCTGTTGCGATCCCCTATACTTGTGGATTATCAAGACTAATTTCTGGCACCGTTGCCGGGGATCATAGCTCTATTCTTAGAGTCACTTGGGATTTATATCTACTGATCACTATGAAGAACTTGAAAGACGCAAGAACTAAGATTTTCCCTCAACTACGAGGGGAGGTAAGGAACTGCCATCTAGCTCTGCACTAGTTTCTCCTTCTGTTTTGAGTAAGCTTGCGACACCTAAACCTGCTACTGCTATGAATTTTCTGATATGTCGCATGTTATTGATGACGCCACTTCTGCTATGCATGATACTTATGATGAAACTACTTCTATGCTTGATACTACTGTGCCATTAGGTGAATATCTTGATGAACAACTTGCTAGGGTTAGAGAGAATGAAATTATTGAAAACGAAATTATTGATGATAGTGATGATGAAGGTTCTCCCCCTAATTATAAATTGTCTGTTGTTCCCGAGGGTTATGTTATGGATGAAGAAGCTGCTAGAGCTATTTTTTCTTGCAATGATAGATATGATCTTAAGAAGTTATTAGCTAAATGGAAGGAGCAATCTCTTAATGCTAGAATGAAACATGACCCCGCTTTTGCTACTTCACCTATCTGTGTTAGTGATAAGGATTATGAATTCTTTGTTTATCCTGAGGTTATTACTTTGGTTGAATCTGATCCTTTTTATGGCTATGAATCTGAAACTGTTGTGGCACATCTTACCAAGTTAAATGATATAGCCACCCTGTTTACTAATGATGAGAAGTCTCGCTATTATTATATCCTTAAGATATTTCCGTTCTCATTAAAGGGTGATGCTAAAACTTGGTTTAATTCTCTTGATCCTGGTTGTGTGCGTAGTCCCCAGGATATGATTTATTACTTCTCTGCTAAATATTTCCCTGCTCATAAGAAACAAGCTGCCCTGCGGGAAATATATAATTTTGTGCAAATTGAAGAAGAGAGTCTCCCACAAGCTTGGGGGAGGCTTCTCCGATTACTTATGCTTTGCGTGATCATCCTCTTAAGAAAAATGAAATACTTGATATCTTTTATAATGGACTAACCGATGCTTCCAAGGACTATTTGGATAGTTGTGCTGGTTGTGTTTTCAGGGAAAGAACAGTCGACCAAGCTGAATTACTATTGAATAATATGTTGACTAATGATAATAATTGGACTCTTCCTGAGCCAATTCCTGAGGCAATTCCTGAGCCAATTGAGCCAACTCCTGAGCCTATTCCTAAACCAACTCCGAAGAAGAGGGGTGTTCTATTTCTCAGTCCTGAAAATATGCAAGAGGCAAAGAAATGAATGAAAGAAAAAGGTATTAAAGCTGAAGATGTTAAGAATTTACCTCCTATTGAAGAAATACATGGTCTTAATTTACTGCCTGTCGAAGAAACACATTGTCTTGATAACCGACACAAGTAGTAAAGGTAAATTCTCTCGATAGGTATGATAAAGTTGAAACCCCGTCTACTAAATTTCATAGCCCATGTTTAGATGAATTTGATGACTTTATGGCTAGACAAGAAAGTTTTAGTGCTCATTAGCAAATATGCTTCTATGGTTACCACTCAAGCTGAGCAAGTACTTAAAGCTCAAAGTGATTAGCTTGATGAATTAAATAATAAACATGACTTTGCTGTTAGAGTGGCTACTAGAACGGGTAGAATGACTTAGGAACCTTTGTATCCTGAAGTCCACCCTAAGAGAATCGAGCAAGATTCTCAGAGAAATAATTTAGAGGCACCTAGTTCTTCTAAAAAGAAGAAAAAGAAAAATGATAGGACTTTGCATGCTTCTAGTGAACCTGTTATAGACACACCTGAGAATCCCAATGATATTTCTATTTCCGATGCTGAAACACAATCAAGTGATGAACATGAACCTGGTGATAATGTTAATGATAATGTTCATGTTGATGCTCAACCTAGCAATAACAATGATGTAGAGATTGAACCTGCTGTTGATCTTGATAACCCACAATCAAGGAATTAACGTTATGATAAAAGAGACTTTGTTGCTAAGAAGCACGGTAAAGAAAGAGAACCATGGGTTTAGAAACCCATGCCCTTTCCTCCTAAACCATCCAATACAAAGGACGATGAGGATTTTGAGCGCTTTGCTGAAATGATTAGACCTATCTTCTTACGTATGCGCTTAACTGACATGCTTAAATTAAATCCTTATGCTAAATATATGAAGGATATCATTACAAATAAAAGAAAGATAACGGAAGCTGAAATTTCCACCATGCTTGCTAATTATACTTTTAAAGGTGGAATACCAAAGAAACTGGGAGATCTAGGGGTACCAACTATACCATGCTCCATTAAAATAAATTATGGTAAAACTGCTTTATGTGATCTTGGAGCCGATGTTAGTGTTATGCCTCTCTCGCTATATCATAGACTTGAATTGAATAAGTTGACACCTACTGAAATATTATTGCAAATGGCTGATAAATCAACTGCTATACTTGTCGGTATTTGTGAGGATGTGCCTGTTGTGGTTGCAAATGTCACTATCTTAACGGACTTCGTTATTCTTAACATTCCTAAGGACGATCGTATGTCGATTATCCTTGGTAGACCCTTTTTGAATACTGCAGGGGCTGTTATTGATTGCAACAAAGGCAATGTCACTTTTCATGTTAATGGTAATGAGCATACGGTACACTTTCCGAGGAAACAACCTCAAGTTCATAGCATCAATTCTATTGGAAAAGTTCCAACTATCATTATTGGAGATTTTGAATTTGCTCTTCCTACTCTCAATTAAAAGTATGATATTCTTATTGTTGGGGATGTTCATATCCCCATTGATGTAACCTAGTGTTATTCAAAATTTCTCCGATTCCGTGTTATTCGGAATGAGTTTGTTAACAAGACTTGATCAACCTTGTTAGTGGATTCATTTTGATGATCATGAGATGGATGAAACTAGAAGGCATAACCTTCTGTACCCACTTTTTACTTTCTGTTATTTAGAATAAATAAAGCAAAAATAGTATTATTTGTCTGTTTTTTGAATTTTCCATGCAATAAAAAATATCCCAAAAATAAAAGTGCTCCAAATTCCCTGCAAATTTAGTATGATTTTATGGAATATTTGAGGATTTTAGGCACTAAGAACACAACAGGGGGGGGGGTGCAAGCACCCGGCCACGAGGGTGGAGGGCGCGCCCACACCCCTTGGGCGCGCCCCCTGTCTCGTGGGCCCACAGTAGCCCCCCTCCACTTATTCCTGCACCCACACACTCCATCTTCCTCCCAAAAATCCCCATCCAGCTCAAGCACGAGTTCTAGCTCATTTTGCTGCGATTTTCGATCTCCTTGCTCAAAGCTCCATTCACAAAACTACTTTGGGAGATTGTTGCTTGGTATGTGACTCCTCCATTGGTCCAATTAGTTTTTGTTCTAGTGCTTTATTCATTGCAAATTTTTGCTGCATAGGTGACCCTGTTCTTGAGCTTGCACGTCAAATTTATGAGGTCCCAAGTAATTCTAATGCATGATATAGGCTCTAGGCATTTGTGGGAGCAGTTGCTACCAATCTTGTTTAGTTTGATTCACTTTTATTTTTGAAGTTACTAAAAATTTTAGAAATTTTCAGAAAATGATAAGGAGATTTTTTGAGGGGCTCTTCTAGCCAAGGCTCGAAGGATAAACAAGCTAAAGAGAAGGAAAAGGCCAAGTATAATCTTCCTCGCGTAGCGGAAGTACGACCGTGCGAATGGCCTTGTGATAATTTCTTGAGAGAAGCCGGGATTTATGAAGACTTTTATTCTCTGGCTGAAAATGCGGGCCTCACCGACTTCCTCCACGACCAGATCGATTAGTATCTCTTACTCACCAATACTTTCGTGCAAAACTTTTATTATTATCCCAAGAATTCACCTCCTTCAGTATCATTTCATTTATATGATGAGTTCAAGGAAATGTCATTACGTAATTTTTGTGCGGTATGTAGAATACCCTTTGAGGGTAGCTTAGATGAACCACATCGTAAAGATGTGGATGGTTTTGTTAACACTTACTGTAGGAGACTCGAAGAAGGGTTCCGATGCGAGAATCACTAGCATACATTTTCTTGTTTTATGCTACTTTGCCATATTTGCTAGTAGATGTTTAATTGGTCATGGAAATAGTGGAAACTTTGGTGTTCCTGATATTATTATTCTGTTCCATGCCTTGTTTGGTGACAACACTTTTAGTATGGGTGCCGTTATTTCTAAACGGTTAAGCCTAAAACGTACAAAGGGCCCCATCTTTGGAGGTATCTATGCTGCATGCCTTGCTGAACATTTTGAGATACCTATTAGGCATTATGAGAAAGAGGAGACATTGCTGCCTCTTTCCTTTTTAGATTACAGGAGCATGGTAGCGCATGAGTTTATTGTTAACAACAAAGATAAGATTCTTCTGTATAACCTGGGATTTAATAAGAAACACAATGAGATTATTACCCTGCCTGCGCCTTTGTTGTTTGATTTGACTGCAGATAATTACCTTGTCTTGCCGGAAGCGGTGTACGCTCATCGAGGCTAGACATCCGCTCCAGAGCTTGAGCCGGAACCTCCACTAGACCCTTATCGTTCATCATCGTACCAGTGGGATCCGGAGGAGATCGCTAGCCAGTGGTATCCAGATAATACTCCTCAGTACACCGGGGAGAGTAGCCGCAATCCTTGGCATTAGACCAACTTAGGCTAAAAGCCTAAGCTTGGAGGAGTACATATTTCTCACTGACTTTACATTCATGTTCACACACTATTCTAGTTGTCGGTGCTCATACTCTTTCATTGTATTATCCATGCTAGTTTAAATTCTTTTTCTAGCTTTCTCCTTGTGTGTTTGATAAACCTTAAGAAAAACCAAAAAATTAGTTAGTTTAATTTCCATGCTTGTAGTAGTAATTAAAATGAAAACCAAAAAGATTTCTTGTTCTTCTTTTACTTGTTGGGAGCTTTCCCGTGTAAATAGTTTTATTTTTTCTTTCCTTTGGGGGTCAAGAGTAGAAGACCATATTGAAAATGTTTAGTGGTTCTCATATGCATGATTGTTAATTTAACCTAGAGCCCATATTACTTTGTCTTCTCTCTTGAATTGAATGCTTGCAGATTCCAGCTTAGTCCAATGCACGTGCACTATTATTATTATACACACCGTTCGGTCGTGCAAGTGAAAGGCAATAATGACGATATATGATGGACTGATTGAGATGAGAGAAGCTGGTATGAACCCAACCTCTTTTGTTTTTGTAAATATGATGAGTTCATCGTTCCTGATTCAGCCTATTATGAGTAAACATGTTTGCAATGACAATTAGAGATTATAGTTGCTTATGCCATGCTTAATTAGCTAGAGCTTATAATGGTTTACCTTGTGTGCCAACATGCTATTAAAATGATTGTGATGTGGTATGATGGGATGGTATCCTCCGTTGAATGAATTGAGTGACTCAACTTGGCACATGTTCACGCATGTAGTTGAAACAAATCAACATTGCTTCACGATATTTATGTTCATGGTGGATTATATCCTACTCATGCTTGCACTTGGTGTAAATTAATTTTAATGCATGTTCATGACTGTTGTCGCTCTCTCAGTTGGTCGCTTCCCTGTCTTTTGCTAGCCTTCACCTGTACTAAGCAGGAATACTGCTTGTGCATCCAAACTCCATAAACCCCAAAGTTATTCCATATGAGTCCACCATATCTTCCTATATGCGGTATCTACCTGCCGTTCCAAGTAAATTTGTATGTGCCAAACTCCAAACCTTCAAATGAAATTCTGTTTTGTATGCTCGAGCAGCTCATGTTTCAACTAGGGCTGTCTATGTCTTCCATGCTAGGTGGGTTGTTCTCAAGGGGAGTGGACTCCCATGATCAAAAAGATCAAAGCAAATCAAAATAATTAAAACAAAACTCCCCCAGAGCTGTTGCTAGTTGGAGGCACTCGTTGTTTCAAGCAAGCCATGGATTGATGCTTGTTGGTGGTGGGGGAGTATAAACTTTACCATTATGTTTAGGAACCGCCTATAATGTATGTAGCATGGAAGATATCGCCATCTCGTAGTTGTTGCGTTGACAGTGAAAGTATACCGCTCAAAATGTTACTCATCTCTATTTCAAAATCGAGCTCTGGCACCTCTACAAATCCCTGCTTCCCTCTGTGAAGGGCCTATCTATCTACTTTTATGTTGAGTCATCATCCTTCTTATTAAAATGCACCCGCTGGAGAGCACACTATCATTTGCATTAATTACTATTAGTTTATATTGGGTATGACTTGACTGGATCTCTTTTACCATGAATTACAATGTTTAGTCAGTCCTTGATCTTTAAAGGTGCTCTGTATTTATGTTTTGCGGTCTCAGAAAGGGTTAGCGAGATACCATCTTGTTATATCATATTATGATTGTTTTGAGGAAGTGTTGTCATCCGAGATTTATTATTATTGCTCGCTAGTTGATTATGCCAATGATATGAGTAAATATGAGACCTAAGTGTTATTGTGAATATGGTTAGTTCATAATCTTTGCTGAAAACTTGAATGCTGGCTTTACATATTTACAACAACAAGAGCAAACAGAGTTTGTAAAAGTTTTTCTTTATCACTTTCAGTTTATCAACTGAATTGCTTGAGGACAAGCAAAGGTTTAAGCTTGGGGGAGTTGATACGTCTCCAACGTATCTACATTTCCAAACAATTTTGCCCTTGTTTTGGACTCTAACTTGCATGTTTTGAATGAAACTAACCCGGACTGACGCTGTTTTCAGCAGAACTGCCATGGTGTTGTTTATTGTGCAGAAAACAGAAGTTCTCGGAATGACCTGAAAATCCACGGAGATAAATTTTGGAAAATATAAAAAATACTGGCGAAAGAATCAAGGCCAGGGGGCCCACACCCTGTCCATGAGGGTGGGGGGAGCGCCCCCTCCCCCTCGGCGCGCCCCCTATCTCATGGGCCCCATGATGCTCCACCAACCTCAACTCCAGCTCTATATATTCCATTTCGCGGAGAGTAAAATCAGAGAGAAAGTTTCATCGCATTTTACGATACGGAGCCGCCGCCAAGCCCTAATCTCTCTCGGGAGGGCTGATCTAGAGTCCGTTTGGGGCTCCGGAGAGGGGCATTCGTCCTCGTCGTCATCATCAACCATCCTCCGTCACCAGTTTCATGATGCTCACCGCCGTGCATGAGTAATTCCATCGTAGGCTTGCTGGACGGTGATGGGTTGGATGAGATTTACCATGTAATCAAGTTAGTTTTGTTAGGGTTTGATCCCTAGTATCCACTATGTTCAGAGATTGATGTTGCTATGACTTTGCTATGCTTAATGCTTGTCACTAGGGCCCGAGTGCCATGATTTCAGATCTAAACCTATTATGTTTTCATGAATATATGTGAGTTCTTGATCCTATCTTGCAAGTCTATAGTCACCTATTATGTGTTATGATCCGAAAACCCCGAAGTGACAATAATCAGGATATTCTCGGTGATGACCGTAGTTTGAGGAGTTCATGTATTCACTATGTGTTAATTCTTTGGTCCGGTTCTCTATTAAAAGGAGGCCTTAATATCCCTTAGTTTCCATTAGGACCCCGCTGCCACGGGAGGGTAGGACAAAAGATGTCATGCAAGTTCTTTTCCATAAGCACGTATGACTATATTCGGAATACATGCCTACATTACATTGATGAACTGGAGCTAGTTCTGTGTCACCCTATGTTATAGCTATTACATGAGGAATCGCATCCGACATAATTATCCATCACTGATCCAATGCCTACGAGCTTTTCACATATTGTGCTTCACTTATTTACTTTTCCGTTGCTACTGTTACAATCATTACAAAACTGTTGTCTTTTACTTTTGCCACTGTTACCCATTACTATCATACTACTTTGCTACTAAATACTTTGCTGCAGATACTAAGTTATCCAGGTGTGGTTGAATTGACAACTCAATAGCTAATACTTGAGAATATTCTTTGGCTCCCCTTGTGTCGAATCAATAAATTTGGGTTGAATACTCTACCCTCGAAAGCTGTTGCGATCCCCTATACTTGTGGGTTATCAAGGAGGCCGATCCCCTTGGAGGTCTTGGCGTCGTCCGCCTCGCGAGGCTTGGCCCCTCGCGAGGGTCTTGAGTTGTTGATGCTGAAGCTGGGCTGTACCAGGCCGTCGATGGAGCCATGAAGTGGGCCCCAGGCTGGCAAGTCTGGGTACCCCCATATCCAGAACGCCGACAACCGGTGTTTGCTATGATGTTTGTGCTAAGGGGAACACACATAAAAACATGAATGCACTAGTTTAAGTTCTTAGAACACGGAACTATGTTTGCATGCATATCACCTCGTTATCTTACATGGTACACCCAAAAGGGTAATTTGTCGTACGCAGAGTAGGGTTAATTAGTGATAATGGATTGTTCTTTTCGGAAGTAATGCACCAAATTGATATGGCTTGTAGGTTCAATGATAACTGGTTACACATAGTGTGCACTACAACGATATGAGTACTGATGTTGCTTGTCGTTTTTTGATACTTCAGCTTAGTAGGAAACATTGCAAAATCATGTTATGTAAAGGAGACAATCTAAAGCAACACACACTATATAGTGTTTCCACCGAACAAAATGAGGACAACATTGGGTATTAATAATAAGTTTTTGATAAAAGTGATTCACATACATGGAGTATAATAAATTATATAATTATAACATAGTCGTATTAATTGTGGGAAATCATGTCCCAACATACTATTGCTCGTATGTTAGTGCATTGCACGCGATGTCCGTTACATTGATATGAGTAATGATGTTGCTTGTAATTTTCGGATACATTAGGTGAATAGAAAATACCTTTTTTGCAAAATAAAGGCGAAACCATGTCATGGAAAGACAACAACCCGCAGGACAAAACAACACACATTATTTACTGGTTTCCTCCCAAACAATTAGTAGATACAATGTTAGCATTGTATATTAATAATAGTAATTGGTTCCATAATGGTAATTTGCCATACATGGAGTATAATTGGTTATGCAATTATAATTGAGTTATCCTGTTGGAATGAATGTCACAACCTGCTATTGCTCGCAGGTCCAGTCCCAACATCGCTTATCATTTTTTGGATACTTGAACTGGCTAGATTATGAGATTAATTGACTGATGCATTTAGAAACATTAAAATTGTGCACTTTTTTTAGCCCTATTAGGCCATGAACGTTTCTAACCGTTGGATCACGTGTTGTGATCGGTTTTGCCTTCAGATGCACTTAGTAGCACACAATAGATTAGATGCCACATGGGCTTCTACTCCCAGAACAAAATTGGTGGTTTATGGCTAATTAAGTTTCCTCTCGTGAAATAAGCCCGTCTAGGGTCATCGCTCCAACATATATGTTTCCCAGCAATGTCGACCCATTGACCTCAACAAATATCATACGAGAAAGAGTGGCTGCTTCGGAAGCAACAGTGTGCGGGTGATGCTAAGATCACGACGATGCGCTTGTGCGGGGAGACATTAAAGGGGGCACCAGGTAACCTAGCCATTACTAAAAAGCCATTAACACCAACGTAGGTGCTCCACTCACCAGTCTACTCCTCGCCCCTCCTTTATTTAGCACACTCGGGGGCACCCCTCCCACCTCCCCTGACCTAAAGCGGCGTTGCCCAGCGCAACTCCCTAGCTCTCCCACCGCCAGCAACATTGAAAGGGTCAAAACAATCAACTAGAACGGGAGAAGGTGAATAGGCGACTTCAAATTTTAACTCAATTGCCATTTTTAGGATAAATTTGATAAAGTAGGTTATCTATATATGCAACTAGGTTAGAACAAGTATGGTAAGCAAGCAAGCAACAATGTAAGCAAGGCAACTAGTTAAATAGCAATGCAACACAAGTAAAGGTGCGGGAAAGGGTTAGTCACAGGTTAGTGAAGGACGAGGAATTTATCCCCAAGTTCACACTCTTAGGAGAGTGCTAATCTCTGTTGAAGAGGTACTAAATTCAAGGCACCAGAGCGCCACCAAGTGGCTCACCTTATTCTCCCTTTGAGGGACCCCCAACGGATGAGCCTCAAATCACTCTAGGTTTGTCTTAAAGGCGACCACCACACCTTCACAAACTTTTCAAAGAAAACCATAAGCAAGGAAGAATCCATACCTTAAATCCTACCTCCTAGGATCACAAATCTCGAAGAGTGAAAAATTCTCAATGAAATCGACATGAACTATAATCAGTTTGGTGGAAGTATAGATTGGGGGTCCTCTTCCTTTTCCTCATAGGTGTGGAGTGATTTGACGAAGGGAAGTGCAGTAGATTGAGCTTTTGAGCTTTCAAGAAATGGAAAAGGAGAGAGAAAAAGCTTACCTCAAAATAATGGGGAAGGATACCCCTTGGGGATAATGAAGTAGGATTTATGCAAGCCCACATAGAAATCTTCGTGCCCGAAAGTTCCAAACTGAACCTCCGCCGTGTCCCAAATTTTGGTGTCACTTATGGAGGACACCATCCGACTAACATCACATGCTCTAGTGTCTAGCCAGAAAACATGTTGGAGGTAACATTGGATTCCATGGCTGCAAGATTCTGAAGCCACCTATGGGGGCTCCAGATTTCGGAGGTGACTCCATGACGTTTTGGCTGGATTACATAGGCTCTGTAGTCAGCCAGAACCTACGTCGTGGGCAACAATGAATTCCAGAAACTCCCAGAAGATAGCTTCGGAGGTTTCGAGACCAACGCTCGGAGTGTGAAAAAGAAGCCCAAAATGAATATCTTGAAGTGTATATTTTAGCTTTCTTTGGGGAATATATGGTGGAGAATGAAATGATGCAAAGGTAAGTGAGTTCCTCCATAGATCCACTTAGAGACCCCTCTTAATAATGTGGTTGTTCTATGACTCAAATAAAACCCAAAACCTTTGAGTCTTTGGAGAACCGACACCTTTTCCCTTTTTTGAATTAGGGAGTCAACTCCGTCCGTAGATGAACACCGACAGACCAATGCCATTAGATAAACTTGATAACTGACATTAATCCTCACTAACCCATATTGGCATCAACACAAAAATACCATGAGGGATATAATGCACTTTCAAGCATCATATCACGTTGACGTCCAGGGTAGCCAATGAAATCCCTCCATGGTAGGAATGGAATGTGATTTCTTTATAGCACCATGGCAGGTTGCAGGAGTGCACTGCCATGACACCAAGATTTGTCACTTCTACTTGTGAGTTGCGTTGGGATTTCCTTTCAGAGGAGGGGATGATGTAGTACATTAGCGATAAGTATTCCCCTCGGTTAAGAACTATCAATCCAGTAGGAGAATCAAACAACACCTCGTTAGCAATACCTGCACACAAGATAAAAAATACATGCACCCAACACAAACAAGGGGTTGTCAATCCCTTGATGATTACTTGCAAGATTAAATTTTGTAGTGATAGATAGACTGATAAAACACAAAAATAAAACAAAATAAAGAAAAACTACAGCAAGGTATTTTTGGATTTTAATATATGGTAAAAGTAGACCTAGGGGCCATAGTTTTCAACAGAGGCTTCTCTCTTGAAAATAGCTGGCACGCCGAATATGCGGCCCTATCGTAAAGGAACTCGATAGAAGCGCATATTGGAGACGCCTTTTGCAAGGTGGATATCATTACATCGTACCATAACATAATAGTTGGGGATACATATCAGAGGCATACAATGCCACATGAATACAACAACACCATACATAGGAGCAACATCCGACTATGGATGAAACACAAACAGAAACTCAACGACATCCACCCTGCTAGCCCAGGCTGCTGACCTAGAACCTATCCCCTGAACGACGAAGTAGAAGAAGAACTCAGGACACGCAAGCATCGCTCTCACGTCATGATCATCGCATTACCTGTACCTGCAACTGTTGTTGTAGTAATCTGTGAGCCACGAGGACTCAGCAATTCCATTACCATGGGTATCAAGACTAGAAAAGCTTAAAGGGGTATGGAAAGGATAAGTGGTAAGGTTGCAGCAGCGACTAAGCATATATGGTGGCTAACATACGCGAATAAGAGCGAGAAGAGAAGCAAACGGAACGGTCAAGAAGCTAGAAGTGATCCTGAAACTACTTACGTTCATACATAACCCAAACCGTGTTCACTTCCCGGACTCCACCGAAAAGAGACCATCACGGCTACACACGCGGTTGATGCATTTTAATTAAGTCAAGTGTCAAGTTCTCTACAACCGGACATTAACAAATTCCCATCTGCCACATAACCGCAGGCACGACTTTCGAAAGATCAAACCCTGCAGGGGTGTCCCAACTTAGCCCATTATAAGCTCTCATGACCAACGAAGGATAATACTTCTCCCAGGAAGACCTGATCAGTCTCGGAATCCCTGTTACAAGACATTTCGGCAATGGTAAAACAAGACTAGCAAGACCGCCCGAATGTGCCGACAAATCCCGATAGGAGCTGCACATATCTCGTTCTCAGGGCACACTGGATGAGACAAGCTACGAGTAAAACCAACCCTCAAGTTTCCTCGAGGTGGCCCGCAGGCTGCTCGGTTCGGACCAACACTTAGAGAAGCACTGGCCCGGGGGGGGGGGGTTAAAATAAAGATGACCCTCGAGTTAATTACTCCCAAGGGAAAGGTTATAGGTTGTTAGGAAAATGTAAAACCAAAGTTGGGCCTTGCTGGAGGAGTTTTATTCAAAGCGAACTGTCAAGGGGTTCCCATACACCCAGCCACGTAAGGAACGCAAAATCAAGGAACATAACACCGGTATGACGGAAACTAAGGCGGCAAGAGTGGAACAAAACACCAGGCATAAGGCTGAGCCTTCCACCCTTTACCAAGTATATAGATGCATTAATTAAATAAGAGATATTGTGATATCCCAACATAATCCTGTCCATCATGGAGCAATCTTTAACTTCACCTGCAATTACCAACGCTATAAGAGGGGCTGAGCAAAGCGGTAACATAGCCAAGCAACGGTTTGCTAGGAAGGGTGAAAAGGTTAGAGGCTGACATGGCAATTTGGGAGGCTTGATAAACAAGAGATAGGTAGCGCAGCATAGCGATAGAACGAAGCAGCGAGCATAGCAATGATAGTAGTGAGATCTAGAGTAACGGTCATCTTGCCTGAAATCCCGCTAGGAAGAAGAACAAGTACATGAAGAAGACGAACTGATGAAGACGAACCAAGCGTAGACGAACGAATCCTCACGATCGCAACGAAACAGGAACTATCGAGAAGAAGCACAACCGGAAAGAAGCAAACCACATGGTAAACACACAACACATAAACAGGACATGATGCACAACCAAGCATGATGCATGACAAAGCCTATATGATTCTACTCATGGCAAGAGATGATGCATACAAGAACACACATCAAGGCAAGTTTAAATGAGGCTCGAAACAACATATAACAAATCCGGTAAGTCCTCATATGCAAATTTCGAAATTGGTCCAGATCTGAATAAACCTTATGTTCAAGTTATTAAACAGCAAGTTGAGATGCACCAAGATGATCTACACAAAATTCTAGTCAAGTTCCATATAAAGTTCATTTAGTTCGGAGCTACGGACTAGGAGATATGAGCAAAACAAGTTAAACATGGCATTGATGCAAAATGCATTCAAACATCAAGAAAACACTCTCAAAACACGGATGCAACATGATAATATGAAACTACATGCAATTCTAATCAAGTTTCATATAGAGCATGCTCAAAACGGAGCAACGGTGCAACACACACTCTAAACAAGTTATAACAATCTGTCCAAAACAGCAAGTAGGCACTTTGCAAACATCAAAATAGCATGCTACACGAATCAAATGAGCACAAACTTGACATGCACTTCATGTACATATAATAAACTTCAAATATCATTAAGGTTCAGGTTCATAGTCATCAAGATTAAACCAATATGATCAATGCAAAATGCAACTTTATAACACAGCAACATATGCATGAGCAGAGTTAATATGATGGCATGTTGGGGGCATGAAACAAATGTGCTACAGCAACTATATCTAGATACCAAGGGAATGGCATCAAAGTACACATAACAAAGAGCAAATAACATTAAGACATCATATACATATGGCCCATGAATTAGTAGGAAACAACAAAACAAGATTGAATGTTGAAACAGTTTCAGCAAGTGTAAAACAACAACATTATGATAGCATGTTTGAAAGCATGGAACATAGGCATATGATATCCAAAATTAGCAAACATGGAATTTAAACAAAGTACTCATAGTAGACACCAAAACATGTAATTGGAACATCTCCAGAAGAGGCATGGATCACTCAATAACAAGCTCACAACATAGCATCATGAAGTTAATAGGAATCTGGAACATTATATAAGCATGTTCATGGCAATGAAAACATATGCTATAGGACATATATATGGCAACAAAAGGCATGGCACAATAGAAAATAACATATAAAACAAAACATGTCAACTAAGCATCTCCATGTTATGCATATATTAATTGGTAGCATCAAACAAACATGGCTTCATGATATGATAGAAACAGACTTGACAGAAAGTTAACAGCAAGTAGCTCACTTCACAAGCTTGATGCACTCACTAAAGGGCATATAGAAATACATGGATTGCACCCCTATAAATATGGCATGAAATAGCTCCTAAAACATGTAGATATAATGCTCATAGTATGCACACACAAAATGCAACAAAAATGACAAATCAGCAAGTTACATCAGTTTTCAGCAGTTAACAGCAACATGCACTTTTGCAATAGCGATTAAGATATCAAGATACACCCTAACATGAATTCAAAGCACACCAACATGAAGAGCATGAAGATCAAAACATGCGCTTATCAAGATCATCATCATAACATCAACAGGGACAAAGTTGTGGCACTCACAAGATGCACAAATGATGTTAACAATCAGCAGATTCCAGCAGTTTATTATCATATAGCAGTTTTGCAACAAAGTTTAAGGCATCAATATGAACAGGAACATGAATGAAAACTATACCATCATGAAGAGCACTCTGAGATGAACATTTTGACATATTATACACTCCAAATGGATACATGCACAAAGTTACATCATGATGAAATTGCCTATATGATGCTGGTAATCAGGGACTTGGCCGAAATTTGAAAAAAATCCCCGGAGTGGGCGACTTGAACTAAACAACGCCTAGGCGGGTGATACATCTTGAGCTTGCATTGGTTTTCCTCGAAGAGGAGAGGGTGATGCAGCGATAGTAGCGTAAGTATTTCCCTCAGTTTTTGAGAACCAAGGTATCAATCCAGTAGGAGGCTCCTCAAAAGTCCCACGCACCTACACAAACAAACTGAGAACTCGCAACCAACGCAATAAAGGGGTTGTCAATCCCTTCATGACCACTTGCGAAAGTGAGATCTAATAAAGATAGTAGGATAAGATAAATATATTTTTGGTATTTTATAATATAGATGCAAATAAAAGTAGATTGAAAACAAATATGATAAGAGATAGACCCCGGGGCCATAGGTTTCACTAGTGGCTTCTCTCAAGATAGCATAATTATTACGGTGGGTGAACAAATTACTGTCGAGCAATTGATAGAAAAGCGCGTAGTTATGACATTATCTAGGCATGATCATGTATATAGGCATCACGTCCATAACAAGTAGACTGACTCCTGCTTGCATCTACTACTATTACTCCACACATCGACCGACTCCTGCCTGCATCTAGAGTATTAAGTTCATAAGAACAGAGTAACGCATTAAGCAAGATGACATGATGCAGAGGGATAAACTCAAGCAATAAGATATAAACCCCATCTTGTTATCCTCGATGGCAACAATACAATACGTGCCTTGCAACCCTTTCTGTCACTGGGTAAGGACACCGCAAGATTGAACCCAAAGCTAAGCACTTCGCCCATGGCAAGAAAGATCAATCTAGTAGGCCAAACCAAACTGATAATTCGAAGAGACTTGCAAAGATAACTCAATCATACATAAAAGAATTCAGAGAAGATTCCAATATTGTTCATAGATAAACTAGATCATAAACCCACAATTCATCGGATCTCGACAAACACACTGCAAAAAGAGTTTACATCGAATAGATCTCCACAAGAGAGGGGGAGAACATTGTATTGAGATCCAAAAGGAGAGAAGAAGCCATCTAGCTAATAACTATGGACCCGTAGGTTTGTGGTAAACTACTCACAACTCTTCGGAGGGGCAAGGATGTTGATGTAGAAGCCCTCCATGGTCGATTCCCCCTCCGGCAGAGTGCCGGCGAAGGCTCCAAGATGAGATCTCGCGGATACAGAAGGTTACGGTGGTGGAAATTGTGTTTCGTCCTGCTCCTGGATGTTTTCGGGGTATGTAGGTATGTATAGGAGGAAGAAGTATGTCGGTGGCCGCCCGAGGGGCCCACGATACAGGGGGGCGCGACCTATAGGGGGGCGCCCTCCTATCTCATGGGAGCCTCGACAGCTTCTTGGCTTGCACTCCAAGTGAGTTTTGTGTTGAGTTTTGTGTAAAGTTTTCTTTCACTAACGGAGCTTATAAGATTTCCTGTTGAGTTTTGTGTTGTGAAGTTTTCAAGTTTTGGGTAAAGTTTTTATGGACTATGGAATAAAGGGTGGCAAGAGCCTAAGCTTGGGGATGCCCATGGCACCCCAAGATATTCAAGAATAGTCAAAATCCTAAGCTTGGTGATGCCCCGGGAAGGCATCCCCTCTTTCGTCTTCGTCCATTGGTAACTTTACTTGGAGCTATATTTTTATTCGCCACATGATATGTGTTTTTCTTGGAGCGTCGTGTATTATATTAGTCTTTGATTTTTAGTTTACCAGAATCATCCTTGCTGTACACAACTTTTGATAGAAGCCTATTTGATTATAATTTGCTAGAACACTCTATGTGCTTCACTTATATCTTTTGAACTTGATAGTTTTTGCTCTAGTGCTTCACTTATATTTTTTAGAGCACGATGGTGTCTTAATTTTTAAAAAATTTCTAGTCTCTCATGCTTCACTTATATCTTTTTGAGAGTCTTTTAGAACAGCATGGTATTTGCTATGGTTATAAAATTGGTCCTAGAATGGTAGGCATCCAAGTTGGGTATAATAAAAACTATCATCGGAAGTGAATTGGATGCTATGATCAATTTGATACTTGATAATTGTTTTGAGATATGGGGGTACTGATATTAAAGTCATGCTAGTTGGGTGATTATGAATTTAAAGAATGCTTGTGTTGAAGTTAGCAAGTACCATAGCATGCACGTATGGTTAAAGTTGTGTAACAAATTTGAAACATGAAGTGTATGTGGCTTGTGCATCCTTATGAGTGGCGGTTGGGGACGAGCGATGGTCTTTTCCTACCAATCTATCCCCCTAGGAGCATGCACGTAGTACATGGTTTTTGATGACTTCTAAATTTTTGCAATAAGTATATGAGTTCTTTTGACTAATGTTGAGTCCATGGATTATACGCACTTTTACCTTTCCGCCATTGCTAGCCTCTTCGGTACCGTGCATTGCCCTTTCTCACCTTGAGAGTTGGTGCAAACTTCGCCGGTGCATCCAAACCCCGTGATACGATACGCTCTATCACACATAAACCTCCCTATATCTTCCTCAAAACAGCCACCATACCTACCTATTATGGCATTTCCATAGCCATTCCGAGATAGATTGCCATGCAACTTCCACCGTTCTGTTCATCATCATCATGACATACTTTACTTTTGTCATATTGCCATTGCATGATCATGTAGTTGACATCGTATTTTTGGTAAAGCGACCGTGCATTATTTTTCATACATTTCACTCTTGATTCATTGCACCATCCCGGTACACCGCAGGAGGCATTCATATAGAGTGATATCATGTTCTAGTTTCGAGTTGTAATTCTTATGTGCTTCACTTATAACCATAGCAAATACCATGCTGTTCTAAAAGACTCTCAAAAAGATATAAGTGAAGCATGAGAGACTAGAAATTTTTTAAAAATTAAGACACCATCGTGCTCTAAAAAATATAAGTGAAGCACTAGAGCAAAAACTATCAAGTTCAAAAGATATAAGTGAAGCACATAGAGTGTTCTAGCAAATTATAATCAAATAGGCTTCTATCAAAAGTTGTGTACAGCAAGGATGATTCTGGTAAACTAAAAATCAAAGACTAATATAATACACGACGCTCCAAGAAAAACACATATCATGTGGCGAATAAAAATATAGCTCCAAGTAAAGTTACCAATGGACGAAGACGAAAGAGGGGATGCCTTCCCGGGGCATCACCAAGCTTAGGATTTTGACTATTCTTGAATATCTTGGGGTGCCATGGGCATCCCCAAGCTTAGGCTCTTGCCACCCTTTATTCCATAGTCCATAAAAACTTTACCCAAAACTTGAAAACTTCACAACACAAAACTCAACAGGAAATCTTATAAGCTCCGTTAGTGAAAGAAAACAAAACCACCACATAAGGTACTATAACGAACTCATTCTTTATTTATTTTGGTGTTAAACCTACTTTATTCCAACTTCTCTATGGTTAATAAACTATTTTACTAGCCATAGATGCATCAAAATAAGCAAACAACACACGAAAAACAGAATCTGTCAAAAACAGAACAGTCTATAGCAATATGTAACTAACGCAAACTTATGGAACTCTAAAAATCCTACCGAAATAGGAAGTCGTGGACAATTTTTTTATTGATCAGCAGCAAAACGAATCAACGCAAAAGCACGTTTCTGTGATTAACAGAATTATATTCGTGCGCGCAAAGTTTCTGTTTTTCAGCAGAATCAAATCAACCATCATCATAGGTTATCCTATAGGTTCTACTTGGCACAAAGACTAATTAAAAGATAAAACACATCTAAACAGAAGGTAGATGCAATATTTATTACTAAACAGGATCAAAAACAAAAAACATAAAGAAAATTGGGTTTCCTCCCAACTAGGGCTATCGTTTAACACCCCTAGCTAGGCATAAAAGCAAAGATAGATCTAACGAGTGCCATCTTTGGCACTAAATTCATAAGTAGCCCGCATGATAGATTCATAAGATAATTTTACTTTCTTTCTGTGAAAGTGCTCCATGCCTTTCTTTAATGGAAATTAGAATCTAATATTCCCTTCCTTCATATCAATAATCGCGCCAATCGTTCTAAGGAAAGGTCTACCAAGAATAATAGGGCAAGAAAGATTGCAATCTATATCAAGAACGATAAAATCTACGGGCACCAAATTTCTATTTTCAACAATGAGAACATCATTGATCCTTCCGTTGGCTTTTTAATGGTGGAATCTGCGAGGTGCAAATTTAAAGAGCAATCATCAAGATCATGGAAACCTAGAATATCATATAAAGTTTTTGGAATCGTGGAAACACTAGCACCCAAATCACACAAAGAAACCACTCATAATCTTTAATTATAATATTTATAGTAGGTTCCCACTCATCATTAAGTTTTCTAGGTACAGAAACTTCCAAATTAAGTTTTTCATCATAAGATTGCATCAAGGCATCAACAATATGTTTGGTAAAACCTTTATTTTGACTATAAGCATGGGGAGAATTAACAACGGATTGCAACAAGGAAATACAACCTTTTAAAGAGCAATTATCATAATCAAATTCCTTGAAATCCGAGATAGTAGGTTCAATATTATTAGAAGTTGAGGACTCTCCAATCTCACTTTTACCAAATTTAGCATCAAGATCTAAAGACTCCGAATTCTTGGGACGCCTTCTAGGTAAAGTTGACTCATCATCAGTCCCATAATCATCAAAATTCATATTGCAAAACATAGATCTAATAGGAGACACATCAATAACTTTAAGATCCTCATCATTATTTTCATGGAAACTAGAAGAACACGCTTTTATAAAGCTATCTTTCTTGGCACGCAATCTAGCGGTTCTTTCCTTACACTCATCAATGGAAATTATCATTACTTTGAGAGACTCATTGATAGCATGCTTAGGAGGAGAAGATCTAAGTTTAAGAGAATCAATATCAAGCGAAAGTCTATCAACTTTCCTAGCCAAATCATCAACTTTGAGCAAATTTTCTTTATGCAAAGCATTAAAATTCTTTTGAGAAATCATAAATTCTTTCACACTATTCTCAAAATCAGAGGGCATCTTATTGAAATTACCATAAGAATTATTGTAGGAATTTCCATAATTATTAGGGGAATTACTAGGGAATGGTCTAGCATTAAAGTTTCCTCTATAAGCATTGTTTCCAAAACTATTCCTACCAACAAAATTCACATCCATAGATTCATTATTATTCTCAATCAAAGAAGACAAAGGCATATCATTGGGATCAAGAGGAGTATTTTTAGTGGCAAACAATTTCATAAGTTCATCCATCTTTCCACTCAAAACATTGATTTCTTCTATAGCATGCACTTTTTTACTAGAAGATCTTTCGGTGTGCCATTTAGAATAATTAACCATAATATTATCAAGAAGTTTTGTAGCATATCCTAACGTGATTTCCCTAAACGTGCCTCTTGCTACGTCTCGAGCTAGCGTTGGTTTTCCCCGAAGAGGAGGGGGTGATGCAGCACAGTAGCGTAAGTATTTCCCTTAGTTTTTGAGAACCAAGGTATCAATCCAGTAGGAGGTCACACGCAAGTCCCTCGTACCTGCACAAAACGGCAGCAACTTGCAACCAACGCTTAGGGGTTGTCAATCCCTTCACGGTCACTTACGAGAGTGAGATCTGATAGAGATAATATTTTTGGTATTTTTGGTATAAATATGCAAAGTAAAAAGGTAAAGGCAAAACAAGTAAATAAAGTGATGGAGATTGATATGATGAGAATAAACCCGGGGGCCTTAGGTTTCACTAGTGGCTTCTCTCAAGAGCATAGATATTCTACGGTGGGTGAACAAATTACTGTTGAGGAATTGATAGAGTTGAGCATAGTTATGAGGTTATCTAGGTATGATCATTTATATAGGCATCACGTCCGTGACAAGTAGATCGAAACGATTCTGCATCTACTACTATTACTCCACTCATCAACCGCTATCTAGCATGCATCTAGAGTATTAAGTTAAAAATAGAGTAACGCCTTAAGCAAGATGACATGATGTAGAGGAATAAATTCATGCAATATGATAAATACCCCATCTTGTTATCTTTGATGGCAACAATACAATACGTGCCTTGCAACTCCTTCTGTCACTGAGTAAGGACACCGCAAGATTGAACCCAAAGTCATGCACTTCTCCCATTGCAAGAACTACCAATCTAGTTGGCCAAACCAAATGGATAATTCGAAGAGACTTGCAAAGATAACTCAATCATACATAAAAGAATTCAGAGAAGAATCAAATATTTTCCATAGATAAGTTGGATCATAAACCCACAATTCATCGGTCTCAACAAACACACCGCAAAAAGAAGATTACATCGAATAGATCTCCATGAGAGAGGGGGAGAACATTGTATTGAGATCCAAAAAGAGAGAAGAAGCCATCTAGCTACTAGCTATGGACCCGAAGGTCTGAAGTAAACTACTCACACTTCACCGGAGGGGCTATGGTGATGATGTAGAAGCCCTCCATGGTGGATGCCCCCTCCGGCGGAGCTCTGGAACAGGCCCCAAGATGGGATCTCGTGGATACAGAAGGTTGCGGCAGTGGAATTAGGTTTTTGGCTCCGTCTCTGGTCTAATGGGGGTACGTAGGTATATATAGGAGGAAGGAGTACGTCGGTGGAGCTCCGAGGGGCCCACAAGGCAGGGGGCGCGCCCAGGGGGAAGGGGCGCGCCCTCCACCCTCGTGACCGCCTCGTGGCTTTCTTGACGGAGGGTCCAAGTCTCCTGGATCTTATCTGATGAGAAAATCACGTTCCCGAAGGTTTCATTCCGTTTGGACTCCGTTTGATATTCTGTTTCCTCGAAACACTGAATTAGGCAAAAAAACAACAATTCTGGGCTGGGCCTCCGGTTAATAGGTTAGTCCCAAAAATAATATAAAAGTGGAAAATAAAGCCCAATATAGTCCAAAACAGTAGATAAAGTAGCATGGAGCAATCAAAAATTATAGATGCGTTGGAGACGTATCACCTCCCGCGGCCGAATCTAAAAGGTTTCTAGAACCAAAGTTCAAACTGGCATAAAAAATTTGTATGATCACCCATAAATTCAAACCATGAGTAGGGCAATTGCGAAGCATCAATTTCATTCTTTCCCAAGATTGGGCAACATGCTCATGATCAAGTTGTTTAAAATTCATAATATTGTTCCTAAGAGTGATAATCTTAGCGGGAGGAAAATACTTAGAGATAAAAGCATCTTTGCACTTGTTCCAAGAATCAATACTATTTTTAGGCAAAGAAGAAAACCAAACTTTAGCACGATCTCTAAGTGAAAACGGAAATAACTTCAATTTGACAATATTGTTATCTGTATCTTTCTTCTTTTGCATATCACACAAATCAACAAAATTGTTTAGATGAGTAGCGGCATCTTCAATAGGAAGGCCGGCGAATTGATCTTTCATAACAAGATTCAGCAAAGTGGTATTGATTTCACAAGACACAACATCATTAAGAGGAGCAATCGGAGTACTAAGGAAATCATTATTATTGGTATTCGAGAAATCACACAATTTAGTATTATCTTGTGCCATGGAAACAAGTAATCCAACACACAAGCAAGCAGAAAAAGGCAAGCAAAAAAGAGAGGAGATTGGGAAAGAGAGGGCGAATAAAATGACAAGGGTGAAGTGGGGGAGAGGAAAACGAGAGGCAAATGGCAAATAATGTAAATGCGAGGGAGATGGGTTTGTGATGGGTACTTGGTATGTCTTGACTTGAGCGAAGACCTCCCCGGAAACGGCGCCAGAAATCGCATGTTGGCGGGAGGTCGAATCTTTACTTGACTTGGTGGAAGCCTCCCCGGCAACGGCGCCAGAAATCCTTCTTGCTACGTCTTCAGCTTGCGTTGGTTTTCCTCGAAGAGGAGAGGGTGATGCAGCGATAGTAGCGTAAGTATTTCCCTCAGTTTTTGAGAACCAAGGTATCAATCCAGTAGGAGGCTCCTCAAAAGTCCCACACACCTACACAAACAAACAGAGAACTCGCAACCAATGCAATAAAGGGGTTGTCAATCCCTTCACGGTCACTTGCGAAAGTGAGATCTAATAAAGATAGTATGATAAGATAAATATATTTTTGGTATTTTATAATATAGATGAAAAAAGTAAAGATGCAACTAAAAGTAGATTGAAAACAAATATGATAAGAGATAGACCCGGGGGCCATAGGTTCACTAGTGGCTTCTCTCAAGATAGCATCAGTATTACGGTGGGTGAACAAATTACTGTCGAGCAATTGATAGAAAAGCACGTAGTTATGAGATTATCTAGTCATGATCATGTATATAGGCATCACATCCATAACAAGTAGACAGACTCCTGCTTGCATCTACTACTATTACTCCACACATCGACCGACTCCTGCCTGCATCTAGAGTATTAAGTTCATAAGAACAGAGTAACACATTAAGCAAGATGACATGATGTAGAGGGATAAAGTCAAGCAATAAGATATAAACCCCATCTTGTTATCCTCGATGGCAATAATACAATACGTGCCTTACAACCCTTTCTGTCACTGGGTAAGGACACCGCAAGATTGAACCCAAAGCTAAGCACTTCTCCCATGGCAAGAAAGATCAATCTAGTAGGCCAAACCAAACTGATAATTCGAAGAGACTTGCAAAGATAACTCAATCATACATAAAAAAATTCAGAGAAGATCCAAATATTGTTCATAGATAAACTTGATCATAAACCCACAATTCATCGGATCTCGACAAACACACCACAAAAAGAGTTTACATCGAATAGGTCTCCACAAGAGAGGGGGAGAACATTGTATTGAGATCCAAAAAGAGAGAAGAAGCCATCTAGCTAATAACTATGGACCCGTAGGTCTGTGGTAAACTACTCACAACTCATCGAAGGGGCAAGGATGTTGATGTAGAAGCCCTCCGTGGTCGATTCCCCCTCCGGCAGAGTGCCGGCGAAGGCTCCAAGATGAGATCTCGGGGATACAGAAGGTTACGTTGGTGGAAATTGTGTTTCATCCTGCTCCTGGATGTTTTCGGGGTATGTAGGTATATATAGGAGGAAGAAGTACGTCGGTGGCCGCCCGAGGGGCCCACGAGACAGGGGGCACGCCCTACACGGGGGGCGCCCTCCTATCTCGTGGGAGCCTCGACAGCTTCTTGGCTTGCACTCCAAGTCCTCTGGATCACGTTTGTTCCAAAAATCACGCTCCGAAGGTTTCATTCCGTTTGGACTCGATATTCCTTTTCTTCGAAATACTGAAATAGGCAAAAAAACAGCAATATGGGCTAGGCCTCCGGTTAGTAGGTTAGTCGTAAAAATGATTTAAATGTGTAAAATAAAGCCCATAAACATCCAAAAAGGGGTAATATAATAGCATGGAACAATCAAAAATTATAGATACGTTGGAGACGTATCAGCGGGATCTCAAGCGTTCTCACCATGGGCTTCAGCCCAGGAAGTGGAGAGGAAGCAGCAGGCCTGCTGGAGCTGCGCTGGGCCTTGGGGGCCCTGGCCCACGTGGGGCGCTGGAGGCGCCGCGAACGGGAGGAGCAGAGGAGGCCATGGCACTGCGGCGACGTCCTCCGGCGATCCGGCGAAGCTCCGGTGGCGAAGACGGCGGGGCCCTCCCAGATCCGGG
The DNA here is from genome assembly GCA_963921465.1 of Triticum timopheevii. Taxonomy (NCBI): domain Eukaryota; kingdom Viridiplantae; phylum Streptophyta; class Magnoliopsida; order Poales; family Poaceae; genus Triticum; species Triticum timopheevii. The sequence goes on along the minus strand of OY997268.1, from coordinate 568,977,912 downwards.
CGAATCTGGCCGGGCAGCTCCATTCCCGGCGGTGGGAGCTCGATCCGGCGGGGCGGCGGGCTAGGGCGGCGCCATGGCGGGGTTCCTGCATGGAGAGAGAGGGTGAGGGAGAGGGCGAAGAATATGGGAAAATGGGGGAAGGAGAGGGCGCGAGGGGTGGCCTCGCCTGCGGCGGCTTGCTCCGGTGGCCTTGGTCACCGGCGGGCGATGAGGCGGCGGGGTACTACAAGGGGATCGGGCTTCCCCGATCCAGAGCGAGGGAGGCGCTCGCGCGACAGGCTTCGGCGGCGCACGGGCTGCGGCGGCGGGCGTGGTCGGGCCTGGCGGGCCGTGCGGGTGGTGAGGCTGCAGGCGCGCGCGTGGCGGCACCTGGTTGGCCGTGGGCGCGATCGGGCCTGGCGGCGCGGCCGGTGAGGAGTCGCCAAGTGGCGGCCAGGGAGCGGGGCGGCACATATTCCGAGGTGGAGGGCGGCGGCTGCAGGTGGAAGGAGGGCTAGGGGTAGGTGGAGGGCTAGGTTAGTCCAAATATGGAAGGAGGGGTCTATATATATAGCAAAAAGGGGCTAGGGTTGGTGGGTTTTGGAGCATTTCGGAGCCCTCCGATCACGATCCAACGGTCCGGATCGGAGGGGGATTAGGTGAGGGGTTGGTGGGCTGTGAAGAGAGGACTCGGGCTGAGAGGAGTGAAGAGAAGTGCAGCCCGGTGGCAGTTTGGGAGCCCGAAACGTCCGACGAATACACCGGCTATATTGCGGCTGTATGTTTAATGGTTGGGCTATCAAACGGACTCCGAAAGCGACGAAATTTGACCGGCGGTCTACTTACACTATAATAAGACCGCACGCCAACTTTCTCCCCATCCCGAGAACATTTTTATGCCACTTATTAGATAATATTCCGAAGGTGCCGCGGGCGCTTGCGGGTGTGTCTGTGCTCAGTACGGACAACGGAGAGAACCGGGGGAACCCGAACGAATGCAAGTTTTGAAAAACATGCACATGAAATGCAGATGATGACATGGCAAAGTGCAACACGCAAGCAAATGACATGGTAACGATGGCGAATGACTGGGGGACACCTAGCGCATTGGATTCAGGGCGTTACAATAGCATACACTGGGTAAACAAATTACTGTTGGGAATTGATAGAAAAGCGAATAATCATGACGATATCCAATGCAATGATCATGTATATAGGCATCACGTCTGAGACAAGTAGACCGACTCCTGCCTGCATCTACTACTATTACTCCACACATTGACTTCTATCGAGCATGCATCTAGAGTATTAAGTTCATAAAGAATGGTGTAACGCCTTAAGCAAGATGACATGATGTAGACAAAGTGAACTCACGCATGAATAAACCCCATGTTTTTTGTCCTTAATGGCAACGATGCAAATACGTATCATGTTCCTTTCTGTCACTGGGATTGCACACCACAAGATCGAACCCATCAGAAAGCACTTCTCCCATTGCAAGAAAAATCAATCTAGTTGGGCAAACCAAATCAATAGATCAGAGGGAAATACAAGCTATAATCATCATGCATAAAAGAGTTCAGACAAGACTCAAATAATATTCATGGATAATCTGATCATAAACTCACAACTCATTGGATCCCAACAAACACACCGCAAAAAGTGATTACATCGAATAGAACTCCAAGAACATCGAGGAGAACATTGTATTGAAGATCAAAGAGAGAGAAGAAGCCATCTAGCTACTAACTATGGACCTGTAGGTCTATGGTAAACTACTCACACATCATCAGAAGGGCAGAAAGGTTGATGTAGAGCCCCTCCGTGATTGATTCACCCTCCGACAAAGTAGAAACGAAAATGGTCATAAATATGCATTGACAATAACTAACATTGAATAATTCACCATAAATAGGATATAACTTCATTGCGTAACTATTGACTTTACGTGCATGCATAGGGAATCACAAGCCTTAACACCAATATTCTTACTAAATCACAATTACTCACTAATATAACTCAAATATTATCATCTCCATATTGCAAAACTATTGCAAGGAATCAAACTTATCATATCCAATGATCTACATGAAAGTTTTTATTATATCCTTCTTGAATATTCATCACATTGGGACCAAATTCATATCTTGTGCAAATTACCATTAGTATTATCAACTCTAAAAAAGATATAAGCAAAGCATGAGAGTGCAATTATTTCTTCAAAATATAATCACCACCATGCTCAAAAAGATGAAGTGAAGCACTAGAGCAACTGCCTAGCTCAAAAGATTTAAGTGAAGCACATAGAGTATTCTAACAAATCATGAAAAATGTGTGTCCCTCTCAAATAGGTGTGTCCAGCAAAGACAATTGTGACAAACTAAAAAGAAAACAAAGCAAATACTCATATAATACACGAAGCTCCAAGCAAAACTCATATCATGTGATGAATAAAAATATAGCTCCAAGTAATATTACCCATGGTCGGTAGAAGAAAGAGGGGATGCCTTCCGGTGCATCCCCAAGCTTACTTGCTTGGTAGTCCTTGAATATTACCTTGGGGTGCCTTGGGCATCCCCAAGCTTAGGCTCTTGCCACTCCTTATTCCTTCATCTATCGTGATCTCACTCAAAACTTGAAAACGTCAGCACATAAAACTCAACAAAACCTTCGTGAGATCCGTTTATAATAAAGCAAATCACTACTTTAGGTAGTTGCAAAGCCATCCATATTTTATTATTGAATTATACCTATTGTATTCTAACTTCACCATGGCAAATTATACCTACTGTATTGAATTATACCTACTGTATTCTAAATTTAGAGCAAAAGCACGTTCCAGTGAATTTATAAAATTCTAGAACTAGGTGCAAAAGTTTCTATTTTTGCACATAATCAAATCAACTATCATCTAAATCACCCCAAAGGCTTTACTTGGCACAAACACTAATCAAAACACAAAAACACAACCATAACAGTAGCATAATTGTGTGCACACCAAAAAACAGAAAAAGAACAAATACTTGCACACAATGCGAACAATGGGTTGTCAATCCCTTGACGATTACTTGCAAGATTAAATTTTGTAGTGATAGATAGATTGAGAAAAAAAGGTATTTTAGGATTTTAATATATGATAAAAGTTGACCCGGGGGCCATAGTTTTCACTAGAGGCATCTCTCTTGAAATTAGCATACGGTGGGTAAACAAATTATTGTTGGGCAATTGATAGAAAAGTGAATAATCATGATGATATCCAAGGAAATGATCATGTATATAGGCATCACTTCCGAGACAAGTAGACCGACTCTTGCCCGCTTCTACTACTATTACTGGGCCGGCTCCTGGCGGGGTTGATTCCTTGGAAAGTGCCTGTGGCCTTAAGCTCCTCATCGGGGATCTGCAGTTTTGCAACCACCTTAGGGGAAATCAAGTTCAACCCAGGCCCACCGTCTACTAGCATCTTGGTGACATTGAGGTTGCGAATTGTTGGGGAAACCAACAATGGCAAACATCCAACCACAGTGGTGCCGTCAGGATGATCCTCTCTGTCAAAGATGATAGGCGTGTGGGACCACTTGAGTGGCTTCCGCTAGTCTGCAGCCGGCTCCACGTCATTGACCTCACATGCCCACTACTTGAGCTGGAGGTGAGAGGAGTGCAAAGATGCACCCCCGTCAACACACATGGCTTCAGTTTCTTTCTGGAATTCTTGCTCCCTAGTTTCTTCTTCACCCCCTTCATCACTCTCACCATCTCCTTATTTCTTCTCACGGCCTCTAGCAGGTTTCTCCTTTTGCTATGGGGCCTTGGCGCGACGGCCCCCTCTACTGCCACGACCTTTTCTGCCAGCACCCTCTAGCTTTTGCTTCTTAACAAGCTGCTCGACTTACTGGCATTCTTGGTGATCATGACCTTTAGTGCGGTGGATCTTGAAGTATGGCTCATCGGACTTCCTGGCTTTCTCTGCTGCTGCGGCCTCCCAGTAATCAGCGCATGCGACAGCTTCCTTGCCAGGGGCTTCAGTTTTGGCCTTCTTGCCGGTGCCGAGATTGCCAGAGCTCTCAACAGCCAATACTAACTTATCTTTGCGCTTCCTGTTGCGCCTACGGCTTCTCCTCTTCTGGTTAGTGGTCTCTTCCTCGTCCTCCGAATCAACCTCGACGCCATCCTCCTCCCCGGGGAGTCGCCTTTCTTCCTCAGCCCGAGCACATTTACCCGGCAAGGTGTACAACTGACTGACGTTCATTTTGGACCGTATTCTTCTATTGCGCATGTTCGAATGGAACACGGCAATCACAGCTGCTGGGTGTATCTCTGGAATGTTTCGGTGCACTTGCATGAACCTCTGCATATACTTCCGCAAGCTCTCCTCTTCCTTCTGTGGAAGGACTTGCAAGTCACTCGGCCGCATGGGCTCTGGATGGCTACCCATGAAGGCGCAATCAAATTCATTGCACAAGTCAGCCCTTGATGAAATGGAGTTCTCTGGCAGGTGCATCAGTCATGATCTCACATTTGGCTTCAGTGCCAAAGGGAAGTAGTTGGCGAAGTCCTTCTCATCCCTGCCCCCGGCAGTTTGAACGTCGATTGTGTAAATGCTCAAGAACTTTGCTGGGTTTAACTTTCCATCGTATTTTTCTGGTAACTCTGGATTGAAGACCTGGCGGATGGCCAGCGGACCTGCCCAGCTCACGAGTGAAGGCAGGGTATCCAACCTCGTAAGGTAAGTACCCTCCATAACTAGGAGTGGGTTCATCAACGTCTAGGCCATTGCGCCTGCCAGATTGACGGTGGGTCTCCCAGCATCATTCTATAGTGATGCGCGCATCTTCCCTTGGTTGATCTTCCAGGACCCGCTGCTGATCCTGGTGGGTTCGTGGGTCAGATGAGGCCATTGATGCTTCGTCGGGTTTGTGGACATGTTGCTCTTGCGGTTGTCGCCCCTAGATCTGCTATCGCGGAGGGGATTTCACCGTTAGTGTGGCCCCCTCGACACGGCTGTCAGCCCGGGCTGTTGTTGTTGTTGTTTGCGGGTACCGCGATGGCTCTGTCTGCTGTGATTTTCTAGCTTCAGCGAAGCCAATCAAACTCTGGATGGTGGCCCTCCATTCATCCATTTGATCAGCTACCAGTGGGAATCTCAGTGGGAGTTGGGCCGCGTCATGGCTTCCATAGCTGTGCTCGGTATAGCTGATGAGGTAGACCACGATGTTGCTCGACTCCGGGTAGTACCAGCAGGGGTGTCGATGCGTTCCTACCATCGTGAACTGGTTGCCAAGGCAGTCTGGTGATGAGTGGGTCGTGCTCGGGGATTGACAACCCCGTTCGATGCTCCGTCTTGCCCGCCTTGCTCCGGGCAACGCATGTGCCCAGTAGCTGTGCCCGTGGTAGGCACGACTAGAGGGTCACAACTCGCGCCAGAGCGGGTGTCGTTGCTGCGGCTATACCCCCTAGTGTCGCGGGGAGGTGGAGACTGAACGTTCCCTCCACCCGCGGCTTGCGGGTTATGCCCATCGGGATGTTGTTCTTGCTACCCTCCCCTGGTGTCCCTGTTCTAGCTTCGGCCACGGGGGCACAACGATGGTGCTTCCTGTGCCGGTCGTGTCTCCCATGGTACCTGCCTCGCCCAACATTGCGGTGGCGCCTACGGCCTCCGTAGCCGCATGTGAGGGGCCCTTCGAAGTGGAAGGGTGCACGGTCATGCCAAGTTTCTTCTTGGGCGCCATAGATGAAGACGACGATGATGGATGCGTTCTTCACAACCTCGGATTCGCGCAAGCGATCCCCCTACTTGGTGCGCCAAAGATGTCGTGGAGGAACACGATCACCTATGGGGCCACCGACCCCTTTGTGATTCAGCAAGGGGGAGATCACGTTGTACAAAGAGAGGAGGCCATGATGCAGCACGCTGATGTGACTCTGGTGATTTTTACCCAGGTTTGGGCTGCTGGGAAGTGTAAAACCCTACTCCTGCTTTGGTGGATTGGATGGAGGAACACAATGAACATGCAGCCCTTAAGCCGGGCAAGGTGGCCTCGGGGAGAGCTGCTAGACGCGTACAAGTGTGCAAGGGTCCGAATCCCTCTCTAGGTAGCCTTGGACCTCCTTTTATAGCTCAAGGAGTAACCATAGTGGCAAAAGAGTCTTTATCTGGTGACTAGATAGCTAACAGTGCTATCATACCTAACTCTGGCAGTTAGGACAAAGTGCATTAAATGCACTGGTAGGTCTCATGCTGAGGGTGAAGCCCGGCAAGCCTGCCTTGCCGCTTAATCATCTTCTGCTTATCTGTTCTACACACCTCTGGATGGGTGTCATGTGAGGATAATCTGTCTTCCAACGGGCTGCCACGTGCTTAGTCGAAGCCACTTAATCATCTAGATGCTCGACACTGCATTGATAAGTGATTTGCGTTGTGGTGCGGTGGAGCGGTCGTGCCTTGGCGGGAGTTCTTGCCCTTGGCAGCCCAGGCAAGCCTGCCGGGGCAATCTTGGACTTGTCCTTGGGGCGGTCTCGACCTGGCCGGGCTCTCCTGCCCGTCAAGGGAGGCCTTCACATGGTGGTGCTCTGTTGTCTCGTATGTTGACTTGGTCTTCTTCATCCGCTCCTTGATCTCACAAAGAGTGGTTTCTCTGGCTTGGCCTTGCTTTGTACGTTGGTGCCGGACATGTGATCCCAGCATGCCTGTATATAAGTCCGGGTAACAAACATGAATGTTTGTTGCACCGACAGTTTCTATATCATATATGTGAATTATGCAATCCCATCTCTTTTAGCCAGCCATAATATATGTGAAATATGCAATGCCATCCTGTTTAACTAGGCATCATATATTTGAATGATATCTTGCCAATCCTTTTCTTCATTACATTTCCATTTGTCGACAATGTTTGTACATTGAACTACTCTTCCTGTGAATCATCCATTTGAGTGTGTGATGGAAAAATGTGGAGTGGAAACAAGGTCTTCAAAGCAGACAATGCTACCTGTCGAAGCAAATCTCTTGCTGGGTCCCGATAGCTCCTCAGAGATGGATTCAGAGACTGATGACCAGTCCTATTCCACCACCGAGGTGTATCCTCTAACTTGGCACAGTTATATTGCTCATATCATGCATATGGTGTCTTGCATTACATAGTTTAGACATCATATACACAATATTCAACACCATGTTCTTAGTTTAGACGTCATATATGAGAATGCCCTCTACTTAGTATATAAATCACATATGTGAATTAAATCATGCATTCTTGTTTACTTAGATAACATCTTTGTGAAGTATGTCATGCAAACCTGTTTACTAAAGACATCATATAATTATCTCATGCCATCCTATTTAGTTAGTCATCATATCTTTGAATTATGTCATGCTATGCTATCCAGTTTAGATAGACATCATACATGTGAAATTATGTCATTCTATCCTTTTTAGTTAAACAATATACATGTGAACTATTTCATGCCCTCTTTTTTCCACACTATCTATTGCATCTGTCTCTCATACAAAGTCTGTGCATTCAACTATGCTTCTTGTTTATCATCCATTTGAATTGGAGCCTCTAATGGCAGTATCTAGCGGAGTAAAAACATGGTTTTTAAATAAGACAGTGCTACCTCCTGGTGGTGATAGCACCCCGATTGTACATGCATGAGAACCAGCCCTACCACACATAACCCAGACTCTCGCAGATTGTACCCCTACTGCGACGGACAGAGAACCAGCTTCACCCAATCTAACCCCAACCCCAGCAGATAGTAACCCAGTTCCAGTTGACACAGCACCATCTCCACCACAGAGCTCCCAAACAAGAGCAGTTAGTAAGGCAACTCTAGTGACCAAAGCGCCAGTACTACCACGGTAAACCCCAACTCCACCAATTAGTACACCTATTCATGTGGACGAAGCACAACCAACCATTCATAGTTTAGCATCTATCACATTTGATGTTGTTAAATCCTATGTGCGTATCTTCCCATCATGGAAATATTATACTAAAGATGAAGGAAAATGCCAGTTGTAGGTGTTCGTCCATGAGTTATGTTTAGGTAATGTTTTTCATGGCAATTACTTTGCTTTGTCCCATACATTCTATACCTCCATGCTGGTTATAATACAACAAATGTTCCAATTTTTCTCTATAGAGAAGGACCGATTTGGAAACTCAGATGAGGTAACCTTTGCTAATACCTCTGCTATCTTCAAGAACTCTTGGTGCTCGTATCGGAATTACATGAAGAAAATGTACTTCACTGGCAAAGAAACTCACCAAATTCCCTTATTTTCTCCTGAGACACATTTACGGGTCGATGACTGGGAACGCCTTGTTCTGTACTAGTCCCAAACCAAGAATGTGGTAAGGTCTATGAGCTCATTTTTTTATTTTTAATTACTATATGCCTGCATCTTACTATACTCTATTCGTTTAGAAAAAGTGCTGAAACCTAAAGAACAACTGTTCTCATTTAAGATTCCATTGCTATGGTGCATATTGCTTTGCTCTTGTATCACTATATTTACTCATACAAACTTATTTTTAAATTGAAGGATTCAATCGAAACTCCAATGGCACAACATGTATGTTTAAGCATGTTTCTTTAACAGGTTTGCTCTTCCAAATAGCTCTATTGATTTCAATTTGAATTGTGTATACAATTAACTTGTCATATCATGCACATTACTAGCATCACAACAGAGCCAATAGTGTTGTTGTACATGTATACCCGTGGTACCCATCTTAAATCTTGTTGTGCCATGTAGTTTCCCACACTTTGTATTCTCTCAATGATGCTTTGTCTTGGACTGATATGATTTGAACCGTATCTCTATTTTGATTTGGCAAGACGATGCAGTGACCATAGGACATAGATATACGTTTGTTTGATGCTTTTTTATGTACTACTTGGCAATAGAAGACTTGGTAGTTTAATCCTGTCCACCTTACTACTGAACTTGTTGACCGAAATGAGTTTCAAATACTACATGCTAAACTCGTTATGTGTCTGCTTGTTTCTTCTTTTAGAATGCTAGCAGAATATTGGGGAAGAGTACCTTATTAAGCAATGGTAAAGGAAGTAATGCAGATAATTAAGGTTCAGGATAGCGAGACATCCTTGTTGGTCTCCAACATAGCTGCTAAACAACTAAGGAAAACTATCTTGAAGATAGTGAGACAACCGCAAAGTCCTGTCTTGGTGTAGTGTTCAAGTTACTAGCCACTACCGCTGGCACAAGCTATTCGAACTCACTGTCTGGATCAGTTTGGTTTCTTGAGTCTCAACTACAAGCTGAAAGACAATGATCACCTGTGTTGCGACAAGAAGTCGAAGGAACATGGAAGTCCCTGCAGAATTCAGATGCATAATTTCTGGTACAACAGCAAGCGTTGGAGGATTTTAGCACCAAATAGGAGAAAGTTGATAAGCTTGCTAAGCTTATTGCCAGCATGGTGGATATCTAGGAGAACATTTCTTGGGCTCTTCTGAAGTTGTTTCAGTTATGGACTTGTTTTGTTGCTGCGTTTATTTTCACTGGTGCCCAATTTAGACGGCCAGTGTATGTAATATGCTGCTTTGTTCCGTATATTTGCACGGGTGGCGAACTTTGATGCCCACGCTACAAAAAAAAGACACATCCATGACATTTTGGGCCGAACGAATTTTTTTCTATCATATATATGACACTTCTATGATGATAATTGTGACAGAACCCGGTATCATCATAGATGTGGTGGGCTCCTACTTCTATGACAAAAAATCATGACAGAAAATGGGCTTTTCGTCTTGGGCGGGCCGGAGACGCAGCTGCATGACATTCTTTGGGCCGTCCATGATGAAAAAAGCGTGGTAGAAGCAAGGGGGAGAAAAATTTCGGGGAGTTGCCGGTTACGGTGGGAGGTCGGGGGCCGAGCGATGCGCGTTTCTCTCGTAGACGTACACGTGTGTGTGCGAGGCATTGGCTCTAACTGAACCCGAGCGAGGCGTTGGCCTCTAACTGAACCCGAGCGATTGCACTGCAGGCTACGTGTTACTGAACCCGAACAATCAATCGATGGCTGTTAACTGAACTCGATCGAGCGATTCCTTCGTTACTGCTGCTAACTGAAGCCGATCGATTGGATGAACAGTGAGCGTTGCGGGGGGGGGGGGGGTTGGATGAACAGTGAGCGGTGGCGTTGCCTCTAGATGAACAGGACCCCGTGGTCTGGAAGGCTGGATGAATAGTAGACGGCGGAGGGGTGGCCGTGAAGGGGTGGTTGAACAGGAACCCATGGTGTGGAGGGCTGGATGAACAGTAGACGGTGGAGGGGTGGTTGAACAGGAGCCGGTGGAGTAGCACGCGGTGGAGGCTGGATGAACAGGGGCCTGTGGAGGCTGGAGGAGGTCGACGGTAGCCCGTGGAGGCTGGAGGAGGTCGACGGTGGAGATGAACAGTATCCCGTGGAGTCCCGTTTTGCGGTATGCCACACACCTCCCGATGAACAGGACCCCCGTTTCGACCGTAGGAGGTCCGTTTCGTCCGTTTTGCGGTACGCCACACCCCTCCCGATCAACAGGACCCTCGTTTCGACCGCAGGAGGTCCGTTTCCTCCGTTTTGCGGTACGCCACACCCCTCCCGATCAACAGGACCCCCATTTCGACCGTAGGAGGTCCGTTTCCTCCGTTTTGCGGTACGCCAGACCCCTCCCGATCAACAGGACCCCATTTCGAACGTGGCCGGTCGAACACAAGGCCGTTTCCTCCGTTTTGTGGTACGGCGGGACTCGTTTCCATCGCTTGTTCTGTCCAAGCCGGTTGGCTCCCACGCGTTCCGTTGCCTCCTGATGAACACGATGCATTCCGTTGCCTCCCCATGAACACAACGCATTCCGTTGCCTCCCCATGAACACGACGCATTCCGTTGCCTCCCCATGAACACGAGCCCTCGCCGTACGTATGCGTGGGTAGGCGTTCGAGACCCCGCCCGTGTGTACACATACAGGGCCGTATTTTCTTTCTTGCACCCTGGCCGCTGTACGTACGTGTACATGCTACGTGCGCGCCTCTACTACGATACGTGCGCGCCTCTACTACGACACGTGCGCGCCTCTACTACGACACGTGCGCGTCTCTACATCGTCCAGTATGTACGTACACGTTCGCGACCAGGATGACAATGCTACGTACGCTTCGACCAGGTGGGTCCCGATTGTCAGGCACTTCCTTGCCTGCGAAGATGTAGTTGGTGGGTCCTAGCAGTCAGGGGGGCGAATCATTTTTTTCCCGGACGCACTTCCTTGCGTGCTAAGGTGTAGCTGCTAGGTCCCAACAGTCAGGGGGGCGAATCCATTTTTTTTGCCCGGACGCACTTCCTTGCGTGCGAAGGTGTAGCTGATGGGTCCCAGTAGTCAGGGGGGTGAATGGTTTTTTTCAGACGCACTTCCTTGCGTGCGAAGATGTAGCTGGTGGGTCCCAGCAGTCAGGGGGGCGAATGATTTTTTTCCAGACGCACTTTATTGCGTGCGAAGATGTAGCTCGTGGGTCCCAGCAGTCAGGGGGGAATCATTTTTTTCACGAAATATGTTGGCCCGTCCGGTGGGTCCCCGCTGTCAGGTGGAGGAATAATTATTTTGCGCGTAATAAGGAGGCACTTCCTTGCGGCTGCCGTGGACCCAGCTGTCATCCTCTCCACGTACAGTCCACGTCCGATGGAAGTCGTTCCTTGACCATGTTGACCACGCCGCACCGAGAGCACCACGGCGGTGGACGACGGCGAGGCCTAGGAAGGGGACTACGTGGAGCCGGGGAAGACGCGGCAGTGGATGCACACGCGGAGAGGAGTACGAGGGTTCACTGGTTCGGCTGTGCTGCCGCAGCTTCCGAAACAGTGCGCCCCAGATGTCAGGGGGAGGAATCATTTTTTGGGCGGGCGAAGCTAGAATATCTGAGATTGAAGAAGAAGCACGGCATCCGTTGGATGGACATCCAACGGCCACTGCGGCTAGAACCGTGTGTTGACTATAAGTTGACAAAGCCTTGCATACGCGTCAACTCTGTTTTTTTAGGGGACGCGTCAACTTAGTAAGGCCAAAAGTGTGTGGCAGAGAACTTATAGCCCATTTGAGATTTGTAAGAATGTGTAGCCCATTTTTGAATTCTAATGGAATTTACTACAGCCCATTTACAGTTTGTTAAAAGTACAGCCCATTTCAACCAACCGTTCAAAACAGAATTCAATAAAATTTCCCACATTTTGTTGGGATCCGAATATTTTTATTCCGAAATTTCTAGTCAAATTAAATAAATTTCAATATAAATTTATATCACGTAAAAATCCAACGAAACATTGCGCTCGCAACAATTAATGAAATTAAAATTTTCAATATCCAAAAATAATATTTTATAAAGTAATCATTGTTTGGTGCATTTCTTTATAGTTACTACCCAGTTTTTTTAATTACATCCCATTTATTATTTCTTAAAGCCCATTTTCTTGTTAAGCCTAATGCATCCCTCCTAGGAAAGATTTGTAGCCCAGCGGGGCAGAGAATAACAACTTGACCTTGCCTGGGTATTCCTAAAAAAAGTATAGCTGGGCTAGCCATTTTCAGCTTGAAAAAAAATTAATATCTGGGCTGGATATCTGGCCTGGGCTAGACGGGCCATAGCCCGCCTAGTTAATACCTGCAGCGATGTTTTCGTTGTTGTTTAGAGGAGAAAAATTAATATCTGGGCTAAACATCGAAAAACTCTGCAATGCTCACACCTCAAAAACACAAATACTGCTCGAGCTGCTTGGTCCCAGCTGTCGGCCGCTTCTTGTGCAATTCTCTCGTTTATTGACTACTACCTCCTTTCCAGTTTATAATGCTCAATTCAAAAATCTCACCAATCAAGGTAGATGGCGAGTGGTGGAATACTTTTTGTAGTTTCGCAAAAGCACCTAATTAATGCTCTTGTTATCCTCAAAAAATTATGTTTATCAATGCATTAATTTCAATGCATGCATGCATAAAGTACATGCATTGGTCAATTTCTCTTAATACTTGCATGCAATGATTTAATGCACCTTGGAATCTGAACATGTGATGGAAAACAACCAAATTGAGCCTTATAAAATGGAAAAACTAAAATTTTGAGATAAGCCCTATAAACCGGAAAGGAGGGAGTACATAGGTTGACAATGGTGTGGGACCATGATGTCAGGAAACCAGGAGGAAGCAAAATAAATTATATATATATATATATATATATATATATAAAATTTGCGTACATGAGGCTATGGACCTGGTGGGTCCCCATTGTCATCCTATCCAAGTAAAGTCATCTCCTCGCCCGCGCGCGCTTTCCGCCCGAAACAGTCAGCGTCGGCCGCCCCGCTTCCCGGTGCAGGCGATTGCTCCGCCTTCAAATGACACAAGTGCCGTTCGTCCGTGCATCTGCCGCACACATTAATGATACGAGGTTGCTGAGGCGGCTACTCTGGCGCCACACGTCCGTCCCTCCGCCCGCCCACCATTGCTATATAAACTGCTGCGCCGACCATAGCCGTAGTCATCCGCATCCGTTCCCTTTCTCCTGTCCACACCACTACTACCCACCATGGCTTCCTCGCGCTCCAGCGCTCTTCGGGACGGGCGGACAACAGACCACAAGGAGATGGCAGCCATTGTTGCCGACCGGCTGGCCGACAGGCAGCCGAAGGACGACGACGTCCCAATGGAGAACATGGTAGTCGACGATCCGGCGCCAACCCCCTCCTCCACGCCATCCTCGCCGGTGCATTGCACCATGACCATCGGCGAGGCCCGTGCCCAATATATGGACAGGGTGAGGCAGATGCGTGAGGAGCAGTTCCGGGAGGCGCAGGCCATCACTGCCTACAACCACCATCTCTTCCAGGAGCACCTACAGGCGGACGTGCAGATAGCCGTGGAGCGGGCGGAGCAGGATGCGCTGCTCGACTTAGCGCTCCGCCCGCAAGGGCCGCCTTGAGCGCTGGCGGTACCGCATGCGGGTGGCAGAGGCTGTGGCCGCCTACAAAGAGGCTAGCAAAGAGGGCGATGAAGCGGGCACGCAGAGGACAATGCCAGCTCCACGAGTCCACGCTCCGCTGGCATCGGCGAGGCCCTGCCCCGCCGAGGCCCCGTGGCGCCAACAACAAGGCAGAGGACACCATCCGCTCCGCCGAGGCCCCGCGGCCCCAACAACGAGGCAGAGGACACCGCCGGCTCCGCCGAGGCCCCGCCCCGCCAACAACGAGGCAGAGGACATCACCGGCTCAGCCGAGGCCCCACCCTGCCGGCAACGTGGGGGAGGATTTCCACCTCTCCGTTGAGGCGCCACCCACTGGCAATGAGACAGAGGACATCGCCGGCTCCACCGAGGCCCCGCCCGCTGCCAACGAGGCCGCGCCACACAGAAAATGAGGAAGAGTAGAACACGGTAGGTCGCCGCCGCTCGGGTCCAAGTAAGGCCACCGCTGCTACCCTCCGGTTGAAGCCAAGCTAGGCGGGTTGACCATTGACGGCCGGTTAGCTTCTTGGCGGTGACGTGGAGTCGGAGAGCTGCGCTGGAGAAGAACGCTGCTTCTACTTAACTGCTGGTGCAGTTGGCTGACTGACACGTGGGCCCAACAGGCCACATGTCAGTTATGCAACTGCACCTGCAGTTAAGTCACTGAAGCTTCTGTTCGGCTCAGCGGGACACAGGTGGGTAGCTTCGGTTAATTAATTATACCTCCAGTGCACCCCTTTTTAGTTGAAGAATGTATGAAATGTAATGAATTCCGGCATGTTTATATGAAATCCGACCCTGTATGAATGAATTTAGTTTGATTAGTTCGAATTCCTGTATCACTGGCATTGGATGAACATGCAAAACAATATGTACTAGCATTATTCCCAGGGTGATCACCTCGTTTGCAGCAGTTTCACATGTAGTCCCTTCGGTCCTTTCTAGTCTGCATACAAGTTTTGTCTGCAGTCAAAGTATCTCTACTTTGACCAATCTTATACAAAAAAGTATGCACTTTCACAATGTGCGAAGTAAAAAGGAATAAAAGGAGTACAAAGAGTTTGAGCATCTTTTTAGCATTTCTGTACATTGCAATCAAACACATAGGTCTGGCAATTCATAGAGAACATTCAAAACAATCGATGATTATGCATCTCAGCGACTCACATGTCAGAGGCAATATTTACTTCACAACTAAAGAATAAAGAAAAAATTGATCGACGCTGCTGATAGCAAAGGGCGTCCCATTCGAAAATATCAAACGCATATCTTGCTAAAATCAATGAGTAAAATTTGACAAGGTTGTCCCATTCCAAAATATCAAATGCCTATGATTGTGGAATGGGCAGTGTTTGCCATTAGTTCGGGCATTGACATGGCACCTCGTGCTAAATAAACCAGGTGTTCTTTTTGTGCAGTTCCACCAAAATCAACCAAATTCACGCGTAGCTTGTATGATTTTGCCCTTATATGTTGCAACGCCTTGAACTTATGGGCACCTCCTTTCTTGTGGTGGAAATGAATGATTCAATTTATTCATGAACATTTTGTGCAGTTCCCATTGAAATCAAGCTGAGCACCCCTGTTTGCACAAATACAAAAAAGTGATTAGTATAAAGCAAACTGTACTATGAATTGACAGTTTCAACATGCACATACATGGTCGATGTAGAGCACCCTTTTAGAAAAATGGAACTCACCAGAAAGAATCCTAGAACAACATTGTACTCGCGCATCACAGCAAAAAAATGGAGATTTGTCAGTCCTTCTGAGCTGAAGTTAGTTTGGTCTTGTGGGGAGTAATGTAACCATCCTTCAACTGCTCCTTCTGATGAGAAGATAGACAGGGCTTCTTCATCCTGGCATAATCGGAACTAGTCACTTCACGTACTCCATATTCTTCTTTAGAGGAAGATGATGCTGTTGTGCAAAGACAAGAGGACTACTAAATGCTAGCATCCCTGTTTGCTCGGAAAAAAGGAAAGGAAATATTTAAAACAACATAGATGAAGCACTTCTCAAGGACGATACCACTTTTTCATGACAGTATCTAAACAGTAGCACAACACCAATAGAGATGACAAAGCTCAATCATATGGATGAAATCAGTGGGCGAGTACCAACCTTTGTCAGGAGGCTGATTGTGTAGAGCATACATATGAAGCACTTCTCCGGAACCATCTGTTGCTATCTACGGGGGTTGCCATGCTTAATATATACTCCTCGATTAGTTTAATGTTTCCAACATCTTCTTGTGTAGTTCCACTAAAATATATGGTATCTTCAAAGAAGATCCGTGTTTGCACAAGTAGAGATAATTACATATGACATCAAATCAGTGGCAAAACAATTGATCGTTCCAGCCATATCAATAAATTAAGATGCAAAACTATATCATTACTTGTGTCATCACAGTTCCAGTGCTTCATTACAGCACCGGGAGTTGATTTTTGTTTTTCTTCTGCTTGTTCTTCCCCTTCTTCACTTGGTTCAATAACAGACAAGCTTCGCCTTCGATGTAAGATTTGGCATGTCAATTAGGGAGCACAAGTATAGTACTAAACTTAATTTTCTGATGAAAGTGGAAAAATACAGGCCAGCAGTTGTGAAATATCCTTATCTTACCTCAATGGGATATTACGGTGCACATATAGATTGGAAGTCTTGTCTCCATTTGTGCACTAAAATAAAGCAACATTATCGTACAAGTAGCACAACATATGAAAGCACACTGCAGAATCATGCGAAAGAAGGCTAGTACTGACCTCTCATGATGCGGAATTCAAACAACTCACAAGAAGAAGATCTGAACCAAATTCGCCTTAACGGATAGGAAGTAAGATCTCCTCTTGTGCAGCACTAAGATCAAGCAATCAAGCAACGTTGTCGGTGTGACATTTTGGTTGAACTGCACAAAACACTCTTAAAACAAAAGTGTTTTGTGAAGTGCAACAAAAGGTCACAATGGCAACAAGGTGATGTAGATAACCCTGTTTACACAGAGGTGCAAAGGAAACAATTTGTGGTCAATAACGGTCGATGACACAGACGCCAACAAAAAGAAGCATCTCCCTTATCTAAATGGGAAAGAAAGCAAGACAGTAGCATTTCTCAAATGGTGGCATTGGTTAATATTAACATAGAGATTATATTAATAATAAAATTCATTAAACATGTAATTTTCTTTTAACTGTGGCATTGCATCAATTTTCCAGCGGCATTATTAGAGGGTGTTTGTTTACAGGGAAATTTTGGTGTAGGGACTAAAAAAACTCCGTGTCAGTCACATCTAAACCAAACAGGAGGGACTTTTAGGGACTAAAAGTGGGCATTTGGGACTAAAGAAAGAAGACCCCGAGGGAGTCTTTTTGGTACTTTTTCCAACAGTTGCCCCTGCCACGCATCGCACCTTGTTTCTATTAGTTCATTACTAGGGGTAACATGGTCTTTTAGCATGTCATTTAATAACCTCTAGTCCATGTTTAGTCCCTGGAACCAAGCAGGTAGGGACTAGGGAGTTTTTAACCAAACAGGGCCTTAGATTAACAACAGCTAATGAGTTGCACGGGACAGTGGACGCACCAGCACCATGTGCATCTATCGATGTACTGTGGTCATGCATAGTCTGTTGCAACAAAGAACAAACAACCAAGGAGCATATTTGTGTTGGTCCTAGTTTTGTTATCTTTAGACACCTTTCCCTATGTGAGCGTAGCAAATCTAGTCCTGCTCAAACTCTACAGCCTTGTCCCTTCCTTTCCTTTTTGAACTAGTACTTTCGCCCCTTCCTTTTCTCTTTGAACCACGTCCTAGATTTATGCGATACAACTTTCCCCACTACTTTCCCCCATTCCTTTCCTCTTTGAACCACGTCCTAGATTCATGCTATACAACTTTCCCCCTTCATTTCCTCTTTGAACCACGTCCTAGATTCATGCTATATACAACTTTTCCCACTACTTTCCCCCACTCCTTTCCTCTTTGAACCATGTCCTAGATTCATGGTATACATGCAGCTAGAGCAATGCATGTGGAGTAAGTAACATATACCTTAAGGTTCTTGGGGCGTGGTTTGGTGGGCGACGGGATGGCGGCGAAGAAGAAGGGGTCGGAGGCCACCATACTTTCTCTTCTTGGATTATATGCACTTATGATTGGAACTCTAGCAAGCATGCTCAACTACTAAAGATCATTAAGGTAAAACTCAACCATAGCATTGAAGTATCAAGTCCCCTTTATCCCATACACAAACAACCTACTTACTCGGGTCTGTGCTTATATCACTCACGCCACCCACCATAAGCAAATCATGAACATATTACAAACCCTATAGAGGGAATCCCTCACGCTTGCGCGACACGGAGGGCACAATAGGACAGCACCAATAGTAAAACATGAAATTCAAACCAATCATAGCAATTCATCAACCATCGATAGGACAACAAAAATCTACTCAGACATCATAGGATGGCAACACATCATTGGATAATAATATGAAGCATAAAGCACCATGTTCAAGTAGAGGGTACAGCGGGTTGAGGGAGAGTGGACTGCTGAATATAGATGGGGGAAGGTGATGGAGATGTTGGTGAAGATGGCAAAGGTGTTGGTGAAGATCGCGGTTATGATGATGGCCCCCGACAGCGTTCCGGCGCCACCGGAAGCAAGGGGCAGAGAGCCCCCCTTCTTCTTCTTCTTCCTTGACCCTCTCCCTAGATGGGAGAAGGGTTTCCCCTTTGGTCCTTTGCTCCCATGGCGTGGGAGGGGCGAGAGCCCCTCCGAGATTGGATCTATCTCTTTGTCTCTCTCTGTTTCTGCGTTCTGGAATTCTGCCCTGGCACCATTTCTTTTATATCCGGAGATCCGTAACTCCGATTGGATTGAAGCCTTCGCCCAAATCTTTTTCCAAAAATTAGCTTTCTTGTGGCCAAAGCAGGGCATCAACCGCCTTACGAGGGGCCCAGGAGGGTGGCACTACAAAAAAATACACTTCCGTGATGATACGTGTTTGTCACAGTAGGTCGCGTTTTTTGTCATGCATGTACATCCATGACAAATTTATGACAGAATCAAGATAGTCATACATGTGCTGTCGTAGAAGTGTTCCATGACATTACCAAAATTATCATCACGGAAGTGTCCACTTCCATGATGATAAATCGCGCGTCACAGAAGTGCTTTCGTCAAGGGTGACCGACATGTGGCATCCACCGTAATGGAACGCCGTTAAGCTATCAGGTCGGATTTTGGATCCGATAACCCGTTAACAGCCCCGACCAATGAGAAATTTCCACGTGTAAAATTCTGATTGGCCGAAGGGAACACCTGTCAGCTCGTCAGTGGGCCAGATGTCGCCCGTCCATTGGAGGAGACATGCCTATGGTACGTTGACACGTGGCTGGGCCCAACAGAGGCCCATATAGGTTAAAAAGGCCGGCCCAGTCAAAGGCCCGTAGAACTTAATCAGGTACTAGTGGGCCAGCCCAATAACGGCCTGCTTAATAAAGGCCCATTTACAGCCCGAAACCAGATCTGGACCGTTAATTGTTTGCCCAATATTTGGGCCCATTTACGGCCCGAAGCCAGATCTGGCCCGTTCATTGTTCGCCCAACATTTGGGCCCATTTGCGGCCCGAAGCCAGATCTGGCCCATTAATTGTTCGCCGAATATTCGGGCCCAACTACAGCCCAGTGACTTTCAGCCTGTTAGAGGCCTGATGTAGACATGGGCCCATTTTAGCCCGGTGTGACTTTCGGCCTGGGAATGGCCCGTGCTGCCCATGGGCCATATATGGTCCGACGGGACATCGGGCCCACTAACGGCCCGTGCTAAAGGTGGCAAGAGTTAAGCCCAACGTGACTTTGGGCCTGTTAAAGGCCTGTCGCGTAATTCGGCCCGTTGATGCATGTACTAAGCTTTCGGCCTCTTAAAGGCCTATGATATCAGTGGGCCAACTAAGGCCCGAGATATGTTTCGGCCTGGTAACGGCCCATGAGCTAACTGGGCCCATAACGGCCCGGTCTACATTTCGGCCTGCTGAAGGCCCGTCGACGACTAGTGAAAACTGTGGCCCAACATGCATTTTGGCCTGCTAAAGGCCTATGGTTTCATCTCGGCCGTAACAGGCCAGAACAATATTCAGCCTGTTAATGGCCCAACGCTACCTGGGCCGAACTAAGCGCTGGGTCGACAAAAGGCCCAACTAAAATATAGGCCGGTGTAAGTTTGGGCCTGGTGCAATGTGTGAAGGCCCCAATCATTCGGGCCCAAGAAAGACGCAGGGCGGACCAATTGTGGCCTGCTAAAAACCTGGCCCGTTATCGAATGTTTCGGCCCGGTCGACTACATCTGATTTTTTTTCAGATAGCGAATGATGGCAGTAACTAGTAGGAATTAAGAACAAACCTACTCTACACAATAAAGAAATTACGACATAGTAACTAAGTATAAACTACACTATACATTAAAGGATTTAAGGTATATTACATCCACTGGGCATCGAAGTTCGCCACCAGTGATCATAAAGCGCAACGAAGAAGCAGATTACAAAAACTGGGCACCATTGCAGCGTAACAAAATAATACTAAACCGAGACCCCTTCCAAGACAGTTCAAGAAAGGTTAGCCTTGCGGGGTAACTGCTGCGCAAGCTGCTGAGCAAGGCTGTGAGACTGGCCTAGCATGTCGGTCATAGCTTCCAGGTGTAGCTGTTTAGCGATGAGGTTCTCATTGGTGTTCTCCGCAATCTTTCTTAGAGATAGGACTTCAAGTCAAAGTTGAGTTGTAGAATGCCTTTCTGCTAGAACTTGGGACTGAAGAAGTCGAACTGATTCAGACAACAAATTCTGTGAGCTTGTCTGACTCTTAGTCTCAGGTAACTTGAACACTGCATCAAGACAAGACTTTGGGGTTGTCTCTCTATCTTCAAGATGTTTTCCCTTCTTTGTTTGCAATATATGTTGGGTTTGTCTCACAACCTTCAGCAGACTTGTGCATGCCATCAGGCATATCACCCTGAAACAAAGCAGAGAGATGACAGGTTTTGCATGTGTATAAACAAATATGATAACTGTTCTGTCAATTCCATCCAATTTCAAATTAGAAAATAAAGAGTAAGTTCAAAATATCAATAGCATAATTTGGCATTGTTCATAATGCGGGGAGCTTCACCACACTACTGGAACCATGTCAACATAACAAGCATAGATGAAGGGCAAAGAAAATCATTGTATCTATTTTGGATAATGTGCATGGCATGTTGTTCATATCATCAGCCACATCAGTAAGATAAAACAGGAGATGACAAGGTGCAAATGTGGGCTGCTTGACCACACACTGGACTATAGATCCACAAAACCAAGCATACATATAGGATTAAGTAATGTGCATGGTATGAATAAGAAATTTGGTTTTACAAGTAAAACTTAGAACTTACGGTTCTTACGAACATGCATTTTGGTAGAAATAGCAAACTAAACAGCATTAAACGATAGGGAGTATGAGCAAATTAAACAGCAGTTGAGGATAAAGGCTTTAGAAGGACTGACTTACATTAACAGTTAACACCGGCTTTATAATGCCCTTCTCCATGTCAAGGGAAGGATAACTCAAGAATTTTAGCACGGAATCTTCTTCATAAGCATTGCCTGTACTCTACATTTTGTAGAGAGTAATTATAGATATGATAATACTAGAAGGGATAGAGGATAATGAAGATAAGATGCAGATTGATGCTACATAATCAACTACCAATCCCTGGAAGTACAAGCGTTACAGGACAAAATGTACTGACAAGAGCAATGGGCTACACTTCTGCACTGGCATTGTCTGTGTATTCTACTTGTTGGTAAGATTAAATATAGATCTGATCTTTTTTAGTAAATGGTGGGCGAGGGAGATAAGATGCAGAATGCTACAAAATGAACCAATCCCTCTTCCCATAATACAAGAGTGTTTTGAACACTGGTGTACTGTACAAAACGTTCTTATATTATGGGACGGAGGGAGTAGCTGTTAATGTAAGTACAATGATAGACCACGTTCAGTCCTTACAAGAGGACTGCAGAGCTAAACCTCTTCAAAAGCATTGGTTGATTCTAAATTTGTGTAAGAGTCCATATGGATCTTAAAATGTCCACCAAATGGGCGATTACGAGGCTAACATGTGAAGTGATGCTACATAATCAAACAGCTATGAAAGTAAGTATGGTCATACAGGGCAAGAGGTACTCATGAGAGCAATGCAGTGTGCAGTATAGTTGCGAGATTCTATGGTCCCTTGAGAACGAATGTTCTTCTGCTAACAGTTTTCGTACAAGTGAGACATTAAGGCAAATGCAGAATGTAGTTCAAATTGTGATGTGATATCATAGACAGTACCTTACGCTGCAGCCGAGACCAATGTGTAACAAGATTATTCCAGTCACCATTGGATAAATGTAGCACTGGAGGCTTTACAGAAATTTCGTTCAGAGGCTTGCCATCAAAGTGCGCTTGCCTCAGGTAGGAACGATACTTCATCAACGAGTGCTTGAAAAGCGCAACCAACTCTTGCTCGTCATCACAATCCAGTTTGCTCCTCGCCTCTTTAAAAGAATGAAATCTTGTGTCTTCTGTCAGCAGAAACATATACAATAATGAACATGAATAACATTATTACATTACTTACGCGTAAGTTGCGGAGGAAGACTAGAAATTGTTCTGTGTCTGCGGTATAATCTTTCCGTGAAGGAAAGATGCGCACAAAGTTCCTGACAACAACATAAGCTTCGTCTTCTAAACTGGGAAGAAATGGAACAGGGGTCCTATTTGCTGCAATTGGGGCTCTCTCTGGTACGAAAAGTGATTTGGCAACTGGATTTGGTGTACTCTTTGTTGGAATGGGGGTTTTGCGTCGTATAGCTGGTGCTATGTCAACTGGCATAATCATACTGTTTGCTGCAGTTGGGGTCTGCTGAGTTGGGGCATCAGAAATGACCAGTGTAGTTGGGCTAGAGTCTGCTAGAGTTGGGGTATTTTGTGGGTCAGGTGATATTGCACCTACACCTAATGGGCTATTTGATTTATCAGGTGCCACTACCTTTTCCAAATACTTTGCTTGTGCTCCTCCACGATCAGCAATTGCCCTCTTCCTTTCGAACGTCTGATACACAAGAACAACATTTGAATGGATAAATATGGTATGATGACAGATGGAATATGTACTGAAAATGGATAGGCAGGGCGTATTCACATACACAATGTGTAAACTAAGCTAATGGCAGTTCAACAAAGTAGAAGCAATGCAAAGAATCAGTTGCAAGATATGTGCGAGAAATGTAACCTTGGAAAGTTAGAGCAAGTACCTTGATGGGTGAATAAGATAGGGCATCTTCCTCTGACTCCTCCACTAGGGAGCTACATTGACTTAGGTCTCGCTCTAGCTCAGAATCACTGTTAGGATCATATTCTGAGCATGAATCTATAGGTGGAGAGCGTTTGCATTGCATTGCATCCAGACTAGATTTCAGTCCCTTAATGCCAAGTTTGATAGCCATGGCATTGTTCTGCTTTATTCTTTTCATGCGCGCAAGATCATAATCATTATGATGCTGTTCAGAATCTGAGATTCATGGAAACATAAAAAGTAGTCAGATTATCTATGGAATGCATTGCGGATTCAACTCGGAGAGTGTCTCCCTATAAACCCCTGCATATGCAAAGTTCACCTCCCCAACCGTGCTGACCAGACCACACACAGAAATACAAACCCCTTATGTCTATATAATAGGCAGTCACACATTTCAAAACTGAAGTAGGAACATTAGAATCATATGAAATTCGTATTTGAACAAATAAACTAAGCAATTATGAGTGGCGTACTGTTTAGCTTCAAGGGTGGAGTGTTGGTAGTGTGACACAAAGCAAGTAGGCAGATTGTATTCCATGTAAAAGATCGAAACCTATGTAAAAGCTGGAAATGACACTTTCTTTCTATACAATGCAGTGTTCGTTACCCACACATGATGGAAGAGATCACATAGAGAAATACTATTCACTCAGGTCTACGGTTCCAGTATTTAGAAACAGGGTGGTCCACCCTAAAAGAATATTGACAACAAATATGACAAGGCAAGCATAGATGTAGTGAATCAATCATTTACTTGTGAGCTTATTAGGACAAGTATGCAGAATTGTAACTGCAGTAAGAGACCGTCCAAAATCTGAATGAAGAAGTTTGTCTAGCACTTATTGTTTGCAACTAATCGACGTGAATAATTGGATATTATATCGAATGAGTAAGAAAAAGAAGTAAATTTGTCAACAAACCTGGCTTGCAGTAGTAATCTGGGTCAATGTCACTACGACCAACAATCCAGAATGACTAGTTTCTATTCCGAGGGCCGGAATTTTGAAAACCCTGTGAACTTTAGAGGTACTAAAGATTACCGAAATACATTTGAACCATTAAGTGTAGGTAGCACTGAGCACACAACAAACCCTAATGACAGTCCTGCCTAAAGAGTAATGAATCAATTAGGAAATGGGTGATGAGGAGTGGCTGCTGAGTGTTGAGGTCGTATCTCAGGATAAATCGGGTTGGCTTGGTGGGTGCTGCACGCCTGAGCCCTGAACGGACTGGGAAGGTAGGCACGGCGGCACGGCCGGGCAGCGGTGACGCTGTTGGGCGAGCGGCTCCTGGCCTCCTGTTAGTCCGGCGTCTCCTCCTAGAGTCATGCCGTCCGGGGACGGCAAGTCGCCGGTGAGGCAGGCGGCTGGGGGCGAGTAGAGATCGGAAGCGCGCAGCAGAACAGAGGGGAATCGGGGCCTGGGACGACCCAAAATCCCAGGGTGGGCCGGCCCACCGTGGGCACCCTGTAGAGATACACACCGAGCGGCGAACATGCATTTTCGAAACTAATTTAGGAACATTTAGCTGACCAATTAAACAACTCTATTTTAATAATATCAGATTCGTATTTGAACATCTAAGCTTGTTTAGCTTGATGCATGGAGCAGTGTTATTATGACACGAAGCACGTATTCTGATCGTATAGTAATCATAAAAGGGGGAAACTCTAAGCATATTTTTTTAGCAAAAGAGGGTTTTCCCTCCGATTTCTATTAAAGAAACCACCACGGAACCAACATGATCAATTAAACCCTAAGCATGATCAATTAAACCATATTATGGCTGTGCCATGGCAGATTTGAAGCTGCAAACCGGAGAAATGATATTTAGCATCCATTGTTTGCTTCGAACTAAGAACTAAATTCTAAGAGCTGAAAAGAAAGTAGAGTAACCAAGTTAAGATCTATTTTCTTGTTGAGATCAAAAAGTTGAGGAGATATGAAGTACCACCTCTCTTGCGGTGCCGTGTAGGCATCGGGGGTGCGATGGATGTCGCTGGCATTGAAGCAGATCTGCGACGGTAGACGGGTGCATCGCAGATAAGTCCCGTTGCGGTGGAAGAGAAGGTCATGTGAGCAGCCCCGGCCAAGAGGACGATGGCGCCGATGAAGCGGGAGGACGTGATGCAAGGCTATTGGTCCGTCGCTGTGGATGAGAAACGTCCATCTCTAGCAGTGGACCACGCGGTTTTGGTAGGCGCTCCGGCATGGTGGAGGACGGTGGCGATGGATGTGGTGGAGGACGGCGGCGATGGATGGGGTGGCGGACGGAGGCTGGTGTGGGGATGGGGTGTTGTAGCGCGGACGGTGTATGAATGGGAAAATGGAGGGAGAGGTACAGGGAACCATGTTTTTGGGACGCGCCTGTCTGAAATATGGGAAAGTTACGAACTTCGCCCCCGTTTAAAATTTGGACATCTCGTCGGTTGGGGATAGGACGGTAATCTCGCATCTTGCCAATATTTGCCCAGAGCGACTTCGGGCGAGGAGAGGGTGGTTAGCGCCCATGGTTGGCGCCCATGGTGTATGAATGGGGCTGACAGGTAGGGCGGTTGTGTCACGTTTGAGTGAAGTTACAAACCTGCCCCTATTGAAAATATTTGCCTACATCGATTTCGGCCGAGTCGAGTTTGTTTTGCCGCCCACCGTGTATGAATGGGGAATGGAGGGAGAAACAGAGGTCTTTCGGATGAGCTTGAATCAAATGTGTTTTGCCACCCATGTTTGATGCCCACCGTGTCGGAATGGGCTTAGAGGCGGTCGTTTCATGTCTAATTGAAGTTACTAACCTACCCCTATTTAGAGCAGTGGAAATTGGGCCGATGGATTGTCCGTGTAATGGGTAGACAGTAATTTCCATCTCCCAAACACTTGGCTTCAGGCAGCCTACGTGGGAGTGGACATTTTGCAGCTTCTTTCGAATTTTGGGACAGTAAGCATCCACGTTTACCCTGGCAACTAAATTCGAATCCATTTTGTATTCCTATATGAATCTTTATAAATCGTTCTATGTGTTTTTATATATCTTCAAAAGGACGACAAAGATGTATTCCACTGTCATATATGAATATGGTTTACAAATGCCGATACTCAAATTCAGAAACTAGTATCCAGTTAAAGGTGAATTCGAATATTTGGAACACTTCATGTCCAACTCAAATGTCACACGCAGCATAATGTGTACTCCCATTTAGATATGTACACAAGCGATGTATCAAGATTCAAATACCGAGTCAATCAACCAAGAATGTACAGAGCTAAGAGACATATAAACACTTATAGAGTATATGGATCAATAATATCAACTAACATACATAAGCCAGGCCGCAGTACTTTTTTTTGGCTACAACAACATCTTTTTTTAGCCAGCATCTTGGCCCTTTCCGATGCGTGCCACTTATGGGCCATCTATACTACTACTATTGTTGAATGCACATTCAGCCCGATTGGCATATTTGTAGGTCTGGCACAGCAATCCAAATGAAATGTCTCTGAGTCTTATCAATTAATACAGACTTGTGCTCGAATAAAATTACAAACCAAAAAACAAAAAAAAATTATGACATGATCTCTAAAACAAATGGTTTGATTGATTACATGAACAGACAACACAAAGGTTATTCAACTATGGAAAGAACATTTCACCTATGATTTACCAAGTAGGAATTTAATTTCCTTTTTTCCTTCAGGACCTTAACAATCTGGTCAGTCTCGGCTTGCTTCATTTTGAAATCCACCAAATATTTAATGGTTGTCTTGAGTCCTGCTTGTGATTGTGCTGTTTGCTTCCTCAACATGTCAACTTCATCTCTAAGTGCAGAAGCAGAATCTCTTTCTACCACTAGTTTAGCCTCTAGAGCATCAGCAGTTGGCAATTCTTATGCACGATTGGGACGGTGCCACTGCTGTGGGATGATGCAACGTCCATGGGGACCTCGCTCTTTGATCTTGGGCTAACCTGTTTTGCCATTAAAGTTCCGATTGGATTCAGAAAAGTTGAAGTTAGCAAAACATCTCAACTGGGAGTTATAACAGCAAACCAGTTAAACAAATAAGGAATTAAAGAGTTTCAATTGGATGCTGAAAAGTACTCCCTCCGTCCCATAATGTAAGACGTTTTTTAACACTATGCTAGTGTCAAAAAACGTCCTATATTATGGGACGGAGGGAGTAGTTATTAACATCATTGTAACCCGCTGTTGCAGCAGCAAAGCAGTTAAACAAACAAGTAGATATTTAAGTTAAGGCAAACAGGTAATTCTTAACAGTAAGTATGAAACACATAGATAGGCGCAGTCTACAATATGATTAACAGGCTGTGCCATTATGTAATCAGTAGCAAACTAAATTAAGCTAAGCAACATAATTGAACAATTTTGCAATAAGTGGCTAACTAAAATTCCCAGAAGCAGGTAACTGAACTTACGCTAGTTGTTTGTATAGGCACACTGTAACTTCTTTTTCGCTTACAAGGTTGCACAAAGGAGTCCATGGCATCAATTGCTTGGATACGCAGTCCCAATACTTCTTTCTTCCCACACTGCATGGGTAAGTCGAATGGTTAATCTGGTAAGATGGTGCATCCTTGATATGTTATATGAGGACGTGTAGTCATACTAGTTGTAGCCAAACACATCACACTGGCTTTTACTATATATTTCATGCGATTACTTTTGGCATATCAAGATCTAAGCAATCTACAATAGGATGAAAAGACTAGCATCCTTCACATTATTGGCGAACTCAGTTCATAGAAACAAGCAATTCAACCATTCTGTGGGTAAACCAAAAGCGCCACTGGAATATTTTTCACTATCCAATCATACACGCAAAAAGGGGTGACGCCACCATAGGGGCTGGTATGGGCGGCCGCCTCAGGTGGCTGGAAAGTGTGCACCTAGTTTGAGTCGTCTAGGTTGGCCCATGCTAGTTTTGTTCGTCCCAACGCACGAGCAGGCAATATAAAAAATGAAGAAAAATGTTTCAATTTGGATGGGCCAATAACATAAGTGCAAGGCAGGCCCTATAGCAGGCTCGCGGCCCAAACGAGCGCCTCCCATATCGATCGACAGTAGGAAAAATCCCAATTCATTCGCTCCAGCCTCCAGTCTGGTTCGCTCCTAACCTAGCCGCCGCTGGACAGACCGACACAGCACTTCCTCGCGCCCTCATTGGAGGGCGGTCGCCGGGCTTCATGCGAACGGAAGGACAAGAAGATGAAGACCCAACCCTGGGTGTAGCCTGCGTGGGAGGCAGCGGCGGCAGCACGGGCATGGCATCGAGCTTGCGCAAACGGACAGTCGCTGCTTGCAAGAGTAGCATGCACAAGGAGCGGGTACATCACATCCCTGATTAAACCTGATGGTGTTAAACCTGACGGTGTTGTAAAACTGCTTGTATCTAGGGAATCTATGAGAAAATGAAACCAATTTCTACTTATTTTATAACTCCCCCAATCAATATTGAACTGACTGAAGTGTCTAATGAACAGACTGCTAATTAATGATTTGATGCAAACATACTCATGTTGTTCTTGAGCCTGAAGTGTCTAATGAACAGACTGCTAATTAATGATTTGATGCAAACATTTTACATGCTCCTGGTGATGAACATATAGTGTCTAATGAGGGATCTAGTGCAAGCATTTTGCAAGCTCATTGAAGGATTTAGTGTCTAATGATGATCTACTATGTTGAGAGAGACAGAGATTTGCAGGCATTGATGACAAGCAAATTATAGTGCATTTTCATAGCTTGAGGAAACGTCGAGGCCATCTACCAGAAAGTCCCCATATCATGACAACATACATTAAATACTTTTCTAATCTGTTGTTTGAAACTATTGGCATACTTATGCAGGATAGATATATTGATATGCAGTTTGTGCACTAGTTATACATGCAATTACACTTTGATATTTTCAGCCAGAGAACAAATAATTCAGGCAGGTACATACCATGTTTGTAGTCCTTGTACACCATGTTGCATTTTGTGTTTTTTGGTGCTTGCATCATTTAGTGTTTATAATCTGAACTACTTTGGATCATTAGCTGGTTTTCAAAGTGCATGTAGCTTCACATTTCTCAAGTTATGTTGATTTCCGTAGTGCAAGTGCCTTCGTATTTTTTAAGTTAAATGTTTGCCCCTGGTAACTTGAATTCGTGGATCAGCCACTGCACACAAATCATACACGAATGCCAGTACGAATTAAATGAAATGCAGGGACTTACTGTAGCTTGTTGTACAGGCTTGCTGCAGCTCTGCTTGCGCTTGGGATGTTCCATGTACAAGTCCATGTTACCACTTGCTTGGATTTGCAGGCCTTGTGCTCCTTGCATCCCCCTTTGCATTTTTGACACGGCGAATGGTTGATCAAATAAGAGGAATTGACCTTGATGTTTGTACCAGAGGACAGATACTTACAAGGTTATATGGGTGTGCAGGATGTGTACCAGATCCCGTAGCCCCATCATGCTTCGCTAAAAAATGGATTTCCTTGTTTCAGATGATATCTCCAGAAGAAATAACAGTTAAAGTCAGAGTTGCATAGGCGTGTAAGCTAAGAGAGCAGTGAAAGGATATCCAAACATCGTCGGAACAGTGCACAAGGGAGTGATGTGTGGATACCTAGTTCGGGCCGGCGTTTGGGCATGCTCGCCTAGCTAGAGTGCGGGTCACTTCAGAGCCATTGAGTGTGTTGCGCTGGCGTTGGCTGGCCGCGCACGGATGCAGATCTTGAGTGGCAGCGGAGCGCTATGATGCGATGGACGAGACCGTTGGTGAAGCCCCAACGACCTCGGGGGGCGGAGGTGCGACGATGTGCTCGGTGAAGTAGCCCCGGTGAGCTGGGAGACGGCATCGGTGAAGCGCACTTGATGCGGTGGAACTCGGTGTCTGTGAGGCACGTCGGTTGCGGCGGATGAGGGCGTAGATGAGGTAGCTCCGGTGCGGTGGTGAAGTGCGACCGTCGTCTTCGTCGTTGTCGTCCGGCACAGAGGTGGGGAATAGTGGGGAAAGAGAAGAGACGAGGGGCGATTCGAGGGATGGCGGCGAATTAGGGATTTGAGCAATCTGGGCACGGAAGGGGATGGTGGAGAAGAGAGATTTTGTAGGGCTGGAATTGGGGCCGCCAGATATTTCAATCCGAAACGTGGAAGCGCGAACTTATATTGTCGTCGTCCATTTTT
This sequence comes from Triticum timopheevii, assembly GCA_963921465.1. Lineage (NCBI taxonomy): Eukaryota > Viridiplantae > Streptophyta > Magnoliopsida > Poales > Poaceae > Triticum > Triticum timopheevii. Next base: position 568,947,361 of record OY997268.1, on the reverse strand, counting down.
GGGGGGGAGGGGGGTGGGTGGCTGGGTGCTACGCATCCGTCCGACACACGCGACCACCCCGACAGGACTACGCTTCGGTGTCTTAAGGCACCTGCCTTTGTGTCCATGACATGTGGGCCCAACAGGTGGTTGGCCCACATGTTTATCACCCAAGGGCTGTTGCCTTTAAGGCACCAAAGCAGCATCCACCCCGACACGACCCTGGTCTGCCTAGTGCGCCTCCATTTGAGAATGCAAATGAATCTTCTTTCATTTGCACACGAATCTGTATGTATTACCATGCCCATGTTTTCCTTGCAATAATTAGTCATCTGAAACGAGATACTCCATCCGTTCACTTTTGTAAGTCATTTCAGACAACTTAAAATGAATTGTTTTGCACATTGTCTGAAATGTCTTCAAGGTCTTATAAAAGTGAACATAGGGAGCACTATAAATTAATTAATGAGGAGTTATTTGAAAAAAAATCGAAACGGTACCCACGCTAACGTGGATTAGAGTGTGTCACATAATTAGTTATTTGAATTAGAGTGTGTGTCACGCAGTTAGTTATTTGAATTAGAGTGTGTGTCACGCAGTTAGTTATTTGAATTAGAGTGTGTGTCACGTAGTGATCTCCAATTCTAACGTGGATTTTGCATTTCACTGTATCGACGCTACTTTTTTAATACAAATTCATATGTATATGATGACCACCATGGTAGTGAGAAAACTTTTGGATGTATTCAAACATATGACCTACAAAATAGCACAACAAGTTGAGCCAATGTCAACTTTTCGAAACTTAGTATGGCACGAATTCGAAATAATTACCCGTATGCCTGGTCCGCGGTTCAAATCTTACAATGTACACCGAATTGAAACATTGATATTAAGTCTCATACTATGTACATTCAAATGTTGTTTTTAGTCCCCCCCCCCACGCGCGCGCACAAATGCTACATACTTGCTGTATCGGTCAATCTTCCTCTCCTAACCACCTTAGCAAGCTATCGGTTTCCAACACACGTTCATTCTTTCTTTCCATGTTTCGGTCTCTAAGTCTCTCAACTACACAACCCCTTTTGCCACTCCTGTTACCAAATGTATTTACCTCACACACCCACCATTGCACCCCATGCCGAGCTCTCTCTCTCCCCCTCTCCCTCTCACCCTCTCGCGCTAAATACATGCATTGCCTATCTAGCCCCCCAACCTCTCGTACGCACGAACGCACGTTGTATATCTAGGTTACTCCCTCGAGACTGTCTCACTCTTTCTTCCGCACGGCGGGCCACACTCTCACAATCTCGCTCTCTTTATCTGAGTCTCGTTTAACCTCGTTTTCTTTCACACACAAATGATATATCTCCCTGTTCGGGCCTCGATCGACACACTCTATACTCTCTCACGCAGATTGTCTATCTAGGTCAGTCCATCCAAGCCGTAGCCACTCTTTCGACCTCATGGTGGGCCACGATCACTCAATCTCTCTCTCTCTCTCTCTCTCTGTGTGTGTGTGTGTGTGTGTATGTCTCGATTTACCTCGCTCTTTCTCGGACAAAAACGATATATCACCATGTTTGAGCCCAATTCTACCTACTCACATTGTATACTCTCTCATGCACATCGTCTATCTAGGTCACTCTCTCCAACCCGTCTCACTCTTTCGATCGCACGGCGATCCTATGTGATCGGTTGACCTTGCTTCCTCCCACGCACAAAATATATCTACACGTATGTGACTGGATCATCTCTCAAGCTCTATCTTACAGCCCTCACCCTTACCAAAAGCTCAATCGGACAATATCTCTCCGGAGCATATATATTTGTTCAATGAATGTCGGACCACACTCACTTTGTCTCTCTATCTATATGTCTCTTGATTGACCTCGCTTTCTCATACCGTATCTTCCACGCGTTGAAGCTACTACCTCTCCATCCCTCGCAAAGCCGGAGCTATTTACATTGCGAGGGGAACTCCAACCTTGGATTAATTTGTGTAGGCATTTATTCCGGTCGGTTTAGATTATATTTTCGTAGCATTCGGCCCACAACTACTCCAAACGCCTGCAACCCACGCAACTCCCCTAGTTGATTTCCCTCTGGCTCGGTCATCGCTCTCTCGCACGTCCTTTCTCACCTTCAACGTCGCACCATGGTATTATTGAAAAAACTATGTTGTTTTATTTAATTATTACAAATAAGCTACAAAACTACACACCGATAGTCCACTTGGAATGGAACAAATTTCGACCCACAAATTAAAGTGCTACAAACTACACACCAAGGGGCCCACATGTCATGAAACAAATTTGGACCCATATACGAATTAAAAAAATAAAGGACGAGCATCGAACATGCGACCGGGCCTTCAAGCCGCACGTCAATAGGCAACATGCGTAGAATAGCAATGTTTGTTGTACCCCCTTTGTTCACATAATGTTTTTATATTACCACAGCCTAATTAATGGATAACATGTAATATTATTTTTAGTACTATTCGCCTTCACTTACTGGTGGGTTCCATGTGTGCTCTCTCTCTCCTCCCCTTCTGCGTTTAGATGCACGGGCAAACAGGAAGAACTCGCGAGCGATGTTGCCGTTGACCATATCTGGATGCATTCACAACTCACAAGTCACGGCACTAGTTTCACGTACTAGCAGCACTAGTCAGTGTGTACGTGCAATGCACGTTAATTTGGAAGTATATTAAGTGCATGCAGATATTAACTACTAGGATATTATTTGCGTGTTCTCATGTGATTAGCATTATTTTTGGCATGAAATTAACTGCACGCTAAACATGTTGAGCGCTCGACATTGAAGCAGTCTAGGTCGTTGGATGACAAGGAATACATGTGGCTTGATGAGGTTTTATATTTAATTTGATACGGCTCTAGCAGAACATTCAATCGATCAAACCATACATTTCGTTCAGTCTGACTCCGACTTTAAATTATACGACGATCGATATAAAATAAACGGAAATGATAAACGTTCGGATTTTAACCATGGCAATCCGAATGTTTTTCATGGCAAATTTAGATTACGCGGCGGCGGCAGGGGCGTCTCGCGGTGGGAAGCGGCTCCTCTGCCGTGCTCTGTGTGTCGTCGGGCCACTGACCGATGGCGATAGCGGCGTCTTGCACCGTTGTTGGGGTACTCCTGGACGTTGGCCTAGCTTCAAGGAAGGCCAAAATGTTCTGGACTTCGGAGCGAGTCAACTGGCGGGAGGAGGCGACTGGCGTTGGTGCAAGGAACCGGTCGATGGCGGCCATCCATGCCGCTGAGGGGGGCACTGGCACCCGCGCGGGGACAGGCGCTGTCAACAGCGCAGCGGAGACGTTCGTGTGCATGGGCACCGGCACAGGCGCGCACGTCTGTGCACGCGCAGGCGCATGCACTGGCAGGTGCACGGGCACCGGCACGGGCGTGCGCGTCAGTGCACGCGCAGGCGCATGCGCTGGCAGGTGCACGGGCGCGTGAAAGTCGGAGGGGACCTCGTGGAACCCCGTGGCATCAAGCTCGGCGACAATGTGCAGCTCCTAGCCCATCAATGCCATAGGGATGGGCGCTGGCGCAGTCCGGGCGACGGGAGCCGGAACGGGAGCGGGGACAGGCGCGGCGTCTTCCCGCAAGGCCAGTTCAAGCTCGTCCCAAAGAGCCTAATGTTCTTGAGACTCCTGTTGGAAATATGCCCTAGAGGCAATAATAAAAGGGTTATTATTATATTTCCTTGTTCGTGATAATTGTCTATTATTCATGCTATAATTGTGTTATCCAGACATCGTAATACATGTGTGAATATATAGACCACAACATGTCCCTAGTGAGCCTCTAGTTGACTAGCTCATTGATCAACAGATAGTCATGGTTTCCTGACTATGGACATTGGATGTCATTGATAACGGGATCACATCATTAGGAGAATGATGTGATGGACAAGACCCAATCCTAAGCATAGCACAAGATCGTGTAGTTCGCTTCGCTAGAGCTTTACCAAATGTCAATTATCATTTCCTTAGACCATGAGATTGTGCAACTCCCGGATACCGTAGGAGTGCTTTGGGTGTGCCAAACGTCACAACGTAACTGGGTGTCTATAAAGGTGCACTACGGGTATCTCCGAAAGTGTCTGTTGGGTTGGCACGAATCGAGACTGGGATTTGTCACTCCGTATGACGGAGAGGTATCTCTGGGCCCACTCGATAATGCATCATCATAATGAGCTCAATGTGACCAAGTGTCTAGTCACGGGATCATGCATTACGGTACGAGTAAAGTGACTTGCCGGTAACAAGATTAAACGAGGTATTGGGATACCGACGATCAAATCTCGGGCAAGTAACGTACCGATTGACAAAGGGAATTGTATACGGGATTGATTGAATCCTCGACATCGTGGTGCATCCGATGGCATCATCGAGGAGCATGTGTGAGACAACATGGGTATCCAGATCCCGCTATTGGTTATTGACCGGAGAGGTGTCTCGGTCATGTCTGCATGTCTCCCGAACCCGTAGGGTCTACACACTTAAGATGATGATGGCAGCAACTATACGGACTGGGTCCGGAACCTGAGGATCATCCTCATAGCTGCAAAGAAATATTATGTCCTAGAAGCACCGCTAGGTGAAGCACCCATCCCAGAGAACCAAGACGTTATGAACGCTTGGCAGTCTTGTGCTGATGATTACTCCCTCGTTCAGTGCGGCATGCTTTACAGCTTAGAACCGGGGCTCCAAAAGCGTTTTGAGCAACACGGAGCATATGAGATGTTCAAAGAGCTGAAAATGGTTTTCCGAGCTCATGCCCGGGTCAAGAGATATGAAGTCTCTGACAAGTTCTTCAGTTGTAAGATGGAGGAAAATAGTTCTGTCAGTGAGCACATACTCAAAATGTCTGGGTTGCACAACTGCTTGACTCAGCTAGGAGTTAATCTCCCAGATGACGCGGTTATTGACAGAATCCTTCAGTTGCTTCCACCGAGCTACAAGAGCTTTGTGATTAACTTCAATATGCAAGGGATGGAAAAGACCATTCCTGAGGTACATTCAATGCTGAAATCAGCAGAGGTAGAGATCAAAAAGGAACATCAAGTGTTGATGGTGAATAAAACCACTAAGTTCAAGAAAGGCAAGGGTAAGAAGAACTTCAAGAAGGACGGAAGGGGGTTGCTGCGCCCGGTAAGCCAGTTGCCGGGAAGAAGTCAAAGAATGGACCCAAGCTTGAGACTGAGTGCTTTTATTGCAAGGGAAGTGGTCACTGGAAGCGGAACTGCCCCAAATACTTAGCGGACAAGAAGGCCGGCAACACTAAAGGTATATGTGATATACATGTAATTGACGTGTACCTTACCAGTACTCGTAGTAGCTCCTGGGTATTTGATACCGGTGCGGTTGCTCACATTTGTAACTCAAAGCAGGAGCTGCAGAATAAGAGGAGACTGGCGAAGGACGAGGTGACGATGCGCGTCAGGAATGGTTCCAAGGTCGATGTGATCGCCGTCGGCACGCTACCTCTACATTTACCTACGGGATTAGTTTTAAACCTCAATAATTGTTATTTAGTGCCAGCTTTGAGCATGAACATTGTATCTGGATCTCATTTAATACGAGATGGCTACTCTTTTAAATCCAAGAATAATGGTTGTTCTATTTATATGAGAGATATGTTTTATGGTCATGCCCCGCTGGTCAATGGTTTATTCTTAATGAATCTCGAACGTGATGTTACACATATTCATAGTGTGAATACTTGTGGCACTGCCGCCTTGGTCACATTGGTGTAAAGCACATGAAGAAGCTCCATGCTGATGGACTTTCTGAGTCTCTAGATTATAAATCGTTTGACACATGCAAACCATGCCTCATGGGCAAAATGACCAAGACTCCGTTCTCCGGAACAATGGAGCGAGCAACCAACTTATTGGAAATCATACATACTGATGTGTGCGGTCCAATGAGCGTTGAGGCTTGCGGAGGCTATCGTTATGTTCTCACTCTCACTGATGACATGAGTAGATATGGGTATGTCTACTTGATGAAACTTAAGTCTGAGACCTTTGAAAAGTTCAAGGAATTTCAGAATGAGGTAGAGAATCCACGTGACCAAAAGATAAAGTTTTTACGATCAGATCGTGGGGGAGAATATTTAAGTCACGAATTTGGTACGCACTTAAGGAAATGTGGAATCGTTTCACAACTCACGCTGCCTGGAACACCTCAGCGTAACGGTGTGTCCGAACGTCATAATCGCACTCTATTGGATATGGTGCGATCTATGATGTCACTCACCGATTTACCGCTATCATTTTTGGGATATGCTCTAGAGACAGCTATATTCACTTTAAATAGGGCACCATCTAAATCCGTTGAGACGACACCGTATGAATTATCATTTGGGAAGAAACCTAAGCTGTCGTTTCTAAAAGTTTGGGGATGCGATGCTTATGTCAAGAAACTTCAACCTGAAAAGCTCGAACCCAAGTCAGAAAAATGCGTCTTCATAGGATACCCTAAGGAAACAATTGGGTATACCTTCTACCTCAGATCCGAGGGCAAGATCTTTGTTGCCAAGAACGTGTCCTTTCTGGAGAAAGAGTTTCTCTCGAAAGAAGTAAGTGGGAGGAAAGTGGAACTTGATGAAGTACTACCTCTTGAACCAGTAAGTAGCGCAGCTCAGGAAGATGTTCCTGTGGTGCTTGCACCAACTAGAGAGGAAATTAATGATGATGATCAAGGTACTTCGGATCAAGTTGCTACTAAACTTCGTAGGTCCATGAGGACACGTTCCACACTAGAGTGGTATGGAAACCCTGTCCTGGAAATCATGTTGTTGGACAACGGTGAACCTTCAAACTATGAAGAAGCAATGACGGGCCCAGATTCCAACAAATGGCTTGAAGCCATGCGATCCGAGATAGGATCCATGTATGAAAACAAAGTGTGGACTTTGACAGACTTGCCCGATGATCGGTGAGCGATAGAAAACAAATGGATCTTTAAGAAGAAGACGGACGCGGATGGTAATGTTACCATCTATAAAGCTTGACTTGTCGCTAAGGGTTATCGACAAGTTCAAGGGGTTGACTACGATGAGACTTTCTCTCCCGTAGCGAAGCTGAAGTCCGTCCGAATCATGTTAGCAATTGCCGCATACTATGATTATGAGATATGGCAAATGGACGTCAAAACGGCATTCCTTAACGGCCATCTTAAGGAAGAACTGTATATGATGCAGCCGGAGGGTTTTGTCGATCCTAAGAATGCTAACAAGGTAAGCGAGCTCCAGCGTTCCATCTATGGGCTAGTGCAAGCATCTCGGAGTTGGAACATTCGCTTTAATGAAATGATCAAAGCGTTTGGGTTTATGCAGACTTATGGAGAAGCCTGCGTTTACTAGAAAGTGAGTTGGAGCTTTGTAGCATTTCTCATATTATATGTGGATGACATACTTTTGATGGGAAATGATATAGAACTTTTTGGCAGCATTAAGGCCTACTTGAATAAGTGTTTTTCAATGAAGGACCTTGGAGAAGCTGCTTACATATTAGGCATCAAGATCTATAGAGATAGATCGAGACGCCTCATAGGTCTTTCACAAAGCACATACCTTGATAAGATATTGAAGAAGTTCAATATGGATCAGTCCAAGAAGGGGTTCTTGCCTGTGTTGCAAGATGTGAAATTGAGCTCGGCTCAATGTCCGACCACGGCAGAAGATAGAGAAAAGATGAGTGCCGTCCCCTATGCCTCAGCCATAGGGTCTATCATGTATGCCATGACCTGTACCAGACCTGATATAAACCTTGCCGTAAGTTTGGTAGGAAGGTACCAAAGTAATCCCGGCATGGAACACTGGACAATGGTCAAGAACATCCTAAAGTACCTGAAAAGGACTAAGGATATGTTTCTCGTATATGGAGGTGACGAAGGACTCGTCGTAAAGGGTTACGTCGACGCTAGCTTCGACACAAATCTGGATGACTCTAAGTCACAAACCGGATACATGTATATTTTGAATGGTGGGGCAGTAAGCTCGTGCAGTTGCAAGCAAAGCATCGCGGCGGGATCTACATGTGAAGCGGAGTACATGGCAGCCTCGGAGGCAGCGCATGAAGCAATCTGGGTGAAGGAGTTCATCACCGACCTAGGAGTCATACCCAATGCGTCGGGGCCGATCACACTCTTCTGTGACAACACTGGAGCTAGTGCACTTGCCAAGGAGCCCAGGTTTCACAAGAAGACCAGGCACATCAAGCGTCGCTTCAACTCCATTCGTGAAAATGTTCAATATGGAGAAATAGATATTTGTAAAGTACATACGGACCTGAATGTAGCAGATCCGTTGACTAAACCTCTCCCTAGAGCAAAACATGATCAACACCAGAATGCTATGGGTGTTCGATTCATCACAATGTAACTAGATTATTGACTCTAGTGCAAGTGGGAGACTGTTGGAAATATGCCCTAGAGGCAATAATAAAAGGGTTATTATTATATTTCCTTGTTCGTGATAATTGTCTATTATTCATGCTATAATTGTGTTATCCGGAAATCATAATACATGTGTGTATATATAGACCACAACACGTCCCTAGTGAGTCTCTAGTTGACTAGCTCGTTGATTAACAGATAGTCATGGTTTCCTGACTATGGACATTGGATGTCATTGATAACGGGATCACATCATTAGGAGAATGATGTGATGGACAAGACCCAATCCTAAGCATAGCACAAGATCGTGTAGTTCGTTTCGCTAGAGCTTTTCCAAATGTCAAGTATCATTTCCTTAGACCATGATATTGTGCAACTCCCGGATACCGTAGGAGTGCTTTGGGTGTGCCAAACGTCACAACGTAACTGGGTGACTATAAAGGTGCACTACAGGTATCTCCGAAAGTGTCTGTTGGGTTGACACGAATCGAGGCTGGGATTTGTCACTCCGTATGACGAAGAGGTATCTCTGGGCCCACTCGGTAATGCATCATCATAATGAGCTCAATGTGACCAAGTGTCTGTTCAAGGGATCATGCATTACGGTACGAGTAAAGTGACTTGCCAGTAACGAGATTAAACGAGGTATTGGGATACCGACGATCGAATCTCGGGCAAGTAACGTACCGATTGACAAAGGGAATTGTATATGGGATTGATTGAATCCTCGACATCATGGTTCATCCGATGAGATCATCAAGGAGGATGTGGGAGCCAACATGGGTATCCAGATCCCGCTGTTGGTTATTGACCGGAGAGGCGTCTCGCTCATGTCTGCATGTCTCCTGAACCCGTAGGGTCTACACACTTAAGGTTCGGTGACGCTAGGGTTGTTGAGATATTAGTATGCAGTAACCCAAAAGTTGTTCGGAGTCCCGGATGAGATCCCGGACGTCACGAGGAGTTCCGGAATGGTCCGGAGGTGAAGATTTATATATAGGAAGTTGAGTTTCAGCCATCGGGACAGTTTCGGGGGTCACCGATATTGTACCGGGACCACCAGAAGGGTCCCGGGGGTCCACTGGGTGTGGCCACCTATCCCGGAGGGCCCCATGGGCTGAAGTGGGAGGGGAACCAGCCCCTGGTGGGCTGGTGCGCCCCCCTTGGCCCCCCTGCGCCTAGGGTTGGAAACCCTATGGGTGGGGGGCGCCTCACTTGCCTTGGGAGGCAAGCCACACCCTTGGCCGGCGCCCCCCCTTGGAGATTGGATCTCCTAGGGCCGGCGCCCCCCCTAGGGGCCCTATATAAAGAGGGGGAGGGAGGGCTGCCGCACCCCAAGTCTCTGGCGCCTCCCTCTCCCTCCCGTGACACCTCTCCCTCTCGCTGTGCTTGGCAAAGCCCTGCCGAGATCGCTGCTGCATCCACCACCACGCCGTCGTGCTGCTGGATCTCCATCAACCTCTCCTTCACCCTTGCTGGATCAAGAAGGAGGAGACGTCTTCCTAACCGTACGTGTGTTGAACGCGGAGGTGCCGTCCATTCGGCGCTAGGATCTCCGGTGATTTGGATCACGACGAGTATGACTCCCTCAACCCCGTTCTCTTGAACGCTTCCGCGCGGGATCTACAAGGGTATGTAGATGAACTCTTCTCTCTCGTTGCTAGATGACTCCATAGATTGATCTTGGTGAAGCGTAGAATTTTTTTATTTTCTGCAACGTTCCCCAACAACTCCGGCTGGGTGTCTTCCTCATGAAACTGTAACACTAAGGGCAGACCATCGTGATGTGGCATGGCGTACGTTTAGGTCAGGCTAGTTGGAGGTAGACGACAGGAGAATCGGATAGGAAGATAGAGGATTGGAGCGATACCGGGTAGTGCGGGGTTGATTTTGAACTGCGGAGCCGGCGACATTACAAGTGGGAGCAGTTGGGACGACGGTGGGCGGCGGAGCCTGGTCAAAGGGCTCGCCTCCCAGTGAGTCTGCACAACGGTCTGCTCGCACGCCTCCCTGATAGCCGGCGCAGCGGTCTGCTCGCACGCCTCCCGTCGACTCACACGCTTGCAGGGACGACACCTGCCGATGAGAAGCGGGGACTCGTGGCGGCACGTAAACGCCCACGGTTTCAATAGTGAAAGCATTCGCCTTAACGTGACAGGTCTTTTCCCTCAAAAAACGTGACAGGTGTTTGTTCCAAAATACCTTGGCTCTTCATTTGTGCAACTTGTCATAAGCAGCTTGTCTCGAATTGAAGAAAAAACTTACGAAGTAATATTTGTGCCATATCACGTGACCATGCTCAGTTTCAAGAATTTATGCTCCCTTTTGGATTTTCTGAAATTTAAGACCCAGGATTCGAAACAATATCATAACGTGCATCATGCAATAAATTTTCAAGCCGTACATCTGTCCTGTTGTATTTCTTAAGAAAGGATTTGGTCAAACATTTTGCTTAGTTAAACCTTCTTTCCGGTTTATAGGGCTCAATTCAAAAATCTCACCAACCAAGGTAGATGGTGAGTGGTGGAACAATTGTTGTAGTTTGCAAAACTACTCAATTAATGCGCTTGTTTTCCTCAAAAATTGTGCTTACGAATGCATTAATTGCAATGCATGCATGCATAAAGTACATGCATTGGTCAGTTTTCTCTTAATACTTGCATGTAATGATTTATTGCTCCTTGAAATATGAACATGTGATGGGGAACAACCAAATTGAGACTTATAAAATGGGAAAACTAAAATTTTGAGATAAGCCCTAGAAACCGGAAAGGATAATCCCTCCGTACCAGTGCATTGCCTGATATATTAACTCAAGTACTAGACACGAACAAAAAAAGTACTAGGCACGAACAAACGGGCTCAATTCTGTGCTCATCCTGGTGTAGTAGTAGTAGTACTAGGCAATGCAGTTGATGGGTGCATTGACGAGCGGTGACCGAGGGAATTGAACCGTGCTCGGCACGGTAGGTAACATTGTCTAGCTACTAAAGCATCCCTCCGTTATTCATCGGTAGTCATTATGGACCAGGGACATGAGGGGAATTTCCTAGGGATGGAATTCTGGCCGCCAGATATTTCGACTTGAAACGCTGAGGCTCGACTGGTTGGGGTTGCCTAATGTGTGTACCACACACGCCACCGAAGGACACGGGCCCTTTTTTTAGGATCAACACGAGCCAAGGTCTGGCTAGTACGCCGTTGGGTCCTACCACTTGAGAATACGAAAGGAACCTTTTAAATTGCCGAACGAATCTATGTGTATTACAATACCCGTATTTTCCTTGCAAATACTAATCTCAACGTGGTAATTGATTTATGACGAGTCGTTGAATTAGAGTGAATTTGAGTTATAGTGATCTTAACGTGGATTTCACATTTCATGGTATCCCTAGTAAGTTTTCCAATGCAAATTCAAATTTAAAAGATGAACAATATGGAAGTGAGAAAACTTTGTATGTATCAAGCATATGACCACACACACACACACACACACACACACAGACACACACGCACGAACACAACAACAATCCAATAAGTATAGTGCATCTATTTTTCCAACCCATGCATGTATGACATGAGTTCAAAAATACTCCTTCTATTCCTAAATATTAGTCTTTTAGAGAGTTCAACAAGTGACTACATACGGAGCAAAATGAGTGAATCTAGACTCTAAAATATGTCTATATACATCCGTATGTGCTAGTCCATTTGAAGCCCCTAAAAAGACTAATATCTAGGAACGAAGGGAGTAAAATGTAAGACATCCATGGTCCTCAGTTCAATATTTAAAATGAACATGAAACTGAAACATGAATATTAAGTCTAGTACTACAGTACATGCAAATGTTGTGTTTAGGCGGAGCTATGATTGTCGGGGGTCAACCCCTCGACCTTAGATAAAACTGTGGAGCTCTATTTAGGGTTGTTTAGATTATATTTGTTCCCACCCTCCCAACCACCGATTGGTTGTGCACCCCCACCCCTCCTCCCTGGGAGAATATCATGTGCCCCCATACCTTACATGATATATGCCGATACGAGTTGCTTGGAGCTTGTAGACCTGAGATATAGCAGCTCACATGATGTGTCTTAATTTTTTTGCAGGAAACCTTGATGAGTTTGAGAATTGCAAACAATTTGTACAAAAACTACTTAGATGACCTTTGATCCCATATCCAATGACCTCAAAGCTCGTATCACCGTAGCATCTAAGATGAAGGAGGACATCATATTATCCTGTATGTAAGAATATCATGTGCCACCACACCTTAGATGCTTTGGTGATACACGCTCTTCGAAGGTGTTGGATTTGTGACCCAACACCTCCTCGGTGGTTTGAATGGTTTTTTGTAGAAAAGCCCCAAAAGAGTTCGGCCACTGCTTACAAGCACAAAGACTGCTCAGATGCCATTGGATCTCAGATTAAACGACATCCAAGCTCGTATCACCGTAGCATCCAAGTTGTGATAGCACCTTATGTTTTCTCGCACGGGAGATTATGAGGTGCTCCCGCACCGTAGATTCTATGGTGATACGAGTTCACTGAGATCTAACGGCCCACAGTAGGAGGTTTGAATGTTTTTGCAATATACGGCTGATAGAGTTTGGGAAATGCGCAAAAAGTACAAGTACTATGCATGTGCCATCTGATCATTGATCATACGACCTAGAAGCTCATATCACTGTAGCGGGTAATTAAGCTACGGGGAGCACCTAATATTAGCACAGGGGAGCCATTGGATCGAAGATGCAGCGGCACACACGAGGCCTGAATGTTTTATTTGCAAAAGAAACTTTGGAGACTTTGGAAATTGCGCATAATTACAAAGACTACTCCCAAGCCATTGGATCTCACTTCCAACGGTGTAAAAACTCGTATCGCCATAGTATCTAAGCTGCGGGGTGGATGTGATATTCTATGCCGCTGTCATTTTTGTTCATAAACTTGCAAAATACGTGTAACTCGTGCCGTTACTTGTCTAACCGCGCAAAGTGTTTGCTCAAAAAAACCATCCTACACTGAAATATCGGAACAAAACATGGGTGTCCCACTTGTCATTAATCAAATTTGGACCTAAAACTAACAAATCTGAAAGACGAGATTCGAATTGGCAACCTGGACTACGAAGCGTAAGTCGATAGCTTGAGAAAATGAACGGTTGTTGGCTTTGTCCCGTAACTTGATTTTATACAGTACTTGCGTTGAGTATAGTAGAGGGAGTGCCTCGTCAACACATGGATGACCGTTGTCTCACTTACGGGTGGTCCCAGGTCTGCGATCTCAATCTCTCTTCTCTCCATCGTCTAACTTTTGCACGGGCACACACGAAGAGCGGCGCTAGCTTGCCGTGGTGTTATTACAACTAAAAAAAGCTTGGAAAATAGAAGAATCGCCTAGAACAAGAGAAGTTACGGCTGGTCGAGACGGAGCTAACCGTGCCACGTTTGAATGATGAAGCTGTGTGGCTAGTGGGGTGTTTTCGACCGAATGGTTGGGTCCCGAGGTCGAACCACAGGTACTACGTCTGATATAGTATATTTTTACATGCACATTTTTCCTCCATGCCGAGACGGGACACACCCTACCGCGCGGTTTCGGGGTACTCCCGAGTGGTGCACGCATATATTCTTCCTGACGTGGGATGCCCTACCGCGCGTTTTTTGGGTCCTCCTCGGTCGTAGCGCCGAAGCAAGTAAATGAGTCGTCAAATCATGAAAGACCACCTTTCCCGCCGAGTACATTAGTGAAGCACGGTGGCTAGCTAGTTGGGCTAGTTCGACCGATTAGCTAGGCCACCGCCACATTTGTTTTTCACCCCTTTTTTATCTACTTGCCGGCAGGTAAATTTAAATATCCACCACGGTGTTGCTCTGGTGTTTGGGTGCGGTAGGATTTTAAATTTTTTGACTGACGGGAGCAGGCATGGCAGGATTTTAAATTTTTTGATTGATGGGAGCAGGCGCGGTAGCAATTAGTCATGATGACTCTGCCTGTAAAAACCCACTGCTCCCTGATGTGAGAAGTCGTCGACTGGTGTTTTACCATGGTGAAAACCAAAAGATTCCCCGCTCCTCGGCTGGCTCCCTCCGCCTTCCCGTAGATTGCATTGCCTTTCAGCCGTTTCGCCCCCTTTTCTTCCTCTCCCCATTGCTTCTACCTGGTGCCATGGAGGCGCGGCAGATCATGCAGTCCGAGGTGAGGCACCTGACACAGGAGCTCCATGCCAAGGATGCAGAGCTCAGGGCCAAGGACGTGGAGCTCCGTGAGCTCAAGGAGGAGAGGAGTGCCATGCTCCTCCATTATGTGCGGGAGTTCGCGGAGCTTGAAAAGCGGCAGGCGTCCACCAAAAAGATGCTCGAGGCGTCGGCGGCGTTGCTGCAGAAAGCGGGAGATACGATAGGCCGTCAGGGGAGCCGGCTGGAGCGCGGGCGGGCCGATCGTGACGAGGTCCAGGATCGCCTCAGCCACTTGGTGAACCAAGTTGCCACGCACGTGTTGCGGCTGCGCGATGCCTGCTGTCGTGCCAACGCAACGATGCCAGCCGTCGGGCTAAACCCATTCGACCACCCGGTCGACTTCAATGAGCTGCGGCTTCCTGACCTGGTCTCCTTCTTCACCTATATCTCCGGGGAGCTGAGCCGTCTCCGCGCGATGGTGGGGGCTGAGCTGGACAAGGAAGGGTTGCGCGCTGCCGTCGTCGTTGCCGAGCGAATCCTTTCAGGGCTCCTTCACCGGAATCCATTCGTGCCATTGGACGCCGTCTTTGACAAGCTGGCTCCCGTCGACCGGGAGCAGGCTCTACGGGCGGTTGCACCCTGCATCACCAACGTCGTGCGCCTCGAGGCAGAGGGACTTCGGTGGTGTTTAGGCGCCCTCTGCATGGGCATGTCCATGTCTCGGCGCAACATCACTAGTATAAAAAGGGTCAAACGTGCAGCACATTAGTGCCGGTTCCAACGGCTAGCCGGGCCGCTCTCATTAGTACCGGTTCGTGGCTAACCTTTAGCACCGGTTCGTGCCACGAACCGGTACTAATGAGGGTTGTGGCAGGATGTTGTCAGTCTGGGCCCCCTCCAGCACCTTTAGTACCGGTTCGTGCCACGAACCGGTACTATAGGTCCTCCTGCATATAAACCCTTCGTCCAGCTCGCTCTGTTCTTCCCCCTTTCCCCTCTCCTCTCCTCTCCGTTCTTCCTCTTCCCCTCGAGCTCATCACACATTTTGCCCAAAATTTGTCAAGATTTGAAGGCCCCCATCCATTCAAGTGATCACAAAGGTTAGCAACTTTGTCCTTTCATCTCTCATTGCTAGATTAGCTCTTGCAATGCTTTATATAGTTACTAATTTGTGAGTTTAGTAATTTGGGAGGAAATATATATATGTGCTAGTATTTGATTTATATGCAATTTGAGGTCAAAAATAACACTTAGTTTGCATATGTAGGTGTGGTTTACTTAGTGCCTTCTAAATCTCCGTCGTAACCACCGTCGATCGCCCGCACCGTCCCGTCGCCGGCACCAACTTGTGGTGAGCCTCTTGTTCATGAAATTTTATATAAAAAATTGATGTTTGTGTGATTTGGATATATAGTTAATCGTGTAATAATTATCTTACCCGTACGTTGTTTGTTATACATAGTGCCATGGTTTTGATATCCGTCCCCGTCGGCCCTCGTCCTTGTTATGATTCAGATGTGGTATATTCTCTTTTAAAACTATTTGTTGCATTTCGTGTTTATGACAAATTATGCCCATCAAGTTGACATAGATATTTTTATCTAGGAGGTATGTGAACCGGAAATTCCAACCGACCCTACTGTCGAGAGGTTAAATTTAGTTGAAAGAGAAAACGAGTACTTGAAAGAAAAATTGAAAAGAATTGAGGGGGAGAAGATGGAATTGGAGTTGCATGTTGCCGATGTTGTCGATGATCACAAGATCAAGATGGAGAAAATGCACTTGAAGAATAGAAAGATTACAAAATATGCCATCGATAGTGAGGCTTGGTATCATTATGATGTTGGATCAATTGTTACCTTAGTTGCGATCTTGATCGCATTTGTTGTTGCATTTAAATGCTTTAGCTAGAGAGTTATCTGTTTGTTGCATTTAAGTGTTGTATGAACTTTATGTATGAACTTGTATTAATTTGGTCTATTCGGTGTTGTGTAATGAAGATGAGCCGACAATGGATGTAGGATGACCGATGCTCTCCCCCAGTTCGTTGAGGGCGTGCATACTTTTCTGCTTGCGGCTGAGGCAAACAAGTGGGCGTATGGTTTTATGCCTTGTCCATGTGCTGGCTGTAAGAATGGTCGCAATTACTCTATGTCAAGAACCATTCACGTCCACCTGTTTGAGTCCGGTTTCATGCCCCACTATAATGTTTGGACTAAGCATGGAGAAAGAGGGGTTATGATGGAAGACAATGAAGAAGAAGAGGACGACGACAGCTATCCTGGCCATGGGTTCCCTGAATATGATGATACAACAATGGGGGAAGAAGCTGAGCCGGTAATGCGGGAAGAAGCTGAGCCGACAATGCGGGAAGAAGCTGAAGAAGAGGCATCAGATGAGCCCGTTGATGATCTAGGTCGGGCCATTGCCGATGCAAAGAGAAACTGCGCAAGTGATTTGGAGAAGAAGAAGTTGCAGTGCATGTTAGAGGATCACAAAAAATTGTTGTACCCGAATTGCATAGGTGACAAGAAAAAGCTGGGCACCACACAGGAATTGCTGCAATGGAAGGCAGAGAATGGTGTATCTGACAAGGGATTTGGAAAGTTGCTGGTAATGATAAAGGATATGCTTCCAAAGGACAACGAATTGCCCGAGAGAACGTACGAACCAAAGAAGGCTGTCTGCCCTCAAGGGTTAGAGGTGCAGAAGATACATGCATGCCCTAATGATTGCATCCTGTACCGCGGTGAGTACGAGGATTTGAATGCTTGCCCGGTATGTGGTGCATTGCGCTATAAGATCAGCCGCGATGAGCCTGGTGATGTCGAGGGCGAGCACCCCAGGAAGAAGATTCCTGCCAAGGTGATGTGGTATTCTCCTATAATACCACGGTTGAAACGTTTGTTCCAAAACAAAGAGCATGCCAAGGCGATGCGATGGCACAGAGAAGACCGTAAGAAAGACGGAAAGTTGAGAGTACCCGCTGACGGGTCGCAGTGGAGAAAAATCGAAAGAAAGTATGGGAAGGAGTTTGCAGATGACGCAAGGAGCGTATGGTTTGGTCTAAGCGCAGATGGCATTAATCCTTTTGGGGAGCAGAGCAGCAACCATAGCACCTGGCCTGTGACTCTATGTTTTTATAACCTTCCTCCTTGGTTGTGCATGAAGCGGAAGTTCATTATGATGCCAGTGCTCATCCAAGGCCCTAAGCAACCCGGCAATGACATTGATGTGTACCTAAGGCCATTAGTTGAAGAACTCTTACAACTGTGGAATGGAACAGGTGTATGTGCGTGGGATGAGCACATGGGTGAAGAATTTGACCTAAAGGCGTTGCTGTTCGTGACCATCAATGATTGGCATGCTCTCAGTAACCTTTCAGGATAGACAAACAAGGGATACCGCGGATGCACGCACTGTTTGGATGATATCGACAGTATATATTTGAATAGTTGTAAGAAGAATGTGTACCTGGGACATCGTCGATTTATTCCGAGCAAGCATCCCGTAAGAAAGAAAGGCAAGCATTTCAAATGTGAGGCGGATCACCGGACGAAGCCTCGCCACCGTACTGGTGCTGATGTACATGATATGGTCAAGGATTTGAAGGTGATATTTGGAAAGGGTCCTGGCGGACAACCTGTTCCGAAGGACGCGGACGGATGCGCACCCATGTGGAAGAAGAAATCTATATTTTGGGACCTACCACATTGGAAAGATCTAGAGGTCCGCTCCGCAATCGACGTGATGCACGTGACGAAGAATCTTTGTGTGACCCTGCTTGGCTTCTTGGGCGTGTATGGGAAGACAAAAGATAGACCTGAGGCACGGGAGGACCAGCAACGTATGCACGGAGAAGACGGCATACATCAGGGTCATGCAAGCTACGCTCTTACCAAAGAAGAGAAGGAAATCTTCTTTGAATGCCTGCTCAGTACTAAGGTACCGTCTGGCTTCTCGTCGAATATAAAGGGAATAATAAACATGGTAGAGAAAAAGTTCCAGAACCTAAAGTCTCATGACTGCCACGTGATTATGACGCAACTTCTTCCGGTTGCATTGAGGGGGCTTCTACCGGAAAACGTTCGATTAGCCATTGTGAAGCTATGTGCATTTCTCAATGCAATCTCTCAGAAGGTAATCAATCCAGAAATCATACCAAGGTTACAGAATGATTTGGTGCAATGTCTTGTCAGTTTCGAGTTGGTGTTCCCACCATCCTTCTTCAACATCATGACGCACGTCCTAGTTCACCTATGCGAAGAGATTAACGTTTTGGGTCATGTATTTCTACACAATATGTTCCCCTTTGAGAGGTTCATGGGAGTCTTAAAGAAATATGTTCATAACCGTGCTAGGCCAGAAGGAAGCATCTCCAAGGGCCATCAAAATGAGGAGGTCATTGAGTTTTGTATTGACTTTATTCCTGACCTTAAGCCGATTAGTGTTCCTGAATCGCGGCATAAGGGCAGACTGGATGGAAAAGGCACGCTAGGAGGGGAACAAATAATATGTATGGACGGACATTCTCTCACTGAAGCACACTACACAGTTCTATAGAATTCCGCCTTGGTGGCTCCGTATATGGATGAACACAAGAATTTGCTACGCTCCAAACACCCGGAGCGGTCTGATGACTGGATTACACGTGAACAAACCAGGAGTTTCGCCAACTGGTTGCAGACACGTATCATGCATGACACCTCTATTGAAGATGACCTGTACTTGCTGTCCCAGTTACCATCTTCGAATATAATGACTTTCAAAGGGTACGAGATAAATGGTAATACATTTTACACGATCGCCCAAGATAAGAAGAGCACCAACGAAAACAGTGTTGTCCGCTTTGATGCAGAAACCAAGACGGGAAAGGAAACATATTATGGTTATATACAGGACATATGGGAACTTGACTATCGACCTGGTTTAAAGGTCCCTTTGTTTCGGTGCAAATGGGTCAATATGACACGAGGCGGGGTAACGGAAGACCCGCAGTACGGAATGACAATAGTGGATCTCAACAATCTTGCGTATGCAGACGAACCATTCGTCCTAGCCAATGATGTGGCACAGGTTTTCTATGTGAAGGACATGTCTACAAGGCCAAGAAAAAGAAAAGATAAGGAAGCGAATGCATCGTACGATGAGCCAAAGCGGCACATAGTTCTTTCTGGGAAGAGAAACATCGTGGGAGTGGATGACAAGACAGACAAGTCAGAAGATTATGAAAAGTTTGATGAAATTGCTCCATTCACAGTGAATATCGACCCGAGCATCCCGTTAAATGATGAAGATTTTCCATGGTTACGGCGCAAAGGGACACACGCGAAGAAAAAGTTTCACACCCAAAGATCTGGGATGTGATCGGCTTCACTATCATCACTTTCTTCTGTGTTTCACACCCAGGAGGGAATGTCTGTAATAGTTAGGGTAGTTATGTGTTTTGGCATTTGAAACGCGAAGAAATTTTATGTGCAAACAAATTCTTTTCATGCATTTACTGATTTTTTTTCCAGCTAAATGACCATGAAATTGAAAAGCAATTCAAATGAACTCGGAGAAGGTTGAAAGTTGGCATGGTATCATAATTTTCATACAAATAGCATGTGCAAGAAAGTAGAGAGGGTTACGGCAAAAACTGGATGCACTTCGTGTACAAAATGGACAATCTCTTTCAAAGTTTTAGGGTTTTCGACGAAAACTGAACTGTTACAAAGGCATTTCATTTTTTAAATAACCTAAGCATTACTAGATTGAATATAATGATAAAACACACTAATATTAAACATAGGAAAAAAGAATCACTGAAAAAACTTTTTTCAAAGTTAAGTTATTCACAAACTAGTGATTCACACAAATTTCAAATAATTCAAAATTTAAACTATTCAAATTTGAAATCTACCGGCACTAACAAAAGTTTGTAATTTTTTGTACCTAAAGCAAAAATATTCACAAAGAAACTCTAAATACAGCAAAAAAAAAACTCAAAAATAAATAAAACAAAAAAATAAAGCAAAAAAAAATTAAGAAAAAAAGCCCGCCTACTGGGCCAAAGCGGCCTGCATACGACTAGCGACACAACCTTTCGTTGTGGCTAGGATGCAGGCCCGCGAAGGCCCAGTAGGCCCACAAGGCGAGGAGGACAGGTAGGCCCAGTAGGCCTGATTAGGAGAAGAGCTCGAGAGAGCTACCGCACTGGGGCTTATAAACCAGTGCGGTAGCCCCTCGACTAGCGAGGTGGGACTAAACTTCCGCACCGCACCTGCGCCAGCGCACCACCTTTAGTACCGGGTCGTGGCACAAACCGGTACTAAAGGGGGGGCCTTTAGTACCGGTTTGTGTCACCACCCGGTACTAAAGGGGGTCGCTTCCCGCCGCTTGACCTGGCCAAAACAGGCCTTTCGTACCGGTTGGTGGCTCCAACCGGTACTAAAGGTCCCCACTATATATACAACACGTTCAAAAATTTCAGTTTCCCTCTCTGTTTGTTCCTCTGTTCCGTCGTCTTCGTCGCTGTCGCCGCCACCCTCGATCGTCTCCGACGTCGCCGCTCGTCTCCGTCGCCGCCCCCGTCCCCGTCGCCGCCCCCATCCCCGTCGCCGCCCTCGTCTCCGTCGCCGCCCCGGGCCCGTCCCCGTCGCACCGTCCCTGTCCCCGTCGCGCCGTCCCCACCGTCGCCGCCCCGGCCGTCGCCTCGCCGTCGCCTCTCCGTCGCCTCTCCTCGTCGTCGCCTCGCCTCGCTGTCGCCTCGCCGTCGCCGTCGCCTGCTGTGAGCCCTCCGGCCCCGAGCCCGTACACACACACACACAAGCATGTTTAATTAGTTTAGATAATTAGTTTTTAATTAGTTTAGATTATTTAGATTATTTAGGTTATTATTTTGTATGTTTAATTAGTTTAGATAATTAGTGTTTAATTTGTACACACACACACACGTATTTTGTATGTTTAATTAGTTTAGATTATTTAGATTATTATTTTTTCACTATTATATATGTATGAATGCATGTTAGATGGATATAATTAGTGCTTAATCAGTTAGAAATTAGTGTTATATAGAAATGTTAGAAATTAGTGTTATATAGAAATGTTAGAAATGTTAGAAATTTTAGTGTTATTTAGATTATTTAGATTAGCATAATTAGTGTTATATAGAAATGTTAGAAATTTTAGTTATCAAAATCCAATCATTAAAAAAATGTTACTTTTTGCGGGCATATAGCTAGTATTTGTTCTCGACGATGCCCGGCCCGCATCCTCGTCGTCGACCCGTCCGCGACGACGTCCAGCCGACCCATGTCCGGGACTGGGCTTCGCCGGGCTGGTATTATATATTATTCGAGATGATGTATTCGAGATTATATCTATTATTCTAGACGATGTATTCGAGATTATATCTATTATTCGAGACGATGTAATTTGAATACTAAATTGTTTTAATTTCTTTTGGATTAGTTAAACAAAAGCTATGGCAGACAATACCGACAGAGAGGGAGAACAGACCATGT
Source organism: Triticum timopheevii (assembly GCA_963921465.1). Classification (NCBI taxonomy): domain Eukaryota; kingdom Viridiplantae; phylum Streptophyta; class Magnoliopsida; order Poales; family Poaceae; genus Triticum; species Triticum timopheevii. Next base: position 568,925,250 of record OY997268.1, on the reverse strand, counting down.
TCGATCTGATACGCGGGCCAGATGATAATCAGAATGAAGAAGATTATGACGGCTCCGAATTTCTAAACAACACCGGAGAGGGTGATATGATATTCGATCGCGACGACGAAATTGATGAAGTCATGAACTACGATTATGACGATGACGAAGAACATGTTGATCCTGAAACAACAAACACCGGCGAGGTATATATATTTATATAAGCAGGCATCTGGTGATCATCACATGTTTTAAATGACTTGAAGATATATTAACGAATCGATCTTTGTTCTTTCAGCCATCCGGATCGAGCAAATCTTCAGGCAAAGTGACGAAACGAGGCCCGAACAAAAAGTTGAAGCCGGGCGTAAAGTACAATATCGAGGCATGTGGCCCTACTGGCAAACCATTAGCGCCTAAGAAGATTGCGGACAAGTTCGTTCGTCAGTGCGGAGTTCTTGTGAAGGACCAACTCCCGATCAAACTTTAAGAATGGAGAGCGCCAGCAAAGCCACGTCCAGATGTTACTTTTGTCGACAAGAATCAAAAAGATCTGCTTTGGGATACTCTCATGGAACATTTCACCCTACCAGATCATTTCACAGAAGCAGATGTGCAGAAAGTCAAAGAGGCTGCTCTTACAATGATGGCGATTGCATTCAAGAACTACAAGAATCGTGAATGGAACAAGTACGTCAAGGCAGGAAGGAAGACTCCAGTATTCAAGGGAACACTGGAGAACCAACGTTATCATTGGGACGATTTCGTGAAATTCAAGGATTCGGAATTACCTAAGGAACGGTCGAGAATAAACAAGAAGAATGCCGAAAAAAAGGATAAGTTCCATAAGCTGGGGCCAGGTGGCTATGCGGTGGCAATGCCTAAGTGGGATAAGTCTGAGAAAGAGATGGAGGATGCAGGTGTCACTCCGGCTACTAAGAGATGGCCCCCCAGGGTCAGGACTTGGTTCTATGCGCATGGGGGGGAGTTGGACCTGGAGACAGGCAATGTTTCGATGAGGGCAAGTCTGAAGGGAGCCGATGATGCGATACGTATTGCAATAGAAGAGGCACGAACGGGGGTGTTCCAGCCCAACAGAGAGAACGACGAGCTTACGCGTGCCCTGGGAAATCCTGAACACCCGAGAAGAACACGAGGCAAGGGCGCTATGCCGTGGTATGAGGGGTTTTCAGACTGGAACAACGACTACAGAACCCGTGCGAGAAAGAAGATTGCGGAGGAGAAGAAGAGGAAGATGGAGGAGGAGCAGAGGAAGCGGGACTATGAACGCCTTCAAGGCCTAGAAGCAAGTCAAGCGGAATTGGCAGTCAAATTCCAGCGGCAGCAGGAGCAGATCGACTCACTTACCCATCAAAGGGGGTCTCAGCAGCTGCAGCAGCTAGCGGATGATCCAGCATTGGATAGCACCGGCCCATCCATGCCGAGAAGCAGCGTGGGTTCCGTCCCGGACGACGCAATGCTGGGTAGATACCCCGTGGATGACATCACGGAGAACACTAACTGCGAGCTACACGTCAAAATGAAGAACATATCCATGAAGGTGGCGGACGGCTGTGCTTTCACAAATCCCCACGAGGCAACCTTCCATTGCAACCCGATTCTAGCGGGCTATGCTCGTGTCTTGGTTGATGAGGTGGTGGACCCACCATATTCGGGGCTACAGCTTGACATTGGTGGAGGTGACGGCGAGCGCTTTCTCGGAGAGGCCAAACATCGTATCATCCTATGGAAAAAGGATTGCATCATCTTTCGAAGGCCACCGACACCGCGTCAGCCGAGTCCTCATCAAAGTCCGCCACCGAGTCAGCAGACTCCCGCTCCTGCAAGTCCACCAAGTCCGGCAAAGTGTCAGGCCACTCCTCCTCCTCCAAGTCCGGCAAAGTGTCAGGACAATCCTCCTCCTCTAAGTCCGCCACAGCGTCAGACGTCCACTCCTCCTCCAAGTCCGGCACAACCTCAGGCCACTCCTCCTCGTCCAACTCAGCCCCGTCAGCCATCTCCGCCGCCTCAGCAATCGCAGAAGAGACACCCCGCAGCTATGGTGCGTAGCGGTACGAGTCGAGGTAGTACAGGAAGTACAAGCGGAGGCAAGCGATATAAATATGGTCCAAGCCTCAAGCCTCTTCCGCAGAGGTCTTATGATAGGTCCGAGGAGGAAATCACAGCCATATCGAAGGCCGAGGTGGAAGCCCATTTTGCACTGAAACCGCCACTGCCGCCAAGGGAGAAAGTGCTTGAGGAAACGATTGATCACTTCATTCGTATGGCTCAACCACCAGCTCCCAAGCCTGTTGACATAGACTATGAGCGCCACATCAGGAAGTTAAATCGAGCACGTCTACAAAGGGAGGCGAGCACATCTACATCGGGATCGAGCAAACAAGAAGCAGCTGCCAAAAAATGCGGAAAAACCGTTCCCCAGCTGGGAGAACAAGCGGCGCAATCGATCCCCTCGCTTGTTGTGCCAACAACAGGTGACAGTACGCGCGCCCAATATTATTGTGGGCAAACAGTGCACGTTCCCGAGGTGGGGAATGTGGTAATAACGGAGGAGCATATAATGCAGGCTGAAGTTCTCAACATCACTGTTGGACAACTCCTCGAGATCGAGCCCATGCCTTTGCTTAGAGAGGATGAAGTAAAACGGAAATATGTCCGGGGCCAACCTTTGGTCGCGCCAGACAAGGTCAAGAACCTCCCAACGAGAATGTATGAATTGCATCAATGGTACATGAACATTACCAAGATTTCAGATCGATTGTCCCTCATGGTGAATGTCAAGCAGGACCATTACTACCATGAGAAAGCTGTGTCCGTTGAGTATACTGAACTGTTTCAGTTATACAATCAAGACGCACTCGACAAATCTATCGTCAGTTGCTATTGTCTGTAAGTGATTTCTTTCTATAATTTAAGTCTCAAGCTAGTTGTAGTGATCCTTTTGATCAATCATTACCTGTAATTATCCTCACTATATTCTTTTCTGTGGTATTATGCAGGATGAAGATATATGAAATGAGAAAAGGTGGACGCTTTGGCATTGGGTTCATTGACCCAAACACCGTTAATGAATACACATGGAAGATAAATCAACGTTATGCAAAGGAAGTAGAGGACAACATGCTAGAGTTCTTGAAGCGCCTCAAATACAATGAAGATATACTACTTCCTTACAACTTCCAGTGAGTCACACTGTCTTGTTCTACAAATTCTCTGTTTTTGCCTACTAGCTAGCTACATGTTTTTGCTTACATATGCCTTCTTAATTAAGACATGCAAATGTGTGTGCATGCAGATTTCACTGGGTCTTGTGTATCATTAAAGTTGACGCCGGAACAGTTGAAGTACTGGACTCACTAATCTCAGGAAAAACTAACTATAACACCTTGTATGGGATAGTCAACAGGTAATTTCAATCATTATTAATTATATATCTCGGCCTATTTAGTTCGTCATTTCATGATATGAACTATTTAATAACCCCTTTATTCATTTTCTTTGTCGGCGGGCAGGGCTTGGGCAAGATTCATTAGCGTCACGGAAGGTGAATGGAAACAAAAGCTTAAATGGATTCGACCCAAGGTAAGTAATTAAGTAGTACTAGCTAGCTAGCTAGCTGCCATCTCTTTAATTATCATGCTTGATTAATTATTATTATCTGATCAAATTCCATTCTCTTAAAGGCCCTGAAGCAGGCGCAGGCGACTGATCTGTGTGCATTCTGCGTTTGCGAGAACATTCGCATGATGGCGTCCGAAAGGAGCAGATCTCAAAGACAGGAATGGGTACACTTGTCAGAACACTATTCACAATTTTTACACCATTATTGATATCTAGTCACACAACTAATACACATGCATATTGATCTCCTTCTTAACAGTTCAAAGAGGTGCGGGAGAAGCTCATAGAAACGGAGTGCGTAGAAGCACTTCAAGAGGAAATAGCGAGATTTTTGCTTGACCAGGTCATAAATCCGAATGGAGAATACTATTACCCGCTACCGCCCCCATGAAAACCACTTACAATTGTCATCGTGCTCCGAAGGCACCAATTAGGCTAATGCCACTGGCTCCGAAGGCAACATTCATATGTAGGAGAAATTATATATAGCTATACATGTGTGTATGTGTGAATTAATTAATATGGTGGTTTGTGAGACATTGATGATATATATATATGCATGATTGGTTCTACTAGAAATTCTATATATATATATATATATATATATATATATATATATATATATATGTATATATATATATATGCATAACGTGTACAATGTGTAGTATCGTAAAATACCAGCAAACGAAAAAGAATTAAAATGGAAACACAAAATTAGATGAAAAAGAAATCATAAAACTAAAAACCCCCCAAACCTTATAGTACCGGTTGGTATTACCAACCGGTACTAAAGGGCTCCAGGCCCCCGGAGCTGGCTCGTGCCACATGGTTGCCCTTTAGCACCGGTTCGTGCTGAACCGGTACTAAAGGGGGGGCCCTTTAGTGACCACAAGTTAGTGTCGGTTATGTAACCGGCACTACAGGGCCTTACGAACCGGTGCTAATGCCCGGTTCTACACTAGTGCATGACCGTTGGATCAAACTTAGACGGTGCAGATCCGTCACTATAGCACAAAGCGTGTGGGTGTGTTTGGTTGCATTCTCATCTCAATATAGTTGTTTCCTCTTCATGTATTTTTGTCAACCTACTAGTGCATGCACCCTTCATGCACTCTGCCAAACACCCAAAAGTGGGTCGAGAAGGGAACTTTTGCTCCCATCCCGTGCACCCTTCATACACCCTGTCTAACACTATTGGATGTGCTTCATATGGTTCATGTTTCGTGGAGTACAGTAGCACCGTACTCTCCGTGCGCTGTGGACCTAGTTCTGTTAACATTGATCTCACCATTCATTCTCGACCGGACAGTCGAAAAAGCGGTACTATGTTACATATAGGAGTAGTCGACATGCGCACAACACAGCAACAAGATTGTGTAGTACTGACGTATGAACCACTGCACATGCCTAGTATTAGGAGCACTGTGTATGTTCAAGTGGCTGCCGTGTTTCGCACTCCTCCGTCGTAAGAGTGGAAACGCTTGCTGTAATCATTTTTTTCTTCAGAATGAAAAACAATGGACACGCTCTACCATGAGGATCCTCCTCCAGCCATACACTAAATTACTCACTTTCACCGCCGTGTGGGACAGCCAGCACCTGGGTCCACCAGCCATGCACTAAATTACTCCGTAGTAGAGTGACGGTAGACTACCCCGATCGAACCGCCGCAGTAATGCCCAATGAGCCGTCAAATCACAAAGCCCCCTCCTTTCCAGCATTAAGTTGGACGGACGAAGCAACCATCATTTCACTCTTCTCTCTCAGCTTCCTCTGTTGAAGAAAACCCCCACTCGCTTCGCTTCTCCCTCATCTCGTTCCTCCTTTCACTCTTCTCTCTCAGCTTCCTCTCTTGGATGGACGCCGGAGCACCGGCCGACGTGATGTCTATGGCTCTGGCCAAAACCGTCGAGGCTCATGGTACGAAGAAGCGCAAGCACCCCGCCAAGACTACCGCAGACAAGCTCAAAGCCATCGCCCTGTCCAAGCCCCCCTCTCCGGGATCCCTCATTAAGCATGTCCAGGTAATGTCTCTTGTTGATGATCTTTTTCTCGATCTTGATCATGTTTTTTCATCTAACACGCAGTACTAGTACTAGTAGTACAACTTTCTGGGTGATCTTGCATGTGATTTTAGTGTGCCAAATGACGGTTCTAAATTCCTCTTTTGACCAAAACATGCGAGAGGTTGACACTGATTTCTTATAGATTACTTTCAACTACTGCCTCTGTCCCAAATTTCTTGTCTTAGATTTTTCTAGATACGGATGTATCTAATACTAAAATGTGACTTGATACATCCGTATCTAGAAAAATCTAAGACAAGAATTTTGGGACGGAGGGAGTACTTTATGAACATCAATGCTACCTTTTAAGAGGGTATATTTGCCTCAGTAACTTGTGTTATGGATATTGCATGTAATCCCTCTGCTCTCATGCCTTTGAAGACATGTTCTAGTGTCTTTGTTCACTCATTTCTGTTTGTATATGTAGTCATATATGGAGTATAATATCGAAAATCATCTTATATTTCTGAATGGAGGTAGTAATGAAATATGGTTTCTGTTTGAATTAGAACCAGGTTCGCGGTGGAGATGAAGTTCTCAAAGTCATGTCGTGTGAACTGGAAGACCTGATGATGAGTTCTACTGCTGAACTATCCAGCTGTTGTGTACTTGTCGCCACGTGTCCTGAACTAGTGTTTTCCTGTAGCATTGTTATCAGGCGTGTTCTCGAGGCTGTACTAGACCACAACAATTTCCTGGCTGTGCCTTCGATTACGAACGGTGTGGTTCTTGTAAAGCTTCCCAAAAAATCTGATGCGGCCTGTCTTCATCATCATGTTTATGAGTGTAAAGACCACGCTGTTAGGTTCTCCAAGGTTGACAAGATGGTGATGGTGCATGTAGACATCTCACATGAAGTCCATGGCCTAGTCAGTTATGCGGGGTTCATCCCGTAGGTCGGTGGCAAGAAATAGTCTGCAGAGTTTAGTTAGTGCAACTTTGCTTGTCTGTAGTAAGTACTATTGTTCAGTACTTGATTTGTGTTTGTGAACCCTGTATTGTTTATTAGTACTGCCGCTTTTGGTCTGTGGTCAGCCCTGAGAATGGTCTATGTTCATGTCTGTCCACTCAATTCAGTCTGTACATTTTGAAGTATCCAGATCATATTTTTTGTGAGGATGGTTTATCAATTATGGTTACACTCCAATATCTGTATGCATTGCAGGGTTTATCGCACCCACCAGGATTTCCTGTTTAAATCTTATTGATTTACTGTCTAAATCTTATTGATTTAATGTCATGTTTTCTTTCTTTTCCTGCAATTTTACGATGCAGGTTTTGCCATGTGACATTCATCACAGAATAAACCGTTTGGTTTGCTCTATGATGGCTATTTTTGCAGGTTTCACTTCTTATGTCGTGTCAGTAACAAAGGCACTGTCCATCACTTATATTACTGGAAAAAATTGGATCAGTCTGTTGTCTGAGTACAAGCTGAATCCCTATGATGAACTGCAGTTTGGTTTAACAAAAACGCCACAATTAGTCCTTCTCGCGTTTAAAAGAAATGAAGAAAAAAACTAGATCACGATCACGGATCCTAGTCAAGTTAGAAAGCTGATCATAGTAGACCAGACACAATCGCCGCTGTCTCGCACAGATCGAGCACCGGCAGTTGCTCTAGCTCTGACAGCGGCAGCAGCTCAGTCTGATCCAGCTGAGGATTGGGCACCAACCGCGTCAGCGGATCAGTCTGATCTATCGGAGGATCGGGCATCGACACCGGCACAAGCTCTACAAGGAGCACCATCTATGGCAGCAACAGCGGCTTCGGCACCTGCACCAACACTTGCACTTGCATTTGGTCCAGCCCGTGCAGTTGCACCGGCAACAGACTAGGCTGCAGTTCGCACTTCATATACCAAAGTCCTGACAAAAACCGACATGTCCAACTTCTTCATAAGCATTGGCCGCCCAAGTGCTTCGTTCTTTTATCTTTCCATGTTGTTTCACATGATTCACTGTGTTGATCTAACTGTTTGGGTATGTCTTCTTGTTTTCAAACAGAGAATTCCTAGAGCAACGAGGGAGTCGTTCAACAATCCGGGCGACCGCGGCCAAGTTTCTCTTACCATGCGCAGCCTTGGTGTGAATGAACCTGCTCAATATACCGTCGGTACAAAGGATGGTCTCATGATGATTGATGCTAAAGGATGGTCAAGGTTCAAATCTAAATCATATCTTGCGGTAGGGGATGATGTCAAAATCGAACTTTCTCGGCAAGGAGAGCTGGTCCAAATCAACTTTGAAATTCTTCAGTAGCAGCACGCAACTGCCAAACTGATCTATCCTCCGAGAGATTTTGATGTAATAATCTGGCATGGTGAAACAAGTGTCCTGTGTGTATAAGTAGTACGACAGTATTATTTATCACATGGTATATCGTTGATAGAATTGCAACTCTGATTGCTGGTTAGGAACTGTCATTCAATTTCATTCCAATAGCTGTCGTGCTTTATTCAATTTTGTGTATTCGCCTTGCGACAGCATCTAAAACCAGCGCAGTACCGATCGCTTGCAATATGAAAAGCGCTGAGGTAGAACACATGGGCCCCCAAACATGCAGGGTCGGCCTGTGGCCCAAAGTCTAGAACCATGAGCCTATCTGAGTATTATATTCTCAGCTGAACCCCCATAAAAAAAGCTGAACCCCCATAATGCTCGTGCGTTGCAGAGGGAGTATATTTCTAGGCAAGGTGAGCCTGTGATATAAAAGATTTGTATATTTCTTTACAAAGGGAGTATCTCTCTGTAAAAAAAAAATATTTATGTGTAACTAGTTACTCCTGTCTTTCTACTTCCTTTCACTGATATGTGGGGCAACCGGCAATGGGGTCCACGTGCCATATGCACAAATTAGAGTGCACAACTTCACGGTAGACACACCCCGGTCGTAGCGCCGCAGTAATGCCGAATGAGCCATCAAATCACAACCCCCCTTTCCAGCTTTAGCAGTAAGCTGGACGGACGAAGCGGCAATATTTCACTGGGCATGAATCCCCTTCTCCCTCATCTGCTTGTTCAGAGAAAACCACCTCTCGGCGATCGCATAGGGTTTTCTCATGGAGAACCAGGTATGAATTCTTCATCCATCCCCGATAAATCCAAGTCCCTTGGTCGCAGGTAATCCTAGGATGGCAGCCGCCGCCATTGATGCATTTTTTTCGTACTGAATCTAGTGTGTTTCAGTTGCAGTGCCCAAAGTGCGAGTACCCTACAGATTTCTGTGCCCACAAAGAGACGCCACACTTGTTCCTTCTCATCCTACCACAACATTTTGAAACGCTCACAGTATGTTCCTAGAATCCTCTTCTCTATCCGGGAGGGTGGGGTTTTTTTGAACATGCTGTGTTCTCATATTATTTTTCCTGCAGTGTATTATTTGCTCTTCCAGAACACATGTACTCAAGATGCTCGGCCTTGCCATAACTGAATACACTAGTTTAATGGTCACAGTGAATACAATCCATGGATATTGCTTCCGAGTTGGGTTCATGAACCATGAAGATCGCTGCTTTTTTTATGGTCGAACTTGGATAAACTTTCTCAAGTATTACGGACTGAAAGTTGGTGCATGAATGTTGATGGAAATAGCAGAACCTGGTCTCATATTCACTGCGATCTTCCACCCCGACGTCGTTCCAATTGTTCATCCATGTTAGTTTTGTATCTGGTTTTTGCTTGTTGCCTCGATTACTTCTTAATCCACCTATTTTGTCTAACTAATCACAATTTAACTTTAGAAGTAGCAACGAATCTCTCACGAAGATGCTACTTCTAACTAATATTGTCTTATAATTGGTGGCACGTGTAGGTTTTTTCAGAGTTAAGCAGTCTGCTCATTTGTTACTCTGTAATAACTCGGCCGTTACTAATGGCACTGAAGTTTACTGGATCGACATCCACATGTTCCCACACTTTATTGATCATCTTGAGGTCCTTGTGGGGCGTTTCAATGGTGGAAGGCGACGTGGGGATATGTGTGCCACTGTTGCACTCATTGAACAGGTCCAACTGTGTCGAGAAACTTTTGGTACGAGCTGTTTTCTGTTATATATGTTGTTCATAAACTATTGCTTATACACAGTTTTACAGCTATGATCTTCTTGAAACAGGAACTGCCGAGTTCTATTGTTCCTATACAGATGCTTGACCATGGTCGGGTCAGACTTGCGCTTGGTCGCAACATGATGTTTATGTCGACCTACTCAATTCCCCTTGGAGGAGAAAAGATACTTATTCGTGGGTGGTCTTAGATAATGAAGGCCCGTCCATCTTGGAGAATAGGACAGAAGATTATGTTCATGCTTTTCCATGGCGCTAAAGCGAATATCCTGTTTATTGACCACGTTGCGAGATGAAGCCGCTTTCAGAAGGTTGTGGATGTGCGGGGTGGTGCCTGGGCCTTGTCCTGGGGCTTGGCGGCCTCACCCTTGGTTAACTGTAGGCAAAGTAGGACTGTTCGAGGCGTGCTTTGTACGGTTGAACCTGTATAAGTACTCATACTGCTTTCATCTTTGGTTGTTAAGTGCCCCTGCTGGTTTCAGTTAAGGTTGTTAAGTACTCCTGCTGCTTTTACAGTCTGTCGTGTTTCTTCAATCCTGTCTTCCTCCAGCCGCCAAAACCAAACCAGCGCCGGCGGGGCCGCCTGCTTCCGCCTCCCACGGCTGGCTGAGCCTCAGCCACGCATCGCTGCCCCACCGTCTCCTAAATCGTTAACGCCGATGTCCTCCGCGCGCTTTGGTGCGCTCGCTGCGGCGCCGCCCTCTCGCGTTGTCAACATGGTCAACAAACAACAGAAATCGGCAGAAGTACGTGGAAAGGATGACAGTAGGGGCCCACCACGTCAGCGTATGGAAAAATATAATGCTTCCTCCTAGTGTTTTCCTGACATCTGGGACCCACGACATTGTGAGCGTATATAGTCAATAGACAAGAGAACATCACAAGATCGGCTGACACCTGGGACGTAGCTACTTGAGCAGTATTTTTTTTTGTTTGGTATTGTTGAGACGGAGCAGGGTTTGAACTGGGCTATGGCCCGTCTAGCCTAGGCTTATATTTTATGTTCACCATGTGACCAGCCCAGCTATTTTTTCTTTGTGCAAATGAGCCCAGTTTATTTTATCTGAACATTACCCAATCCAGGCCTACTTATTTTTCTATGCCTTGAAAGTAATATGAAATGGGTTGTAAATATAAAAACAGATGACAAATTGGCAATTACTTTATAATTTCTAATTTTTTTCACATTTCAAGATTCCTATTTCACTGGGCATTAACCTAAATCAAATATACCTTCAAAGTTCTTTAAATCTGGCTCGACATTTTGGTATTAAAAATAGTTTGGAACCCACAGAAATATGCGAAATTGGCTCTGGCCAACCAAAAAACGACTGCAATAAATTGCATAAGAAGTTGCCATGAGCTATATATAAATTATTAAAAAAAGAGAGAGTGGTCTGACTTGCGGGCCTGTTTAGTTGACGCGTATGCAAGATTTTTTTAGTTATTATATACTATGTAAACAAACGATTCTAGCAGACGTAACCATTGGATGTTAATCCAATGGCCGTTGTGTTTCTTCAATCTCTGATCTTCTTGCTCCAGTCGCCAAAGCAGCGCCGGCGGGACCGCCTGCTCCCGCCTCCCGTGGCCGGCTGTGCTGCCGCGCAGGCCTCAGCGCCCCCTACTACTCCCACCGCTGGCCAGGGCATCCCTCTACTCACCCACACCCCCTGTTATTCTGCGGCGACCGCAGCCTCACACCGCAGCCGAACCGGTGAACCCTCGTACTCCTCTCCGCGTGGGCTTCCACTGCCACGTCTTCCCTGGCTCCGCGTCGTCCCCTTCCTAGGCCTCGCCGTCATCCACCGCCGTGGTGCTCTCGACGCGGCGTGGTCAATGTGGTCAATGATCGACTTCCATTGAAAGAGTACTGTACATGGAGAGGCTGACAGCTGGGTCCACGACAGCCGCAAGGAAGTGCCTCCTTATTACACAGAAAATAATTATTCCTCCACCTGACATCTGGGACCCACTAGACGGGCCACCAGTATTTCATGAAAAAAACGTTTCCCCCTAACTGCTGGGACCCACAGATCGGGCCACCGTATTTCGCGAAAAAAATGTTCCCCCCGCTGTCAGCTCGGACCCACCGGAAGTGCCTCCTTATTACGCACAAAAAGATGAATACCCCCTACTAGCTGGGACCAACCTTGGTGGGAGGCTGACTTGTGGGCCTACTAAGTTGACTGGGACGGAGGCCTTTGTCAACTTTCGTCAATATATGAACGATTCTAGCTCCACTGACCGTATGATGTCCATCCAACGGCCGTGGTGCTTCTTCAACCTCTGGTCTTCTTGCTCTAGCCGCCCAAAGCAGGGCCGGTCGTGCCGCCTGCTCCTGCCGCCCGTGGCCAGCTGTGATGCCGCGGAGGCCTCACCGCCCCTACTACTCCCACCGATGCCAAGCCATCCCTCTACGCACCCACACCCCCTGTTATTCTGCAGCGACGGTAGCCTCACACCGCAGCGAACCAGTGAACCCTCGTACTCTACGCGTGGGCATCCACTGCCGCGTCTTCCCCGGCTCCGTGTCATCCCCTTCCTAGGCCTCGCCGTCGACCACCGCCCTGGTGCTCTCGGCGCGGCGTGGTCAACGTGGTCAAGGAACGGCTTCCATCAGACGTGGACTGTACGTGGAGAGGCTGACAGCTGGGTCCACGGCCGCAGCAAGGAAGTGCCTCCTTATTACGCGCAAAATAATTATTCCTCCACCTGACAGCAGGGACCCACCGGACAGGCCACCATATTTTAGGAAAAAAACGTTTCCCCCCTGACTGCTGGGACCCACTAGCTACACCTTCGCATGCAAGGAAGTGCATCTGGGCAAAAAAAATGATTCGGCCCCCTGACTGCTGGGACCCACCAGCTACATCTTCGCACACAAGGAAGTGCCTGACAGTCGGGACCCACCTGGTCGAAGCGTACGTAGCGTTGTCATTCTGGTCGCGAACGTGTACGTACATACTGTTCGATGTAGAGGCGCACACGTGTCGTAGATGTAGAGGCATGCACGTGTCGTAGTAGAGGCGCGCACATAGCATGTACACGTACGCACAGCAGCGAGGGTGTAAGAAAGAAAATACGGCCACGTACGTACATACGGGCAGGGTCTCGAACGTCTACTCGTGCATATGTACATGGCTGGGTCGGAACGGAGAAACAGAGTCATCATCGTGTTCATGGGGAGCCAACCAGCTGGGTCGGAACGGAATGCGTGGTCATGTTCATCGGGAGGGCTTGGATGGAACAGGCAATGGAAACGAGGCCTGGTGTACCGCACAACGGAGGAAACGACCTTGTGTTCGACCGGCCACGTTCGAAACAGGGTCCTGTTGATCGGGAGGGGCCTGGCGTACTGCAAAATAGAGGAAACGGACCTCCTCGGTCGAAATGGGGGTCCTGTTGATTGGGAGTGGTGTGGCGTAGCGCAAAACGGACAAAACGGACTTGTGTTGGAGCGCTACGGTCGAAACGGGGGTCCTGTTGATCGGAGGGGTGTGGCGTACCGCAAAACGGACGAAACGGACTTGTGTTGGAGCGCTACGGTCGAAACGGGGGCGAGGGGTGTGGCGTACCGCAAAACGGGACTCCACGGGATACTGTTCATCTCCACCGTCGACCTCCTCCAGCCTCCACGGGCTACCGTCGACCTCCTCCAGCCTCCACGGGCTCCTGTTCATCCAGCCTCCACCCCGCGCTACTCCACCAGCTACTGTTCAACTACCCCTCCACGGGCACCCCTCCACCGTCTACTGTTCATCCAGCCCTCCACACCACGGGGTCCTGTTCAACCACCCCTCCACGGCCACCCCTCCACCGTCTACTGATCATCCAGCCCTCCACACCACGGGTTCCTATTCATCCAGAGGCAACGCCACCGCTCACTGTTCATCCAACCCCCCCCCCCCCCCCCCCGCAACACTCACTGTTCATCTAATCGATCGGCTTCAATTAGCAGCAGTAGCGAAGGAATCGCTCAATCGGGTTCAGTTAACAGCCATCGATCGATCCCTCGGGTTCAGTAACATGTAGCCTGTAGTGCAATCGCTCGGGTTCAGTTAGAGCCCAACGCCTCGCTCGGGTTCAGTTAGAGCCAACGCCTCGCACACACGCGCGTACGTACGAGAGAAACGCGCATCGCTCCGCCCCCGACCTCCCACCGTGACCGGCAACTCCCCGAAAGTTTCCTCCCCCTCGCTTCTACCATAGTTTTTTCCGTCATGGACGGCCCAAAGAATGTCATGCAGTTGCATCTCCGACCCGCCCAGGACGAAAAGCCCATTTTCTGTCATGATTTTTTGTCATAGAAGTAGGAGCCCACCACATCTATGATGATACCGGGTTTTGTCACAATTATCGTCATAGAAGTGTCATATGTATGACAGAAAAAAAATTCGTTCGGCCCAAAATGTCACGGATGTGTCTTTTTTTTTGTAGTGTGGGGGTGCGCCCACCTGGAGTGGGCATGGGCCCCTATCTCATGGCCACCTCGGGCACCGTCTCATGTTCATTTTACTCCCCAAAAATCACAAATATTACAAAATAATTCTCCGTCCGTTTTTATCCTGTTTGGACTCCATTTGATATGGGGTTTATGCAAAACATAAAACATGCAACAGACAGGAACTGGCACTGGGCACTGGATCAATATGTTAGTCCCAAAAAATAATATAAATTTTTTCCAAAAGTATATGAAAGTTGTAGAATATTGGCATGGAACAATCAAAAAATATAGATACGACGAAGACGTATCAATTTACATGCATGATAGAAAACGTAACCTACTGTGACAATCACGTATCATCACGAAAGTGGTTTTTTTTGTAGTGACTCTTGTTTGCTGAAGATCTAGCTCGGTGAAGACAACAACTCTTCAATACTCGAGCCGAAACCTATCCGTCTAGAGAGTGTGCAACTCTCAAGAGTAACCGATACAAGAACTCTAACTCAGAACTACTATGATGCTAAACCAGTGTCTAAGTTTGGGCTGTTGATTTTCTCTCAGTGGATCTTAAACTCAAATCACTCAGAGAGGGGTTGCTCAAATCAATCTTCTCAGAAATCTCATGTGGAGCTGCCAACAAATAACGTTGGAGCGGGGTGGATATTTATAGACGCAACCTTACTTGGCCGAATGACACGAGTCCAACGGTCGGATTTGAGCACAATGGTAACATTACTTGTGGAGCAAGTAATGCTAACTCCTCAGCCTAAGACAAATCTCTCGTAGCAAAGAACATCACAGTCTCTTGCTGACAAGTATTTTCTTGGAACACAAAGAAATTTCTCTTGAAACTTCCATAGGTTTTGGCTAAGCATCACAGCGGATCTAAGCTTCGAGAACCTATAACCCTATTAATAGTACGGAGGTCCTATGACTCAAATATGTAAAAGAAGAACAACAAGATGAATACTACATCTTCACATTGTCTTCGACTTACACTTGTTGAAGTCAATTTCTTTGGACAACTATACTGAAAGAGATGCTTCGCTTCAACAGAAAATTTTCGAGGGGTTAATTCCTTCACATCAATCATCTCGTCTACATGACTTCAACATATGTGCTTGTTCTTTCAGCAACATAGATATTCTTCGGTGAAGTTCTACGAACTTAGCACCGGAGACAATATTCTCTTCGGTTGTGTATGGAATATTTCTCTTTGAATGCACTAGCAAACAATCAGTACATACCTATTTCTGTCAACAATCTCCAAAACAAAGGTATCTAGCTCGTGGGCCAACGCCAGCAGGCAGTCCTGCTCTGCCTCCTGCCCAGATGCGGTTGTTGAGAGCTTAGACTCCCGGATCCCGACATCCATCTCGTGGACGGCGACTTCCTCCTCATGCTTCGTCAACCCCTCCTTGCGCTTTGCGAGATCCTCTTCGCGGGAGGCGAGTTGGGCTCTACATGCCTCTAAGGCCTCCTCCCGCACCAGGAGCTCGTGCTCGCGGAGGGTAGCCTGCTCATGGAGCACCTTATCACGGGCCTCCTCCTCGGTGCATCGCTGCTCGGCCTCCCGTACATCCTCAAGGGTCCACTCAAAAAGCTCCTTGGCATCCTTGACAATCTACACATCCTTGTCTCGCCGGCGGCCGAGCGCGATTGCCACCTGGAGCTGGAGCCATCCTTCTGTGAGGCATTGGCACTCCTCCGTGTTGAGCACCTGCTCTGCCTTGAGGTTGTCCTCGAGCGTGTCGAGGTCCTCCCTAGCGTTGTTGATGGCCTCGTACTTGAGTGTGGTACTACCGCTCACCAACACCATGAAATAGTCTGATCGCGCCACCTCACCGCCCTCTAGCGCCGCGATTCAGGAGGGTCCGGGTTCAGGCCCCTTTCATGGCACCACGCCTCCACCCCTGGAAAGGGGCTGGGTCCATTGCCAGGCGCAGGGGCTCTCGACGGCCTGCTCCACAGCGAGCAACGTCGCCACACGCTCCGGGCCCTTTGGGGTCGCCACACATTTAGGGCTCGTCATGGCCCTTGTGACAATGACAAGATCCTCCTTCGCAGTGGGCACATGGTGCTGTGAGAAGGGATACTCGTGGCCCCAACAAGCGCTATTGTTTTACGCCCCTAGATAGGCATAATGCATAGATTTAAGTATTGTCATCTTTAGTTTTAGTTCCATAGGTTGCCCTCATGATTGATACATATATATGGTGGTTTAATTCTAGTTTTAGGGAAGTGTTCCATACCCTTTCTCAACAGAAACTGGAATTTAATATTCCCTTCTTTCATATAAATCACGACACCTATAGTTCATAAAAAAATTATACCAAGTATTATGGGACAAGACAGATTGCAATGAATATCAAGCACAATAAAATCTGTGGGCACATAATTCCAATATGCATGAATAAAGACATCATTAATTCTGCCCAAAGGTTTTTTAATAGTAGAATCCGCCAAGTGAAAATTAAGAGAACATTCTTCTAACTTGGTAAAACCTAGCACATCACATAGAGATTTCGGAACTGTGGAAACACTAGCACCCAAATCACATAAAGCATTGCACTCATAATTTTTTGATCTTCACTTTAATGGTGGGTTCCCATTCACCATATAATTTCCTAGGAATTGAAATCTCTAATTCTAGCTTTTCTTCTAAAGCTTTCATTATCTCTTCCACAATATGTTTAGTAAAAGCTTTATTTTGTTCATATGCATTGGGTGAATTCAGCATGGATAGAAAAAAAGAAATACACTCAATCAAAGACCAACTATCATAATTAAAATCTTTGTAATCCAAAAGAGTGGGCACATCACAATTTAAAGTTTTTGCCTCTTCAAACACACTTTTATCAATTTTTTCAACAAGATTTTCACCCTCCGAATTATGAGGACGCATTCTAGCTAAAGTTGACTCTTATTGTCAGGACCCCGATCCTAAGTCACACCGATCTAGCATGTAACACACCCTATCACTTTGCGGTCTCACGCACGATATTCCCACGGGTGCCACCTTACCTGGCTCGGGACCGTTTTTGCCTTTTGGCTCACGTATATGATTGTGTCGCGAGCATCCATATGACAAAGAACCCGGGCCGACATGACTAGTCGTAAATCCAAAGTGGCACTAACTTACAAGGATATGCATACATGACCCAGCGACGAACGTGTCGGTCATCAGCGAGTGAATCCGGGCTGTAGCAGCTGGGCTAACAGGACTCCGGAGAATGCGGGCTGTAGCAGGCTAACAGGACTCCGGCAGACACCGCGTGACATTTTCCCGTAGGGACAGACACAAGAACAAAGAAGGACACATGCTGGCCAGCCTAAGTGTTCTGGAGCAGCAGCAAGCTACCATTGCTCAATGGAAGCACTAAGTGTTCCCCATAAGAGAGGCTACCAAGAATAAACAACTAGGTTGTTGGATCCCACACATAGCAGTACACATTACACGTACACATAACATGCAAGTATATGTTATACAACATGGCATCACAACATAACTCAACAACTCATATAAATAAAGGCTCAGAAGAGCCATCATAGCATTTATTACAAACAGGGGTCACATGACCCAACATTCAGAGCATACTAGCAACAAGTGGAAGCATTACATGTCTGAGTACAAACATCTACAAATGAAAAAGACTGAAGAGCCTGACTATCTACAACATCCGATCAAGATCGTAACTGAGGTACAGGCTACTTGTCTAAGTCCACGAGAACACTAGTAAGACCGAAGTCTCCGCTGCAAAACATAAATAAAGCAACGTGAGTACAAAGGTACTCAGCAAGACTTACATCAGATCCTATCATACATGCATTTGTGTCAAGAAGGTAATGTGGGGTTTAGTTGTAGTAGGCCAGCTTTTACCCAGTGGCTATCCTGTTCTACCACTACGAGAAACTTCTTTGAGGTGGGGAAGCGCACACGAGTCCACTAATCACCACACAATACACTACTATGGATTCATCCCCGTCTCCCTACGAGAAGGCCATCCATAGAACTCACACTTGTCTTGAGCATTTTAGAGTATCCACTTCAAGTTGTCTATGTACCACGTAAGCATCCAAGAAGTCCATATCTATGGACCCGGCTATTCGAATAGATCATGTTAACCCTGCAGGGGTGTACTTCTTCACACACACTCTCGCCACTTACCGCCATGTACACGTCATGTATCTTGGCAACCTTCAAGCGGAAGCCTGGCGAGGGTGTCAGCCACGACCTGACTAACCACACAAGACTCTAGTCGAGGTTTATCGCCTATTTGGGTTCTATATGCAAGGGAGTTCGGCCGAGGTTTCCATCACGGCCCCAAATGATGTGTGCAGGGTTCTCGAGCCCACCATCTGAGTGCCACTCGGTACACCAGGCCATGTGTGTCTAGTCTGTCCCAAGCCCACCCTGCCGGGTGCCACTTGGTAGAAGAATAACACTGCCTACAAACACCAGAAACTAGTTGCGACTCCTGGACAGAGATCAAGTCGGTTAATAAGTCGAGAGGGGAACTTAAGCATTCCAATGCCTGGTAGTATCTAGTCATTGGACAACATACATAGAACTTAGTGCTTAAGGATGGTTCCAGTAAGACAACCCACCATGTACTCCTACATGGCCTCTCACCGCTACCTTTACCAAATCGTGTTCACACACTTCACTCTCAGCATATGAACATAGCATAACACCCCAGTTCATTCCCAATGAATCAGACCTGACACACACTAAGCAATAGCAAGCATGGCATGGTAGGAACACAACACGGCTTCAATCAACTCCTACACATGCTAGTGGGTTTCAACTCTTTACTGTGGCAACGACAGGTCATGCAGAGGAATGGGTTCAACTACCGCAGCACAAAGTAGCAATTGCATCGTTGTTGTCCTATTGCAATTGCAGAGAGTAGGAGCGAGAGAGTAGGATTGTATCAGAATGAACAAGGTGGTTTGCTTGCCTGGTAGATCAACAGGGGCACTGCTCCTCAAACAGGTACTCTACAACGGTCTCCGGAGCAGGACCTATCGAGAAGGTACGGTGTCGACAATCAATACACAAGCATATGCAACAATATGATGCATGAACATGGCATGAAGATGTGATGTTGTTTGAGCTAATGCAACTAGCAGTTATTTGGATGAAGTCCATTTGAACCAAAGATTCAAATGCAACTCCAAAATAAGCTCTTTTAATTGCCTTTTATATGTTTTCACTTATACAGTAGGTATAAGTTAGTTTTTCATGCATCAAACTAGTACAAATTGACAGATTGAGTTTTTCTGATAATTTTTCATATATAAATTATTTCAATCTGAGCTACGGTTGAATTTCTATGAATTTCTGAAGTTTGTATCATTTTCTGGAATTTCCTGATTAAAATTCAAACCAGAAAAGGTTAATTGCGTCAGCACTGCATCATGCCTGCGTCAGCAGGTCAACGACGCTGACCTGGTCAAACCTAACATGTGGGGTCCACCTGTTAGTGTGACGGGTTAAACAGGGGGGTTTAACTTACCCTAGTTACAGGATTAGTGGCGCTGGGGCCCACTGGTCAGTGTTAGGGGTTAGGTTAGGTGGTGATTAGCACTAAGCGAATTACCTGACCAATAGGGCCCACCTGTCAGGCCGGCGAGGTCATCGCCGGCGATGACAGAACACGGCGGAGTCCATGTTGGGGCCACGAGGGCGGCGTCTGAGAGCAGCGGGGCGTAGCCCGGGCTCGTCCACATCCAGGGGAGCAGACGGGGAGCTGCGGGGGCGGCGGAGCTCGCGGGAGCGAATCTCGCAGCGGCGGCCAGAGCTCGGTTGGAGCGGCGCACGGCTACAAAGCAGGGGGAAGCAGAAGAGAAGGGGAAACCAATGCGGGGGCTCAAGGCGGATTCGGGGGCGTCGTCGGAGAGCTCGGGGGAGGGCTGGTGCGGCCGGAGGGTCGCCGTCGATCTCGGGCGGCCGGAGATGAAGACGACGCCGCTGAGGACGCAGCGGAGCTGCCCGGGTTGCTTGGCTCGGTCAGGAGGGAGAGGGGGTCGCAGAGAAGCTGTGGAGCGCATCGCGGAGGTGCATCAGTGGCCGAGGCCACGGTGGCTGTGGACGGCGGCGACAGCGATCTCGGCCGTGAGAGAGAGAGAGAGAGAGAGATTCAGGGGAGGGGGGAATGAGAGAGAGGGAGAGGGGCAGGGGGTCGCGGGGCTTCGCTGGTGCGGATCAGGACGAGGGGGGAAGCATGAGGTGGCGGGGAGACGTGGCCGCGGCCGGCTGTGGTGCGGCCACGCAACATCTCCTACTAGCAGGAGCTTGAAGGAGCTCCTGGCGGTTGGGCTGGGCCAGGCCAGTCTGCACAGCGCCGGCAAGATTCTTCCACTTCTGTTTCCTTTTCTATTTTTCTGACACTTGTTTGATTTAAAAACAATACCAAACTAATTTATTTTCTTATGCCAATTTTTGTAAGAGCTAGTGGTATTATTCCAGAGCTCCTCATCAACTAGCATAATTTTTGGACAATATTATATATATATAACGATATATATCCAAAGCAAATAATTACCGCATTAATTCCAAATGCCCAAAATAAATATCTATGAGCTCCTAAAAATATTGGTTTGAATTTTAACTTTGACCAATATTTTCAGAGAGCAACATGAACATTTTCTTGGACCTTCTTGGAGCAATTTTTATTTGGGTAATTTCCAAAAATGATTTCTGAGGGTTTCACAAATCCTCAATTCAAACTTAAATGAAATTTAAACATGATACACAAAAGACAAGCTAGTCTAGGTCATACCGGAACTAGGGATGTGACAACTCGCCCCCACTTGAAAGAATCTCGTCCCGAGATTCAGGGGTCGATGGAAAGAAGGTGGGGTACTCCAGTCGAAGACGATCTTCTCGCTCCCAAGTAGCTTCTCTCTCAGAATGATGAGACCACTGAACCTTGAGAAACTTGAAATTCTGTCGTCGGGTGACATGCTCTACCTGATAAAGAATGCGAACCGGATACTATGGGTATGTGAGGTTATCTTGGAGATCAAGCGTTTCGTGGTCCACTCCATGGATGGGATCCAAGAAGCAACGCCTGAGTTGAGAGATGTGGAAGACATCATGCACTTTGGAAAGACGTGGGGGTAGTTACAACTGGTAGGCAACCTCTCCTCGTTTAGCGAGAATGCGAAAAGGACCAATGTAACGAGGAGCCAACTTGCCCTTGATACCGAATCGATGGGTACCCTTCAAAGGAGTAACCCGAAGGTAAGCTTTGTCGCCAACTTCATAGGTCATATCCTTATGATGGCGGTCATACTGACTCTTTTGACGAGATTGGGCTGTTTTCAAGTTCTCACGAATGATGCGAACTTGCTCTTCTACCTCCTGGATCATGTCCGGTCCAAAGAATTGTCTTTCACCGGTTTCTGACCAGTTCAAAGGTGTTCGACATCTTCGTCCATAGAGAATCTCAAAAGGATCTTTCTTGAGACTAAATTGATAGCTATTGTTATAAGCAAACTCGGTGAAAGGAAGACATTTCTCCCAATCCATACCGAACGAGATAACGCAAGCTCTAAGCATGTATTTGAGAATTTGGTTGACCCTTTCCATCTGACCACTCGACTGAGGGTGGAAACCGGTACTGAAGGAAAGATGGGTTCCCATGGTAGTTTGGAAACTCTCCCAGAAATGAGAAGTGAAAAGACTGCCACGATCTGAATTGATCTCTAGTGGAACACCATGAAGTGACACTATTCGATAAATATATAAGTCAGCAAGCTGACTGGTAGTGATACTCTCTCGAACAGGTAGGAAGCGAGCCACTTTGGAAAGTTGATCAATGACTACAAATATAGCGTTATTCCCTCTCTTGGTCCTGGGAAAGCTGGTGATGAAGTCCATACCAACTTTATCCCATTTCCATTCAGGAATAGCTAGAGGCTGAAGGGTGCCAGCAGGTCTCTGATGCTTTGCCTTAACGCGACGACAAACATCACAGTTAGCAATGAACCGAGCCATTTTACTCTTCATCCTAGTCCACCAGAACCTTTGGCATAGGTCCTGATACATCTTAGTACTACATGGTTGAATCGTGAGAGGAGATTCATGCGCCTCCTTAAGAATCAATTGTCGCAGATGTTGATTCTTGGGAACCACCAAGTGATTCTCAAAGAAAACAACACCTCGATCATCCATAGAGAAACATCTACCAAGTCCCTTCTTAATGTTTCTCTTGATGCGGATAACACCTATATCAAACTTCTGGTCAGTGATAATCTGATCCTCGAGGGTAGGTTTCGCCACCAAGATAGAAAGGAATCCATGAGGAGCAATGTGAAGATTAAGCTTACAGAATTCCTCATGGAGATGTGGTTGGCCCTGCTGCAACATGAGGTTGTTGCAATAGGATTTACGACATAGCGCATCAGCCATGACATTGTCTTTGCCTGGGGTGTAGGTAATCCCTAGATCATAACCCGAGATCACTTCCAACCAACATCTTTCCCTAAGGTTCAGATCTGGTTGTGTGAAGATATACTTGAGACACTGGTGATCGGTGTAGATCTCGCAACGTTTACCAAGAAGGTAATGCCGCTAGGTCTTGAGTGCATAGACCATGGCTGCAAGCTCTAGATCATGTGTAGGATAATTCTCCTCATGTGGATGCAACTGTTGAGATGCATAGGCAATCACAGGACGATCCTGCATAAGAATGCAACCTAGTCCCTGTCGTGAGGCATCGCAGTAGATAACAAAGTCCTTAGTGAAATCCAGAGGCACAAGTATGGGAGCAGAAGTCGGGCGTCTTTTCAGTTCCTGAAAATTGTACTCACACTGTGGGGACCACTCAAACTTTTTATCTTTCTTGAGAAGTTCCGTGAGGGGTTTGGCCACTTTGGAGAAGTTTTCAACAAAGTGGCGGCAATAACTGGCTAGACCAAGGAAACTCCTAACTTCTTTACTGTTTCAGGTGGAGTCCAATCAAGAACGGCCTTAACTCTCTCGAGATTGACAGTAATGCCCTTACCAGAGATCACGTGGCCTAGATTGGTCACTTCTGGCAACCAAAATTCACACTTGGAGAACTTGGCATAAAGGCGGTGCTCTATGAGTGTTTCAAACACAAGTCTAAGATGTTCGACATGCTCTTCCTCGTTCTTCGAGTAAATAAGAATATCATCGAGGTAAACCACAATGGATTTATCTAAGTACTCCATGAAGACCGAGTTCATCAAGCAGGAGAATGTTGCTGGAGCGTTGGTTAGACCGAAGGACATGACGGTGTACTCGTACTACCCATAACGAGTGACAAAAAGAAATCTTGGGGATGTCCCCGCTTCTGATCTTGATTTGGTAGTAGCCTAACCTCAAATCCATCTTAGAGAAGACTGAGGATCTAGCGAGCTGGCCATACAGGCCATTAATCCCGGGGAGCGGATATTTGTTCTTTATCGTGATCAAGTTAACGAGACGATAATCTACAACCATCCGGTCTGTACCATCTTTCTTCTTGACAAAGAGGACGGGGCAAGTCCAAGGAAAAGAAATAGGACGGATGAAACCCTTTTGCAAGGACTCATCAAGTTGTTTATTAAGCTCGGCTAGTTCTAAGGATGCTAGTTTGTAAGGTCTCCTAAAGATTGGAGCGGTTCCTAGGATAAGATCTATGACAGACTCTACATCTCTGTCAGGTGGAACTCCTGGCAGTTCCTCTGGAAAGACATCCGGAAAGTCACGGACTACCGGGATATCTTCAAGGTCTGGAAGAGGGATGGAATTTAGAGAATAGAGCTGACGCTTTGCAACTCTAGTGGAGACAGTGACTATCTTGCCAGATGGATGCGTAAGCTGAACAGATCTGGTGTAACAATCAATCTTGGCATGATGAGCTGTCATCCAGTCCATACCCAAGATAATGTTAATTTCTGAGGACTTGAGGGCTACAAGTGATGCAAGGAATACAAGTCTTCCAACAAGGATTTCATTACCATAGCTTATTCTGGTAGTTTGCCATCTAGACCCTTGGGTTTGGATTTCAAGCGGAGTTGGCATATCACAAAAGACCTATCGTGCAAATGAGCATAGCCTTCAGAAATGAAGGAGTGAGATGCTCCAGTATCGAACAGAACCGATGCTGGATGAAAATTGACAAGGAGTGTGCCCAGAACAACGTCCGGATCATAATGAGCATCTTTAGCTGAGACTGATGCACACGTCCACGTTTAGTGCGAGCTGGCTTGGCACTGATCGTCTTTCTTGATGGCCTAACACAGCCAACAGATTCTCGGGCTGGGGTGAAGCATAACTAGTCCGAGAGCAGTCACATGCATAGTGTCCTGGCTTCTCGCATGTGAAGCAAGTCCCTGAAGTTGGACGTGGACCCGCATTGACAAGCGGTCTACCAGTAGGCCTGGGTGGATCATCCGGATGAGCTAGGTGAGGCGCCATGTAAGATGGTCTCGGTGAATATCCGGAAGGAAGAGCGGAGTTCGGGACCCAAATCCGGCGCTTCTGAGAGCTAGAGCCGGAGGAAGATCCCAAATCACGGGTGTGCTTACGAGACTCCTCGTAAGTGAGCTAAGATGTTTCTGCATTAATGGCCTTGTTCACAAGAGCTTGGAATGTGTCACAATGATGCAGGTGGAGATCTCGATGCAACTTGGGGTTGAGACCCTTCCGGAACCTAGCCTGCTTCTTGGCATCCGTGGACACCTCTTCTATAGCATAGCGGGCGAGGTTCTCAAACTCTCTACTGTATGCATCAACAGCCACCATACTCTGGGTGAAACTATAGAACTATTCTCTCTTGCGATCAATGAGAGCCTGGGGAATGTGATGCTCGGGAAAAGCCTCAGTTAAATCTCTCCAAGTAGGAATCTGGCCAGCTGGAAGCATAGCCTCATAGTTCTGCCACCAAAGACTAGCAAGACCTTCTAGGTGATATGTAGCATAGGTGACCTTGTCAACTTCAGCTACATTCACGGAATGCAACTTATGAGTAATGCTACAGAGCCTGTCATCTGCATCGAGTGGCTCAATAGAATGATGAAAGGTGGGTGGGTGCAAGGGAATGAAGTCATGAATGATCGTAGACTCTTTGAACTGGTGTGCGGTATTCTCCTCGATACGTGCCAACAAGCGGTTAGACTCACGCTTGTTTATCTCCATCTCTAACATGAACTCTGATAACGAAGGTTGGTTGGGAGGATCCTCATCTCTACCATCTCCGTGGCTCTGGCTACGAGCAATAGAACTTCGCTTTACTGATGACAACCTGAGAAACGAAACCAAGGACGGAATCAACATCAACTATAGCCTGTAGAATGTAGGACAGGAAATTAGTATCTCTTGAATTCCTAGGGCAATTCCGGCAGCATAATGACAGTAAATGCTCAGAATGAGACATATGCTAAAATGGGATAGTAACATACTCAACATCACCACTCAAGGTTCTGAGATAATATTAAAAATACTACACCAGAAGTACTCGAAAACTGGGATATGACTCTGATCAACCAATCCTATGGGACTACGGAGTAGTAACACGTGATCCTGATAGAGGAAAGAGAAAGCCTAGTTTCTTAACCTCGTAGGAAAGATAGGATGGCTCAGATCAGAAGCCCATGAGGTAGAGGAGTAAAAAGAGCCTTATGTTCCCATCGACAATCAGTTCCCTTATATAACTAAAGAATTTCTAGACTCAACTTCGACCAGTTTGGCTTGGTAATCCTACAGGCACTCTGGCTCTAATACCAAAGCTGTCAGGACCCCGATCCTAAGTCACACCGATCTAGCATGTAACACACAATATCACTTTGCGGACTCATGCACAGTATTCCCACGGGTGCCACTTCACCTGGCCAGGGACCGTTTGCGCCTTTTGGCTCACGTATATGATTGTGTCGCTAGCATCCATATGAAAAAGAACCTGGGCCGACATGACTAGTTGTAAATCCAAAGTGGCACTAACTTACAAGGACATGCATACATGACCCAGCGATGAACGCGTCGGTCATCAGCAAGTGAATCCGGGCTGTAGCAACTGGGCTACCAGGACTCCAGAGAACCCGGGTTGTAGCAGGCTAACAGGACTCCGGTAGACACCGTGTGACATTTCCCCGTAGGGACAGACACAGGAACAAAGAAGGACACATGCCGGCCAGCCTAAGTGTTCCGGAGCAGCAGCAAGCTACCATGGCTCAGTGGAAGCACTAGGAGACATTTCACCATAGGAGAGGCTACCAAGAATAAACAACTAGGTTGTCGGATCCCACACATAGCAATACACATTACACGTACGCATAACATGCAATTATGTGATGTATAACATGGCATCACAACATAACTCAACAACTCATATAGATAAAGGCTCAGAAGAGCCATCATAGCATTTATTACAAACAGGGGTCACATGACCCAACATTCAGAGCATACAAGCAACAAGGGGAAGCATTACATGTCTGAGTACAGACATCTACAAATGAAAAAGACTGAAGAGCCTGACTATCTACAACATTCGATCAAGATTGTAGCTGAGGTACAAGCTACTTGTCAAAGTCCACAAGAACACTAGTAAGACCGAAGTCTCGCTACAAAACATAAATAAAGCAACGCGAGTACAAAGGTACTCAGCAAGACTTACATCAGATCCTATTATACATGCATTTGTGTCAAGAAGGTAATGTGGGATTTAGTTGCAGCAAGCCAGCTTTGACCCAGTGGCTATCTTGTTCAACGACTACGAGAAACTTCTTTGAGGTGGGGCCGCACACACGAGTCCACTAATCACCACACAATACACTACTATGGATTCATCCCCATCTCCCTACGAGAAGGCCATCCATAGCACTCACACTTGTCTTGAGCATGTTAGAGTATCCACTTCAAGTTGTCTATGTACCACGTAAGCATCCAAGAAATCCATATCCACGGACCTGGCTATTCGAATAGATCATGTTAACCCTGAAGGGGTGTACTTCTTCACACACGCTCTCGCCACATATTGCCATGTACACGTCATGTATCTCAGCAACCTTCAAGCGGAAGCCTGGCGAGGGTATCGGCCACGACCTGACTAACCACACAAGACTCTAGTTCAGGTTTATCGCCTATTCGGGTTCTATCCGCAAGGGAGTCTAGTCGACGTTTCCATCACGGCCCCAAGTGATGTGTGCAGGGTTCCCGAGCCCACCATCCGGGTGCCACTCGGTACACCACGCCACGTGTGCCTAGTCTGTCCCAAGCCCACCCTGTCGGGTGCCACTTGGTAGAAGAATAACACTGCCTACAAACACCAGAAACTAGTTGCGACTCTTGGACAGAGATCAAGTCGGTTAATAAGTAGAGAGGGGCACTTAAGCATTCCAATGCCTGGTAGTAGCTAGCCATTGGACAACATACACAGAACTCAGTGCTTAAGGATGGTTCCAGTAAGACAACCCACCATGTACTCCTACATGGCCTCTCACCGCTACCTTTACCAAATCGTGTTCACACACTTCACTCTCAGCATGAGAACATAGCATAACACTCCAATTCATTCCCAATGAATCAGACCTGACACGCTCTAAGAAATAGCAAGCATGGCATGGTAGGAACACAACACGGCTTCAATCAACTCCTACACATGCTAGTGGGTTTCAACTATTTACTGTGGCAACGACAGGTCATGCAGAGGAATGGGTTCAACTACCGCATCACAAAGTAGCAATTGAATCGTTTTTGTCCTATTGAAATTGCAGAGAGCAGGAGTGAGAGACTAGGATTGTATCAGAATGAACAAGGGGGTTTGCTTGCCAGGTAGATCAACAGGGGCACTGCTCCTCAAACAGGTACTCTAGAACAGTCTCCGGAGCAGGACCTATCGAGAAGGTACGGTGTCAACAATCAATACACAAGCATATGCACCAATATGATGCATGAACATGGCATGAAGATGTGATCTTGTTTGAGCTAATGCAACTAGCAGTTATTTGGATGAAGTCCATTTGAACCAAAGATTCAAATGCAACTCCAAAATAAGCTCTTTTAATTGCCTTTTATATGTTTTCACTTATACAGTAGGTATAAGTTAGTTTTTCATGCATCAAACTAGTACAAATTGACAGATTGAGTTTTTCTGATAATTTTTCATATATAAATTATTTCAATCTGAGCTACGGTTGAATTTCTATGAATTTCTGAAGTTTGTATCATTTTTTGGAATTTCCTGATTAAAATTTAAACCAGAAAAGGTTAATTGCATCAGCACCGCATCATGCCTGCGTCAGCAGGTCAACGACGCTGACCTGGTCAAACCTGGGGGGTTTAACTTACCCTAATTACAGGATTAGCAGCGCTGGGGCCCACTAGTTAGTGTCAGGGGTTAGGTTAGGTGGTGATTAGCACTAAGCTAATCACCTGACCGACGGGGCCCACCTGTCAGGCCGGCGAGGTCGTCGCCGGCGACGACAGAACACGGCAGAGTCCGTGTTGGGGCCATGGCGGTGGCGTCTGAGAGCACCGGGGCGTAGCCTGGGCTTGTCCGCATCCAGGGGAGTACACGGGGAGCTGCGGGGGCGGCGGAGCTCACCGGAGCGAAGCTCGCAGCAGCGGTCGAAGCTCAGCTGTTGCGGCGCATGGCTACGGAGCACGGGGAAGCAGAAGAGAAGGGGAAACCGATGCGGGGGCTCACGGTGGATTCGGGGGCGTCGTCGAAGAGCCCGGGGGAGGGCTGTTGCCGCCGGAGGGTCGCCGTAAATCTCAGGCAGCCGGAGATGAAGACGACGCCGCCGAGGAGGAAGCGGAGCTGCCCGGATTGCTTGGCTCGGTCAGGAGGGAGAGGGGGTCGCGGCGGAGCTGTTGAGCGCGTCGGGGAGGTGCGGCAATGGCCGAGGCCACGGTGGACTGCAGCGACGGTGATCTCGGTCGAGAGAGAGAGATTCAGGGGAAGGGAGGAACGAGAGAGAGGGAGAGAGGTGCAGGGTGTCTTGGGGCTTCGCTGGCGCGGATCAGGATGAGGGGGGAAGGAGGAAGGGCGGGGAGACGTGGCCGCGGCCGGCTGTGGTGCGGCCACGCAGCAGCTCCTACTGGCAGGAGCTTGAAGAGGCTCCTAGCGGTTGGGTTGGGCCAGACCAGGCTGCACAGTGCCGGCTGCACAGGTAAGTTTCTTCCATTTCGATTTCCTTTTCTATTTTTCTGACACTTGTTTGATTGAAAAACAATACCAAACTAATTTATTTTCTTATGCCAATTTTTGTAAGAGCTAGTGGTATTATTCCAGAGCTCCTCATCAACTAGCATAATTTTTGGACAATATTATATATATATATATATAATGATATATATCCAAAGCAAATATTTACTGCATTAATTCCAAATGCCGAAAATAAATATCTATGAGCTCCTAAAAATATTGGTTTGAATTTTAACTCTGACCAATATTATCAGAGAGCAACATGAACATTTTCTTGGACCTTTTTGGAGCAATTTTTATTTGGGTCATTTCCAAAAATGATTTATGAGGGTTTCACAAATCCTCAATTCAAACTTAAATGAAATTTAAACATGATGCATACATGACTAACTAATCTAGGTCATACCGGAACTAGGGATGTGACACTTATTCAGTCCTCTTATCATCAATTTTAATATTACTAAAAAAGGAATCAATAGAAGAAACACCAGTCATTTTAATATCTTCATCGTTACTAAAAAATCAGGTAGAATTGGTTTTTCTAAAAAATCTCTTTTGGCTCTAAGAATTACGGTTCTCTTCTTAATCTCATCCATGGAGACATATAAAGCTTTAATTGATTCATTAACATCAACCATGGGTGGAAATTTTTTAATCTTGATATTTTCTACATGATGTGTAATTCCATCAATGCTCCTAGACATATCATCAATTATTCAATTTTTCTTCTATCATAGTGTTGAAAACTTTTTGAGCATTGATAAATTCTTTAATATTACTCTCAAGATCAGAGGGCATCCTATTATTATTATTATTATTATTATTATTATTATTATTATTATTATTATTATTATTATTATAAGAATTACCATAGGAATTGCCATAATTATTAGAGGGATTTCTAGGAAAAGGTCTGGAAATTACCTCTATAAGCATTGTTATTAAAATTATTTCGCGAGACAAAATTCACATCTACGGATCATTATTTTGCTCAATCAAAGTAGACAAAGGCACATCATTTAGATCAATAAGAGCATTTTTACTAGCAACCAATTTCATAAGTGCATCAACTTTTGCACTCAAAGTACTAATTTGTTCAACAGAGTTAACCTTTTTACTAGTTGGTGCTTTTTCATAATGCCATTGTGAATAATTTGCCATGATATTATCAAGTAATTTAGTAGCTTCACCCAAATTAATATCCATAAAAGTACCACCCGCGACGAAATCTAAAAGATTTTCTAGAAACAAAATTCAATCCCGCATAATCTTTTTGTATAATCATCCACAGATTTAAACCATGAGTAGGACAATTTCTTAGCATTAATTTCATTCTTTCCCAAGATTGCACAACATGTTCATGATCAAGTTTCTTAAAATTCATAATTTGATTTCTAAGGGAAATAATTTTCACGGGAAGAAAATACTTAGTAATAAAAGCATCTTTGCACTCATCCCAGGAATCAATACTATTTCGTGTCAAATATGAAAACCAAATTTTTGCGCGATCCCGCAAAGTGAAACGAAATAATTTTAATTTCACAATATCATTGTCCACATCTTTTTTTCTTTTGCATATCACACAATTCTACGAAAGTGTTTAGATGGGACACGGCATCCTCATTAGGATTACTGGAAAATTGCTCTTTCATAACAAGATTCAACAAAGCGTCATTAATATCATAGGACTCCACACTAGTGGCGGGAGGAGAAATAGGAGTACTAATAAAACCATTATCATTAGTATTGGAAATATCACACAATTTTATATTTTGTTGAGACGTAGTGACTACGCAAACAAGATCACAAGCAAACAAAAGATCAAACAAGAAAAAGGCAAAAGAAAAATATTTTTGTATTTTTGCAAAAAAAATTTAGAAGTGGGGGAGATGAAAACAAGAGGCAAATGCCAAATAAAGTAATTGCAAGGAGATGAGAGTTTATATGTAGGTACTTGATAGATGTTGATGATGTCTCCCCGGCAATAGCGCCAGAAATTCTTCCTGATTGCTTGTAATATGTGTTGGTATTTCCCCGAAGAGGAAGAGGATGATGCAGCACAGCAAAGGTAAGTATTTCCCTCAGTTGTGAAACCTAGGTTATTAATCCAGTAGGAGAACCAAGAAACACTATGTAAACAACACCTGCACACAAACAACAAAAACTTGCAACCCAACGCGTAAGAGGAGTTGTCAATCCCTCAACGGTATTGAGATAGATTAAATTGTATTGGTTTTGATAAATAGATCTAACTAAAACTCAAAATAAATTAAATAAAGAAAAAGTGCAGCAAGGTATTTTTGGTTTTCATATGATAGGAAATAGATCAGGGGGTCTTAGTTTTCACTAGAGGCTTCTCTCAAGAAAATAGCATACGGTGGGTAAACAAACTGCTGTTGGGCAATTGACAGAAAAGCAAATAATTATGGCGATATCCAAGGCAATGATAATGTATATAGGCATCACTTACAAGATTAGTAGACCGACTCCTGCCTACATTTACTACTATTACTCCACACATTGACCGCTATCCAGCATGCATCTAGTGTATTAAGTTCATGCAAAACAGATAATGCAATAAGAACGATGACATGATGTAGACAAGATAAACTCACGTATGAATAAACCCCATCTTGTTACCCTTAATAGCAATGATACATGCGTGTCATGTCTCTTTCTATCACTAAGATTGAGCACCGCAAGATCGAACCCATGACAAAGCACATCTTCCCATGGCAAGAAAAATCAATCTAGTCGGCCAAACCAAACCAAAATTTTGGAGGAGAAATACGAGGCTATAACAATCATGCATATAAGAGTTTGAAGAAGACTAAAATAATATTCATGGATAGATCTGATCATAAACTCACAATTCATCGGATCCCAACAAACACACCGCAAATAAGAGTTGCATCAAATAGATCTCCAAGAACATCGAGGAGAACATTGTATTGAAGATCAAAAAGAGAGAAGAAGCGATCTAGATACTAGCTACGGACCCGTAGGTCTGTGGTAAACTACTCACACATGATCGGAGGGGAAACAAGGATGATGAAGAACCACTCCGTGATCGTTGCCCCTCTGGCAGAGTGCCGAAAAAGGCCTCTAGATTGGATCTCGTGGTTCTGGAACTTGTGATGGCGGAAACAGTATTTTTTTGACCAGGGAGACTACAGGGCTTACGCCCCACAACATTTTATTAATAAGTAACAAAGTATATGTACAAAGACTCCTCCAAAGAGGGGAAAAGCTGAAAAAGAAAATCAAAAAGAGTACAGGTGCCAAACTCAAGGAGGTAAGAAATCAATCCATCTAAGGAGTGTGCCTCTATATTTGCTCTTGATTATATGGGTAAGAAGTGTAATATCATGAATAAACCCATTTCTCCATTGCCTGAAAGATGGTATGATGTGTCTGAAAGCCTTATCATTCCTCACTTTCCAAATATTCCAGCAGGTCAGGAAGACCACTTCAGCAAAGAAAGGTTAATCAAACTCCTTCCTTGCTTGCAAAGCAATCTGCACCATGTCAGTACTGTCTGACCAAAAAATTGAAGATAGTTCCATATCCTAACACTTAAATTGCACTAGGAAAAAGATGATTTCTATCTTCCAAGGCCAAGGTTGGGCATAGGACACACTCTGATCCATCATTAATTCTCCAGTGTCTGTGCTGAATCATGTCCTTTATGTTAATCATGTCCATGATGACTAACCCTTCAAACATCTTGATAGACATGGTGCAACAACTCCTCCAAATCCAACAGAGTATATGATTGGCCACAATTGGTTGATGAGCAAAAGTATAATACTTTTTGGCAGATTAATCTAAAATCTTACCATGCCTCCAGGACCAAGAATCATTCACAGGGTCAAAATTGGTGTTAGCAAGCAGTGCAGTCAATTGATATAATTCTCTGAATGCCAATTCAGAGAGAGGCAAGGAGAACAGCTCATGTATGCTAGCAGTCTGTATGACATCCTTGACAGAAAGTCTTTTATCATAGCAATATGAATATAACCTAGGGAATCTCTCTTGTAGGGGGACACATTCATTACCAATTTGCCACTGATCAGACCAGAAGAGTACAATGTCCCCTCTATTAACTGTGACACTTGTAAATGACCTAAATTTATCCATGAGCTTGGTTATATCTCTCCACCAAAATGAGCCACACAAGGTTGTGTCATGTGGTACCCAATCAAAATAATAGGAATCCCAGACCAAATGGAACCATCGTACATCAGATTTGTTATAGAACTTGTTGAGATGTTTCATGAGTAGAAACTCATTTTGTAGACCAAGGTTTAGGATACCCATACCCCCATTTAACTTGGGTATATGATGTGGCTTGAAGTACGTCGGTATTTCCCCAAAAGAGGAGGGATGATGCAACATAGCTACGGTAGGTATTTCCCTCAGTGATGTCGGTGTTCTGGGAACGGGGGTCCCCAGACTTGCCTGCCTGCGGCCTGCTGCGTGGCTCAAAGGGGGGCCCAGCACGGCCCATCTTCATCAACACAAGCTCAAGACCCTCGCGAGGGGCCAAGCCTCGCGGGGCGGACGACAAGGAGCTTCCTCAGGCACGGCCTCATCAGGCTGGCTCACGAGGAGGCGGAGAGTTTGAGGTGGGGTACCTCGCGAGGTGCCCATGACGCAAGCCATGATGACCAAGGGCGCCAGTCGGGCGCCAGCCCGCGCAGTGTCCTCCTTTCCTCTTTGGTGCAAAGGGAGCAAGCGCAGGAGAGAGCATCAAGCAAAGGCATCCGTTTTGGTGCAACAAGACCAAGACCAGCCCAATGGCAGGAAGGAAGTCATTGTGGAGCCCAAGCAGGCGTCATCACCAGAGCCTTTGACAGGCGAGGACCAACTTTAGTCAGGATAAGTGTACCCGATGTTCCCCTTCAAAATGGCCAATTGTTGGCGCCCTTCCCGCTCAATATTTGGGAAGAGGCCCAGGGCCTTTGCCTATAAATAGGACTAGCCACCCCCAGGGTAGAGGCATCTGGACCTGCATCGAGAATCCTCACCAAGAAACCAATAGAGAGAGCAACTGAACTCCTCCTAGCAGTTCATCGTCCCAGCCAAGAACAGACCCTCGCGAGGCTGTTCTTCCTTGTATTATTCATCATCAGCCCGAGAGGTAATCCACCACACCTCACACTGGAGTAGGGTATTACACCACAATGGTGGCCTGAATCAGTATAAACTCTGTGTCTCTTGTGTTGTTCCTTTCGTAGTTTAGATCCTAGCGAGTCGGCGAGGAGCAGGTAGGTAGAGGGCGAAATCTCCGCGCGCACCCCAGTGTTCGAACCTCAAGGGTCTGCCTGAACCCGAAATCCGACATTTGGCGTGCCAGGTAGGGGTGCGCCGGAATTCGTCTTCCGTCGTTCTGTTCTTCTCCGACCATCGCATCCATGTCTGACGCTCGTAGGGCCCGCGCCGAGCGCCGAGCCGCCCTCGCTTCCCTTGTCGCCCAGACGGCTCCCGTCGGCGGGCGCCCTCGTTGTTCCCCGTCACCTGCCGTCAACGCCGCGACCGGCCCGGCGGGGAACGAGCAGCAAGCATCGTCCCAGCATCCCTCCATGAGGCAAGACGGCCGCACTGCTACACCCTCGCTCACCCCAGCTGGTTCTTTGTCTCGCGCGTTCCGCGCACCCATGGAGGCTCGGGCTACGCTCATCGCGGCAAACGAGCTCCTGCGCTACCATCCCGTCGGTGACGTCTATGAAGAATGGCTCGACCGCGTCGCCGAGCTCGTCCGTGCCGCAGGGGGCTCTCCTGCGCCATCCGTCCAGCTGCACCGCACCCCGCCCTGCACAGGCGACGAAGCTCCGGGGGCGCCTCAGCCGCCTCCCCCTCAAGAAGGCGCTCTGGCCCCAAGGCGCGCGGACCCTGGGTGGAACCCTCTCCTCAGGCGCCAGCGCAGCAAGAGCAGAGCTGCCAAGAAGTCCCTCGCCCGCGAGAAGCTGCCCGAGCGCTTCCGGCTCCAGCACGTCAAGACCCCGCGCTGCTTCCAGCTGTAGCGCATGGGGACCCACAGGACCAAGCTCTTCGTCACCCCAGGCCTCTCGTGGCCACAGCGGGCTGCCGCGCCTTCACCACCGAGCTACGCAGCATCGCGTGACCCGACAAGTTCAAGCCAGACCTGCCTCCTCGCTACGACGGTACGGCTGACCCTGCAGAGTTCCTCCAGCTCTACGAGCTGTGCATCGAAGCTGCCAATGGAGATGAGAAGGTCATGGCGAACTGGTTTCCCATGGCGCTCAAGGACGGGGCCCGCACCTGGCTCCTGAACCTGGCTCCAGGAACGATCTCCTCCTGGGACGAGATGCGCACCCGCTTCATCGCCAACTTCCAGGGTACTTGCGACAGGCCAGCCGCCGTGAGGAACATGCGCCATATCAAGCAGCAACCAGGGGAAACCCTACAGAAGTACATCCAGCACTTCAATAGCGCATGCCTCAAGATTCCCAAGGTGACCGAGGAGGCCATCATCTCAGCCTTCTCCGACGGCGTGCGCGACGACAAGATGAAGGAGGAGCTGGCGATGCATGAAACCTGTGCACTTCCTTGGAGCTGTTCAACTTGGCGACCAAGTGCGCCAGGGCTGAGGAAGGGCGTCTCTCCCTCCTCGAGGTGCCTGCCGCAGAACCAGAAGAGAAGAAACCCAAGGCCAAGGATGTGAAGCGCAAGGGGGCTGTCGTGCTCGCGGCAGAACCAGACACCAACCGGGGCAGAGATCGGCCTGAATCTTCCAAGGGCAGTCGGTACTGTGTGTACAACGACCTCCACACCCACAACACCAATGAATGCCAAGAACTTCGAGCCGTGCGTGAAGGAAGGATCGGCCGACGTCCCGACCGCAGCGACCGGGGCTACGGCCGAGGAGGAGGAAGGAACGCAGGACACTGGGTAGACCGCGGCCCTCGCTAAGGGTGCCGCGACCAACCTCGCGAGGATCGCTGGCAGGACCCGCCTCATGAGGGAGACTGGAGGGATCAGCCTCGCGAGGATCGCCCGCAAGGCAACGTAGGCCTCCCTCCACTGCCGCCACAGCCAAGGAGAAATGAGGACCGTCATCAGGACGAGGGGGCTGGGGGCTTCCAGGAGCCACGTGCGATCGCCTGCATCCTGGGCGGAGCTCAAGCCCCAGCCTCTCAACGCATCTTCAAGCAGTTCGCCCGCGAAGTAAATGCAGTCCTCCCCAAGCTCGAGGCCACGCGCCCTCTCAGGTGGTCGGCGTGCACCATCACGTTCAGCTCAGCTGATCAGCTCAAGTGTGCGGCCACAGTCGGAGTTCTCCCAATGCTTTGTTCCCCAATCATCAGCAACGTGCTAGCCACCAGGACCCTCATCGATGGTGGGGCAGGGCTCAACGTCCTGTCCATGGAAACATTTAACAATCTCCAAGTGCCCTACAATCAGCTTCAGCCAACCAAGCCTTTCTCCGGAGTCACCAACGGCTCCACGGTCCCGATTGGGCAGGTCCGCCTCCCTGTCACCTTCGGGGCGTGCGACAACTACCGCACCGAGCTCATCGACTTCGACGTCGCCCACATTCGCCTGCCGTACAACGCCATCCTCGAGTACCCAGCGCTGGCCAAGTTCATGGCCGTAACCCACTACGAATACAACGTCCTCAAGATGCCAGGAAGTGGTGGAGTCATCATGGTGCCCTGCGAAGAGAAAGACACGGTGTGCTCTCTGGAACGAGCCTTTCAGGCCGCATCACTGGAAGATCCGGATCGTGGAAGCAGGAGGCTTCCCGAGACCGCCCCCAAGAAGAAGAAGACATCGTCCGGCCCGGCCCCTTAGGAGGCAGGCCCCTCAGGGCCCGCGCCTGCTCAGGGGGAACCTCCTTCCATCGCATAGGGAAGCGTGCCCGATGCCCTCCTCAGGCAGGGCTCGGGGGCTCTCCCCTGGAGGGCCGCCGACCTCACCAGGGTCACGAGGGAGGTGCTTGGGCACCACTTGGAGGCGTGTTTCGAAGAACGTTTCCCTCAAGAAGGAGCAAGGCAAGGAGGGCCAAACCCTCAGGAGTTCGTCAGCAAGGCCATTCAGGAGCTACAGGAGTCAAGAGTCATGAGAGGCAGCCGCCGCTTACCCGCTGTGGCCCCCCATCCAGGCGAGGATGGTGGGCTGCGCGTCTGCATCGACATACCAGGGCTCAACCGAGCCGCCTCTCAGGAGCGCCTTTGGCCCTCGCAAGTGGGGCGCTGCGAAGGTCCACCCCACAGCTACGTTCGCATGCCTTATGGCTTGCTGAACGCGGCTGCCACGTACCAGTGCCTCATGAGGGGCATCCTGGAGGCTCAAGAGGTCAGGCGTTCCGCAGCACTGGCGGAGATGGAGATGGTCCGCGAGGAGCCACCAGCGCCTCCGGAGCCTCCCGAGGACCCAGGGCCTGGGGGCTCGTGAGGATCGGCTCCCACAGCACACGGAGTCTGCTACAACAACACCCCTTCGTCATCAACACTATCAGGTGACATCTTTCAAGTTTCATTTCCAGCTGGGAGCGCCCTTAGGGCTGCACCATTCCCTGGCCGCGTGGGTCCGTCCCTGCGGCGTGTATCCCTTTTGCTTGTGTTTTTAGCTTACTTTGTTGGGGGCGCCCCTCGGGCTGCATTATCCCCAAGTCGCTCGGGTCAGACCCAGCGGCGTGTATCCCTCTTGCGTTTATCTTAGGGCCATGCTTTCGACCCATCATGCTTGTTATTTGGTGCCTGTCCGTGGCACCTTTTCTTCCTGGATGTCGGAAGCTTGCGCGTTAAAGGGGGGGTACCTGAGCATCGCGACTCAGGGCTCCTACCGGCTCTCCAGCCCTCACCCTCTGGCCTTGTCCACGGCATCGCGACCTGGCATACCAGTGACGGCTGAGACCAGCTCGAGGGCCGGGACCCGAGGACGTAGAGTTTCGACATCTAGCCAAGCTTGCGCGTTAAAGGGGGGGTACCTAAGCATCGTGACTCAGGGCTCCTACCGGCTCTCCAGCCCTCACCCTCTGGTCTTTTCCACGGCATCGCGACCTGGCATGCCAGCGATGGCTGAGACCAGCTCGAGGACCGGGACCCGAGGACGTAGAGCTTCGGTATCTAACCAAATTTACAGGAACACATCCCAAGATAAGGCCCAGTGCCAGGCGCAACCCGCCTTGAGGTAGGGCCCCGTGAGTCCCACGCTGGCTCACGGGTGCCCAGATACACCTCGTCAGGCCCTACCGTGCCAGCCACATGTCAGGGTGGGGCTATACACGCCCCGGGGGCTCCTCCCAGAGGGGAGCCCCCTCCCATGCACCAGTGGAAGCACCATGCTCCGCGCTGGCTGACGACACTGCCGAGGAGCGGCTATGCCCGTACACATACGGAAGCGCTATGCTCCGCGCTGGTGATAAACAACTGAGGGTGGCCCCCGGGCCGCATCAACCTCAGGGAGCCCAGAGCTCAGTGTCTAGCCTCATCGCAACACCTCCCCTCGGGAGTGCCGCGCGAGGGGGCTGGGCACAGGGGCTGCGCCTGGGTCACGCCCAGACGCATGCCACCCAGCCAGGCCCCTCGGGCCTAGTTCGTCGCACGTCCCTCCTCGAGTGGAGCCAAGGTACGAAGGCCGTTTGAGCGTCAAGGGGGACTCCTGAGCATCGCGACTCAGGAGCCTAACTGGTCACGTAGCCCCTCACTCCTTAGTTCCGAAAGGCTAACGGCGATTAAGGTATGCGCGGGGCCGGGCTCTGCAGACGTAGAACGGTACATCCCACATCTCACCTCCCTACTTGCTGTTCGAGCGCTAAGGGGGACTCCTGAGCATCGCGACTCAGGAGCCTAACTTGTCACGTAGCCCCTCACTCCTTGGTCCCGTCCTGGTTTCCGGTCGGGGCTAACGGCGGCTGAGGTATGCGTGGGGCCAGGCTCTACCGGCGTAGAACATAAGCTAGTAGGAAGGAAATAGCAAAAATTTCAAGGAATTCAAAAGCAAATATTACAGTCCATACTGTTATCACAGCACCAAATGCAAGTTTTAACGCCTCCCCGAGGCATGGTACATGTGCAGGAACTAAAAGCAGGACGGGAGCCATAACGGAGTCACTTGCCGGCCGCAGAGCTGCGCGGAGCGGGTTCGCCTCGTGGAGCTGCAGGGTCGGCAGCGCCCCGCTTCGGCTTGGTGCTGAAGGCCCGGAACTTCCCCAGTAGAGCCTCCGCACGACCCTTCAAGGCCTCAGCAGCGGCAAGCTCGCCGCTCACTGGCTCCAGCAGGCTGTCGAGGTCGACGTTGGGGTCGCGAAGATAGATGTGGGTAAGGACCCGCGTTAGTGCTGCAGAAGGCAAGGCACGCGCCTCGGCCTCAGCCGTAGGGCCAAGGCCAAGGGTGACATCTTCAAGAGCACGAACCAGGAAGGGAAGTAGCTTGGCGGGGCTGTCCTCGGCGCCGGCCAGCGGGCTCTCCAGGCCGCTCTCATAAAGCGTCTTCAGCGAAGTGCGAGCCTTCTCCTCCATCTCCGTGAAGGCCAAACGATCCTCGGCAAGAACCCGTGCCTTGCCGTCCAGCTCGACCTTCCTCGCCTCCAACTCTTGATCCAGCACGCCTAGGCGGTCTCGGCGCTTCTTGAGCTTGGCGTCCCGGTCCTTGGCGGCCGCCTCGTGAGCCTTCATGCCTTCCTCCTGCTCTTGGCGAAGGCGGGTCTCCTCGGCGAGCTGGTCCTACAGGCCCTGCAGCTCGCTCTCCAGCGTCTTGCAGCGACCTTGGACATTAGCCACCTCCCCCAAGGCGGCGTCGTGAGAAGCCTTCGCCCCAAGGACGGCCTGCTTCTCCTCGTCGCAAGCCGTCGAGGCCTGGACCAGCGCCGCCCAAATCAAAGCATCAGAGAGAATCCAGCCGGAAGCCAGCTCCAAGCGCCCGGCCACTAAACGAGGGTCGGCGCCTAGAAGATCCTGCCGCAGACGGTCCAGTTCGGCAGCAGCACGATCCAGAATAGTAGAGGGAGTCGGGGAAACAGCAGTCGGTGGAGCAGGAGGAGAAGACGGAAGCGTGACCACAGTACCCTGAGGTGGAGCCTGCTGCGCCCCAACGGCAGTGGTGGCGGCATCAGGAAGGGGCACCTCGGGAGTCGCTTGGGCCGTGGGGGCTGAGCTCGCCCCAGCAGGCTCAGCCAGGCCTTGTGAGGACGCCCGGGCAGGAGAGGCCCGTGCGTCACGGTCACCTTCTTCCACGGGCAGAGGCGTTGCCCCGGATGGAACCTCAGGAGCTCCCTTCGACCTCTTTGCTGCGGGCGCCAGCCTAGCCGGGAGATACGAACGTCAAGCCTCAGCAACAGAACAAGAAATAAGATAGGAATCAAGCACTTACAGGTCGTTGCTCGCGAGCTCGAGCAGCCTCCGGCCGTACTTGAAGCCCGAGAACCGGCTACAAGGATCAGCCTCAAGGAGCTCGGGAGCAGGAGGCACGTCCGCGTATCGCCCCGGGGCCGGGGCAGACCCGCGGGCGATCAGCCCGGTCCGGTCCTTCTTCGGGATCGTGGGCATGCTCCGGCTGCCCTGCTCGTCATCATCCTCATCGTCATCACTCAGAGAGAGGCGGAGAGCGCGGGACCTACGCTGAATGGGGGAGCCCTGGACTCTCCGTCGGTCGCCTTGGAGTCAGGCCCTTTTTCCCGCTTCCCTTCTTCCTTCTCTTCGCTGGAGTCGCCGGAGGACACGTCCACTGGGTCCTCGGGAGCCTCCGTGGGCACGGGCCCGTCCCCGTTGAAGACGGGCATGGACTCCACTACCTCCTCCCAGTCCTCGCGAAGGAACAAGGGCGCAGGAGCGCCCTCCAACCTCGCCACGTCACCCCGACCAAAGACTGGAGAAACGCTGCCAGATCCTCGTCGTCCAAGACCGCGGGGCTCGGGTGGGGCCTCCACATTGGAAGTGAGTACTAACGAAGCGGAGCCAGCTGGTGCTCCAGGAATTCCCTCACCAGCGATGCGCCAGTCAGCTTCGCCGCCGCCATCCTGGCCGGCCTCAGATCCGCGTCCATCTTCTCCAACACCGGCCTTGCGCGGGGGTCCACAAGCTCCACTCAAGACGAGTCGTCGGAGCTCGAGGGGTGCCCCATGGGCAAGATCAGCCGAGTGGATGCGCCCAGCATCTACCAAGACCCACTTACTCCTGAAGCCCTCAATCCTTTTCCCGGGGTTCGAAATGGCGATGGAGCTACCGTACGCGACGAAGCTCACGCACGCAGAGACGGGACCATGAGAGGTCCGGAGGGAGAAGTAGTGGCGCAGCAAGGCCACTGAGGGCTTCACCCCTACGTGAGCCTCGCAGTAGTAGGCAAAGATTGCAAGAAGAAGGACAGAGTTGGGGTGGAGATGCAGAGCTTGTAGCTTGTAATGGCAGAGGACAGAAAAGAAGAACTCACAAAAGGGAGGCACAGACTAGCAACAATGGCGCTCACAAAGGGCGGATAGAAGGTGCTCCCTTGGCCCTTAGGGAGGGCAGAGCCGGCCTTGAACACCTTCGCCCTGTCGATGCCCTGCGCCGCCGCCATTTGGCGCACCCGGGCAAGGCTCGCCTCCGACACGTTCGGCGAGTCCAAGGTGGACGAATACCAAGCTCCGGCCGGGGCCTGGCGAGGCGCCATGTCTTGCTAGGGCGCGCGGACGGAGTAGATCTGAAGATTTCAGAGGCAGGAAGGGGAGGTGCAAGAAAGGGGATTTGAGCAGCAACCGGAGAAAGCAAAGGAGGCAAAGCCTAGACAGATGCCGCTCCTTTATCAACTCGCACGGTTGCTGAGGCGCCCACATCCAATCAACCGCCACGCGGCGCCCAAGGCCGCAGGCTGTTAGGGCCCACGGCATTTCGCACTTGCCCTTTCGCTTCTCTGCTCGGCCAAGTCCGGGCGCGCCTTGGGCCCGGGGGCTACTATCGGCGTTCTGGGAGCGGCAGTCCCCAGACTTGCCTGCCTGCAGCCTGCGGCGTGGCTCAAAGGGGGGCCCAGCACGGCCCATCTTCATCAACACAAGCTCAAGACCCTCGCGAGGGGCCAAGCCTCGCGGGGCAGACGACAAGGAGCTTCCTCAGGCACGGCCTCATCAGGCTGGCTCACGAGGAGGCGGAGAGTTCAAGGCGGGGTACCTCGCGAGGTGCCCATGACGCAAGCCATGACGACCAAGGGCGCCAGTCGGGCGCCAGCCCGCACAGTGTCCTCCTTTCCTCTTTGGTGCAAAGGGAGCAAGCGCAGGCGAGAGCATCAAGCAAAGGCATCCGTTTTGGTGCAACAAGACCAAGACCAGCCCAACGGCAGGAAGGAAGTCATTGTGGAGCCCAAGAAGGCGTCATCACCAGACCCTTTGACAGGCGAGGACCAACTTTAGTCAGGATAAGTGTACCCGATGTTCCCCTTCAAAATGGCCAATTGTTGGCGCCCTTCCCGCTCAATATTTGGGAAGAGGCCCGGGGCCTTTGCCTATAAATAGGACTAGCCACCCCCAGGGTAGAGGCATCTGGACCTGCATCGAGAATCCTCACCAAGAAACCAGTAGAGAGAGCGACTAAACTCCTCCTAGCAGTTCATCGTCCCAGCCAAGAACAGACCCTCGCGAGGCTGTTCTTCCTTGTATTATTCATCATCAGCCCAAGAGGCAATCCACCACACCACACACTGGAGTAGGGTATTACACCACAATGGTGGCCTGAACCAGTATAAACTCCGTGTCTCTTGTGTTGTTCCTTTCATAGTTTAGATCCTAGCGAGTCGGCGAGGAGCAGGTAGGTAGAGGGCGAAATCTCTGCGCGCACCCTAGTGTTCGAACCTCAAGGGTCTGCCGGAACCCGAAATCCGACAAGTGATGAGACCAAGGTTATCGAACCAGTAGGAGAATCAACAACACTATGTAAACGATACCTGCACAAAAAGAACAATGACTTGCAACCCGACGTGTAAGAAGGGTTGTCAATCCCTCCCGGATAAAAGATAGATTTATTTTGTAGTAGATTGGATAAATAGATCT
Source organism: Triticum timopheevii (assembly GCA_963921465.1). Lineage (NCBI taxonomy): Eukaryota > Viridiplantae > Streptophyta > Magnoliopsida > Poales > Poaceae > Triticum > Triticum timopheevii. The sequence continues at coordinate 568,881,903 of OY997268.1, read as the reverse complement.
CGCAATAAAGCAAAAGAAAATAAATAAAGGAAAAGTGTAGCATGGTATTTTTGGGTTTTCGGAATAATAGATCTAAAAATAAAAGCGAATAAAAATAGATCTCGAAGGCAAATATGATATAGAATAGACCCGGGGGGCATAGATTTCACTAATGGCTACTCTCGAGAAAAATAGCATATGGTGGGTAGACAAATTACTGTTGGGTAATTGATAGAACTTCAAATAATTATGACAACATATAGGCAATGATCATTATATAGGCATCACGTCCAAGATTAGTAGACCGACTCTTGCCTGCATCTACTACTAATACTCCCCACATCGGCCGCTATCCAGCATGCATCTAGTATATTAAGTTCATGGAGAAATGGAGTAAGGCAATAAGAATGATCACATGATGTAGGCAAGATCTATTCATGTAGGAATAGACCCCATCTTATTATCCTTTAGAGAAACGATACACGTGTCAAGTCCCCTTCTGTCACTGGGATTGATCACCGTAAGATCGAACCCATCACAAAGCACCTCTTCCCATAGCAAGAAAAATCGATCTAGTTGGCCTAACTAAACCAAAGATTCGAAGAAGAAATGCGGGGCTATAAGTAATCATTCATATAAGAGATCAAAACTCAAATAAATTTCTTGGATAAAATAGATCTGATCATAAACTAAAAGTTCATCGGATCCAACTAAACACACGCAAAAAGAGTTAATCAAATAGATCTCCAAGAGACCATTGTATTGAGAATCAAGAGAGAGAGAGAGGAATCCATCTAGCTACTAGCTACGGACACGAAGGTCTACAATGAACTACTCACGCATCATCGGAGAGGCATCAATGAGGATGATGAACCCCTCCGTGATGGTGTCTAGATTGGATCTGGTGTTTCTGGAACTTGTGGCGGCTGGAATTCTATTTCATCGACTCCCCTATGGTTTTTGGATTTTCAGGGTATCTATAGAGCAAAGAGGCTGTGCGGGAGGTGGCCGAGGTGGGCACAACCCACCAGGGTCAGGCATGGGTTGTGCTCCCCTTGGAGGCCCCCTCTGGTACTTCTTTGGCCCAACAGGTGTCTTCTGGTCCAGAAAAAATCCCCAAATTTTTTTACTGCGTTTGGACTCCGTTTGATTTTTTGCAAAGTAAAAAACTAGCAAAAACAGCAACTGGCACTGGGCAATATGTGAATGGGTTAGTCCCAAAAAATGATATAAATTTTCTATAAAATGAGTGTAAAACATCCAGAAATGATAATATAACAGCATGGAACAATAAAAAGTTATAGATACATTGGAGACGTGTCAGTCTACACGCCAGAGGCCAAGCAGCCAGGGAGTGAGCTCTTTCCTCCCCATACTTTATCTAGAGGCATTGCCTCTGAATTCTTTCCAATTGCTTTAGGATGCCAGGTGGGATGGATAAGCTACAGAGGAAGTAAATAGGCAGGGAGGAAATGACAGAATTGACTAATTATAGTCTACTTCCTTGTGGTACAAACCAAGAGCTAGCTATGAGTCTCCTTTCCATACAGTCTACAAGGGGCATAAGATCAATGATTTTAGGTCTAGTGGTACCCACAGGTAAACCCAAGTAAGTGAAAGGCATTTTGCCAAGCTTACACCCAAATTGAATTGCTAAGCTAGAAGCTTTCTCTTCATTTACATTGATTGGGTACATTGATGACTTATGATAGTTAATATGCAGGCTAGTGGCATTGGAGAAACAACCCTAAACTGATTTGAGAGTAGCCAACTGTGAGCTATCAGCATGTAGGAACAACAAAGTGTCAGTAGTATACTGAATCACAAGGAAATCTGGATCATCAATTGGTAAAGGCAGACTGATCACACCCAGATGAAGCAGATTATTTATCATTGTTTGTAAAAAAAAGTCAACAGATATAACAAACAACAAGGGAGACATAAGGTGCCCTTGCTTAACTCCACATTTGCTTTTGAAATGTTTTCCAGGCATACCATTCAACATAATTGAGGAAGTTCCAGAAGATAAGAGCTCTTTAATCCAGGTGATCCATTTATCTGGAAAACCTTTTGCTACTTGTATTTTGATTATTGCCTCATGTTGGATGGATTCAAAATCCTTTTCAAAATCGAGATTTAGTAGAAGAATTGGTCTCTTACATTGATTACACTGATGGTATATTCAAACGTCCAAGCAAGACAGTCCTGGATAGTTCTTGATTTGATAAAACCATACTGATTCTTATGCATGCAGTTGGTGATTTCATCTTGAACCCTGTTTGTAGCCATTTTGGTGAGGAATTTGAGACCCACACTAGTCAAAGAGATGGGTCTAAAATCCCCAACAGACTCGGGAGAATGCTGTTTTGGAATCAAAATGATTAAAGCATCATTCAGATTTTCCAATTTTGCTGTTCCAACATGGAATTCATTGACCAGCTTGATAAAGTCTCCATAGATGATGTGCCAGCATTTTTTTTAGGAAAAGGCCATTAAAACCATTAGGGCTGGGAGCCTTATCAATGGGCATCTCCTTAATAACCTTCTAAATTTTCTTTTCCTCAAAAGGCCTAGTTAGTACATCAAGTTCTTGTACCTGTGGGATCAAAGAGAGAATTTCCATATCTAGCTTAATGTCCTTGACAGTACCCATTCTGCCTTTCAAATCATTAAGAAACTCCCCAGCCACGAGTGCATGATCAGAAGTTATTATCCCATCAGGTAGCATGAGACTAGCAATTGCATTTTCCATGTGCCTCTGAGTTGCCATAGCCCAGAAAATTTTCACCCACTTTGATATATCTTATGGTGCATCTCTTCCAATATAGAAACTGAAGATGTAGTAGATGCTCATGGTGCAGTTTTACTACCTTTCTGAAGTTAGCCTCTGGTCTTGACAGAGGTCTCAACTCCTCCAGATTATCCAACCATAGAATCACCCAGTTGCACTTCTCAATGAGCCTTTTTATATGTGAATGTCCCTTCTGCCATTTCCTAAAGGCGTACCTCAGAGGTTTTAGTTTGTCCACAATGATAGCTGAGATGTGAGATTTATGTGAGCCCTTTGACCAGACAGACTGAACACATTCCATAAAACCTGGCTATTGCACCCAGTAGTTTTCAAATCTGGAAATATTGGCTCTTGGGATGGTAGTACCAATGGAGATCAAACATGGCGTACTCACCTGCCAGTGGATTATCGCGAGTCCCCTCGTGGCCTGGCGGGAACAGGCCCCACTGGTCGAACAGGGGCATCTCCATGGCAAGGTCGTCCAATCATCCATGTTGGTCAAGCGGTACAACGGGCGCGCCTCCTCTGACTTTCAAGGCCTTGGACACCACCCTAGTCGGGAGGCTTCCCCTACTCAGCTGGATTCAGCCTCGACGCCTGTGATCTCCCACACTGGGTGCGAGCGCCTCTAGGGGGGCGCAATGCGACGGCGGACGAATTCCTTGGCGACCATTGTTGCTGTGAGCCCGGTCGCCCGCAGCTCCTTCATGCTCTTCAAGACTAACCTCAGCCGAGCGTCGTAGAGCTTCTTGTACTTCCATATGGAGTTCTTCACGACCGGATCGGTCGGGATCACCAGAAGGGGGCTGAATTGCTCGGCGTCAACGTAGACCCAGCGCGACCTGAACTTGGGTTTTTCATTATAGAACTTGGCTTGTATATTCCGATAATTCCTCAAATGATTGGGGTCTTCATGAGCAAGTAATTTGTATGTACACCCACTTACTTGCACTAGGAGAGCTCTCATACACTTATAACTCTAGTGCATCCATTGCATGGCAATCCCTACTCCTCACATTAATATCGTTTGTAAGGCCTCTCCATTGCCTAACAATCAGCCGCATTGATGTTAGACTTTCTATCTTTTTGTGTTCTTATAACTAAATCCCCATCATCATCATATTTGCCATCTAAAGTGCTAAGACCAAAGCTTGTAAATTGATCATTGAAAAAAGTGCTAACCGAGGGACCGCCCGCGGGCAAGGAGCACCGCACACCTGAACTGTATTTTGACAGTGTCCTGGAGGGATCCCACCTTGTGGCGTGCTACCTCTTGAGCACTGCGTTGGTTTTCCCTTGAAGAGGAAAGGGTGATGTAACAAAGTAGCGTAAGTATTTCCCTCAGTTTTGACAACCAAGGTATCAATCGAGTAGGAGGCTCCATGCAAGTCCCTCATACCTACACAAACAAACAAGAACCTCACAACCAACGCGATAAAGGGGTTGTTAATCCCTTCATGGCCACTTGCAAAAGTGAGATATGAAAGAGATAATAAGATAAGATAAATATTTTTGCTATTTTTATGATATAGATTGGAAAGTAAAGATTGCAAATAAAGTAGATTGGAAACTTATATGATGGAAGATAGACCTGGGGGCCATAGGTTTCACTAGTGGCTTCTCTCAAGATAGCATAACTATTACGGTGGGTGAACAAATTACTGTCGAGCAATTGATAGAAAGTGCATAGTTATGAGAATATCTAGGCATGATCATGTATATAGGCATCAAGTCTGCGACAAGTAGATCGACTCATGTCTGCATCTACTACTATTACTCCACACATCGACCGCTATCCAGCATGCATCTAGAGTATTAAGTTCATAAGAATAGAGTAACACATTAGGCAATATGACATGATGTAGCGGGATAAACTCAAGCAATATGATATAAACCCCATCTTTTTATCCTTGATGGCAACAATACAATATGTGCCTTGCTGCCTCTGCTGTCGCTGGGAAAGGACACCGCAAGATTGAACCCAAAGCTAAGCACTTCTCCCATTGCAAGAAAGATCAATTTAGTAGGCCAAACCAAAATGATAATTCGAAGAAACTTGCAAATATAACCAATCATGCATAAAAGAATTCAGAGGAGATTCAAATATTTTTCATAGATAAACTTGATCATAAACCCACAATTCATCAGGTCTCAACAAACACACTGCAAAAATAGTTACATCGAATAGATCTCCAAGAAGATCGAGGAGAACTTTGTATTGAGATTCAAAGAGAGAGAAGAAGCCATCTAGCTAATAACTATGGACCCGAAGGTCTGTGGTAAACTACTCACAACTCATCGGAGAGGCCTTGGCGATGATGTAGAAGCCCTCCGTGATCGATTCCCCCTCCGGCGAAAAAGGCTCAAAGATGGGATCTCACGGGTATAGAAGGTTGCGGCGGTGGAAATAGGGTTTCGTGGTGCTCCTGGATGTTTTCGGGGTACGTAGATTTATATAGGAGGAAGAAGTAGGTCGGTGGAGCCACGAGGGGCCCACGAGGGTGGGGGGCGCGCCCACCCCCCTAGGGTGCGCCCTCCTGCCTCGTGGCCGCCTCGGCTGCTTCTTGACATCCACTCCAAGTCTCCTAGATTGCATTTGTTCCAAAAATATCGCTCCCAAAGGTTTCATTCCGTTTGGACTCCGTTTGATATTCCTTTTCTTTGAAACACTGAAATAGGGAAAAACAACAATTTGGGTTGGGCCTCCGGTTAGTAGGTTAGTCCCAAAAATGATATAAAAGTGTATAGTAAAGACCATAAACATCCGAAACGGGTAATATAATAGCATGGAACAATCAAAAATTATAAATTCGTTGGAGACGTATCAAGCATCCCCAAGCTTAATTCCTGCTCGTCCTCGAGTATGTAAATGATAAAAACAGATTTTTTTTATGTGGAATGCTACCTAGCATATTTCTCAATGTAATTTTCTTTATTGTGGCATGAATGTTTAGATCCAAATGATTCAAGGTAAAAGTTCATATTGACATAAAAATAGTAATACTTCAAGCATACTAACAAAGCAATCATGTCTTCTCAAAATAACATGGCCAAAGAAAGCTATCCCTACAAAATCATATAGTCTGGCTATGCTCTATCTTCATCACACAAAGTATTTAATCATGCACAATCCCGATGACAAGTCAAGCATTTGTTTCATACTTTTAGGTTCTGAAACTTTTTCAACTTTCACCCAATACATGAGCGTGAGCCATGGACATAACACTATATGTGGAATAGAATGGTGGTTGTGGAGAAGACAAAAAAGGAAAAGATAGTCTCACATAAACTAGTCGTATCAACGGGCTATGGAGATGCCCATTAATAGATATCAATGTGAGTGAGTAGGGATTGCCATGCAACGGATGCACTAGAGCTACAAGTGTATGAAAGCTCAACAAAAGAAACTAAGTGGGTGTGCATCCAACTTACTTGCTCACGAAGACCTAGGGCATTTTGAGGAAGCCCATCATTGGAATATACAAGCCAAGTTCTATAATGTAAAATTCCCACTAGTATATGAAAGTGACAACATAGGAGACTCTCTATCATGAAGATCATGGTGCTACTTTGAAGCACAAGTGTGGTAACATTGTCCTTTCTCTCATTTTTTCTCATTTTTTGGGCCTTTTTTATATAGCCTTTCTCTTTTTTTCATAAAGTCCAAAGTCTCATCCCGACTTGTGGGGGAATCATAGTCTCCATGATCCTTTCCTCACCTGGGACAATGCTCTAATAATGAAGATCATCACACTTTTATTTACTTACAACTCAAGAATTACAACTCAATAGTTAGTACAAAATATGACTCTACGTGGATGCCTCCGGCGGTGTACCGGGATATGCAATGAATCAAGAGTGACATGTATGAAAGAATTATCAAGGTGGCTTTGCCACAAATACGATGTCAACTACATGATCATGCAAAAGCAATATGACAATGATGGAGCGTGTCATAATAAACGGAACGGCGGAAAGTTTCATGGCAATATATCTCGGAATGGCTATGGAAATGCCATAATAGGTAGGTATGGTAGCTGTTTTGAGGAAGGTATATGGTGGGTATATGGTACCGGCGAAAGTTGCGCGGCACAAGAAAGGCTAGCAATGGTGGAAGGGTGAGAGTGCGTATAATCCATGGACTCAACACTAGTCATAAAGAACTCATATACTTATTGCAAAAATCTACAAGTTATTAAGACAAAGTACTACGTGCGTGCTCCTAGGGGTATAGATAGGTATGAAAAGACCATCGCTCGTCCCCGACCGCCACTCATAAGGAAGACAATCAATAAATAAATCATGCTCCAACTTCATCACATAACGGTTCACCATACGTGCATGCTACGGGAATCACAAACTTCAACGCAAGTATTCCTCAAATTCACAACTACTCAACTAGCATGACTCTAATATCACCATCCTCATATCTCAAAACAAATATCAAGCATCAAATTGATCATAGTATTCAATGCACTTTCTATGATAGTTTTTATTATACCCAACTTGGATGCCCATCATATTAGGACCAACTTTATAACCATAGCAAATACCATGCTGTTCTAAAAGACTCTCAAAATAATATAAGTGAAGCATGAGAGATCAATAATTTCTACAAAATAAAACCACCACCGTGCTCTAAAAAGATATAAGTGAAGCACTAGAGCGAAATTGTCTAGCTCAAAAGATATAAGTGAAGCACATAGAGTATTCTAATAAATTCCGAATCATGTGTGTCTCTCCCAAAAGGTGTGTACAGAAAGGATGATTGTGGTAAACTAAAAAGCAAAGACACATATCATACAAGACGCTCCAAGCAAAACACATATCCTGTGGTGAATAAAAATATAGCTCCAAATAAAGTTACCGATAGACGAAGACGAAAGAGGGGATGCCTTCCGGCGCATCCCCAAGCTTAGGCTTTTGGTTGTCCTTGAATTATCTTGGGGTGCCATGGTAATCCCCAAGCTTAGTCTCTTGTCACTCCTTATTCCATAGTCCATCAAATCTTTACCCAAAACTTGAAAACTTCGCAACACAAAACTCAACAGGAAATCTCATAACCTCCGTTAGTGCAAGAAAGAAAAAACACCACTTAAGGTACTGTAATGAACTCATTATTTATTATATTGGTGTTAAACCTACTGTATTCCAACTTATCTATGGTTCATACCCCCCGATACTAGCCATAGATTCATCAAAATAAGCAAACAACACACGAAAAACAGAATCTGTCAAAAACAGAAAAGTCTGTATAAATCTGTAACTTTTGAATACTTCTGGAACTCTAAAACTCCTACCAAAATAGGAAGTTCTGGGAAATTTTCCTATAGATCTACTTCAAAAATAATCAACTAAAAAGCATGTTTCTGTGATTTATTAAAATTATTCTTGTGCGCACAAAAGTTTCTGTTTTTCAGCAAGATCAAATTAACTATCACCGTAGGTTATCCTATAGGTTCTACTTGGCACAAACACTAATTAAAACATAAAACCACATCTAAACAGAAGCTAGATGATTTATTTATTACTAAACAGAAGCAAAAATCAAGGAGCAAAACTAAAATTGGGTTGCCTCCCAACAAGCGATATCGTTTAACGCCCCTAGCTAGGCATAAAAGCGAGAATAGATCTAAGTATTGCCATAATAATAAGGTAGATCACGAAAACTCATCTCGTACTCCCTACGTTCAGCAGAAAGTTTTCTTTGAGGCAAGCAAAAGTAATCAAATGGGCTAAATTTAATGGGACAGAAGTCCCCAAGATCAAACTCGGGAGGTATAGGTTCCTCCTTTGGCCCTTCATATTGCACAACCAATTCATCATTATAAGCATTCTTTTGGCAGAAAGTCATGAGCCTATACACAAGAGAAAATCCTAACTCATTGTTTCGAATTGCAGAATCATTATTAAGTTCGGAAATTCTATCAACTAGAACATTGGTAGGAACCTTTTTTCTAAGGTTTTCATTAAAACCAACATAATCTAGAGATTGTAAACGCATTATGTCCTCTTGATTGAAGAGGATTGCCTCTATGGGAGGACGGCCAGCGTCTACCCTATAGTGCACAAAAATTTCCTTGGCTTCTTTTATTATGAATCTGAACTCATGTGCCAAAAAGATAGTAGCTGCATGCTTAACAAAAGAATGCTCAATGTTGGAAAATTCTAAGAAAATCCTTTGTATGCAAGGATGCGTATGCATAAACGGTCTTTCAAGTTCAACTATAAGCAAGGATATAGCATCCGCAAGACTACTAGTTCTATGAAGAATAGATCCAACCATAGCGGGCAAAGCACCGGCACAAGTAAAGAAATCTTGAATAACCCCCTTTCCAATAATATTACCACTACTGATTCGAAACTTTTTAGTGTGTAAGATAGTGGGTTCTTTAACAGGATCATCAAAAGCATCAAAATTTCCCATGTTATTACTATTGTCCTTATCAACGATAACCTCCTTAGTTTCAGACATAGTGGCAATAAGTACGAGGAGCAAATGAAAAAGAGGCGAACGGAAAAGAGAGGGCGAATAAAACGGCAAGGGTGAAATGGGGGAGAGGAAAACAAGAGGCAAATGGCAAATAATGTAATGTGAGGGAGATGAGTTTCTGATGGGTACTTGGTATGTCTTGACTTGAGCGAAGACCTCCCCGGCAATGGCGCCAGAAATCCTTCTTTCTACCTCTTGAGCACTACGTTGGTTTTCCCTTGAAGAGGAAAGGGTGATGCAGCAAAGTAGCGTAAGTATTTCCCTCAGTTTTGAGAACCAAGGTATTAATCCAGTAGGAGGCTCCATGCAAGTCCCTCGTACCTACACAAACAAACAAGAACCTCGCAACCAATGCGATAAAGGGGTTGTCAATCCCTTCACGGCTACTTGCGAAAGTGAGATCTGATAGGGATAATAAGATAAGATAAATATTTTTGGTATTTTTATGATATAGATTGGAAAGTAAAGATTGCAAAATAAAGTAGATTGGAAACTTATATAATGGAAGATAGACCCGGGGGCCATAGGTTTCAGTAGTGGTTTTTCTCAAGATAGCATGAGTATTACGGTGGGTGAACAAATTACTGTCGAGCAATTGATAGAAATGTGCATAGTTATGAGAATATCTAGGCATGATCATGTATATAGGCATCACGTCCGCGACAAGTAGATCGACTCCTTCCTGCATCTACTACTATTACTCCACACATTGACCGCTATCCAGCATGAATCTAGAGTATTAAGTTCATAAGAACAGAGTAACACATTAGGCAAGATGACATGATGTAGAGGGATAAACTCAAGCAATATGATATAAACCCCATCTTTTTATCCTTGATGGCAACAATACAATACGTGCCTTGCTGCCCCTGCTGTCACTGGGAAAGGACACCGCAAGATTGAACCCAAAGCTAAGCACTTCTCCCATTGCAAGAAAGATCAATCTAGTAGCCCAAACCAAACTGATAATTCGAAGAGACTTGCAAAGATAACCAATCATACATAAAAGAATTCAGAGGAGATTCAAATATTTCTCATAGATAAACTTGATCATAAACCCACAATTCATTGGATTTCGACAAACACGCTACAAAAAGAGTTACATCGAATAGATCTCCAAGAAGATCGAGGAGAACTTCGTATTGAGATTCAAAGAGAGAGAAGAAGACATCTAGCTAATAACTATGGAACCGAAGGTCTGTGGTAAACTACTCACAACTCATCGAAGAGGCCTTGGCGATGATGTAGAAGCCTTCTGTGATCAATTCCCCCTCCGGCTGAGTGCCGGAAAAGGCTCCAAGATAGTATGTCACGAGTACAGAAGGTTGCGGCGGTGGAAATAGGGTTTCGTGGTGCTCCTGGATGTTTTCAGGGTACGTCGATATATATAGGAGGAAGAAGTAGGTCGGTGGAGCCATGAGGGGCCCACGAGGGTGGGGGGCGCGCCCACCCCCCTAGGGCGCGCCCTCCTACCTCGTGGCCGCCTTAGCTGCTTCTTGACGTCCACTCCAAGTCTCCTGGATAGTGTTTGTTCCAAAAAGATCGCTCCCGAAGGTTTCATTCCGTTTGGAGTCCGTTTGATATTCCTTTTCTTCAAAACACTGAAATAGGCAAAAAAAATAGCAATTTGGGCTGGGCCTCCAGTTAGTAGGTTAGTCCCAAAAATGATATAAAAGTGTATAGTAAAGCCCATAAACACCCAAAACCGGTAATATAATAGCATGGAACAATCAAAAATTATAGATACGTTGGAGACGTATCATGGTGGAGCAATGTGCTAAGGATATCATATTCCGATGAATACACTCATGTTATCCTGTCATGTAATATGAAATAGATCCATTATGTAATATGATGTCCGTTATTTAAAATTTTACCTCCTGTGCGGCGGTTTGTGTTAAATCTGAGAGTTGGCCAGTCGTCGGCTTCTGCCCCCACGTAGGTAGTACGGGGGTGTTCGGGATAAATCTAAACACTCTTTATCAAAGTTTTGGTCCTTTAAGGAGGTGTTTAGCGCAACGAACCAGGCAATCGGACTATGCGGCTTTATTACTCTCACCTAGCCATAGGAGTTTGACAAGAAATATTTAGGCGCAGCCCCTGGTGTTTGGAAGTCCGAACTTGGGGTGCTATACACGCCTGATCGGATAAAAACCGATTCATCGCATAATGCGGAAAAAATTTGTAACCTCTCGAACAGCTGACCTGCTCTCGCCGCATCATGACAGTCAGTTTTTGGCTTTCTCTACTGAGGTGCTCATCCGAAAGAACCGGGACACAATCATAGTGCTTCTCCCTTTACTACCCTAGCCGATATAGCCGTACGTAAGGTAGTAAGCACAGGAGCCGGGCAACCCAACTATTGACCAAAGACATGATTCGGAGCCGATGCATATAATGCTATAAGTTCGGGGTGCCGAACTGTACTGTAAAAGTGTTCGGACTTTATTGCCGTATTGTGGGGTATGGCGAAGCCCCTGGCGAATTAAGGCGTACCACAGTTTACGGGCGCAATTGATAAGAATATAAAGGAAAAGGAAAAAAATCAAGTAATAAGCTGACGCCGCAAACATTGAGCCGCAAATTATTTTCCATTTGTAAATTGATTAATACATCAAGGTGTATTTGTACAAGTAATGTGATAAGCAAATAAGGCTATTTGACATGCCATGACCAAGGGTGAGCTGCGTGCGGGTTTTTAAAATAGGTATAACAATCGTTAGCAGAGACCACCTGGGGGTTCCCTTGTACGTCAAAGCTTCTTGCTTTGTTGGTGTATCCGTCCCTTGATGGGTCCGATGATCAGGTTATTAGGAAAAGTCCTGGGGGAAAGAAGAAACCTGAAAATAAAAAAGAAACAATAAAAGTACACGGGTCCAGGAGCGTTTGAGCCGTATTATGGACCACAGTCTAGCTGTGCCTCCGTCTATGCCCATGGTATTTTCAGTGCGAAGTTATGTACGCGTGGTACAAATACCGCTTTTTGGTTGGGACTCGGACGGAGGCCTAATTGCTAGTCGAGCTCTTGACGAACTGGACCGTCCTGCTGTGGAGTAGTTCGGACTCGTTTGACAGTGTCCGGGAGCTTGGCCGCTGAATTGCGGTTATGCCTGAAAAGGCTGCTCGGTACTTCTGCTACAAGGGCCGCGGTGTGCTCCTCGGTATGGACGGAGCATTCTGTGTTTCCATTGACTGTTTTAACACTGCGTGGCCCAGGCATCTTGAGCTTGAGGTAAGCGTAGTGCGGTACCGCACTGAATCGAGCAAATGCGGTTCGTCCAAATAGTGCGTGATAGCCACTGCAGAAGGGGACGATATCGAAGATCAATTCTTCGCTTCGGAAATTATCCGGGGATCTGAAGACCACTTCCAGTGTGATTGAGCCCGTACAGCAGGCCTCTACACCTGGTATGACACCTTTAAAGGTGGTTTTTGTGCGCTTAATCCTTGAGGGATCGATACCCATTTTGCGCACTGTATCCTGATAGAGCAGGTTCAGGCTGCTGCCACCATCCATGAGGACTCGCGTAAGGTGGAATCCATCAATGATTGGGTCAAGGACCAGTGCGGCTGAACCGCCATGACGGATACTGGTCGGATGGTCCCTGCGATCGAAGGTGATCGGACAGACGACCATGGGTTGAATTTTGGGGCGACTGGCTCCATCGTGTAGATGTCCCTGAGTGGTCGCTTGCGCTCCTTCTTGGGGATATGGGTAGCGTATATCATGTTTACCATTTTAACTTGGGGGGGGGGGGACTTCTTCTGTCCGCCTGTGTTCGATGGCCGGGGCTCCTCGTCATCGTCATCGCTTTGCGACCCCTTCTCTTTGTTCTCAGCATTTAACTTGTCGGCCTGTTTGAAGACCCAACATTCACTGTTGGTATGATTGGCTAATTTAACAGGAGTGCCGTGGATTTGACATGGACGATCGAGTATGCGGTCCAAATTGGACGGGCCCGGATTGTTTCTCTTAAATGGCTTCTTCCGCTGACCGGACTTAGAGCCACTAAATCCGGCGTTGACAGCCATGTCTTCGGTGTTTTCATCGTTGCTTCGACGCTTGTGTCTGTTGCGCCATGGCTTGCCATTGCTGTTCCTGGCCTCAGAAGTGCTAGGTTGGCTTGCATGATTATTGCTATGGGCTAACCAGTTATCCTCGCCCACTCAAAAGCGGGTCATAAGTGTCGTGAGAGCTGCCATGGACTTCAGCTTTTCTTGGCCGAGGTGTCGGGTGAGCCATTCATCACGGATGCTATGCTTAAAGGACGCTAGGGCTTCGGCATCCGGACAGTCGACAAAATGGTTCTTTTTAGTTAAGAACCTAGTCCAGAATTTCCTGGCTATCTCTCCGGGCTGTTGAACTTTGTGACTTAAGTCATCGGCATCCGGAGGTCGGACATATGTGCCTTGAAAGTTGTCAAGAAAGGCGTTTTCCATGTCCTCCCAGCTGCGAATTGAGTTTTTGGGCAGATTGTTCAACTAGTGTCGAGCCGATCCCTTGAGTTTTAACGAGAGGTATTTGATGGCAAGGAGATCATCACCGCGGGCCATATGAATATGGTGAAGAAAATCCTCAATCCATACCGCGGGGTCTGTTGTCCCATCATATGATTCGATGTTTATGGGTTTAAACCCTTCCGGGAATTCATGTTCCATTACTTTGTCAGTGAAGCAAAGGGGGTGTGCGGTGCCTCTATAACGGTCCAAGTCGTGACGTATCTCGGATGGAGTTCGTCTGCGGTTTTCGGCCTGGACATGGTTATATTTGTCATGTCCGGCCTGGTGGCCATCATCGCGCATCGGGGCACGCTCCCGCGATCCGTAGATCGATCTTGTCTCGCCTTCTTTGTTTTACAAGTCATGCCGCAGGTCATATGTATATCCTCGAGCTGTTGTATTTCTACTTTTACTGCGAGGTGGTGCGGGCTGGTGTTTGGCTCGAGGTGCCGCTTTGTCCCGGCCGCATGGTGGCCGGTCAGCCGCATTATGTGCTGGTAGGACGGGGCTCCAGCACCTCGTCGTCGAACTGTGGTAACAGTTTTTGCTTCAGGTATCTTTTGGTTGGGCGCTCGAGGTCGTATTCCTCGGCTGTCAGGACATCAGTCCATCTGCCGTTGAGCAGATCTTGATCAGCCTGAAGCTGCTGCTACTACTATTTCAGGCTCCCTGCAGTGGCCATTAGCCGGCGCTTAAAGCGTTTCTGCTCGACGGGCTCCTCAGGCACGATAAAGTATTCATCGCTGAGGCTCACCTCGTTACCTCGTCCTCGGAGAGCGGAAGGTAGTTACTGTCCTCCGCGTCTTCATTCTTGGCCTATTCATCGGGGCTAGCTTGCCCATCTTCCGTTCGTCTTGTTCGGACATTGGCTCCATGGGATCTTCATTGTCTTTGGCATCGTCCGGAGTGTTATTTTCTCCTGTGATGGTATTGTTGTTTTTAGCACGGCGTGGCTTAGAGCGGCGCCACTAACGCAGATTTTTTGGCTATATCTCAGGAGGCTTATCCTCGACTGGATTTTCATTGTTGTTGTTGCTCTCTTTGGGTGTATCTACCATGTATACGTCATACGAGGAGGTGGTTGTCCAGCGCCCTATAAGCGGTGGTTTTTGTGCCTGCTCCTCTCCGGCATCGTCGTCCATACCGTCGATGTCTTCGGAGTCGTAGTCGATCATGTCGGCTAAGTCCTCGACAGTGGCTATGTAGTGGGTGGTGGGTGGGAAGCGAAATTCTCCGTCCTCAGCTTCCAATTCGAACCGGATATAGTTCGGCTGAGATTCCCCTGATAAGGAGAGGGCTCTTAACGAGTTCAGCACATCGCCAAAAGGCGAGTGCCGTAACATGTCTGCGGAGCTGAACTCAAAGATCAGCACCCGATCAGGTTTGACGGGCACGAATGCACGCGGTTTGGAACCTATGGCCGGAAACGAATCCGAGGTTCCGATGACACGGGGCCCACTCAAGGTTGGATTTGTGTGCGGCTCTATCGTCGCTGAGTCTGCGGCTTCCATGGCGGGGTCGAGCATCCCGTCCTCGAACGGCGCGGTCTGCTCCGGATCTAGGGCCAGAGCGGTTATGGGCGCTATCTCCTAAGCGCGGTCCGATGATAGATTTAGATCATGTTGATCATGGTGGCAGGGGACAACCGTCATGGGCTCGAATCCATCGAAGATCAAGTCTCCACGGATACTAGCCATGAAATTCAGGCTTCCAAATCTAACCCGCTGGCCAGGGGCGTAGCTATCGATCTTCTCTAGATGGCCAAGCGAGTTGGCCCACAGTGCGAAGCGCTGAATATGAAGATCTGTCCGGGGAGGAAGATCTCCCCCTGGACTGTGTTGTTGTAGATGATTGATGGATCCATCAAGCCTTATGGTGACAACGCAGCGGAACTCTCAATGAAAGCACCAATGTCGGTGTCAAAACCGGCGGATCTCAGGTAGGGGGTCCCGAATTGTGCGTCTAAGGCTAATGGTAACACGAGGCGGGGGACACAATGTTTACCCAGGTTCGGGCCCTCTCTATGGAGGTAATACCCTACTTCCTGCTTGATTGATCTTGATGAATATGAGTATTACAAGATTTGATCTACCACGAGATCGTAATGGCTGAACCCTAGAAGTCTAGCCTATGATTATGATTGTTGTCGTCTCTACGGACTAAACCCTTCGGTTTATATAGACACTGGAGGGGGCTAGGGTTACACAAAGTCGGTTACAGAGAAAGGAATCTACATATCCGAATCACTAAGCTTGCCATCCACACAAAGGAGAGTCCCATCCGGACACGGGAAGAAGTCTTCTGTCTTGTATCTTCATAGCCTAATAGTCCGGCCCATGTATATAGTCCGGCTGTCCGAGGACCCCTTAATCCAGGACTCCGTCAGCCGAGCCTGTGGTTGCCGGAGCTGACAGCGGTTGTCGGTGTCAAAACCGGCAGACCTCGGGTAGGGGGGGTCCAAGTTGTGCTTCTAAGGATCGATGGTAACAATGGACAAAGGGACACAATGCTTACCCAGGTTCGGGCCCTCTTAAAGGAGGTAAAACCCTACTCCTGCTTGATTATATTCGAAGAATACAGAGGTTACAAGAGTTGATCTACCTCGAGATCGTGGTGGCTAAACCCTAGATGTCTAGCCTATGCATATTCTAGTGATGGTAATGATCATAGCCTCTACAGACTAAACCTCCGGTTTATATACACACGGAGAGACCTAGGGTTTGTACAAGGTCGGTTCTCAAGGAAATAATACACTCGGACTCTAATCTTACCATTCACACATGGAGGTGTCCCACCCAGACATGGAGGATGGTATTTAGCTTGATCTTTACAGCCCATTCAACCCGGCCCATATTCCTGGGTCGGACACTTGAGGACCCCCGATTCTGGGACTCTCTCAGTAGCCCCTGAACTTGCGTTCAATGACGATGTGCTATGCAGAATTAAGTCTTTGGCTTTGCAAGGCGGGTTCTCCACCATACTCCGGATTGACGATAGTCCGACATCGGCTTCTGTGTCAAGTCTTTATGATTCCTTCCTTCCGTCCCCTCGATTTCCATGTGTTTGAGCGAATGTGAATGGTCTATAACCTTTTTATATTTCAACCCTTCAATAGGCACGGGGGGCGTTTATTTAACGAGGTAAGTCCCCAAACCCCATCCCACATCGCCCAAAGAGCATCGGAGAAAACTACGAAAAAAGATCAAACCATGGCTAGTGCCCCTTGCTCCTCCTCGCGTCCTCATGGCCCTCAAGAGGGGGATTGGCGAAGTTGTTTTGTATCCCATCTTTAGCTTAATCGTCTCCAGACACAAGGATATCTTCCCCCCGTTGATCTAGTCTCCGTACGGGCGGGATGGACTTCTACGGGCGATGGTGCATTAGCAGAGAATTTCCCCAACCCCAGCCAAGGGGAGAGGGTGTGCTTCATCTCGTTCCTTCTGAGGGGCTTAGGATTCCTGATCCACCCCTTACTTAGGGGTCTATTGGAGTACTATGGGATCCAGCTGCACAACCTCACACCAGGTTCCATTCTACACATCTCTGGTTTTCTTGCTCTCTCGAATTGTTTTTAGGCTGCGAGGCTCATTTCGAATTATGGAAAAAGTTATTTTGGCTCGTCCCCCGCCATCAGTGCGGAGGATCTATATTTGAAGTGGGCAGGGATGAAGTTTGGCATATGGCCGGATCTAGTTACCCGGCCGGGACTCTGAAGAGGGGGTCCGAAGTGAGGACGTTCCTCTTACGGACCCATTTCGGTGTGGACTTCCCGAATTCTCTAGCTCTCCCTTGAAGAAGCTACTCGGTTGGCGCCCCAAGTCCCCCGAGCAAGAGGATAGTGCGGAGGTGATGAGACTGGTCAGCAGGGTCAGATTGCTGACCCATTCCGGACTCTCGATTGTTGAAGTTATGGCCATTGCGATAAAGTGATGCATCCAGCCTCTCCAATCTAGAGTGGCCCCTTTATGGAACTACAACATGGAGAACGATGCGTCTCGCTATTGGCGAGAGGGTCCGGATAACCAAGTTGCATTGGCTGCCATGCTGGTCGACCTTTATAAAGGGGAAGAAGTAGATTTCACCCATTTAATTTGTCGGGAAGGCTTTTCTATGTACAACCCCATCGACTGGGTAAGTTTAGCCATTCATCAACACTTTGTCTTTATCATTGGGATTCATTAACCAGATACTCTGACTGCCTTTTGAAATAGACATGGAGGAAGGTAGTCGAGAACATCCAATGCCTCCCTCCTTAGCCAGAGGACCATGCTCGCAACGAAGACCCCGGATTCTATGAGGATCCGGACATATTTGTAGATTTTGAATACAAAGTCTATTATCAGGCGAGCCTTGATGGCTCGGAGGTAGCCATTGTGGCTAATTACCCTGGCCTCTACCCTTTCATTAATGTAAGTTTTCGAAAATCATTAAGAAATAGAGATACTTCCGCTAGTAACTTACTCTCCGTACTGGACCGTGTTCCACAGGATCGGCGCCCAGCGGGCCGTACCCAAGCACGGCTGACCAAGAGAAAACGGCTCCTTTGCAGGGTGAGCGCGTGAAACGAAAGGGGACCAGGAGCGCCACTGAGCCTGCTCCATCACCGAGGAGGTATATTTTTACTTCATGTTTAGGCATAAAGCCGAATTGTAATTTTCCTCCTCCTTCTATCGTCTCAGGAGAGGTATACGGCGAACCGTACCAAAGATCCCAGCAAGCCGAGCCGCAACCAATCTGGTGCCGAACTCGTCAACTAGGACGGGGGCGCATACGGGGGTGGCGCCATCTCATTCCCCTCATGAAGATCCGGATGAAGTGTCTGTCACTAATTTCGAGGTGGAGAGCGCGATGAATCACCATCGCTTAAAAGAGACCCTGCGCACCCCGGCCTTTTTTGAGCAAGAATTTACTCTCAGCACTGTGGACACGTATATCCGAGCTGCCTGGGATAGACTTACTAGAGTTACTCGCTTGTTCTCAAAGGATATACAGGTGAAAATTTATGCAAATTTAATATATTGATACCAGTAGCCTCCGAGACTTAAAACGGTAGGAACTAACCAATTTGAGGATAGTTTATGACTGCAAGTCCCCAAGGAGCAATGTCCCAGGAGCTCGAGACAAGCCGAACACAGCTAAATGCCGCTGTCATAGAGCTTGAAGAAATGAAGAGTGCCCCGATGACCGGGGGAAACAACAAAAAGCTGGAAGATGAAGTGAAGAAGCAAGCCGAAGAGATAGAGAGCTTAAAGGCTCAACTCTTGGATGCGCAACAGGAGAATCAAACCATCTGGAGTACTGACATAATCATATAATACAGAATGTTATAATACGGTTCATACATGTCTTTTAACCGTCCGCCCCGAAGAGGAAGTGTCCGAGCTTCAAAGAGACGTTCTGAAAGAACTGACAAAGTTGCACGAGCGCGCCCAGAAAGCCATGAAGAATATGGCCAAAGCCTTATTGCCATCCGATGCTCCTCCAGAAAGTATGGAGGGGTTGGTGGACATGTTCAAGGGTTCTCGGCGTTGCTTCGAGCTATGGAAGATGTCCGCATGCCGGGAAGGTGCACGAGAGGCATGGGCCATGGTGAAGACACGCTACACTGGACTCGATCCGAATCATATAGCCCGAGTTGGACCTCAGGGACCGGATGGGAAGGAAATTCCTGTAAAGTTGGTATATGACCAAGTAATGATAGCGGCGAAATATTCAGAAGAAGATTGTAAGCTAGATAGCCTTATAGATGGCGTAGAAAGAGAGTAGGCGTTCGATTCTATGTATCAATGTACTTTATGACCGAATTTACCTCCTGCTGAACTTGTAATTTTTTTTGTCATCACAGACCTTCAGCTTCCACCTCCGAACTAAGAGGTTGGAGTGTTTTCGTATACTATAAGAAACATTTAGTATCTTCGAAAACCAGGGAATCCGGTCATATTGCTCGAGCAGACAAAATGTGTTCGGGGAGTTACGTTATATTATTGTTTAACGTAAGAAACATCTTCCAAGGAAAATAGTTTCATTAGGGATTCCTTTCCTTGGGTTTACATACAAAATTATGCATTCCTAGGCTTGTATCCGAATTACAGGCAGCCAATTCCATATTTGTTCCAAAAAACAGTTCGTCGTTTATTTGTTGACCAATTATTCCCTTAAGAGCGCTAGCTTTCAGCTTCACCCGTCTGAGGTATAGATCAAGATAACCCGGTTGTAACAATCACAAAGGTACTCCCTTTACACCCTAGCCGAACAATCGGGAACGTAGGGTATAAACACAGGAGCGAGGCAACCCAGCTTGGAAAAACTTTAGTCATAGAGGTGCATATAATGGCAAAAGTTGTATAAAAACAACCGACATAGACAATGGAAGCTATAAGCTTTTAATAATATTGTTCGGTAGAGAAGTCCCCATGTATGGTGGGGTGTATATATTTAAAGATGTGTACCCCGAATAGTGCGGTTGATCCGAACATACATTAAGAAGGAAAAGGAAAAAACAAAAAAGGAGAGAAAAAAAGGAAAAACCTAGTCGAAGTGAAACCTAACGAGGCCGTACTACGCGTAGAATCTTCAGAGCTGGGCAGCATTCCATGGGTTCGGCTCAAGGCGATTATCCGCTGCATTGCGAAGGCGATAGGCTCCTCTAGTAAGGACTTCATCTATGATGAAGGGACCCTCGCATTTTGGTTTGAGCTTGTAGTTTTTCTTTTCCAGGAGGCATAAAACAAGTTCCCCGACATTGTATGTCTTAGCCCGCACTTCTCTGCTTTGGTAACACCCGGCCTGTTGTTGATAAAATGCATAACAAGCCTTAGCAACATCACGCTCCTCTTCGAGTCCATTTAGGTCATCCTTCTGATCTAATTTGGCTTGTCTCTCTTCGTACATGCGCACTTGAGGTGAGTCATGAATAATGTCACAGGGCAATACGGCCTCTGCGCCGTACACCATAAACAAGGGTGTGTATCCGGTCATTCGATTGGGCGTGGTCCGGAGTCCCCAGAGTACGGAATCGAGTTCCTCATCCCAGTGCTTGTCTGATTCTCTTAAAGAGCGCACCAGTCTAGGCTTAATGCCACTCATGATTAGACCATTGGCCTGTTCAACTTGGCCGTTTGTTTGAGGGTGGTATGCAGATGCATAGTCGAGTTTAATGCCAACTTAGCGCACCAAGTTTTCACCTCATCAGTTGTAAAATTGGAGCCATTATCAGTGATGATACTATGCAGGACACCATAGCGGTGTACCATGCCAGAGATAAAGTAAATCACTGGCCCTGCCTAAGCTATTTTTACTGGTTTGGCCTCTATCCATTTAGTGAATTTATCTATCATTATGAGTAAGTATTTCTTTCTATGGCTTCCCCCTTTAAGGGGACCAACCATATCAAGCCCCCAGACCGCAAAGGTCCAGGTAATGGGCATTGTTTTTAATGTGGTGGGAGGCATGTGACTTTGATTGGCGAAAAGCTGACAGCCCACAAAATGTTGGACAAGGTCTTGAGCGTCTGCCTGGGTCGTGGGCCAGAAAAAGCCTGTCCTGAAAGCCTTGCTTACAAGGGCTTGATTTGCGGCGTGATGACCCCCCAGACCAGCATGTATTTCTGCCAAGAGTTGCCTTCCCTCCTATTCGGAGATACACCTTTGGAGGACTCCAGTAGTGCTCTTTTTGTACAGTTCACCCTTATGCACTTTGAAGGTTTTAGAGCGCCGAACTATGCAACGATCTTCATTCTGATCATCGGGAAGCTCCTGCCTATTAAGGTAGGCCAGGAACGGTTTGGTCCAAGGAGCGATAACAGCCATGATCTCATGAGCAGAGGGTGTTATCTCGATATCCGAACCCCCGACGGTATCTGCATTGTGTTTGGCAGCTGGGGGTGTGACCAGGTCCGCACTATGTTTTCTGCTCTCACCCTGCCATACTACGGATGGCTTGAAGAGCCGTTCCATGAAAGTGTTAGGTGGCACAGGGTCGCGCTTAGCACCCATGCGAGCAAGGATGTCGGCTGCTTGTTACTGTCTCGACCGATATGATGAAACTCAAGTCCCTGGAACCGAGCTCATATTTTTAATACGACGTTTTGATATGCCGTCATTTTTGGGTCCTTTGCATCGAACTCTCCATTGACCTGGGATATTGCAAGGTTTGAATTGCCACACACCTCTAGGCGTTGTATACCCATGGAGACAACCATGCAAAGACCATGCAGAAGCGCATCATATTTGGCTGTGTTGTTGGAGTCCGTATACATGATTTGTAATACGTAGCAGCCTGTATCCATAGTAGGAGATGTTAGGATGACACTAGCCCCCAGTCCGCTAGCATTTTGGAGTCGTCGAAGTACATAATCCAATTGGAGTATGAACTATACTCTTTAGGGAGTTCGGCTTCCGTCCATTCAGCGACAAAGTCGGCCAACACCTGGGATTTAATAGCCCAGCGTGGCTTGTATATTATTTCGAATGGCAAAAGCTCAATGCCCCATTTAGCTATGTGGCCAATGGCATCCCTATTTTTGATAATGTCGTTAACTAGTACTTCTGATGCCACTATGATCGAACACTCTTGAAAATAGTGTCATAGTTTTCGGGACGCCATGAAGACCGTATAGGCTATCTTTTGGTAGTGGGGGTATCGGGATTTGCAAGGTGTGAGGACCACCAATACATAATAGACTCGCTTTTGGGTGGGGAATTTATGTCCCTCTTCCCGTCGCTTGACGATGAGTACGGCACTAACTACTTGGTTAGTTGCCGAAATGTATAATAACATAGGCTCGCCAACACCTGGGCCCGCTAGGATTGGGTTGCTTGCGAGTAGGGCCTTGATTTCTTCCAATCCGGCTGTGGCGGCGTCTGTCCATTCAAAGCTATCGGTGCATCGTAGTAACTTGTAGAGTGGTAATGCTTTTTCTCCCAATTTGGAGATGAAACGGCTTAAAGCAATGACGCACCCTGCTAGTTTTTGGACTTGCTTTAGATATGTTGGTATGCCAATTGTTACAGAGCTCGGATCTTGGCTGGGTTTGCTTCAATTCCTCTATGGGAAACAATGAACCCTAGAAATTTTCCGGCTGGGACTCTGTTGGGGATATTACCACTGGGCGTGAACCGGCCTACCTGGGCCGGGTTAGCTTCATTAGTAGTTTAAAGGTGATTAAGCAGATGAAGGCCCAAGGGCTGTAGTCGGTTTAGAACCTGTAGCCGTAAACCGGCTTGATATGTAAACTTGTATTGTAAGTTAGGAATAGAGAAAGACCAACTGGGATACGAATATGAACCGGTATGGGACTCCATGGACCGACGGGCGTCACCCGTGTATATAAGGGGACGACCCGGCGGCGGTTCAAAGACAGACAACAACAACTCGAGGCCTAGGCGAAGCTTGTTTGCTCCCTAGTCATCGAAACCACATCAATTCCATCACAACTAGACATAGGCTTTTACCTTCATCGAAGGGGCCGAACTAGTATAAACCCTTGTGTCTTTCTGTCTGCTTTAACCCCTTCAAGTTAACCAGTTGCGATGGCTCCACAACTAAGTCCTTTCACAAGACACATTTTTCTGGATTGAGCCGTATGTTGTATGTCCGGAGGTTGTCGAAGGTGAGGCGAAGATTGTCCACCAGTGTTTCGACATGTTTTGTCTTGATGACCACGTCGTCCACGTATGATTCGACTGTTTTGCCGATTTTTTTCAAGCATGTTTGAATCATACACTGGTAGGTAGCCCCAGCATTTTTTAGCCCAAAGGGCGTGGTGTTGAAGTAGAAAGGACCGTAAGGGGGATGAACGCTGTTGCGACCTGATCATATTCCTTCATTTTAATCTGATGGTATTCTGAATAGGCGTCGAGGAAACACAAAGAATCATGTCCTGCAGTCACGTCAATGATTTGGTCAATGCGAGGCAATGGGAAAGGATCTTTAGGGCAAGCCTTGTTGAGGTCTTTTAAATAGACGCACAGGCGCCAAGATTTGTCCTTCTTTGGTACCATGACCTAGTTGGCTAACCAATCCAGATGTTTGATTTCCCTAGTAAACTCGGCTTCTAGTAACTTGGCTAGCTCTTCTCCCATGGCTTGACGCTTGGGTTCGGAAATCGCCGCAGTGTCCACTTCACGGGTTTTGAATCCCTTGATTATGTTGAGATTGTGTTCGGCCAGCCTGCATGGCATGCCGAGCATATCTGAAGGGTGCCAGGCGAAGATATCCCAATTCTCTCACAAGAATGTGCATAGAGAGGCGTCCACTACCGGATCCAGCTGTGCTCATAGATGTTGTCTTGTTAGGGTCCGTCGGATGCACTTGAAATTTAACTATTTCCTCAGCTGGTTTAAGAGAGGTGAATTTAGATCTCTTATCGAGGATAACATCGTCCCTATTCACCATGGACCGTAGGGTTGTTAGTTCTTAGGCTGCTAGGGCTTCAGATAATGCCTCAAGGCCCAAGATGCGGGGTTTTTTTTGGCACGGAGGGCTTTGTCCGGGTCACTCGAAATTGTGATGATTCTGTTAGGTCCGGGCATTTCAAGATTCATATACCTGTAATGGGGTATAGCTTGGAAGCGTGAGAAGGCGTCATGTCCGAGGATGGCGTGATACCCACTGATGAAGGGGACCACATGAAATAGCATATCTTTGGATCTGTAGTTTTCGGGCATGCTGAACACCACATCTAGTTTAATTGTCCCAGAACATCGTGCTTCTCAACCGGGGATAATGCCTCGAAAGGTGGTATTGCTTTGCTCGATGTGTGATCTGTCCATCTGCATTTTGTCGAGCGTGTCTTCATAGATGAGGTTAAGCCCACTGCCGCCGTCCATGAGCACTTCAGTAAGCCGAAAACCTTCCATAATGGGGTTTAGTACTAGGGCGGCGGGTGCTCGGACTGACCGAGCCTTTGGTTCGTCTGCGGCTGTAAAGGTTATTGTCGTGTCGTTCCATGGGCTCAATGTGGTAGCTTGGTGGACTTCGGTGAGGTCGCAGAGTGCCCTTTTGTGCCAATTATTTGAAGAAAAGGTCTCGAAGACTGTGAGGACGTTAAAGTCATCCCTCTCCGGAGGGTATTTCTCTGGAGTGGTGGTGAGGATGGCCTCTCCACTTTTTGCCACTTGTCGGAGTACCCAACATACTCGAAGGCTATGGTTTGGGTCTGAGCTCGGAGTGGCATGTATCGGACAGGGCTTGTCAAGGAGTTCATCAAGAACAGACTTATGTCCCATGAAGGGTTTATTTTTCCTGCCCATCGACCGGTGGTCGGGTGACCCGCTAGGGTGTATCCGTTTAGTCCGGGCCGCACACTGCTTGAAGGCAGCGGGCTCCAGTTGAGTTTTCTAGGCCCTCCATGTGCTTTCCATCGCACAGTACTTTTGTACTACCTATGATAGTTCTGTAAAGCTTTGTATGTTACAACGGTCGAGGGCATTCAATATTCCCCCGTCGGTGCAATTGCAATGAAAGACCAAAACTACGTCGTCGCCGAGGCAATCTTTGATCTTGTTTTTAATAAGCAGGAATCTGGCCCAAAGAGTGGTGGACCGTTTCTTGATGGTACTGCCGCACATACATCAGGTTGTATATATCTGGAGGACCTGAGTTGCTTTGAGAATATTGATTGTGCTGGGTGGGCAGTTTAAAATTTGAATCCTGTCCCACCTTTGTATTTGGAGCTTGTAGGTTCTTCGAGACGACCGGTTTGGGTCCGGGGAAATCCAAGGGCTCCCCCGATCCTATATCCGAGCCAGAGTTCGGAAGATGTGAAGTCTCGTCCGAAGGAAGAGTATCTGGCTCGAGTGATTTGGAGACACGAACATACTTGGTCCTCAACATAGGGAGGGGAGTGTCTTTGGCCTGTTCCTCAACAATGACTACTAGGTGGGTGATCAGCGGGCGATTAATTTCCCTCTGGTCAGGCCTGAGCCTGATCCGATCATAGTCCGTTGAGACACCCGGGGAGGCTATGCAATCCAGCAGCTTGTTCAAAGACGCAACATCTACCGGATCCATCTTTTCGGAGTACTCGAGGCCGATGCAGAGACGGTGTTCGGCGGTCGTAGGGGGTGTTGTGGGCTTTATGGCCGTACAAGCTCCTACGATGAAACCGCCGAGCTAGAGGGTCTGCCCAGAAGTCAGGCTCCTTCCATAAGTGATATTGTCGCTGATGACTAGGCGAGCCATAGATCGCTTTTGTAGACAACACGACAGATCTCTCAATGAAAGCACCAATGTCAGTGTCAAAACCGGTAGATCTCAGCTAGGGGGGCCCAAGCTATGCATCTATGGATTGATGGTAAAAATGGACAAAGGGATACAATGTTTAGCCCGGTTCGGGCCCTCTTAAAGGAGGTTAAACCCTACTCCTGCTTGATTATATTCAAAGAGTATAGAGGTTACAAGAGTTGATCTACCTCGAGATCGTGGTGGCTAAACCCTAGATGTCTAGCCTATGAATACTCTTGTTATGGTAATGATCATAGCCTCTACGGACTAAACCCTCCGGTTTATATACACACCGAAGGGACCTAGGGTTTGTACAAGGTCGGTTTTCAAGGGAATAATACACCCGGACCCTAATCCTGCCGTTCACGCATGGAGGAGTCCCACCCGGACATGGAGGATGGTCTTTAGCTTGATCTTTATAGCACATTCAACCCGGCCCATATTCCTGGGCCAGACACTTGAGGACCCCCGAATCCAGGACTCCCTCAGCGGTGACCACTCCCGCAGTGGCCGGCACATAGGTGTTGATCAAGATGGGGCTACAAGGCATGGTAGGATTAAAAGATTTGTGCGTTTGGCTCCTGGGGGTGCCCTGAGTGTGGTGACACGCTCGTTTTGAGCTTGCGTGCCTGTGGTCACGACGACAGCATGGCAGGGTGAGCCAAGCTCTTGGGCTCGATGGAAACAGTGGCTAGAGAGGGCAATCGATTACGAGGAGAGAGGGTTCGGCGTAGTTCTCACGGCAAGTGCAGGGGGCATCAAAGCGGGCTCGAGGAAGGGCTGGAGTGAGCGAGGCAGTGACGGCGATCTCGACGGCCGAAGCTTCAAGACAAGGTCCAGGATGGCACTCCAGGGCTCTTCCTGTCGCGTGGCTGGGCGAGGAGGCGTAGCTCGTGAACATGCTGGGGAGGCGAGGCGGTTGCTGTGGCTACACGGATGGCGCCAGCGAGTGAACGATGGCTTCAGCCATGGCGTCCAGAGCCGAGGAAGAGAATGAGGGGGGAATGATAGGACCGACTTGATGCAAACGGCACCGAGGAGGTCGATCGTGATGTCATGCTCGTCGGGGATGCAGGCAGGCAGCCTAGTTGTGTGGCTTGCTGTGCAGGCACGCACGTCGGCCATGCGCTGGGCTATTGGCGCCAGGAGGATGATGACGCTGGTGGGCTGAGCCGCTAGCTGGCTGCGCCAGGTAAGTGGCCCAATGGCTTTTCTCATATTGTTTTTCTGTTTCCTATTTCTTTTGCTTCTGTATTGAATAAAATGAAACCCAAAACACTCTAGTTAATTCTGTAAATTTTTGTGGGGCATATTTGAATTGTCTTCAAACCACACAACAAATTTCTAAATATTTGGGGGGCGCCAGGTAAATTTTAAACTCCAACTCAAATACAAATATGATTTAATTCAATGACCAAAATGTGTCCAAATAATATGAAGCCAATTTTGTTGGGAGTTTCACATATTTTCAAAAATGTGAACGTTTTAGATGGGCATTTTGGGTTCATTGAATTTTTTTTATTTGATTCAAATGATGCTAGGGTTTGATCATCCCCATTTCAAGTTTAGCAAAAATTTAAACATGATGCATGGATGCAGATGTAACTATTTGTAGGCAATTATTCTACTTTTGTGATACATGGCTACAATGACTTTGATTGGCCCAGTTGTCAAGATGATAGAAGATCAACTTCGCGCTATTGTGTGTTTGTGGGAGGAAACTTGGTATCATGGAGAAGCAAGAAACAGACAATTGTGTCTAGATCAACATCAAAAGTTGAGTACGGCATTATCTAAGGGGTTAAGTGAGATTCTCTGGGTGAAGAACCTACTGAGTGAGTTGAAACTTCTAAGGAAGGGACCCTTGAAAGTGTGTCAGTCAGTCAGCTATAAGCATTGCCAATAACCCAGTCAACATGATAGGAAAAATATGTGAAAGTTGATCGCTTCTTCATGGAGAAACTTGATGTTGGAATCATCAGCCTTACTCATGTCAGCTCTAGACAATAGGTTGCAGATTGCTTGACGAAAGGACCACTGGTACAGCGAGGTGCTATGCAAAGGTGTAGGACCTTGAAGTATGTCTAGAGGAGGGGTGATTAGACTACTTGACCAATAAAAACTTAACCTTTTCCCAATTTTAGAGTTTGGCAGATTTTAGCTACTTTATGACAAGTCAAGTAATCATCACACGATTCAAGCAAGCATGCAAAGAGTATATAGGCAGCGGAAATTAAGGCATGCAACTTGCAAGAAAGTAAAGGGAAGGGTTTGGAGGATTCAAACGCAATTGGAGACACGGATGTTTTTGGCGTTGTTCCGATAGGTGGTGCTATCGTACATCCACGTTGATGGAGACTTCAACCCACGAAGGGTAACGGCTGCGCGAGTCCACGGAGGGCTCCACCCACGAAGGGTCCACGAAGAAGCAACCTTGTCTATCCCACCATGGCCGTCGCCCACGAAGGACTTGCCTCACTAGCGGTAGATCTTCACGAAGTAGGCGATCTCCTTGCCCTTACAAACACCTTGGTTCAACTCCACAATCTTGTCGGAGGCTCCCAAGTGACACCTAGCCAATCTAGGAGACACCACTCTCCAAGAAGTAACAAATGGTGCGTTGATGATGAACTCCTGCTCTTGTGCTTCAAATGATAGTCTCCCCAACACTCAACTCTCTCTCATGGGTTTTGGATCTGGTGGAAAGAAGATTTGAGTGGAAAGCAACTTAGGGAAGGCTAGAGATCAAGATTCATATGGTAGGAATGGAATATCTTGGCCTCAACACATGAGTAGGTGGTTCTCTCTTAGAAATGGTAAGTTGGAAGTGTAGATTCGTTCTGATGGCTCTCTCCACGAATGAAGAGGAGTTGGAGGGGTATATATAGCCTCCACACAAAATCTAACCGTTACACACAATTTACCAAACTCGGTGGGACCGATTCAACAGACTCGGTCGGACCGATTTAGTAAACCTAGTGACCATTAGTGATTTTCCGTGGGACTGACATGCATCTCGGTGAGACCGATTCGGTTAGGGTTAGGGCATAACGTAATCTCGGTAAGTCTGATTACACAAACTCGGTGAGACCGATTTGGTAATAAGATTTCCAGAGAGTTGGTCAGGTAAATTCGGTGGGACCGATTTGCTCTTTTCGGTGAGACCAAGATGTTACAAAAAGGAAACAGAGAGTTTACATTGCAATCTCGGTGGGACCGATCACTCACTTCGGTTAGACCGAAATGTTACGAAGGGAAACAGAGAGATTACAATCCCATCTCGGTGAGACCGAGATCCCTATCGGTAAGACCGATTTGCTTAGGGTTTGTGGCAGTGGCTATGACTTTTGGAATCGGTGGCGCCGGATACAAAGAATCGGTGTGACCAATTTTGGCTTTGGGTTTAGGTCATTTGTGGATGTGGGAAAGTGGCTGAGGGTTTTGGAGCATATCACAAAGCAGATGAAGCAAGAGGCTCATTAAGCAACACCTCATCCCTCCTTGATAGTATTGGCTTTTCCTATAGACTCAATGTGATCTTGGATCACTAAAATATAAAATGAAGAGTCTTGAGCTTTTGAGCTTGAGCCAATCCTTTGTCCTTAGTATTTTGAGGGATCCACTTTCATCATCCATGCCATGCCATTCATTGAGCTTTCCTGAAATAATAGTCTTGGAATAGCATTAGCTCAATGAGCTATATGTTGTTATGAATTACCAAAACCACCTAGGGATAGTTGCACTTTCAATCTCCCCCTTTTTGGTAATTGATGAAAACATATAGATCAAAGCTTCGAGAAATGATAATAAGATTTAACAACATCGTCGCTTTGAGAAGTATGTGATAAGCAAGAGCTCCCCCTAATTTGTGCATAGTTTAAGATTTGCTTTGGACTGCAAATGGACAATGAATTAGGCTCATGGGTTAGTCTTCCATGTCACATACATCTTGGTGGAGCTCTCAAAATAATAAACATTGAATACATGCACTCATCACCAAGCAAAATGAATGATCACATAAGATAGATAGGATAATGTCAAACATGCATAAGTGTAGCTTATGATCAAACACATGATCATCAATGTCTCACAAGCATAGTATCTCAAGCAATCAAAAGCAAACAAAGTTTAAACCACCAAATAAAGCAAGAGAGAACAAAAGCAACACTCTCTCTCTCTCGAAGCCTATGATCTATACATTTTTCTCCCCTTCGGCAACAAGTTACCAAAAAGTTCATAGAAAATGCATAGTGCTAGATCGACTCTCAGGCTTGATCTTCTGGTGGTGGTGTCCTGATAACTCCAAGGACGAAGGCTTCAGTTGAAGTAGAGGGTGCTGGAGTGGATGCTGGAGCTGGTTGCACTGGAGCTGAAGGGGCAGTAGCTGGTGCTGAAGTAGTTGCTCTAGTGTCTGTCACTGGCACTGCAACTGACCTCTGGGCTCTGGGCACTCTGGCAAACATATTTGTGGTAGTCTTGCCCTGCCTCTCCTGCATATCATCCTGCAGCTGCTCTACAACTGATTGTATCTCAGTTACTTTGACATCAAGGTCATGGAATTTGAGTTCCATGATTCTCTCCAGGCTCTCCTGATTCTGAGTGAGGGTGGCCAGTCCCTTCTCAATCCTCAGTGTTGATGCTATTAAGTAACCAAGCTGCTCCTGCTTATTCTTCAAGAAATATTCAGATGCCTTCTCTTGAGTTGGCATCCTGGCAGCCTTCTCCTTCTTTGCCTTCTCCTTCTTCTCTTGAGCTTGAACTGATGTTGGATCATTTTCATTCATGACAACCTCATTGTCCTCAAAGTCTGGATAAAGTGGAAAATGTTCTTTATCCAACTGATATTTCCCTGTGCTCATCTTTGAGTTGATCAATTCTTGAATCTGAGGGGCATATCCACAGCTCCTCTTCTGATCTGCTGCAGTTCTCTTAATGGTTTCAATCATTAGGCTCATGACTTTAAACTTTTGTGGCACATCAAACACATGCAACATGTTGATGGCATGCCCTCTGATCATGTTATGCTCACCAGACTTGGGTAACAGAGTGTGCCTCAGTATCCAATTGATTGTTGGCAGCCCTGACAGCAGAAAGTGGACTGATCCAAACTTGTGTGTCTCAACTGCCTTGTCTGGGATTTCCTTGTACATGTGAGCCATGGAATTGTGATCCATCTTCTTCTTTGCATAGATATCTAGGTCATCCTCACTTTCCTCTGGGGCATTTATCAGACTTGCCCATTCTTCAACAGTGGATTGGTACCTTGTACCTTCAGACATCCAAACAATTCTTCCATCTGGGTAAAAGTGTGCTGTGGAGTAGAACTGCATGATAAGCTCATCATTCCAGTGGGTGAACTTTTGTCCAACAAAATAAGCAACTCCACAAGCAACAAAGCTGTCTTGCATTCCAGGATAGTGCTCTTCATTGTCCTTGATGTAGGTCCAGTCGACCCACCTCATGTCACAAACTATGAGCTTCTTATCCAACAGAATTGTCTCATAGAAGTCCTGCTGTTCCTTTGTATAGAACCTGTAATCAACAACAGTCCTTCTCCTTGAAGCATATGGATCTTCCAACCTCCACAGCCTCAGCCCTGAGTCCTTCCTGATCCTCATGTCCTCAGCCACAGGATGGGCATCATTGTGGTCTGGTATCTTGGGCTTGAGCTTCCTTAGGACTTGACCTTCTTCATCTTCTTCTTCAGCAACATTTGGCACTAGGGCCTTGTTCTTCTCAGCAGCTGGAATACTCCTAGTATTCCTCTTTGGAACTTGCTTGGCCTTGGATGCAGCTTTGGGTGCTTCCTTGGGCTTTGATGTTGCAGCCCCTGATCTTATAGCATCACCCATAAGCTTAGGTGCCTTAGGTGCTAGTGTTGCAACTTCTTCCTCTTCTTCAGAATCTCTTCTCATAGAATGGCTTTCCAAGAACCTGGGCAGTTGTGGTTCTTGCTCTCTTCTTTTTCTTGTCATGAGCACCTTCATCCTTTGACTCTATGGTGAACTTCATAGTCTCTCCAGTGGGGACTTTCTGAGGTTTGGATGATGTGACTTTCTTTGCAGGTGCCTCTTTGGGTTCAGTCTGTGTTGGCACTTGAGTGGACTTTCTGGCTTTAGGCATTGGTGTCCTCTTGGCAGGAACTTTCTTCTTCAGTCCAGGCTTTGTGTTGTGTGCAGAGCCATATTCCTTCTTGAGCACTACTTTCTTGGAAGTAGCCTCATCTTCTTCAGCTTTGTAGTCCTCATCCTCTGAGTCTGAAGTTCTCTTACTCCTTTGCCTGGTAGCAGCCTTGGGCAGGTTGCTAGGAGTACTTCTGCTCCCTTCATCTGTAGTTGAGGGACTAGTGCCCTCACTCAAGTCCATCTGCTCTTCTGACATGTTCTGGCTGTCACTCTGGTCTGACATGCTGCAAAAAGCTGACTGCTGACCCTATGAAGAGTTATAGATGAGATAGAATGGATGAGCATCACAAAAGGCAAAGATTTTTGCAAAAGAATGATTCAAAAATTCAGTTTTAGTTTTCCACAAAAAGCATTTCGGATCAACCGATTCTCAAACTCGGTGATACCGAAGCAGTTTTGGAACCTAAATTGATGAACTCGGTTGGACCGAGTCATAGTTCGGTGGCACCGAGACTGCTAGGGTTTCACAGAATCCTCAAATCGGTCGCACCGATTAGTAATTCTCGGTCAGACCGAGAGTCACCAGTGCAATGGCATAAGCCAAATCGGTGAGACCGAGTTTTTCAACTCGGTGGGTCCGAGATGGTTTCGGCGGAAACCTAACCCTAAAAATTTTAATCTCATCTAATCTACGGACTACTTTGGCTGGATAGAAGTGTTTCAATCGTGGCAAGAATCCATAAGAATACAATGTGCTAGGAATCAGACGAGGATAGCACAAAGATTGAGTCCATACCCTAACTTGGTGGTGGACTCGCTACGGCGGCAACAGCGGGGGTGAAATCCATTGACGGCGGCGGAGACCAGCTACTGGAGGCTGCTGGCGACGAGGAGACGATCCGGAGACCTTATGGCAGAACGAGCTATTGCGCGGGCGAAGTTTTCGGAGAAATTTCCAAAATTTTGCCCGTGACTATATATAGCCCGACCCTGTCGGTGTGACCGAGTGGAACAACTCGGTGGCACCGAGATGCATAACTGTGTATAGTTACAACAAATCGGTGTGACCGAAAAGTTCAAATCAGTTGCACCGAGATTGAAAACTCAGATCAACTTAATGATCCCGGTAGGACTGAAATGGAGGAATCGGTCAGACCGAGAGTCACAAAGAGGTTTTGGAAGTTTAAGTCTATGACGAATCAGGGACTCCGAGTGCTCCTCACACAGAGTGGTTCGAATCTGACTTGATCAAATTTTGTGATGTAGCATGAATAGAGTTTGAGACGAGAAAAGCATAGATAGCTAGAGAATGTTCTTAGGCATTCTTGTCCATCCACTTGGCAAAAAGAAAAGAACCCAAACAATCAAAACAACAAGTGGATGTCCTTGAATGAGTAAAATATGCACCAACATGCTCACACAATAAGATGGCAAATGAAATATGTGTCAAAGCATGCACAACCAATTCTAGCATCTATCAAACAATTGGCGATGACTAGGTCATCTATATATGAGTATATTGACTTAGGAGTCAAATGAGAACATTTGATCATCGGTCATACTCATCGTTTAAGCTCAAGTGGGGTTACCACTTTTACATAATGCATTAATGTGTTCACATCATTAGGGTTGCTTTGACTCAATTCTTAGAGTTAAGCTCCCCCTAGATGTGAGATCCCCCATTAGAGGGATGAACTAACCTTGGGTTTTGTCGATGATGACTTCATGTAGGTGTTGAAGATGTGAATGCTCAATGTTGATGTAGATCATTTGGAGCAATCCTTTGGAGTGAGTTGCACTTTCAACTTACCTACATGGGTTAGTTCCACAAGGAACAAACAAGAATATCCATAGACATAGAGTGATGTACACACAAGATGATGTCCATGAAATCATTAGGTTACCTTGTCCCTTGCCTTACCAACATGAGGGTTTGTGACTCCTTGAACTAGTGCAAGATGTGGAAGTTGATTGCACTTGTTCTTTCCATAATGATATGAGTGAAGAATGTTGGCGGAGTCACCCTCAAGAACTCTCTAGTTCTTCTTCTTTGGGATCCACATCATCTTGATGGGAATCCTTGGAGTTGTAGTTGTACTTGATGAAGTAGAACTTGACGTAGTCTTGAGGACCCACTTGAACGAGGCTTTAGGTGCTTCTTCAAATGCATCAATCTCTTCTTGAAGCTTGTCCTTGCCTTTGTTCTTGTGGTCTTGTGATGGAAGATCATCCTGAGCTTGTGTTCCCTTGAAGGAAGTACGATCATACTTCTCTTGTTGAGGAAGAAACTTCGTCTTGGGGTATTGATCTTCTTCCCACTCAACTCCATTGGCATTGAACTTTCGTTCAAAACCAACACCTTGATTCTTTCGGTGCCTTCCTTGCTTGCGTACAATTTCCTCAAATTGCTTACTCCCGGCAAGGCTCTTGTAAACACCTTTCTCTATAATTCCCTTCAATAAGCTATTTTCTTGCTCAAGTGTAACTTGGCTAAGAGAATCATTAGTGGAATCAAGAGAACTACTAGAAGCAACAATATTGGATTTAACATTATTATTGTTACAACTAGAGGAAGTATCTTTCTTGTACTTGTTACTAGACTTGACTTGAGGCATGTAAGTAGATAAGAGTAAACACTTGGCAATGTAAGAAGAACTTTTCTTGCGGAGATCATCATTGATTGCTTTTAAGAACTCATGCTCTTGCCCAAGATTGAGCTTTTCACAGCGTAACTTCTCATGAGCCCTTAAAAGTTATCGATGATCTTCGAAGCTAGTTTCATGAGCCAACTTAAGAGTGTTTAGTTCTTTAGTTAGATGCTCAATCTTCTCCTTATCATTGTCATTCGTTTTATCTTGATTAGCATGATTAATTGACGTTTCATCATAGTATTCATCACTAGAGTTGTCAACAAGTAAATCATCATCCACAAGCAAGTCATCTTCATCACTATCGAAATCAACATACTCAGGATGTGTTACCTTTGGACCTTTGGCCATGAAGCATCTTCCAACACCTTCATTTGGTGAATCAAATATGTCGTAGGAGTTGGTTGACACAAGTGCTAGACCGGCAACACCTTCATCTTGAGTATATTCGGAGTCGGAGTGATAGCTTCTCTCAGAGTGATTGTCGGAGTCGGCGCCGGATACCCATTCACCAACATGAGCTTGATGTCTTCGTTTTGTGTAGCTCCTTGATGACTTGTCCTTCCTTTCCAAATCCTTGCTTCTCCGTGAGGGTCTTCGTTCATAACGATCATCTCTACTCCTCCTCTCTCTTGGTGGTGATTATTCTCTTTTGCTCCTTCTTCTTGGAGAGTCTTCTCTTCTTTTGTAGGGTGCCGTACACTCATTGGAATAGTGTCCGAGTCTCCCACAATTGTAGCAATCGCACTCTCGACTAGAAGACCTTTTGTCATTGTAAGACCTTGACTTGGAGCTTCTTTCTTTGCTTCTACTCTTGTACAATTTGTTGAAGTTCTTCACCATTAAGCTTAATTCTTCATTAAAGGTTTGTTTCTCACTTGATGATGTGGGGGCTTCACTTGAGGCTTTGTAAGCACCACTTGACTTGTTGTGAAGTTCCTCCTTATCCTTGAGTGACATCTCATGAGCAACAATTATTCCAGTGACTTCCGTTGGCTTGAGATCTTTGAAGTTTGGCATCATTTGAATCAATATGCACACGGTATCATACTTTCCATCCAATGCTCTTAGGATCTTCTTGATGATGAATTTGTCGGTCATCTCTTCACTTCCTAAGCCGACAATCTCATTTGTGATAAGAGCAAGCCTAGAGTACATTTCAGCGACACCTTCACCATCCTTCATTTTGAACTTGTCAAGCTGACTTTGGAGCACATCCAACTTGGATTCCTTGACGGATTCGGTACCTTCATGCATATCAATCAAAGTATCCCAAATTTCCTTTGCATTCTCAAGATGACTGATTTTGTTGAATTCTTCGGGGCACAATCCGTTGAAGATGATATCGCAAGCTTGAGCGTTGTATTGCAGCATCTTCAATTCTTCCGCATTAGCTTCACGGTTTGGTTCTCTCCCATCAAAGAATTCACCTTGCAAGCCAATACAAATAATTGCCCGAACGGTGGGGTTATGTCCGAGAATATGCATTTTCATCTTATGCTTCCAACTAGCAAAATTAGTACCATCAAAGTAAGGACCTCTATGGTGATAATTTCCCTCGCTAGACGCCATTGAGGGAGTCCTGGACTAGGGGGTGTCCGGATAGCTGGACTATCATCATCGGCCGGACTCCAAGACTATGAAGATACAACATTGAAGACTTCGTCTCGTGTCCGGATGGGACTTTCCTTGGCGTGGAAGGCAAGCTTGGCGATACGGATATGTAGATCTCCTACCATTGTAACCGACTCTGTGCAACCCTAGCCCTCTCCGGTGTCTATATAAACCGGAGGGTTTTAGTCCGTAGGACGAACAACCATTACAACAATCATACCATAGGCTAGCTTCTAGGGTTTAGCCTCCTTGATCTCGTGGTAGATCCACTCTTGTACTACCCCTATCATCAATATCAATCAAGCAGGAGTAGGGTTTTACCTCCATCGAGAGGGCCCGAACCTGGGTAAAAACATCGTGTCCCTTGTCTCCTGTTACCATCCGCCTAGACGCACAGTTCGGGACCCCCTACCCAAGATCCGCCGGTTTTGACACCGACAGCCATACTCTCCTAGGTTGTGAAACCAAGGCTATGACCACCAAAAGCTATGGAAATCAAAGCAAATGGAGACCAAAGCTCTGATACCAATTGTAGGACCTTGAAGTATGTCTAGAGGGGGGTGATTAGACTACTTGACCAATAAAAACTTAACCTTTTCCCAATTTTAGAGTTTGGCAGATTTTAGCTACTTTAGGACAAGTCAAGTAATCATCACACAATTCAAGCAAGCATGCAAAGAGTATATAGGCAGCAGAAATTAAGGCATGCAACTTGCAAGAAAGTAAAGGGAAGGGTTTGGAGGATTCAAACGCAATTGGAGACACGGATGTTTTGGCGTGGTTCCGATAGGTGGTGCTATCGTACATCCACGTTGATGGATACTTTAACCCACGAAGGGTAACGGCTGCGCGAGTCCACGGAGGGCTCCACCCACGAAGGGTCCACGAAGAAGCAACCTTGTCTATCCCACCATGGCCGTCGCCATCGAGAGGGCTCGAACCTGGGTAAAAACATCGTGTCCCTTGTCTCCTGTTACCATCCGCCTGAACGCACAGTTCGGGACCCCCTACCCGAGATCCGCCGGTTTTGACACCGACATTGGTGCTTTCATTGAGAGTTCCTCTGTGTCGTCACCGATAGGCTTGATGGCTTCTCCAATCAACAACGCAGTCCAGGTTGAGAATTTTCTCCCCGGACAGATCTTCGTGTTCGGCGGCTTTCCACTGCGGGCCAATTCGCTTGGCCATCTGGAGCAGATTGAAAGCTACGCCCGTGGCCATCAGGTCAGATTTGGAAGCCTAAACTTCACGGCTGACATCCGCGGAGACTTGATCTTCGATGGATTCGAGCCACAGCCGAGCGTGCCGCACTGTCGCGATGGGCACGATTTAGCTCTGCCGCCGGACAGTACCTTGGAGGTCGCACACAAGTCCGCTCCGACCTATAATTCGGAGCCGACCACGCAGATCGAGGACAGGTGGCTGGACATTGCCTCGGGAGCTGCAATCTCTACGGCGATGGAGCCGAACACTGACCCTGTCCCCGGTAAAGCTCGTGACTCTGAGGTGCCGGACTCCTTGCCGAACTCCGAAGCTCCAGCGCCCTTACCAATCGAATCCGATTGGGCGCCAATCATGGAGTTCACCGCCACGGACACCTTTCGGCACTCACCCTTTGACGACATCCCGAATTCGCTAAGGCATCTCTCGTTATCAGGAGAGCCCTGGTCGGACTGCGGTCAGGATGGTTGGGATGCGGACGACGAAGAAATTCAGAGCCCACCCACCACCCACTTCATAGCCACTGTCGACGATCTAACCGACATGCTAGACTACGACTCCGAAGACATCGACGGTATGGACGACGATACCGGAGACGACCAAGAACCAGCGCCTACGGTGCACTAGAAGGCTACTTCAACTCATGATGTACATATGGTGGACACCCCAAAAGGAAGCGATAACGAGGAACAACGGGATGCGGAAAAAGATAATTCCGCTGAAAAACAACCAAAACGGCGACGTAGGCGCCGCCCTAAGTCCCGCCTCGACAACAACAGCACTCCTAATGACCCAGCAATATAGCAGGGCAAACCAATGGGCAACGAACATGCAACCAAGCAACCATCCGAATAGGACGAATCGGATAATCAATCTATGCCCGGCGAAAATAACAGTCCAGACGATCTCACGCCGGACACACCACCGGAGCATAAGAACCTTCACAAAAGACTTGTCGCCACTGCAAGAAGTCTGAAGAAGGAAAAATGGAAGCTCAAAACAGCGGAAGACATACTCAGAATGAGGTGGAGCAAAGTACTCAAGACCGCGGACAAATATGGCAATGGTCACCAAACAAAGAGCTACCCGAAGCGCAAGCTACTGCCAGAATTCGACGAGGAGGCTATAGAGCCCCCACAGTCAAAAAGCAAAGAGGCCGCCTGGTTGGATAGACGACCAGATGATAGGCCAAAAACGACAAGCGGCGCCGCACACAAGCCGACACATGATCCTCGTAAAACAGATGGCCCGGTCAGGTCCATTTATGGGCCAAAAAAGAGGGCCCTAGGAAGCAACACAACACGCCGAGTGTTAGAAGACAACGGCACACCCAAATACAGGGGCGCCGCACACCCACTATGCTTCACCGATGAGGTGCTAGATCATGAATTTCCAGCGGGGTTCAAACCCGTAAATATAGAGGCATACGACGGAACAACAGACCCTGGAGTCTGGATTGAGGATTATATCCTACACATACATATGGCTAGAGGAGACGATCTCCATGCCATAAAATATTTACCCCTCAAGCTCAAAGGGCCAGCCCGGCATTGGCTCAAAAGCCTCCCAGAAAATACCATCGGAAGTTGGGAAGAGCTCGAGGACGCGTTCAGAACAAATTTTCAAGGCACTTATGTCCGCCCTCCGGATGCAGACGATTTAAGTCACATAACTCAACAGCTCGGAGAGTCAGCGCACAAATTCTTGAACAGGTTTCTTACCAAAAAGAACCTAATAGTCGACTGTCCGGACGCCGAAGCCTTAGCAGCTTTTAAACATGATGTCCGAGACGAATGGCTCACCAGACACCTCGGCCAAGAGAAGCCGAGAACAATGGCCGCGCTAACAAGCCTCATGACCCGCTTTTGCGCGGGGGAAGACAGCTGGCTAGCAAGATGCAGCACCAGCGACCCAAGTACATCTGAGATAAGAGATGGAAATGGAAAATCATGGCGCAAAAAAGATCAACGCCGAAATAAATAAAAAAGCCCAAAGAACACGGCGGTTAACGCCGGATTCAAAAGCTCGCGAACGAACAACAAAACACTGCCTCTTAAGGACAACAGTGACGAGCAAAACAACTTAAACAAAATTTTGGATCGGATATGTCAAATCCATAGTACCTTCGGAAGGCCTGCAAACCACACCCACCGAGATTGTTGGGTCTTCAAACAGTCCGGCCGACTCAATGCCGAACACAAGGGCCTCGACGCACCAAGCGAGGATGACGACGAACCCCACCAGCAGAGCACCGGAAAACAAAAGACTTTCCCACAAGAAGTCAAAACAGTAAACTCACTTCATGTGATAATACGGAACAATAGTACAGCACCAACTAAAGCACGTGTCGCACGGTCCACCCCAGCGGAACTCCGAGATTGGATGTTAAAACCAATTACTTTTGACCACCTGGACTACTCCAGAAGTATTCGGAACGCAGGATGGACTGCTCTGATATTGGATCCTATAATCGACGGACTACAATTTACACAAGTCCTAATGGATGGGGGCAGCGATTTAAACCTGCTATATCCGGACACAATCCGCAAGTTGGGGTAGACCTTACCAAAATTCGACATAGCCGCACTTCCTTTAAAGGAGTGACACCAGGCCCTTACGCCAAGTGCACGGGCTCCTTACTGCTAGAAGTTGTATTCGGATCACCCGACAGCTTCCATCGCGAAAAGCTAATCTTCCATATCGCCCCATTTAAAAGTAGCCATCAAGCACTGTTGGGACGAGAAGCTTTCGTCCGCTTTAACGCAATACCGCAGTACGCGTCTCTTACACTCAAAATGCCCGGTCCACGCGGCATCATCGCATTAAAAGGTCGTTCAAGACCCCGGAAACGGCTAGACGAGTCCGGCATAAATAAGCTAGGGGCTCCCTAGCCGCACACCCCTTCACAAGGGGCTGTGCATATGAGCAATAAGGAGCCAATAAAAGCTCAACCTTATTTATTCATGCTTTGTTTTAAATACATTTTTTACACGATTTCTTTTCAAAAGTAAGTTCCTCTGTTTTGCAGATGAACAGCATGTTCAACCCGTCCAGGATACAGCACAACGGAGACACAGGCGCAGACGTGCAGCAGGGACCCGTTGCAAGGATTCTTTTCAGATTAAGACCCTGTGTAAACTTTTTTTACTGTCTCTTGTTGCTACATATCCCCTGGTTTCTCATTATAACCAGAGAGGAGGCTGACGTTTTGGCATCGGCGGTGTCAGAGGACCTTGTGTGTACCTGGACACTAGGGGCTTAGGGCATTGTTCTGCCCGTTATCATAAAGACCGAATACCTTAGGGAGTGTTCGGCGTCTCGAGTTAGGCCTTATATGCATCAGCTCCGAATCATGTCTTTGGTCGAATGTTGGGTTTGCCCGGCTCCTGTGTTTTGCTGCCTTACGTTCCGTATCATCGGCTAATGCGGAACCAGGAGAACTACTGCGATTGTGCCCCGGTTCGGCCGGGCGAGCACCTCAGTAGAGAAAGCCGAAAATTGACTGTCATGATACAGCAAGAGACTGGTCAACCACTCGATCAACTACCGGAATGTTTAGAATTCCTCCGCTTTGACGAAGGACCGTTTCCCGGTCAGGCACATACGCGCCCCGAATTCGGAGAGCGCGGTGCCCCTAGGGGCTATATCGTAGCCCCACCCTCGAACTCCTATGGCTAAGTGAAAGTGATAAAGCATTATAGTCCAGTTGCCTCGTTTGCTATGCTACCACCTCCTTCATAGGACCGAGACGTCGGATTAAGTGTGAAAATGCGATATTTTTGCAAACACCCCCGCACCTTGTGCGTGGGGGCTGAAGCCGACGACTGCCATCATTCAGGTTATACACACGTATACATAAACGGCCGCACAGGAGATATTTCAATACTTGAACGCACAAGTATAAAGAGCGCTTATATTATAAACATCGTTTTACAAACCATAAAGTTCATTTGAACACGACATTTTTTAGCACTGCGACTCTATTACACGAGCACCACGCAGAACTTCTCCAAAATAGTGCTCGGCGGGTAATCGGCTTTCGTCCGAACCCTGGGTCGCAACAGCGGTGGCATCCATCTCCGTCCAGTATGTCTTCACACGGGCGAGGGCCATCCGTGCACCTTCTATGCAGGCCGACCGCTTCATCACCTTGATATGTGGCACCGCCCCAAGGAATTGCTGCAATAAGCCAAAATAGCTCTTCGGCTTGGTCCTATCCGCCCAGACATGAGCCACGATATCCGTCATGGCAAGTCCGGACAATCTATGCAGCTCAGCCCACTCAGCTAACCGATCGGTCAGCGGAAGTGAACGCTCCGGACTATGGAATTGAGACCAAAAAAGCTCTTCCGTCTCGTGATCCTTTTGACTTCGGAAGTGCACAACAACATCTGCCGCACTCGCCGCTAAGTCCATATAAGGATCCTCCGGACCCCGCAGCTGACCAAGCTGAGCGTACTTCGGATCCGTAAACCTCCTGCGCAGCAAAAAGGGCTTGTCAGCCACAATATCTCCGGCCTGGCGCAGCTCCTCCTTTATAGCCCGCATTGCAGAACGGGCATCCTTGGCTTCGGCGGTGGCCTTCACCAGGTCTTCATGCTCCGCTCGGCGTTCTTTTTCAAGAACCTCATAGCGGTCGGTAGCATCTTTCAACTTCACGGCCATTTCGGCCATCTCCTCCCTGCTTCGGCAGTGAGCAGCCCTTTCGGCTTCTAGCTCTTCGGCCGCCCTCAAGGCCGCCGCATCACTCCTTCTCGCCTGCTCCTTGGCTCGAGCAAGTTCGGCCCGAAGACTCTCCAGAGCAGCGGCACCATCTGCATTTAGCACACATATTGTAAGGAGT
Source organism: Triticum timopheevii (assembly GCA_963921465.1). Taxonomy (NCBI): domain Eukaryota; kingdom Viridiplantae; phylum Streptophyta; class Magnoliopsida; order Poales; family Poaceae; genus Triticum; species Triticum timopheevii. Next base: position 568,839,464 of record OY997268.1, on the reverse strand, counting down.
GGGCTTCAGCTCCCTTACTAGGTGACCACAAAAAAAACTTACCTTGCGACTCATCAAGTTGCTTGTTGACTAGCGCGATGTCCACATCCGCAACGTCGAGTTGCCGCTTTAGTTCAGCAACTCCATCAGTCCGGCTGGCCCCCGGACTATCCGCCACCTGCATAGGAAAGGCGAAAATTAAAATCTGCAATTTTGATCCTCGGCATGCTGTCGCTCTCGACACCCTACCGAGTCTCAGGGGCTACTATCTATACAGGGCGCACTTTATGTGTAAAATTGTCAAAAGGTATGTCATTTTTACATACCTCAAACCCCGCCAGCAAGCTTCTGACGGCATCACGCAACCCGCCTTCGGCGGATGAAATTCTTCCAATCACCATACTCATCAATGTATGGTGATCTTCTGAGATAGACGCCCTCTCAAGCAGATCCTTCAGCTCCCCCGGCCGAACACTAGTCGGCGCCGAACTCTTCGGCTCTGCCGAACTCGGGGATACCCTCCGTGATGACACCTCAGGGTCGTCCGCTCCACCTGACGGTGCAGCAGATGGAGGCGTCTCGCTCTCCACCATCTCCAGACGAAGGTCCCCCGAAGACGAGCTCATCTGAGAAGGACGGAGATCCGAACTACAAGGTAAAAACTTAAGTTAATCCTCAGAAGCACAAATAGGGATGTCCCTTATTACAAAACTACCATTTTTCTACTTACGGCTCGCTGGAGGGCTGATCCCGTAGAGGAGATAGTGCGCTCGGGGGCTCCCCGGACGCAGGACCCTCCGGTGAGGATCTCTTCCCCCGCTTCGAGGCCTTGGCCTCCGGGTTTTCGGAAGCCGTCCTCTTCTCCCCTTGGAAGGAGGGATTCTCGATCCCCCCCTTCTCAAAAGCCTCCTCGATGGAGGCGGTAGTTCCTCTGTTTTCCCCTTGGCCTTCCTCTGAAGGCGGAACCTCCAGCATCCTGACTAGCACGGGATCCGGCGCGGTCTCTGGGAGGGGGCCGGACACCGTATCAGTTTTGCTTGCACTATCCACTCCTGTTTAGAGGGCAATTGGTTAAAAGGTGAATCGTAGAAAGGCAAACAAACGGTATGTCCGAACACAGAGCTACTTACTTGTGTATCCGGGCGATTGCAGCTTAGGCCGGCGTCCTCGGTCCATTGCGGACACACCTCCCGTGATCCGAAGAACAATTTGTACATATCCATGGGTGTTGTACCCATGAAGTGTTGGAGAATCCGTGGTCCCTCCGGATTAAATTCCCACAGCCGGAGAGGACGGCGTTTGCAGGGCAGGAGATGCCTAATCAGCATAACCTACATCACCACGACCAGATCGATCTCCCTCGCTTGGAGGTCTCGAATCCGGCCCTGCAATAGGGGCACGTCCTTTGACGGCCCCCAATTGAGCCCTTGGTTGACCCATGACATCTGTCGTCGTGGAAATCCCGAGCGGAAGATGGGCGGCGGCTTCTGCCTGCTGCCCCTGGGAGTGGTAATATAAAACCACTCCTGTTGCCACAAGCCGAGCTCCTCTTGGAAGGAGCCCTCGGGCCACGGAGCATCGGCAATCCTGCTTACGGCCGCCCCGCTGCACTCTTCTTGACGCCCCTCGATCATCTTCGGCTCCACGTCGAAGGTCTTCAGCCACAAGCCGAAGTGAGGGGTAATGCGGAGGAAGGCTTTGCGGACGACGATGAATGAAGAAATATGGAGGACGGACTCCGGAGCCAAGTCGTGGAATTCCAACCCATAGTAAAACATGAGCCCTCTCACAAAAGGATCCATCGGGAAGCCTAAGCCCCGACGGAGGTGGGACACAAACACGACATACTCGCCGGGCTCGGGGGTGGGAATGACTTGCCCTTTGGAGGGCAACCTGTGCGAAATCTCGTAAGTCAGGTACTTGGCCTCTCGCGGCTTTAGCACGTCCTCTTCCGTGACGGAGGAGGGCATCCACCGGCCCTGTAGGTTGGAGCCGGACATTGTTGAAGGTCCGAAGCGCTTGAATCTAGGGCTCTGGGTGTTGGAACTCGGGGCGAGGAGTAGATTCGATTGAAGATTGAAGGAAAGAAATGAAGCCTTGGTCCCATTATAAAGAGGGAGAATACCAAGAGCCGTCCCCGTGACCGTTCGGGACTCGCCTCCGATAGAGGGGGCGTGGCAACGGGCACGGTTGGGTTACCCACGTCCGTATTGATGGGAATCCCGGAATAAGGGGAACACTATCTCTGCTTCGACAAGACGTGCCAAGGAAACCGCTTCGCTAAACGCGCTAAGGTGGTATAATAAAAAACAATTCAAGTAAAGGCTTGGTAGTGGCGTGACGTCATGCCACAAAATACGTCAGCAGATTGAACTTGTGTGCATATTATTCTCTCTACGGTGGAAAGTGGAATTTATTTTGCAGAGCCGGACACTATCCTGGTGTTCCCAAATCTTCTATGAATTATTCGGAGGAGGAACCCGCCTTGCAATGCCGAACAATATGCACGCCGTACTCATCGTCATTGAAGCCTGGTTCAGGGGCTACTGAGCGAGTCCTGGACTAGGGGGTGTCCGGATAGCCGGACTATCATCATCGGCCGGACTCCAAGACTATGAAGATACAAGATTGAAGACTTCGTCTCGTGTCCGGATGGGACTTTCCTTGGCGTGGAAGGCAAGCTTGGCGATACAGATATGTAGATCTCCTACCATTGTAACCGACTCTGTGTAACCCTAGCCCTCTCCGCTGTCAAGATAAACGGAGGGTTTTAGTCCGTAGGACGAACAACCATTACAACAATCATACCATAGGCTAGCTTCTAGGGTTTAGCCTCCTTGATCTCGTGGTAGATCCACTCTTGTACTACCCATATCATCAATATCAATCAAGCAGGAGTAGGGTTTTACCTCCATCGAGAGGGCCCGAACCTGGGTAAAAACATCGTGTCCCTTGTCTCCTGTTACCATCCGCCTAGACGCACAGTTCGGGACCCCCTACCCAAGATCCGCCGGTTTTGACACCGACAGCCATACTCTCCTAGGTTGTGAAACCAAGGCTATGACCACCAAAAGCTATGGAAATCAAAGCAAATGGAGACCAAAGCTCTGATACCAATTGTAGGACCTTGAAGTATGTCTAGAGGGGGGTGATTAGACTACTTGACCAATAAAAACTTAACCTTTTCCCAATTTTAGAGTTTGGCAGATTTTAGCTACTTTAGGACAAGTCAAGTAATCATCACACAATTCAAGCAAGCATGCAAAGAGTATATAGGCAGCGGAAATTAAGGCATGCAACTTGCAAGAAAGTAAAGGGAAGGGTTTGGAGGATTCAAACGCAATTGGAGACACGGATGTTTTGGCGTGGTTCCGATAGGTGGTGCTATCGTACATCCACGTTGATGGATACTTTAACCCACGAAGGGTAACGGCTGCGCGAGTCCACGGAGGGCTCCACCCACGAAGGGTCCACGAAGAAGCAACCTTGTCTATCCCACCATGGCCGTCGCCCACGAAGGACTTGCCTCACTAGCGGTAGATCTTCACGAAGTAGGCGATCTCCTTGCCCTTACAAACTCCTTGGTTCAACTCCACAATCTTGTCGGAGGCTCCCAAGTGACACCTAGCCAATCTAGGAGACACCACTCTCCAAGAAGTAACAAATGGTGCGTTGATGATGAACTCCTTGCTCTTATGCTTCAAATGATAGTCTCCTCAACACTCAACTCTCTCTCATGGGTTTTGGATCTGGTGGAAAGAAGATTTGAGTGGAAAGCAACTTGGGGAAGGCTAGAGATCAAGATTCATATGGTAGGAATGGAATATCTTGGCCTCAACACATGAGTAGGTGGTCTCTCAGAAATGGTAAGTTGGAAGTGTAGGTTCGTTTTAATGGCTCTCTCCACGAATGAAGAGGAGGTGGAGGGGTATATATAGCCTCCACACAAAATCTAACCGTTACACACAATTTACCAAAATCGGTGGGACCGATTCAACAGATTCGGTCGGACCGATTTAGTAAACCTAGTGACCGTTAGTGATTTTCGGTGGGACTGACATGCATCTCGGTGAGATCGATTTGGTTAGGGTTAGGGCATAACGTAATCTTGGTAAGACCGATTACAAAAACTCGGTGAGACTGATTTGGTAATAAGCTTTCCAGAGAGTTGGTCAGGTAAACTCGGTGGGACCGATTTGCTCTTTTCGGTGAGACCGAAATGTTACAAAAAGGAAACAGAGAGTTTACATTGCAATCTCGATGGGACCGATCGCTCACTTCGGTTAGACCAAAACGTTACGAAGGGAAACAGAGAGATTACAATCCCATCTCGGTGAGACCGAGATCCCTATCGGTAAGACCGATTTGCTTAGGGTTTGTGGCAGTGGCTATGACTTTTGGAATTGGTGGCGCCGGATAGGAAGAATCGGTGTGACCAATTTTGGCTTTGGGTTTAGGTCATTTGTGGATGTGGGAAAGTGGCTGAGGGTTTTGGACCATATCACAAAGCAAATGAAGCAAGAGGCTCATTAAGCAACACCTCATCCCTCCTTGATAGTATTGGCTTTTCCTATAGACTCAATGTGATCTTGGATCACTAAAATATAAAATGAAGAGTCTTGAGCTTTTGAGCTTGAGCCAATCCTTTGTCCTTAGTATTTTGAGGGATCCACTTTCATCATCCATGCCATGCCATTCATTGAGCTCTCCTGAAATAATAGTCTTGGAATAGCATTAACTCAATGAGCTATATGTTGTTATGAATTACCAAAACCACCTAGGGATAGTTGCACTTTCAAAAGGGTTTTTAACCCCTTTCTGCGATGGCATTTTGAACCGTCACCTAGTGAGTATGGGCGATAGGGGGGTCCTTCGCACACGACCCAGAAACCGTCGGGGATAGGTCCTCCGGTCTCACACGCTGGGCAAAATGAGCTCGTGTGTGCCGGGTGAGAGATCAAATATGGTTATATGTGCAGTTGTGTTAAAAATACAATTATACATACCTAATCGTTTCCGGTCGTAAGTACATCCCACATAGTTGGTCCCAGAAAAACATTTCCATTTGTATGTACATTCCACATAGTCAACCCAAGGAATACGTTTTCTTTTGTATGTACATCCCACACAGTCAATCCAAGAAGTACATTTCCGTTCGTATGTACATGCCACACAATCAATCCAGAGAAAATGTTTCCGTTCGTACATACATCACACACAATTTTCCCCATTAAATCATTTGTGATAGCATTTCCATGTAGACGATATTAACAATTTTACCATTTGCGTTATTGAATGCATCACACATGGTGCGTAGAAGAAATTGTCTGGCATAGGTTGTCCATCACACGCACTTTTTATGTGGTAAACATTTGCGCGGGGTGGCATAGCGCAAACAGTTTTCAAGAGGAAGTCGTGTGCGATTGTTCATTGATCCAACATGTTTTATTCTTGGAAACTGTGTGCATTGTCTGAGGTCATCGCCCACGCTGTTTTCTCAATAACTGTTTGCAATATAAAACCAGATTAGCAGGCTAATTGGCCTATTATTAATAATCTATTTATTGATCTAATTGGCATTTCATATTAAGCACACAATATATTTCATTTTTGTATTAAGGAAGCAGGATTTCATAATTGAAATACATCGGAGTACAATATCGTATAGATTCAGCAATCAACTACCCCATTACACAACTGGACCAACACCAAGTTTCACATGCAACATCTATAACCTTTCGAAATTAGCATCATAGACGGTACATAGACACATGAATCTCATCTCGAAAACTGCTAAAGCGGAAGGCGAATATTGAACCTTCATTGATGTTGAAGGTCTTTGCAACTTTAGGCCAATGCGTGTTGATGATTGACCATCCATCCTTCATCCTCTCCCGGAAGATTTCAATATTGAACCGTGGGTGTTGTATGAATAACTTCCTCACCTCCTGACCATACAGGTGGTTTGAGAGGTAATCATCAGTGACCTACTTTGGAAAGTCCTGAAAGCAAGGATATGAATAAATATCTTCTCTACATTTGAAATGGCGCAAAGGAATAAAAAGACAAGGTATAACAGTTGGTACCATCCTATAGTGAACTGACGTCTTCTTCATTGTGCAAACAAAGATCTTGCTGTTTTTTGTCGCTAAATTCTTTATCCTAACAATCTTTCTGAGTTTTTGACTTGACTGATATTCATGGACAACTCATTTCCCCATATGCAAAAAGGGTCGAACAGTGGGTCAAAACCTCTAACAGTAGGGCCTACATGTGCAAGACCAAATTGTTAAAAACCTAATATTTAAAAACAAGAAGTGGAAAGGTGTGTTATTAACTGCAACAGGCCTAATATTTAAAAACAAGCAAACATAATCATTCAAACTTGTATTCTGCAGGTCTAAGTACACTAGTTATTGTTAAATCAAATGGAAACACATGTTAAATACTCTCTCCGGTCCTTTTAACTCTGCATGTAAGAATTGTCTGAAGTCAAACTTCATAAGTTTGACCTTACTTATATGAAACAATATCAACATCTACCATGCTAAAGTTATAAAACCTGAAATTTTAAGTCATGACACATCTACTGATATTGATTTCATATTGTGAATGTTGGTATTTTTTTCTATAAAGTTGGTCAAAATTTATGAGGCTTAACTTTAGGCAAATCTTATATGTGAACTAAAAAGGGCTAGAGTGAGTACAACATGCTTAACAGGAACCAAATATAGTCATTCATAGAGCTATTGTTAAAATTGGTATTGTTGAATTTGAACTACACAGTTCATACTAGCACATGTAGAACATCACATTGTGAATAGCTAAAATAAACAAGGCATACTATGAACAACCAAAGATGGCAATTGAAACTGGGCATATGCTAACTACAACCAACCGAACAACCAAAAACCATAGAAATAAACAAGGCGTAATGCAAACAACCAAATATAGCAATAAATACTAGACATGTTCTCACTACAAAAGGGGTTCGAGAGAACTAATCATGGGATTCCCCCGGTGAAGAGGCACAACAAAACAAATCATGTGTTTCCTCACTTATCATAGATTGGCTCCTCTTTGTGGTCGTCGTCGATGAGGTCTGACTTGGCAGCTGAGGATCCCAAGCCAGCATCACAGAATGTGTCCTTCAGAAATGACAAAAGGGGCTCCATGGCGACGAAGGATGGCAAATTGTTCATAATGAGCCGCAGGACATCAGCGGCAGGGCCATCAATGAGATCGACGGCTATCGAACCTGAGGGGTTGGGGTGGGCAACTTAACATGTGACATCCGCGTCAAGCCATCGCTGTCAAAGACCTCGATGTCGTAGCCGGCGTCTGCGACATGCCAAAACACTCTAGCTCGCTAATTGAGAGGTTGCGCCCAGTCATCATCGTCAGCTTCCTCAGCGGCCACCTCGCCGATGTCGGTCAAAGAGGCCATGGTAAAGCTATTTTGGGCCATTCACTCCTCGAGCTCCCTGGGAAGCGTAGCCGGGCTTAGGCTGCGATGCTCTGAAGTGGGGGAGGGGTGGGGATGGAGATCTGTGGGAAAGGGGGTGTTTCGCAGGCATCATCTAAGAAACTCAGGGTGGCAAGGGTATGTATATCGGTGGGTAACCTGCACAGGCAGACCGACAGAGGTTAATGATGGAGGCGGCGAGGCGGCGGCGGAAACCTAGCTAGGGGGATTTGGGGTGTGTGCCTGGAGGGGGTCCAAGGTGGTGTTTGAGGAAATGGCGCGGGTAGTGAAAAATTTACTAGGCGGGAGTAAAATGGAGGGGATACCAAAAATTTGGATCAAGGGATCGAAGCAGAGCAGGGCATGAGTAACAAACATCACACACACAGTTAAAACATAATAATTGTGTGCTATCAAACAGAAAAAACTCCAGCCGAGCAGATATTTGTTAGATTGCGTGGGATGTAGGCAGGAGTAAAATGTCGAGGCTACTGAAAATTTGGGTCAACTGATTGAATCAGAGCGGGAGTAATAGACATCGCACATGGTCCACACATACTAATCGTGTGCTATCAAATAGAAAAACCCTCTAGGTGGGTTGATATTTTCGAGATTGCAAGGGAGTAGATATTTTCGAGAGTGTGAGGGAAGCCTCGTGGAGCCCAATCTATTGCGATGATGTGGGTAGTAGGGGCAGGGGTGCGACACACGGGTAGTCCTAGGGAACCGTGTCTGTTGCGTACCCAATCGCAGACGGTTGCTGCGTCCGACTCTTCTGTAGTTTATAAATTTGGTGAAAACAATTCGGGAAAGGGTCAGAACATGAAAACACTTGCATGTGGACCAAATATATGTATGAAAAGGGTGGTTTGATGTTCAAATACCCAAAACACAACTTTGATGTGGCACCTTTCCCACAAAGTGCACATTATTATTGCTAGTCTCCCCTCCCCCCGCGTAGACACACACACAGACACACTTCATGTTGGCGGGAGGGGAATCCTAACAATGAACGCATGTGATATGTCTCCAACGTATCTATAAATTTTATTGTTCCATGCTATTATATTATCTATTTTGGATGTTTTATATGCATTTATATGCGATTTTATATTATTTTTGGGACTAACTTATTAACCCAGATCCCAGTGCCAGTTTCTATTTTTTCCTTGTTTCTAAGCTTTACAGAAAAGGAATATCAAATGGAGTCCAAACGGAATAAAACATTACGATGATTTTTCTTAGACCAGAAGACACACGTAGGACTTGGAGACCAAGGCAGAAGAGTCCCGAGGCAACGGCAAGGGTCCAGGGCACGCCCCAGGGGGAGAGCCCCCTGCCTTGTCGGTCCCTTCGAGCTCCTCTAACCCTACTCTTTGGCCTATAAATTCCCAAATATTCCAAACCATCAGAAGCATCCACGAAAATACTTTTCTGCCACCGAAACCTTCTGTACCCGTGAGATCCCATCTTGGGGCCTTTTTCGGTGATGCTAGAGGGGGATTCGATCACGGAGGGCATCTACATCAACCCTATTGCCCTTCTGATGAAGCGTTAGTAGTTTACCTCAGACCTACGGGTCCATAGCTAGTAGCTAGATGGCTTCTTCTCTCTCTATGATCTTCAATACCATGTTCTCCTCGATGTTCTTGGAGTTCTATCCGATGTAATATTCTTTTGCGGTGTGTTTGTCGAGATCCGATGAATTGTGGATTTATGATCTGATTATCTATGAATATTATTTGAATCTTCAATGAATTCTTATATGCATGATTTGATATCTTTGTATTTCTCTTCGAATTATCGGTTTGGTTTGGCCAACTAGATTCGTATTTCTTGCAACCGGAGAGGTGCTGAAAGCACAACTGCTTCCTGGGTGATTTTGGTAATTAATGTCAACATATCTCTTGTTGGACTGATACTTCTACCTAGTATATTTCAGATGAGTTTAACATTGAGTGGCAGGACTAGAGGATGTGGAACCCCTTCAAGATGCTAAGGACAAACATTGGCAAAAGCTCAAGACTCTACATTATCATTTCAGTGATACAAGATCAGATTGAGTCCATGTGAAAGCCAATACTATTCAAAGGGGATGAGGTGTTGCTTAATGGCTTGCTTGCTCAAAGTGCCTAGTAATATGCTCCAGAGCCCTCAACCACTTTCTCATTTCCACATATCTCCTAAAACCTAAAGTCAAACTTGGCCCCACCGATTTGATGTATGCGGTGCCACTGAGTTCACTTGACATAGCCACTTCCACAAACCCTAATCAGTTCAATCTCACCGATGGGATCTCGGTCTCACCGAGATGGCCTTGCAAACTCTCTGTTACCTATTGCAGTTATTTCAGTCTCGGCGAGATGCAGTCGCCACCAAGTTTGCTTGACCAAGTCTCTGTTTGCTTGTTGACGAAACCGGTCTCACCGAGTTCACGCATTCTGTCTCACCGAGATAAGGTTTCTCCCTAACCCTAGCACATCGATCTCACCGAGTTGACCTTGTCGGTCCCACCAAAATGCCTAACATTCACATTTTGAACCAAGTCGGTCTGACCGAATTTAACCATTCGGTCCCATCGAGTTTGGGAATTTCTGTGTAACGGTTAGATTTTGTGTGGAGGCTATATATACCCCTCCACCCCCTTCTCGATTTGTGAGAGAGCCATCAGAACATTCCTACACTTCCACTGCTCATTTTTGAGAGAGAACCACCTACTCATGTGTTGAGACCAAGACATTCCAATCCAACCACAAGAATCTTGATCTCTAGCCTTCCCTAAGTTGCTTTCCACTCAAATCATCTTTCCACCATAGCCAAATCTATGAGGGAGAGTTGAGTGTTGGGGAGACTATCATTTAAAGCACAAGAGCAAGGAGTTCATCATCAACACACCATCTATTACCTTTTGGAGAGTGGTGTCTCCTAGATTGGTTAGGTGTCACTTGGGAGCCTCCGTCAAGATTGTGGAGTTGAACCAAGGAGTTTGTAATGGCAAGGAGATCGCCTACTTCGTGAAGAACTACCCAAGTGAGGCAAGTGCTTCATGGGCGATGGCCATGGTGGGATAGACAAGGTTGCTTCTTCGTGGACCCTCCATGGGTGGAGCCCTTCGTGGACTCGCGCAGCCGTTACCCTTCATGGCTTGAAGTCTCCACCAACGTGGATGTACGATAGCACCACCTATTGGAACCATGCCAAAAATCTCTGTGTCTCCAATTGCGTTTGCATACTCCAATCCCATCCCTTTACTTTCTTGCAAGTTGCATGCTTTCCTTTCCGCTGCTCATATAATCTTTGCATGCTTACTTGAATTGTATTGTGAATGCTTGAAATTGTGCTAATTTGCAACCTCAACTTGAAAAACCTAAAAACTACTATCTTTAATTATTGAGGTTCTAATCACCCCCCCCCCCCCAGACACCTCTTCTCGATCCATTCAATTGGTATTAGAGCTTTGAATGAAATGAATAAGATGAATCCCAATGATCCTAAGTTTGGTGATTGTTTGTTTGAGCTTCGTGACCTTATGCGTGCCAAACGAGATGTTGGAATCATTAGCAATATCATTTAAGAAGTCATTAGAATTCATAGAGAAGCACATTGTCATGATCACAAAACTAATGAATCACTCTCTCTAGGAAATGATCGACCATAAGATGATGTTGAACATGGATACTATGATGAGGATGATGATAGTGACTATGATCTCAATGAGTATATGAGACACTTTGGTCTTATGGCTAACCTTCGTGGCTACATGGCTGGAGGAAAGGAATGGTTCTTGATAGTGGATGTACCGATCACATGACCGGAGATAAGGATATGTTTCGTGAGCTTGCTGAAAATGATGGCCCTCGAAAGTATGTCACTTTTGGTGATAACTCAAAGTGTAAGATCGTTGGCCTTGGTAAGGTGGACATCTCACATGACAACTCCATACAAAATGTTATGCTCGTTGAATCTCTTGGTTACAATTTACTTTCTGTATCTAGACTAGCCGATTTCGGTTTCAATGTCCTATTTACTGAAGTAGATTGCCAAGTGTTTCGAAGTGATAATCATAATAAGGTATTTACCTACATACGTAGAGGTAATCTATACATTGTTGATTTCACTAAAAAGGCTCAACCTAGAACTTGCTTAATTGCTAAATCCTCTAAAGGCTGGTTGTGGCATAGATAGTTAGGTCATGTGGGCATGCGAAATCTTGACAAGCTTATTAAAGGTGATCATACCCTTGGTGTTAAAGATCATATTTGGCTCGACTAACCCTCATTTTAGTGAAAAGTTTGGAAGGATAATGTCAGTGAAGTTTGAGATGTCTATGAAGAGTGAACTCAAGTTCTTTGTTGGTTTGCAAATCAAACAAACTAAGGAGGGTACATTTGTCTCTCAAACAAAGTCACCAAGGACTTATTCAAGAAGTTCAACATGCAAGAATGCAAAGGTATGAGTACCCCCATGCCTACTAGTGGACATCTTGACTTAATGAAGGATGGTGAACTGGTTGACCAAAAGGTTTACCGCTCTATGATTCATTCATTATTATATCTATGTGCCTCCCGTCCCGATATTATGCAAAGTGTGTGCATGTGTGCACGATATCAAGCGGCCTGTCGGTGTCAAAACCGGCGGATCTTGGGTAGGGGGTCCTGAACTGTGCGTCTAAGGCTAATGGTAATAGGAGGCAGGGGACACAATGTTTACCCAGGTTCGGGCCCTCTCGATGGAGGTAATACCCTACTTACTTCTTGATTGATCTTGATGATACGAGTATTACAAGAGTTGATCTACCACGAGATCGTAGAGGCTAACCCTAGAAGCTAGCCTATGATTATGAACGTTGTTGTACTACGGACTAAACCCTCCGGTTTCTATAGACACCGGAGGAGGCTAGGGTTACACAGAATCGGTTATAGAGAAGGAAATCTACACATCCGGATTGCCAAGCTTGCCTTCCACGCAAAGGAGAGTCCCACCCGGACACGGGACGAAGTCTTCAATCTTGTATCTTCATACTCCAATAGTCCAGCATAAGCATATAGTCCGGCTGTTCGAGGACCCCCTAATCCAGGACTCCCTCATTAGCCCCTGAACCAGGCTTCAATGACGATGAGTCCGGCGCGCGGATTGTCTTCGGCATTGCAAGGCGGGTTCCTTCTCCGAATACTCCAAGGTAGATTTCGAACACATGAATCGTGTCCGGCTCTGCAAAACAAATTCCACGTACCGCCGTAGAGAGCACAATATTCCACAAATCTAATCTGGTGACAACTTTTCATAGCATGACATCACGCGGTGCCCCGGTCATTATACGAACTGTTTTTGCTCAACCTGCTACAACACATATTGCGAGGCAGTTTTATTGGCACGTCTTGTCGAAGCAGAGATCGTGTTCCCCTTATCGCGGGATTCTCATCAATATGGGCATGGGTAACCCAACGTGTCATTAGTATGACTCCTTGGTTTTAGGCAAGTTCCAAATGGCCACGCGGAGGACGCTTGATATTCACCCTCTTTATAAAGAGGTCAAGACATGTCCTTTTCTTTCCACGCCCGATCCTTCCCTTCCCTACCTCGAGTTCCAACACCCAAGGTTCAGTCTAAGCACTCTGGACCTTCAACCATGTCCGGATCCAACCTTCAAGGCTGGTGGATGGCCTCCTTCATCACAGAGGACATCAAGAAGCTTAGGGAGGCTAGGTATCTGACCGCCGAAATCCTTCACAGGCTACCTGCTCAAGGGAAGGTTATCCCCACTCCCGAACCCAACGAGAGTGTAATATTCATCTCCCACGTCCTCCGAGGGCTAGGCTTTAGTCTTGATCCCTTCGTTAGAGGGATCATGTTCTATTACGGGCTAGATTTTCATGATCTAGCTCCAGATTCCTTCCTTCACATCTCGTCGTTTATCGCCGTGTGTGAGGCCTTCCTCTGCATTACCCCACACTTTGGCTTATGGCTCAAGACCTTCAGTGTGAAGCCGAAGATGATCGACGGGTGACATGCAAATTGCGGAGGCGCTATAATAAGCAAAGGTGCCGACGCCTTATAGCCAAAGGGTTCCTTCCCGGAGGTGTCCGACCTATGGCAACGGGAGTGGTTTTATATCACAGCACCCCGAGGTACAAAGTGGGAAGCTGCCCCAGCCTTCCGCTCTGCCCCTCCGCCACAACTGGCATCATGGGTCAACAAGGAGCTGCACTAGGGGCCAGTTAATGACGTGCTGACATTGCAAAGCCGCATCCGGGATCTCCTCAAGAGGGATATCATTCTCGTCAAAGTAATTCAAGTAATATTAGTTCGTCGGGTCCTGCCATGCCAACGTCGATCTCTCCGTATGTGGGAGTTCAACCCAGAAGGACCGCGAACCATTCAACACTTCTTTAGCGTGACGCTCGAAGGGATGTATCGATTATTCTTCGAATCACAAATAGTGTCCGGACACCATCGAGGATGCGGGTCTCAACTACAATCGTCCAGATACCCAAGTAAGGAACTCCGCGACCGAACATGCTGTCATTATATTTGTCACAACATTATTCTAAAAAATAACCCTCGGCCAGGACTGGATAAGAAAGGCGGAGAGGATCAGGTGTTCGGCCCCTCTTCCCGAAGGCTCGCCAGATCCTGTACTAACCAGGATGCTGGCTCACGCGCCTTATCAAGTGCCATCGGGAGAAGACGAGGGGAGGAATAGAGAAGCCAAGAGCGGGCTTCATACGTTATGCATCCTAACCAGGGGAATTAGTGCCTCCGTGTTGGAGGATGATCGGGGAGGTGAATCTAGAATCCTCTCTCCCCACGGGAAGAAAAGGGCCGCCCCTGAAGACTTGGAAACGGAGGTTTCCAAACGAGGGAAGAAACCATCACCATGGGGCCCTGCCCCGGAGGGCATCCTTACCGCACAGCACCCACAAGCGGGCTAGCCATCAACCGAGCCGTATGTGAACAAAGGCACTTTAGTAAATATGCCCTGCTCTTTTCCTGAGAATAACAACCGAGACATATGTTTTGCAGTCCGGCTCATAGCCCTTCTCAACAATGTTCGTCCTCGGGGGATCTTCTTCCAGAGATGATGGAGAGCGAAATGCCTCCTCCTGCTTCCCCGCCTCATGAGGCGAACGACCCTGAGGTGTCGTGGCAGAGGATCTCTCCCGATCCGCAAAGGCTAGAAGGTAACTCTTCGGCCGCCCGAAGTCTGGAGTTCTCGGCTCCTAAGGAGACCGACAGAAAAAGCTCGGGATTGTCCGGTGTGCAACCCGACACATTAATGTGTCTTCTGGAGCAAGCGGCTATCTCAGAGGCACATCGTACCTTAATGGGTACGGTGGTCAAGAGGATTTCATCCGCAAAAAGCGGGTTGAATGAAGCTTTTACGAGCTTGCTAAGAGACTTTGAGGTACGCAAAGTGATATATATGTTATTGATTGTACCGCACACACAAGGTGTACTTCGTATAGATAGTAGCCCCTGAGACTTTGGTTGCCGTCCAGACGAGGCGAGCAGAGGATCATAGTCTTAGGTAACGATAGTGCTACTTTTGTGCGCAGGCGGCTGCAGATCTGGCGGCTGACCGAACTGCTGATTTTGCCGAATTAAGGCGGCAACTTGATGTGGCAGATGCGAACATCACGCTTGTAAACAAGTGGCATGACGAGGCCCAGGGTATGTATATTCGGGTGGTCAGCAAATATTAAGAAGAGCTTGATGCTAGTATTTATAGTATGCTTTGGCTGCAGATGGAGCTGTCGCCGTGGAGACCCTTCGGGCAGAACTTGCCCGAGCCAAGGAGCAAGCCAGGAGAAGTGATGCGGCCACCCTGAAGGCAACCGAAGAATTAAAAGCCGAAAAGGCTGCTCATCGCCAAAGTAAGGATAAAATAGCCAACATGGATATTGAGCTACAAAATGCCGCCAGCCGATATGAGATTCTCAAAAGGGAAAACCAAACGAAAATGGCTAACCTGGAGAAGGCCTTGCAAGCAGCAAAGGAAACTCGCTCTAAGATCAGAGCGGCGCGGGAGGAGCTTCGGCAAGCCGGTGATATCGCGGCTGGGAAGCCCTTTTTATTGTGAACGAAGTTCGGCTATCCGAAATATGCCCCTCTTGAACAATTGTGGAGTTCTGCAGACGCATACTTGGATTTAGCAAAGAGTGATGCTGATACGATGGAGTATTTCAAGGATCGGAAAGATCATGAGGTGGAAAGATTGTTTTGGTTGTAGTTTAGTGCTCCAAAGCGTCCGCCGCTGTTGAATGAGCAAATGGCCGAATGGGCCGAGCTCCATTGGTTGTCCGGACTTGCCATGAAGGCTGTCGTGGATCATCTGTGGTCGAAGGAACCGAGCCCAGGTAGTTATTTTGGTTTGGTGCAACAATTTCTTCGTGTTGTGCTGCATATCGACGCTGTTAAGAGGTCGGCGTGCATAGAGGGTGCACGGATGGCTCTTGCCTGTGTTAAAACATATTGGGCGAGGATGGAGGCCACCGATATTCCAACCAGGGGTCGCCCGGGGGTCAGGACTCGCCCGAGCACTATTTTGAAGAAGTCCTAGAAGGTGCCCGTTTAATAGAGGCTCAGTGCTCAAAGAATACCATGTTCCAGTGACATGTATCTTGATTGTAAAAACAATGCTTTTGATAATAAAGGCTATATTTATACTATTGCCCGTAAAGTATTGTAGTGCCTCCTGTGCGGCCGTTTATGTATGTATGTATATAACCTGAAAGTTTGTCGTCGTCGGCTTAAGCCCCCACACATATAATGCGGGGGTGTTTGGCAAAGCACATAATCACACTTGATCCAACGTCTTGGTCCGTTAAGGAGGTGATAGCGCGGCGAACAAGGCAATTGGACTATATAGCTTTAACACTTACACTTAGCCATAGGAGTTTGACGGTGGGGCTACTATATAGCCCCTGGTATGTCCGCGCTCATCCGAGTATGGTGCATGTACATACGTGACTGGGAAACCGGTCCTTCGTTAATGTGGAGGAATCGCAAAGATTCCGTTGGGTCATCGAGTGGTTGACCAGTCTCTCGCTTTATCATGACAGTCAATTTTCGGCTTTCTCTACTAAGGTGCTCATCCAGATGAACCAGGGCACAATCGCAGTAGTTCTCCCGGTGCCACCTTAGCCAATAGAGCGGAATGTAAGGTAGAAAAACACGAGAGTCGGGCAAACCCAACTATTGACCAAAGACATGATTCGGAGCTGATGCATATAAGGCCAAACTCGCAACGTCGAACACTCCCGAAGGTATTCGGACTTTAAAACATATATTGGGCTGCATACCGCCCTCGATAATGAACCCTGAATTTCTAGGTATGTGCATTAGTCCGGCGTGATGAAAGAGCGGCTGTGGTGAGAGCATAGTTCTCAAAAACACATTGGTTGCTGCCCTTGTAGCGTCTATTTTAGATCGGCAAATAATAAACTTGCCAATAATGCCGGTATCCCTCTTGGTTGTTTTAGGTACCAAGAGGGTTTGAACCAACAAGAGATGATAAAAAAGGTTTACACAGGGTATTAATCTAAAGAGAAACCTTTGAACGGGGCCATGCTACACGTCTGCGCCTTTGTCTCTATTGTGTCGTATCCTGGAAGGGTGTAGCACCATGGTCATCTATAAAGAAAAAAGGAAAAGCCCAGGTGAAAGAATCTGGTGTGACCGTGCGGAAAGTTGGTTACTCTTAATGAACCATGAGAATTCAATTTCCTGAGTGTAGATAGGATCCAGCCGAACTATGGATTCTTTTCATGCAGGCAGCCCCTAGCACCACATATGGGGGTATAGCCGTTAGTCAAGCTCAGGTTTATCTGGGCTGCTACAAATAGTGGTGCCCCGAACACGTCTAGCCGTGTCTGTGGTCTTCAACGTCCGATTAGTGCTTGGGTTGGAGAGGTCGGTCAGTGGTTCGGCTGCTAGAGCCGCCACATATTCTTCCGCATGCAGGGAGCGCTCTGTATTTCCGCTAATTGTGATGAAGCAACGTGGACTGGGCATCTTAAGTTTAAGATAAGCGTAATGCAGAACTGCATTGAAACGAGCGAAGGCCATTCTTCCGAGTAGTGCATGGTAGCCGCTTCATAATGGAGCGATGTCAAAGATTAGTTCTTCGCTTCAGAAGTTGTCGGGAGAACTGAATACAACCTCTAGTTGTTAGAGAGCCCGTGCAGCGGGTCTCTACGCCTGGTATTACTCCTTTAAAGGTAGTATTGCTTTGGCTGATTCTTGATGGGTCTATCCCCATCTTGCGGACAGTGTCCTGATATATCAGATTAAGACTACTGCCGCCGTCCACGAGGACTCGGTTGAGATGGTATATGTCAATTATTGGGTCGAGCACCAGGGCAGCTGAACCTCCATGCCGGATACTAGTTGGATGATCCCTGCGATCGAAAGTGATCGGGCAGGCCGACCATGGGTTGAATTTGGGGGCGACGGGTTCTACAGTGTATACGTCTTAGAGTGTGCGTTTGCGCTTCCTATTTGGTATGTGGGTTGCTTAAATCATGTTCACTGTTTTGACCTCTAGTGGAAATTTTTTCTGTCCCCCAGTGTTCGGCTGGCGAGGTTCGTCCTCGTCTTCACTTGGCGGCTCCCTCCCCTTGTGTTCGGCGTTTAGCTTGCCGGCCTTCTTGAAGACCCAGCATTCTCTGTTGGTGTGATTCGCAGGTTTCTTGGGAGTGCCATGAATCTGACATGATCTGTCTAGAATTTTGTTTAGGCTGGATGGTCCATCTCTGCTGCCTTTAAATGGCTTTTTCTGTTGACCGAGTCAAGAGCCCCTAAATTCGGCGTTTACCGCCGTGTTGTCTGGGATGTCTTCATTATTTCGACACTTGTTTTTATTGCATCGCGGCTTCCCATTGCCGTCCCTAATTTCGGATGTGCCTGGGTCGCTGGTGCCGCTGCGGGCCAACCAACTGTCCTCGCCCGTGCAAAAGCGGGTCATAAGGCTTGTTAGGGCTTCCATTGTCCTCGGTTTTTCCTAGTCGAGGTGTCTAGCGAGCCATTCGTCCCGGACACTGTGTTTGAAAGCCGCTAGGGCTTCGGCATCCGGGCAGTCGACGATTTGGTTCTTCTTGGTGAGAAATCTGTTCCAAAGCTTACGGGGTGACTCTCCGTGTTGTTGGATTACGTGACTTAAATTGTCTGCATACGGAGGTCGGACATAGGTCCCTTGAAAATTAGCCCTGAAAGCGTCCTCAAGTTCCTCCCAACTTCCAATTGAGTTTTAGGGGAGGCTTTTCAACCAGTGCCGAGCTGGTCCTTTCAACTTGAGGGGCAGGTATTTGATGGCGTGGAGATCATCTCCGCGAGCCATATGGATGTGAAGAATAAAGTCCTCAATCCAGACTGAAGGGTCTGTCGTTACATTGTATGCCTCAATGTTTGCTGGTTTAAATCCCTCTGGAAATTCATGGTCTAGCACCTCATCGGTGAAGAACAGGGGGTGCGCGGCACCCCTGTATTTGGATGTGTCATGGCATGCTTCCAACGGATGTAGTGTTCGGTGTTGATTCCGAGCTGGTATTCGATCAGTATAGTCATTTTGGTGGCCGTGATCCTGCGCAGGAGCACGCTTCCTAGATCCATAGATGGACCTGGCCATGCCGCCTCTTTTGTCCAGGTGCTCATGCAGATCGTGTGCTGACTTGTGTGCGGCGTTATTAGCCGCTTTGTCTCGGCCATGGGGTGGTCGGTCTGGCAGGTCGGCTGTATTGTTTTTCGGCGGGATGGGCTCTACAGCCTCGTCGTCGAATTCGGGCAGCAGCTTGCGCTTTGGGTAGCTCTTTGTGTGACTATCGCCACCGTGTTTTTCATCAGTGTCGAGCACTCTATTCCATCTGTGGTTGAGCGTATCCTGCACGGCCTTAAGCCTTTGCTTCTGCTTCGTCAAGCTCCTCGCGGTGGAGATAAGCCTTTTGTGGAGGTTCTCTTGTTCCAAGTGCTTTTCCAGCATGATGAGTGCATCGTCGTCCAGACTATTCTCCTCTCCGGAGACAGGTTTATAAGTTTTATCTTTGGCATCGCTGTGATTGGACAGCAGCCCCGGACTATGCTCGCCGTCCCCTGGCTCATCCTGCTCCATCGCTGGGTCCATGGGCTCGTTGTTACCTTTAGAGTCGTCCGGGTTATTATTCGTTCTTGTGTCGTTATCGCTGTTTTTGCTGTGGCGGGATTTAGAGCAGCGCTGCTGACGTCGGCGCTTTGGTTGCTTCTCAAGAGGATTGTCCTCCGTTGCATCCTTCCATTCCTTGTCGTTGTTTTCTTTGGGTGTGTCCACCATGTATATATCATATGATGAGGTGGTTGTCTAGCGCACTGTGGGCGGTGGTTCCTGTTCTTCTCTGGCATCGTCATTCATACCATCGATGTCTTCGGAGTCGAAATCAAGCATGTCCGTTGAGTCGTTGACAGTGGCTATTAAGTGGGTGGTGGGTGGGTAATGAATTTCTTCGCCGTCCGCTTCCCACTCGGGCCGGACATAGTTCGGCCAAGAGTCTCCTGACAGGGAGAGAGATTTTAATGAATTCAGCATGTCACCCAAGGGCGAGTGCTGAAAGATATCCGTGGAGCAAAAATCCATGATCGGTGCCCATTCAGATCCGATGGGCACGGATGCACGCGGTCCGGAGCCTACGGCCGGAAACGAGTCCAAGTATCCGATGACACATACCTCATTGGAGGCAAAATCTGTGTTCGGCTCTATCGCCGATGAGTGTGCGTCCTCCGTGGCGGGGTCTATCCACCTGTCCTCGGATGGCGTGATCTACTCCAGATTTAAGGCCAGGACAGTTGTAGGTGCGATCTCCTGAACACCATCCGATGGCAGATCTAGGTCATGCTCATCGCGACTGTAGGGCGCACCTGTGATGGGCTCGAATCTGTCGAAGATTAAGTCTCCTAGGATGTCGGTCGTGTAATTCAGGATTCCAAACCTGACCTGATGGCCAGGGTCGTAGCTATCGATCTGCTCTAGATGGCCAAGCGAGTTGGCCTGCAGTACGAAGCCGCCGAATACGAAGATTTGTCCGGGGAGGAAAACCTCACCCTGGATCGCATTGTTGTAGATCATTAAAGGAGCCATCAAGCCTTATGGTGACGACACAGTGGAACTCTCAATGAAAGCACAAATGTCGGTGTCAAAACTGGCGGATATCGGGTAGGGGGTCCCGAACTATGCGTCTAAGGCTAATGGTAACATGAGGCGGGTGAGGTAGTCCTGGATAAGGGGGTATCCGGACAGCCGGACTATATACTTTGGCCAGACTGTTGGACTATGAAGATACAAGACTCAAGACTTCATCCCGTGTCTGGATGGGACTCTCCTTTGCGTGGAAGACAAGCTTGGTGATCTAGATGTTAGATCTCCTTCTTTGTAACCGACTCTGTGTAACCTTAGCCTCCTCCGGTGTCTATATAAACCAGAGGGTTTAGTCCGTAGCAGGAGGACAATCAGAATCATAGGCTAGCTCCTAGGATTTAGCCTCTACTATCTCGTGGTAGATCAACTCTTGTAATACTCATATCATCAAGATCAATCAAGCTGGAAGTAGGGTATTACCTCCATCGAGAGGGCCTGAACCTGGGTAAAACATCGTGTCCCCTGCCTCCTGTTACCATTAGCCTCAGACACACAGTTCGGGACCCCCTACTCGAGATCCGTCGGTTTTGACACCGACATTGGTGCTTTCATTGAGAGTTCCTCTGTGTCGTCGCAGCAAGGCTTGATGGCTCCTTCAATCATCAACAACAACGCGGTCCAGGGTGAGACTTTTCTCCCCGGACAGATCTTTGTGTTCGGCGGCTTCGCACTGCGGGCCAATTTGCTTGGCCATTTGGAGCAGATCGACAACTACGCCCCTAGCCATTAGGTCAGGTTCGGAAACTTGAACTACACGGCCGATATCCGCAGAGACTTGATCTTCGACTGTTCAGGCCTACGCTAGGAGCACCGAACAGTCAGACGAGCACGGCTTAGACATGCTGTCAGACAATATTCGGGATATTGCACCTGCAGTAGCTCCAGACCTAAATCTGGGGCAGATCGCGTCGTCCAAGGACGGGTGGATAGACCCCGCCATTGAGGCCGCATACTCATGGACGTTGGAACCGAACATAGACTCCACCTCTAAGGAAATCTGTGTTGCCGGACCCCCGGACTTGTTCCCGGTTGTAGGTCCAGGACCGCGCGCATCCGTACCCATCGAAGCTGATTGGACACCAATCATGGAGTTCACCGTTCTTCAGGATTTGGCCCGAACTGTTCGGCAGATTCCCACGCGTTACGCACCCGTTCGCCACTTTGTTCTCAACTATTCCGATTCCAGCAAACGGAGGCCGTTAGGTCCGCGGATATCTTTCAGCACCCACCCTTTGGTGACGTGCTAAACTCTTTAAGGTCTCTCTCTTTGTCAGAGGACTCTTGGCCGAACTATGTCCGGCTCGAGGGGGATTCGGACGATGAAGAAAATCTCCGCCCACCCACCACCCACTTAATAGCCACTATCGATAACGTAACAGACATGCTTGACTTCGACTCCGATGACACCGACTGTATGGACGTCGGCGCAGGGGACGATTTGGAACCACCGCCCACGAGGCGCTAGACTGCCACCTCATCATATGATATATACATGGTGGACACGCCTAAGGAGGACAATGGCGACAAAAAGGACACAACGGAGGATAAAACCCCCGGACAAAAGCCAAAACGACGGCGCAGACGCCGCTCTAAGTCCAGCCACAGTAAAAATAGCGACAATAGTGCTAGAAAAATCGACACCCCAGTCAACTTCAAAGGCAACAACGACCATATGGACCCAGCGATGGAGCAGGATGAGCCAGGTCACACCAAACACAGCCTGGAGTAGACGCCTGATCACAGCGATCACGAGGGCCGAACTCATCAACCTGCCTCCGGAGAAGAGTATAGTCCGGACGATGATGCATTCATCATCCCGGAAAAATGTTTGGAACGAGATAACCCCCACAGAAGGCTTAGGCCACTGCGAGAAGCCTAAAGAAGCAGAAGCAAAGGCTTAAGGCCGCGCAGGAAACGCTCAACCGCAGATGGAATAAAGTGCTAGACACTGAAGAAAAATATGGCGACGATCGCCACACAAAGAGCTACCCAAAGCGCAAGCTGCTCCCAGAATTCGACGATGAGGCCATTCTGCCGATGAACAATATGGCCAGTAGGCCAGACCAACCACTTCATGACTGCGATAGAGCAGCTACTGACGCTACACTCGATTTATGTGAGCTCCTGGACAAAAAGGCTGGCGCGACCAGCTCCATCTATGGATCTAGAGGACATGCTCCGGTGCAGGATTACGGTCACCAAAATGATCACACTGATCAAATACCAGTTCGGAATCAACACTGGACACAACAACAGTCGACAGCATGCCACAACATGTCCAGATATAGAGGGGCTGTGCACCCTCTGTGCTTCACCGAAGAGGTACTGGATCACGAATTTCCACAAGGATTCAAACCCGTGAACATAGAGGCATATGACGGAATGATAGACCCTGGGGTCTGGATTGAGGATTTTATCCTTCATATCCACATGGCTCGTGGGGACGACCTCCACGCCATCAAATACCTTCCCCTCAAGTTGAAGGGGCCATCTCGACACTGGTTGAAAAGCCTCCCCGAAAATTCAATCGGAAGCTGGGTAGAACTTGAGGACGCTTTCAGGGCCAATTTTCAAGGGACCTACGTCCGACCTCCGGACGCTGACGATTTAAGTCACATAATACAACAGCCCGGAGAGTCCGCCCGTAATCTTTGGAATAGATTTCTCACTAAGAAGAATCAAATTGTTGATTGTCCGGATGTCGAAGCCCTAGCGGCCTTCAAGCACAGCATCCGAGACAAGTGGCTCGCTAGACACCTCGGCCAAGAAAAGCCGAGCACAATGGCAGCCTTAACAAGCCTTATGACCCGCTTCTGCGCGGGTGAGGACAGTTGGTTGGCCCATAGAGGCACCAGCGACCCGGGAACATCCGAAATTAGGGATGGCAACGGGAAGCCACGGCGCAATAAAAACAAGCGTCGAAACAAGGAAGAAAGTCCAGACAACACAGCGGTCAATGCCAGATTCAGGGGCTCTCGAACCAGTCAACAAAAGGAGCCATTTAAAGGTAGCAAAGAGGGACCGTCCGGCCTGAACAAAGTCCTAGACAGATTGTGCCAAATTCATGGCACCCCCGAAAAACCTGTGAACCACACTCACAGAGAATGCTGGGTCTTTAAGCAGGCCGGCAAGTTAAATGCCGAACACAAGGGAAGGGAAACACCAAGTGAAGACGAGGATGAGCCTCGCCAGCCGAACACTGGGGGACAGAAAAAATTCCCACCGGAAGTAAAAACAGTAAACATGATCTACACGACTCATATACCAACGAGAAGGCGCAAATGCGCGCTCAGAGACGTATACGCTGTAGAGCCCGTTGCCCCAAACTCAACCCCTGGTCGGCCTACCCGATCACTTTTGATCACAGGGACCACCCGAATGGTATCCCGCACGGAGGGTAGGCTGCCTTGGTACCTGACCCAATAATCGATGGATACCATCTCACTCGTGTCCTCATGGATGGCGGCAGTATTCTCAATCTAATATATCAGGACACTGTCCGCAAGATGGGGATAGACCCATCCAGAATAAGCCAAAGTAACACCACCTTTAAAGGGGTGATACCAGGCGTTGAGGCCCGCTGAAGGGGCTCCCTCGTATTAGAGGTGACATTCGGTTCTCCCGACAACTCCAGAAGCGAATAATTACTCTTCGCCATAGCTCCCCTCTGAAGAGGTTATCATGCATTGCTCGGAAGAACGGCCTTCGCTCGCTTCAATGCAGTACCACACTACGCCTACCTTAAACTCAAGATGCACGGTCCACGTGGCTTCATCACCGTTAGCAGAAACACAGAGTGTTCCTTACGCACGGAAGAGTATGTGGCGGCTCTAGCAGCCGGACACTAAGCGTCCTCTCCTATCAGAACGCATGATCGGTCTTTAAGACCACGGACACGGTTAGACGAGTCCGGCGCACCACCGTCGGTATCAGCCCAGATAAAACCTGAGCTGGGTGCTATACACGTAATCCCATAGAGGGCATCAGGGGCTGCAAACATGCAATAAAGCCCACCCTTTGGCTTGACCTTATTGACATGCCAATGTCTTACACTTCTACTATCCATTGATAATAACTAACTCTTCGCACGCTTATGCCATACTCTTTTACATGAGTTTTCCTTTTTACAGACGCCATACGTGTGACACCCTACCAGGACATGGCACAACGAAGACAAAGGCGCAGACGTGCAGCAGGGCCCCGCTCAAAGGTTTCTCTTTAGATTAAGCCCATGTGTAAACCTTCTTTATTGTCTCTTGTTGCTTGACATCCCATGGGTACTCAATACACCCACAGGGGATACTGGCATTATTGGCATTTCGCCACGACAGACTAACGCACGTACCTGGAAATACAGGGTTCATAATCAAGGGCGCTACTCAGCCCAGTATATGTTACAAAGTCCGAATACCTTTGGGAGTGTTCGGCGTCGCGAGTTCGGCCTTATATGCATCAGCTCCGAATCATGTCTTTGGTCAAATGTTGGGATTGCCCGGCTCCTGGGTTTGCTGCCTTACGTTATGCTTCTATCGGCTAAGGCGGCCAAAGGAGAACTACTGCGATTGTGCCATGGTTATTACGGATGAGCACCTCAGTAGAGAAAGCCGAATACTGACTGTCATGATATAGCGAGAGACTGGTCAACCACTCGAGGACTCATCGGAATCTTTGGGATTCCTCCGCATTATCGAAGGGCCGTTTCCCGGTCATATACATACGCGCCCGTATCTGGATGCATGCGAAGGTACTAGGGGCTACAAAGTAGCCCCACCGTCAAACTCCTATGGCTAAGTGAAAGTGTTAAAACTATATAGTCACTGGTTGCCTAGTTCGACGTGCGATCACCTCCTTAATGGACCAAGACGTTGGATCAAGTGTGATTACGCACATTTTTTTCGAACACCCCCGCATTGTATGCATGGGGGCTGAAGCCAACGACTGCTAACTTTCAGGTTATATATATATATATATATATATATATATATATATATATATATATAAAACGGCCGCATAGGAGGCACAATAACACTTTCGGGCGAAAGTATAAACATAGCCTCTATAATCAAAATAGAATTGTTTTTAAATTTGAACGACTTGTCACTCGAACATGACACTCTTCGAGCACTGAGCCTCTATTAAACAAGCACCTTCTGTCACCTGCTCAAAATAGTGCTCGACTGGATCCTGGCTTCCGGCCGGATTCTAGGTTGCAATGACGGTGGCCTCCATATCCGCCCAATATGTTTTAACACAGGCAAGAGCCATCCGCGCACCATCTATGCACGCTGACCTCTTCATGGCATCGATTCGTGATACGGCGCCAAGGAATTGTTGCACTAAACCAAAATAACTGTCCGGCCTCGGTCCCTTCGGCCGTAGATGGTCTATTACAGACCTCATTGCAAGAACGGACAACCTATGGAGCTCGGCCACAGCGGCCATCCTTTCACTCAATGGCAACGGGCGCATTGGAGCACTGAATTGCGACCAGAACAGCCTTTCTACTTCACTATCTTTCTGGTCCTTGAAAAACATGGAAGCATCAGCCGTACTTTTTGCCAGATCCGCATACGCGTTTGCAGCGCTCCAAAGCCGATCCAAAGGAGCGTACTTTGGATCTAAGAACTTCATCCACAACAAATAGGGGTTTCCAGCCGTGATTTCTCCGGCCTATCAAAGCTCCTCCCACGCATCCCTAATTTCGGAACGCGTCTCCTTGGCTGCATCAAGGGCCTTCTTCACGTCAGCCTACTTCGCCTGATTCTCCTTTTCAAGGAGCTCATACCAGCCGGCGGCGTCTCTCAACTCCACATCCATCTCGGCTATTTTATCTTCGCTACGGCGATGAGCAGCCTGTTCGGCTCTCAAATCTTCAGCCGTCTTTAGGGCAGCCGCATTGCTAGCCTGGGCTTGTTCCATGGCTATGGCAAGTTCTGCCCTCAGGGCCTCCACGGCAGCAGCTTCGTCTGCAGCCAAAGCATATAACATTAACATTATGCTCCTCCTAATATTTCCTACAACAAATGAGAAAAAAAAAGATCACATACTCTGTGACTCGTCAAGCCGCTCGTATACCAGCATAATGTCAGCGTCCACCACATCAATCTGTCGCCTCAGTTCAGCGAATTCAGCGGTCCGGTCTACCACTGGACCCTTAGCCACCTGCGCATGAATGCAGTGCGATCATTACTTGAGAATGTGATCCTCCATTTGCCACCTAGGGCTGGCAACCAGAGTCTCAGGGGCTACTATCTATACGGAGCACACCTAGCGCGTGCGGTACAACCAAAAAATTATGTACTTCATTATGTACCTCAAAGCCTTTGAGCAGGCTCGTAAAAGCTTCATTCAACCCGCTTGTGGCGGATGAAATCTTCTCAAACACCATGCTCATTAACGCACGGTGATCCTCCGAGAGAGCAGCTTGCTCCAGAAGGCTCGTCAGCATGTCCGGCCGGTCACCGGACTGTACCGGACCCTTCTTATTGCCCCCCGTGGGAGCTGAACGTTTCGGGCTCAGGGCGGCCGAAGTGTTAGCTTCTGGCCTCGGCGAATCTGGACTCCTCCATGACGACACCTCGGGGTCGCCCGCTCCATGGGGCGGAGAGGCAGGTGGGGTTTCACTCTCCATCATCTCTGAAAGAAGATCCCCCGAAGACGAACTCTGTCGAGAAGAGCTACTAGCCGGGCTGCAAAGGATGAATCCTGGTTATTGTTCTCGGAGGAGGAAGCAGTAGCTCTATATTTACGATTAACTTACAGCTTGGTGGAGGGCTGGCCCATTTGCGGGCATGGCGCGGTGAGGACGCCCTCCGGGGCAGGGCCCCCTGGTGAAGTTTTCTTCCCTTGTCTAGGCACCTTTGTTTCCAAGTCTTCAGAGGCGCCCTCTTCTTCCCGCGGAGGGAGGAGACCTTAGATTCCCCTTCCCAGCTATCCTCCTTCGTGGAGACAGTAATTCCCCCGGTTTGGATGTGCAATGTGTGAAGCTCTGCTTCTCTATTCTTCCCTTCGTCTTTCCCCAAGGGCACTTGACTTAGCACACATCTAAGCATCCTGGCTATTGAAGGACTAGGCGAGCCTTCGGGAAGTGGTGCCGGACACCTGATTCCCTCCGCCTTGCTGAGCCAATCCTGGCCGTGGATAGTTTTGAATAATGTTGTGATAAATATAAATGAAGTGTTCGGTTTCAGGGTTACTTACTTGGGTATCTGGGCGGTTGCAGCTCGGGCCCGCATCCTCGGTGGTGTCCGGACACTTTACTTATGGTCCGAAGAATAACCTATACATCCCTTTGAGTGTCAGGCCGAAGAAGTGCTGAATAGTTCGCGGACCTTCTGGGTTGAACTCCCACATCCGGAGGGGCCGACGTTTGCACGGTAAGATCCGTCTGACCAGCATCACCTGAATTATGCTGACGAGACAGATGTCCCTCTCAAGAAGCTCCCAAATGCGACTCTGCAGTGTTGGTACGTCATTAGCAGGCCCCCAGTCCAGTCCCACATTGGCCCACGATGCCAGTTGAGGCGGAGGGCCCGAGCGGAAGTCGAGGGCAGCCGCCCACTTTGTGCCTCTGGGAGGCATGACGTAGAATCACCTCCGCTTCCATAGATCGGACACCTCCAGGAAGAAGCCCTCTAGCCATGGGGCATCGGCGTTTCTGCTTATTGCAGCGCCTCCACACTCCGCGTGCCGCCCCTCGATCGCCTTCGGCTTTACATTAAAGGTCTTGAGCCATAAGCCGAAGTGCGGGGTGATGTGGAGGAAGGCTTCGCACACGACGATAAATGACGAGATGTGAAGGATGGAGTCCGGAGCTAGATCATGAAAATCTAGCCCGTAATAGAACAAGAGCCCTCTCACGAAGGGATCGAGGGTGAAGCCTAAGCCACGGAGGAAGTGAGAAACAAATATGACGCTCTCGTTGGGCTCGGGAGTGGGGATGACCTGCCCTGGAGTAGGAAGCCTGTGCTTGATGTCGGCGGTCAGATATTTTGCCTCCCTAAGCTTCGCAATGTCCTCCTCTGTGACAGAGGAGGACATCCACCGGCCTTGAAGGTTGGATCCGGACATGGTTGAAGATCCAAAGTGCCTAAGCTTGAGCTTCGAGTGTTGGAACTCGAGATGCGGAAAGGCGCAAGCGTGGTGAGAGAGAGGGATAGGCCTCGACCCCTCTATAAAGCGGGTGAATATCAAGCGTCCTCAGCGTAACCGTTTGGGACTTGCCTGAAAACACGGAGTCATACCAACAGGCGTAGTGGGGTTGCCCGCACCCGTATTGATGGGAATCCCGCGATAAGAGGGACACGATCTCTGCTTCGACGAGGCGTGCCAATAAAACCGCCTTGTCGTGCGTGGCAGGCTGAGAAAAACCAGTTCGTATTGAGCCAGGCTGCGCGGCGTGAGAGCACACCGTGAAAAATTGTCAGCAGATTAGGTTTGTAAAGTGTTATGATCTCTATGGTGGTGTGTGAAAATTATCTTACAGAGCCGGACACGATCCTTAATCTACCTTGGAATGTTCGGAGATGGAACCCGCCTTGCAATGCCGAAGACAATCTGCACGCCGGACTCATCGTCATTGAAGCCTGGTTCAGGGGCTACTGAGGGAGTCCTGGATAAGGGGGTATCCGGACAGCCGGACTATATACTTTGGTCGGACTGTTGGACTATGAAGATACAAGACTCAAGACTTCATCCCATGTCCGGATGGGACTCTCCTTTGCGTGCAAGACAAGCTTGGTGATCCGGATGTTAGATCTCCTTCTTTGTAACCGACTCTGTGTAACCCTAGCCTCCTCCGGTGTCTATATAAACCAGAGGGTTTAGTCCGTAGGAGGAGGACAATCAGAATCATAGGCTAGCTCCTAGGGTTTAGCCTCTACGATCTCATGGTAGATCAACTCTTGTAATACTCATATCATCAAGATCAATCAAGCAGGAAGTAGGGTATTACCTCCATCGAGAGGGACCGAACCTGGGTAAAACATCGTATCCGCTGCCTCCTGTTACCATTAGCCTTAGACGCACAGTTCGGGACCCCCTACCCGAGATCTGTCGGTTTTGACACCGACAGTGGGGGACACAATGTTTACCCAGGTTCGGGCCCTCTTGATGGAGGTAATACTCTACTTCCTGCTTGATTGTTCTTGATGATATGAGTATTACAAGAGTTGACCTACCACCAGATCGTAGAGGCTAACCCTAGAAGCTAGCCTATGATTACGCGCATTGTTGTCCTACGGACTAAACCCTCCGGTTTATATAGACATCGGAGGAGGCTAGGGTTACACAGAGTTGGTTACAGAGAAGGAAATCTACACATCCGGATTGCCAAGCTTGCCTTCCACGCAAAGGAGAGTCCCACCCGGACATGGGACGAAGTCTTCAATCTTGTATCTTCATAGTCCAACAGTCTGGCATAATCATATAGTCCAGCTGTCCGAGGACCCCCTAATCTAGTACTCCCTCACGGCCCCCAAAGAATGTCATCTTAAGGCTGTGAAAAGGATAGTGAGATACTTAATTCACACACCAAACTTTGGCATTTGGTATCCTAAGAGGTCTTCTTTTGATCTTCTTGGCTACTCCGGTTCGGACTATGCCAGTGACAAGGTTGATAGAAAGTCCACTTCAGGTATTTGTCTGTTTCTTGGTAGATCTCTTGTGTCTTGGTCCTCCAAGAAAAAAAACTCGGTATCCTTATCCACCGCCGAAGCGGAATACATTGCCGCTGGTTCATGTTGTGCGCAATTACTTTGGATGACCCAAACTCTTAAAGATTATGGCATATATGTGAAACATGTTCCATTGCTTTGCAACAATGAGAGTGCTATTAAGATTGTTCATAATCCCGTGCAACATTCTCGAACTAAGCATATTGAAGTTCGTCATCATTTCATTCAAGATCATGTTGCTAAGGGAGATATCAAACTTAAGCATGTTCGTACCAATAAGCAATTGGCGAATATATTCACCAAACCGCTTGATGAGAAAGCGTTTTGCCATTTGAGAGGTGAATTGAATATCATTGATGCCTCAAACTTGGAGTAGAAACTCCATGTGGATGCATGCAAGGCATGAGCCTTTCTATGACTAATCCTTGATATCTCTCTTATGATGATGATCACATGTCTTGGACATACTTGTACCCTTGTATGCTATCTAACCCTTGTAGGTACTTGGATAAGATCAATTCTATGAGATTGCAACTCAATCACATTCTATGCAATTTCTACATCTCCAAGTCTCTACAATATGGTGGTTGAAGACAAGGAAGCATGAATCCTTTCAATATATCCTTCGACAACTTCTACATATCAAATTTCATTTGGTATCATTTCATGATTGTCATTTGGGATACACAAGTTCTCTTCCTTGCAAAACTAACCTATGTAGGAAGATGAACTCCAACTACAAGTGGTGCTCCCAACTCTTGATGAACTACATCAACTTTGAGCACCCTACATTCAACTACATGATCAAGATCACCACCACCAAGGTATGTCATTCCATCTTAGTGAACCTTTTTTTTTGACACTTCATCTTAGCGAAGCTTTACCCCAAGACATGGGTCAAAGCAACTCAACAAGATGTGAATACATCAAAATGCTTAAACGAAAAATGACAACCCCATTTTGAGCTTAGACGATGAGTATGACCTATGATCAAATGTCTTCACTTGACTCCCAAGTCAATATACTCTAACATAGGTGACTTTGTCGCCGACCAATTCTAGATGAAGTTCTCTAGTGACTCTCTGTGTTCCTGCATTTGTTTTTTATTTGTTTGTTTCCCGTTTCAAAAAAATTTATCTATATTGTATTTCTTTTCTCTGCTATTTTCTGCATTTCCCTGCATTTAATTCATTACAAATTCTTTAATTAATTCCCTGGAAATCTTTGTGAGAACCTATTTGTCTAGTGAGCTGAGATGACAAAATCCTTTCTCTATGATGAACTCGGCCACCGATCTTTTCTTTTCGGACAGACCGAAACTATTCGCTGTCACTGAATAAAAAGGCTCGGTGTTACCGATTTCACCACAGTGGAAACATTTTGCCATTTGCATCCTACTTTTCTTATCTAGCTCCACTCGATGATTCTTATCCTTTACCAGCATCACATTTTTTCATGCTACTTAGTCATGTGACTCAAGGACAAAACCTATTTGACTCACGCTCCAGAAGAACCCTTCTTGGAAATTGATGTCAAAGGGGGAGAGAGAGATCACATCAAAGCTTAATCACAAAAGGGAGAGAGAGAGAAAGAGAGAGACCCTATGGGAAAGAAAGACCTCTTAATCTTCCCAGATGCTTGGTAAACAAAGAGGATATAAGCCACATGTCTTTTAGAGGGGAAAGACATGTTAGTTGAAGATATTACTTTGTGCATTTGCTCTATTTTTTATTTTGCTTTCCGTTTGCTCTGATTTTCTATTACCCTATCTTCTCCCATTATCCAATGTCAGATTCAGGGGGAGAAAAACATATAAGGGAAGAAAATCTTTAGAATTCATTGCATATCTATATTCTTGGGGACATGTCAATATCTAACTAGAGTACTAAGTACTCACTCTCTACATGTCATCCCAATCTTGGTACTCTTGTGGTCTCTCGTTCTTGCTCTGTTTAGTATATGTTCATGTGTTATCTAACCCTTTTTTCTCAGGTTCATCTCTTCAAAAGTTGGCTCAAGACCACAAGGTAAGTATACGCATCACACTCATGTGTATGATGATTTCTTGCTGATGTACATACTTTTTGCAAGAAGGACTCATGAACATGTAGGTACATTTTCTGCATTTCACATTGTCGTGGGAACGAACACCTACGGGACCGGAGCCCCTTTCGGTTCGGCGGGGGGCGGAGATCGCGCGAAGAGCGGATCGAGGCGAGGCACGCAAGCGGTTTTACCCAGCTTCGGAGCTCTCCGGATAGATAATACTCCTACTGCTGCTTTGTGATTGTATTGTGTTCTTGCTCGAGAGCGATGAGCGCTACAGTACACTAGCTGTGAGACTGAGCGTGAGTGTTTCTGGTTTCCAACCCCCCCTATGTTGCGCATGGGCCTCCTTTTATATGCTCAAGGGGTCACCGACAGGTGGCAACGCATGCAAGGGTAAAAATGTAAAAGAACTGCGGTTGGTACACCTACTTGTACAGTGTATCCTACCTAACTCTGACGGCAGGGGACAAGGGCATTGAATACCCGTCTGTGTCGCCCAAACAATGCAGAAAAGGGACCGTCAGGGGTGCCACCACTTGCCACAATGGCTATCTTGTCAGCGCCGCTTGCCACCTCGCACCGCTGGCTGCACAGCCTCTCGCCACGCGCGCCTGGAAAGGCCCCAGGGCGACACGTTGGTGGATGCGCTGGAGCGTGGGTACAGAGAGGTAGCTCGCCGCGGCAAGCGCCTTGCCGCGGTCGTTGTCTTGCCGCGCCCGGAAGCTTGTCGCTCACCGGGCCTTGCCGGGACGCGAGGCGTGTCGCGGCAAGTTCCTTGAGATGCCTTGGTTGGCCTTCCGGGCAAGCTCCTCTTGCCGGGGTCTTGTCTCCTTATGCCTCGGTTGGCCTTCCCGGCAAGCTCCTCTTGCCGGAGTCTTATCTCCTTAGCTTGAATACTTTGTTCTTGAATGGCTCCAAAGGGAACCATGGAGGACCCTGGCGGTCGCCCGGCAAGCCTTGCCGCGGGGTGCTGCGACTGCCCGTGCACAAGTTTGGGATACTAGGGTACCCCTACTCTAGTACACCGACAGGAGCCCCCGGGCCTGGGCCACACACAGTGTCGAGCGTTGTTGGGCCAGGCCCAAAACAGTGCACGGGCACGTGAGGGCTGGGCCACGCCGTATCTTACTCCGTATCCACCGCGCCCTCCCCAAACGGCACGGGTCGAATGCGGCATCGTGGGAGAGATCGTGGGTGGTTCTTTATTCGGAAAAAGTGTAACGTTCGCCTTGTCCCTCTTTATAAGCAGGGGAAACAGGGGCAGTTCCCCCATCTCGCCAGTTGTTGTTTCCAATCTCAGAAATCTCCGCCGCTCCCCCCTTCTTCCAAAGCCGAAGGAGAGCGGCGCTCCGCCCCCCATCGCCACCGTCGCCACCAACGCCGTCGATCTCCCTCACCACCTCCGCCATGGCACTGAAAGCCGGGAAGGGTGTGAAGTCGGCCGAGGCGCTGCGGCTCGAGGCGCTGCGAAAGGAGCGGGCAACCCCCCCCCCCCCCCCCCCCGAGCTCACTGCGAAGGAGCTGAGAGAGTGGTACTACCTCTTCTGGTCGACGGAGATGCGAGCGCATCCGCGTACGAAGGTACTCTCTGTCGCCGCTTCCGAACGGGCTCCGAACGGATACCCTTTCTTCGCGTTGTTCTTCTATTGCAGGCTCTGCCCGCCTTTCTTTGAATGCTTCTGTGACATCATGAACACCTACGGGTTCCACCTCCTTGATTTCACCCCCAATGCTGTTCTGACCATGACAGTTTTCGCACATCTCTGCGAAAACTTTGTCGGAGTCCACCTAAACGTAGCTCTCTTCCGCCACTTCTTTATGCCCCGGGTTGAGAGAGGGGAACCCCTATCCGACGGGATCGCCTGGATCTCGAGGTCCGGCAAGAAAGAGGCCTATCTGGAGGGGGAGCTCCGCAGCAAATGGGAGGAGTAGAGAGCAGATTGGTGCTGGATCGTTGAGGAGAACCCGCAGCCGTTTACTGCTCAGCGCCAAGCCCCAGCAGTGCGCGGCAACGATTGGAGCGCCCTGTCGCGGACGACGATAAGCTGAAGATTGCCATCACCCGGATCTTGCGGCTCAGGCTTGCCGGGCTCACTGTAGGCGCTGTTGGCATGGACTTTCTTTGCCGCCGCATCGCCCCTCTGCAGGAGAGGGAGAGACCCGCCTGGCTGTTCAGGGGTCCGGCGGACATCATGAGGCTGCGCCCGGGCCTCAACTTTAATTTCACTGTCTTGGAGCTGGATGCAATGCTCAAGGAGCTGTTCAAGCACGACCCCAATCATCCCGAATGGTTCAGGATGCCGCAGGGTGTCGTTCCGCTGTGCAACAATTCCTCGCTTGACTGCATCCGCGCAATGATGCCGTTGTGCGACTCGCATGGAGTTGTCCCGACTTGGCAAGAGCCTGCGGATAACATTGTGAAGGAGTTCTTCGACGGCCTGGTGGAAGTGGCGATCCGCTCCGATGAACAGAAGAGCCTCACCCGCGACACCAGCGATGCGGAGATGCAGCGCATCGCCACTAGGGCGGAAGAGGCGGCGGCAGCCGCTGCCGCGGGCGAGTTCGGATTCACCGTGGAGGAGGCAGAGGCAACAGAGGCGGCAAGCCTTGCCGATCGAGATGAGCTTGCCGGAGAGCTTGCCGGCGAGGAGGAGCTTGCCGATCCAGAAGCCGAGTCAAATGAGCCCGTCGAGGGTGCGACGGCCCGCCATCTTCAAGCAGCTTGCCGCAAGCAGAGCCCCCAGCTCCACCAAGAAGGCGCCTCCGCAAGGCCGGGGACGTAGCAGGGCGGCAGACGGGTCAACAGCCGTCGCGCCGTGCGACACGCTCTGCCGCAACAACTGGAGCGGGGTCCTCCCGGACCGCCGCTTCTGGTCCTGCCGCTGCCCCCGCCAAGCGGTCAAGGGAACCTACTCCTCCGCCTCGTCGCGCTGGAGGTGGGCCGGACTTTGACCTCTCCGCTCTCAGCTCTGACGAGGAAGAAGAAGAGTAAGATCCCTGGCTGTACTTGTAGTTCGTCAATCCTTGCTGTTTTTGTCTTGTATCTGATTTGCTTCACTCAGATTCCATTCCATTTCAGGACTCTGGCTCAGAGAGCGGCGAAGAGAGCCAAGGCTCTGGTGATTGTCATCGAGGACGAGCCCACCGCGACAACAGGAGGCGCGCCTGAGACCACCTTGCCGGACCCGGCAACTACTCCCCAAAGCAGCCCCCAACGCAGCCCCCAACGTAAGTATATAGTTTACTTTCCGCTGTTAGGCGCGCATGGGTGTCCTTTCTTTGCTGATATCTGACTGTTGGTTTGTGTAGGAGCAGAGCAGCCTCACCAGGAGCAACCGGAAGCCGCCCCTGAGATGCTATCGGCTTCGACTACTCCGCCAACGGAGGATTCCCCGGCAAGGGAGCGTTCTCCGGCAAGGGAGAAGTCTCCGGCAAGGGACAGTTCTCCGGCAAGGGATGGTTCCAGCGACCCCCCGGTGGAGCCCATGGCTGAAGAGCCCAGCACAGGTAATCCTCTTGCTTGAAAACTTCCTTTTGGTTTTTCTTCTTCTGATTTTTCTTTTTGGATATTTGCTTGACTTTTCTCCCTCTTCTGGCCTTCCGATCCATCTTCCACGGAGCCGATGGAGACCGAGGCCACCGGCGAGGAGAACGCACGCGGTAACACCAACGACGCCGCTGCCACCGAAGAGGAAGCCGGCGCCGATGATCCCGTCGGCAAAGAGGCCGCCAAGGCTGCCACTGCAGGAGCGGGCGAGGGGTCCGGCGATCGTACTGACGACCCTGAGGCCGCAGGAGCGCAAGGCGCTACGCCGACCGCCGATCCCTCTGCCGCTGCTGCAGCGCCAGGCTTCGAAGAGCCCCAGCCCGGCGCCTATTTGAAGGCCGGCGACGGTGTCTTCATCAAGCTCCCCTGGGCGTCAAGCTCCAGGGCGCCGGTCGAAGGAGAAGCTTTCGATGGAGAGGTGCTCGCCTCCACTGGGCTGACGCTAGTCGACGCGCCAAGCAGCAGCAGCGGCGAGTCTGAGGAGGAACAGCTGCTGCGGAAGCTGGTGTCACTCTACCGCGCCCGACAAGCCAAGCTGGAATCCCGGGAAGCGCTTGTCGCGCAGGCGGGAGCGGATATTGAGAAGCATGCGGAGGAGCTCCGGAGCCGCAATCAAGAAGCCCTCCAGTCCATTGCAGAGGAGCGGGCGCAGCTCGTTGAGGCGCGGAAAGCCTTTCTTCTCGAAAAGGCTGAAGCTGAGGAGCAACAGCGGCTTGCCGCCGAAGAGCTGTCTGTGCGGGAGGGCGAGTTGACGCAGCGGAAAGTCAACCTTGACAGCCACGAGGAGGAGCTTGCCGCGCGGGAGCGAACTTTTGGTGGGGCCCTCAAGGAGGCAAAGGATGCTGCCGCAGCTGCTGAGGCCGCCAAGGAGGAGCTAGAGACGAAGGTGACGTAGCTAGAGGCCGATCTCAAGGCGAGGGATGAAGAACTTGCCGCACCCCAGCGTGAGCGTGAGAAGGACGCCCTCGCCCACGGTGAGCTGCAGGGTCGCCTTGTCGAGAAGGGCAAGGAGCTGAGCGCCGCCAAGGACTCTAGTGCTGATCTTGAGTTGAAGATGGCTACTTTGACCAAGACGCTGGACGGCGCCAGGGAGCAGGAGGCGGCCTTGAAGAAGGAGATCAAGGCCAACGAGGAGCTGCTGGCGAGTGCTGCCGCCACCCAGAACACCCTCAGGGAGACTGTGGAACTCTGGACAGAGGGTCTCGTGAATATCGCCGCAGTCATCGATAGGGAGCTGGAGCAGCTGGGGTTGGAGGACTTTGGGTATTCCTCCGATGAGAACCTCCAGCCCAGCGCCAAGCTCACTTTGTTCTTCAAGGGCGTGGCGACGGCTCTCCAGCGACTCCGGGAAAGGATCCCAAAGCAGCTGGCCGCCGAGTCGCGCACGATCTGCGCGAGAGTTCTGCAAAAGGTGTTGGTGAAGGTGGCCTTCCGCAACCCAGGCCTCAACCTCACCAACGTCCTCAAAAAGCTGCCGGCAGATGCTGATCTGGAAGAGCTCAAGGCCCTTGTCGCACCCATTGTGGACAAGGTGAACGACGTCAAGAGGGTTGACGGCGATCGCGTAGATTAGGCCGCCGTTTCCTCCTTTCCTTGTTGCTGCTAGTCATGTTGCGAGAACAATTTATTAGAGCTGCGACAAGCTATCTTGTAATATAACTTTATTTTGGGTATCGATTGCTATGTTATTTCCTCTACTTGATTCTTTCCTTTGTATGTTTTTGCCCTACGCTTTTAGGGAACTTGTCGGCGCGGGCACCTTTGCCGCGAGCGCTGAGTGCGGAACGTCAGCAGCCTGCTGGCGGTGCCGCTACCGACAAGAAACCTTGTCGTAACTAGTCGCAGCACACTTAAGTTGTTGAGCAGACTCGAAACAAAGTAAGGGCGCAACTAGCTACGAGTTGGTTCCTCCGCGCACAGGTTTTCCATACAAAGCACGGTCGTTCGAGGAAAATAACTAAAAAAAATTAAAACTGATTGCTCAAACTTTGGCAACTTAGCTTTTCTGTTGTTTGCGTCCCGGCAAGGCGAAACTTTCTTGAACGGCGCCTGGTCCACACCATTATCTTCTCCTTCCCCCCGGCAAACTTGTGTGCGAGGGAACCTTATGGCTCGTTATCGCTTACCGGGGGTAGGTGCTGCACAAAATGTCAGATAACACATGCAAAAAATAGGAAGCATGAAATTGACAAGATGTGCAGAGCACATGAGCTTTATTTATGCACGGGGTCTGCGCCCGGCTTGTACAAAGGGTTACATGCAACAGCGGCAAGGCTTGTACAAAAGGTGGTTGCCGGAATAGGTTCCGGCAACCGCGCCTTACGGGTAAAACTTATGAAGATGCTCAATGTTCCAGGAGTTGCTCACCGAAAAGCCATCTTTGGTCTCAAGGCGGACAGCGCCAGGCCTAGTGACTCGTTTAACCCGGTAAGGGCCTTCCCACTTCAGCGTCAACTTGTTGGAATTCTTGGCAGACTGAACGCGCTGAAGAACAAGGTCGCCTTCCTCGAGACTCCTGGCATTAACTTTGCGGCTATGGTAGCGGCGCAAAGCTTGCTGGTATCGAGCAGCTCGTACAGCAGCCTGGAGACGGTCCTCCTCAAGGAGCAGCGCGTCATCTTGTCGCAGCTGCTCTTGCTCAAGCTCATCATATGCGAGCACTCGAGGTGACCCGTATACGAGTTCCATGGGGAGAACAGCCTCTGCTCCATAGACTAGAGCAAAAGGCGTCTGGCCAGTGGCTCGATTTGGCGTCGTCCTGATCGACCAAAGAACCACCGGCAGCTCCTCGATCCAGTTCTTTCCACACTTGTGCAGCCTGTCGAAAGTCCTGGTCTTGAGCCCGCGTAGCACTTCATCATTTGCCCTCTCTGCTTGACCGTTGCTTCTCGGGTGAGCAACAGAAGCGAAGCACACCTTGGCGCCAAGATCTTGGACGTACTGCATGAAGGTGCGGCTCGTGAACGGCATGTCGTTGTCGGTGATGATCCTGTTAGGGACCCCGAAACGGCAAACAATCGACCTAAAGAACTTGACCGCTGACTGTGCTGTCACCTTCCTCACTGCTTCCACTTCCGGCCACTTTGTGAACTTGTTGATTGCAACGTACAAGTACTCAAAGCCCCCGACAGCTCGGGGAAAGGGGCCGAGAATGTCGAGCCCCTAGACCGAAAATGGCCAGGATAAAGGGATCGTCTGGAGGGCTTGAGCTGGCTGGTGTATCTGCTTGGAATGGAACTGGCACGCTTCACACTTGGTTACTTGCGCAGTTGCATCCTGGAGGGCTGTCGGCCAAAAGAAACCTTGCCAGAATGCTTTGTCGGCAAGTGCTCTTGCGCCAATGTGGTGGCCACATATGCCTCCATGTATCTCTGCCAACAGCCTTTGTCCATCTTCCCGGTGAATGCACTTCAATTTCACACCGTTCAATCTTCTTCTGTACAGTGTGCCGTCGACAAACTGGTACATACTTGATTGCCGGGCTACTCTCTCCACTTCTTCTTGCTCTTCGGGAAGTTCTCCTGTCTGAAGGAAACGGACAACTTGTTGTGCCCATGCTGGAGCTTGCGGCTCGACAACAAGGACTAAAGGCACATATGCTGCTGCGGGAACATCCGCTTCTACGGCGAGAACCTGCGACTCATCCGGAGCTTGATGTTCCCCGGCAAGCTTGCCGGAGCAAAACTTGTCGGGAGCGTCTGCTTCAATGGAACAAACCCTAGGGCTTGTCGGAGCAGACTGCTCCACAGCACCCTCGGTGTTGATCTTGGGGACCTTCTTTGCGGCGGCTCCGGGGAGCTCTGCCGGAAAATAGTCACCAGAAACCAACTTTCTCTTCTTGCTCTGTCCAGTTGATGGTGTTACAGATGGTTGAGTCAGTTTGAGCACAAAGATCCCTGGTTCCACAGGTAACTTCAGTGCAGCGCACTTTGATAGGCCATCGGCAATGTCGTTCTGAGCTCTCAGAACATGTTCCATCTGTAGGCCGTCAAAGTGCTCCTCTAACTTTCTCACTTCGTCAACATAAGCTTCCATCAACGGACTCTGATAATCCTTGTTCACTTGGCGGACGACAAGCTGTGAGTCACCCCTGACAATGAGCTTCTTGATTCCAAGGTCTACTGTGATCCTGAGACCGGCAAGCAAACCCTCATACTCTGCAGTATTGTTTGTTGCTTGCTCCTTGGGAAAGTGCATCTGGACTATGTACTTGAGGTGCTCTCCGGTGGGTGCGACAAGTAGCACGCCCGCACCGGCACCTTGCAGCGAGAAGGCACCATCAAAGTACATAAGCCACTCTTTGCTTGCTTCCTTGACGGGGATGCTCGTCTCTGGAATTTCTTCATCCGGTGTTGGCGTCCATTCTGCTATGAATTCTGCCAATGCTCTGCTTTGGATAGTTGAACTGCTTTCAAACTTGAGGCCAAAGCTTGACAGTTCCAGTGCCCACTCGACAATCCTGCCTGTTGCTTCTGGACTCTGCAGTATCCTCTTCAGCGGAAAGCGAGTGACAACCGTGATCTCATGTGCTTGGAAGTAATGGCGTAGCTTTCTCGAGGCCATGAGAAGGCCGAAAAGCAATTTCTGCACACCAGGGTACCTTGATCTAGCCCCCTGCAGAAGGGAACTGACAAAGTAAACTGGGCGCTGCACCTTTTTCTTCCGCACCTCCTCATGTGTCTGCGCAGATCCACCCTTGTCGAGACCAGAGCTTGCCGGTGAAGCCCCCTGCTTGTCGCTGGATGCACTTGCCGCGGTTGCTGGCTCATCATCCGCCTCCCTCTCTGCTACTAACGTAGCACTAACCACTTGATTGGTTGCCGCTATATACAGCAACAACTTCTCTTGTGGCTTAGGTGCGACAAGTATTGGAGTGGAGGACAGGTATCTCTTCAAGTCCTGCAGCGCAGCCTCCGCTTTCGGAGTCCATTTCATTGGACCTGCCTTTTTCAATATTTTGAAAAATGGCAGGGCGCGCTCAGCAGACTTAGAAATAAACCTGCCGAGAGCAGCCACGCAACCGGCAAGCCTTCGTACATCCTTGACGCGCTTTGGTGCTTCAATCTGCTCGATGGCCTTAATCTTGTCGGGGTTGGCTTCAATTCCCCGCTGAGACACGAAGAACCCGAGAAGCTTGCCGGAGGGGACTCCAAACACGCACTTCTCGGGGTTGAGCTTGAGGTTGATCTTGCGCAGATTTGCAAAAGTTTCATCCAAATCTTGAATCAGAGTTGCCCTATCCTTGCTCTTGACCACTATGTCATCCATGTAGGCTTCTACATTTCTGTGTATTTGTGGCTCAAAAGCGTCATGTACAACCCTTGCAAATGTTGAACCAGCATTCTTCAAACCGAAAGGCATCCGTACGAAACAGTACGTGCCACACGGAGTGATGAATGCGGTCTTCTCGTCATCCTCTTCTGCCATGAAGATCTGATGGTATCCTGAGTATGCATCAAGAAATGAAAGCAAGTCACATCCGGCCGTGGAGTCAACAATCTGCTCAATGCGCGGCAAGGGAAATGGGTCTTTGGGACAAGCTTTATTAACATCGGTAAAGTCGATACAAAGCCTCCATTTCCCGTTTGCCTTGCGCACGACAACAGGATTGGCCAACCACGTAGGATGGAGCACTCCTCTGACAAAGCCTGCTGCTTCCAACTTCTTGATCTCTTCTGCAATGAATTCTTGGCGCTCCACTGCTTGTTTCCTGACTTTCTGCTTGACGGGCCGCGCGTGTAGACAGACGGCAAGGTGGTGCTCAATTACTTGTTGGAAATATGCCCTAGAGGCAATAATAAAAGCATTATTATTATATTTCTTTGTTCATGATAATTGTCTTTATTCATGCTATAATTGTGTTATCCAGAAATCGTAATACATGTGTGAATAACAGACACCAACATGTCCCTAGTAAGCCTCTAGTTGACTAGCTCGTTGATCAATAGATAGTCATGGTTTCCTGACTATGGACATTGGATGTCATTGATAACGGGATCACATCATTAGGAGAATGATGTGATGGACAAGACCCAATCCTAAACATAGCACAAGATCGTATAGTTCGTTTGCTAGAGTTTTCCAATGTCAAAGTATCTTTTCCTTAGACCATGAGATCGTGTAACTCCCGGATACCGTAGGAGTGCTTTGGGTATACCAAACGTCACAACGTAACTGGGTGACTATAAAGGTAGACTACGGGTATATCCGAAAGTGTCTGTTGGGTTGACATGGATCAAGACTGGGATTTGTCACTCCGTATGACAGAGAGGTATCATTGGGCCCACTCGGTAATGCATCATCATAATGAGCTCAGAGTGACCAAGTGTCTGGTCACGGGATCATGCATTACGGTACGAGTAAAGTGACTTGCCGGTAACGAGATTGAACGAGGTATTGGGATACCGACGATCGAATCTCGGGCAAGTAACATATCGATTAACAAAGGGAATTGCGTACGGGGTTGATTGAATCCTCGACATCATGGTTCATCCGATGAGATCATCGTGGAGCATGTGGGAGCCAACATGGGTATCCAGATCCCGCTGTTGGTTATTGACCTGAGAGTCGTCTCGGTCATGTCTGCTTGTCTCCCGAACCCGTAGGGTCTACACACTTAAGGTTCGGTGACGCTAGGGTTGTGAAGATATGTATATGCAGTAACCCGAATGTTGTTCGGAGTCTCGGATGAGATCCCGGACGTCACGAGGAGTTCCGGAATGGTCCGGAGGTAAAGAATTATATATAGGAAGTGCAGTTTCGGGCATCGGGACAAGTTTCGGGGTTATCGGTATTGTACCGGGACCACCGGAGGTGTCCCGTGGGCCCACCGGGTGGGGCCACCTGTCCCGGGGGGGCACATGGGCTGTAGGGGGTGCACCTTGGCCTAGATGTGCCAAGGGCACCAGCCCCTATGGGCCCATGCACCTAGGGTTTCCACAAAGGAGGAGTCCAAGTGGTGGAAGGCACCCCTAGGTGCCTTGGGGGGGAGGGAAACCTCCCCTTGGCCGCCGCCCCCCCTAGTAGATGCCATCTACTAGGGCCGGCGCCCCCCTGGCACCCCTATATATAGTGGGGGAGAGGAGGGACTTGACAGACCAGCCCCTGGCGCCTCCCTCTCTCCCCGTTACGTCTCTCCCTCGTAGTATTGGCGAAGCCCTGCTGCTGTGACGCCCTGCATCCACCACCACGCCGTCGTGCTGCTGGATCTTCATCAACCTCTCCTCCCCCCTTGCTGGATCAAGAAGGAGGAGACGTCTCCCGTCCCGTACGTGTGTTGAACGCGGAGGTGCCGTCCGGTCGGCGCTTAGTCATCGGTGATTTGGATCACGTCGAGTACGACTACATCATCACCGTTCTTTTGAACGCTTCCGTGCGCGATCTACAAAGGTATGTAGATGCATCTAATGACTCGTTGCTAGATGAACTCATAGATGGATCTTGGTGAAACCGTAGGAAAATTTTTGTTTTCTGCAACGTTCCCCAACAGTGGCATCATGAGCTAGGTCTATGCGTAGTTCTTCTTGCGCGAGTAGAACACAATTAGTTGTGGGCGTGGATTTGTCAACTTTCTTGCCGTTACTAGTCTTTTCTTGCTTCAGCGGTATTGTGGGATGAAGCGGCCCGGACCAACCTTACACGTACGCTTACGTGAGACCGGTTCCACCGACTAACATGCACTAGTTGCATAAGGTGGCTGGCGGGTGTCTGTCTCTCCTACTTTAGTTGGAGCGGATTCGATGAACAGGGTCCTTATGAAGGGTAAATAGAAGTTGACAAATCACGTTGTGGCTTTAGCGTAGGTAAGAAGACGTTCTTGCTAGAACCCTAATTCAGCCACGTAAAACTTGCAACAA
This sequence comes from Triticum timopheevii, assembly GCA_963921465.1. Lineage (NCBI taxonomy): Eukaryota > Viridiplantae > Streptophyta > Magnoliopsida > Poales > Poaceae > Triticum > Triticum timopheevii. Next base: position 568,795,732 of record OY997268.1, on the reverse strand, counting down.
CAATTAGAGGACGTCTAACTTGTTTTTGCAGCAAGTGGTTTGTGATATGATATGGCCAAAGTTGTGATGAATGATGAATGATCTATATGTGATGTATGAGATGTTCATGCTATTGTAATAGGAATCACGACTTGCATGTCGATGAGTATGACAACCGGTAGGAGCCATAGGAGTTGTCTTTATTCTTTTATATGACCTGCGTGTCATTGAGAAACGCCATGTAAATTACTTTACTTTATTGCTAAACGCGTTAGCCATAGTTAGAAGTAATAGTTGGCGAGCAACTTCATGGAGACACGATGATGGAGATCATGATGATGGAGATCATGGTGTCAAGCCGGTGACAAGATGATCATGGAGCCCCAAGATGGAGATCAAAGGAGCTATGTGATATTGGCCATATCATGTCACGTTTATTATTTGATTGCATGTGATGTTTATCATGTTTTGCATCTTGTTTACTTAGAATGACGGTAGTAAATAAGATGATCCCTCATACTAATTTCAAGAAGTGTTCCCCCTAACTGTGCACCGTTGCGACAGTTCGCTGTTTCAAAACACCACGTGATGATCGGGTGTTTTATTCAGACGTTCACATACAACGGGTGTAAGACAGATTTACACATGCAAACACTTAGGTTGACTTGACGAGCCTAGCATGTACAGACATGGCCTCGGAACACAGAAGACCGAAAGGTCGAGCATGAGTCGTATAGAAGATACGATCAACATGAAGATGTTCACCGATGTTAACTAGTCCGTCTCACGTGATGATCAGACATGGTCTAGTTAACTCGGATCATGTAATACTTAGATGACTGGAGGGATGTCTAATCTAAGTGGGAGTTCACTAATAATTTGATTAGTTGAACTTAATTATCATGAACTTAGTCTAAATTTTTTACAATATGTCTTGTAGATCAAATGGCCAACGTAGTCCTCAACTTCAATGCGTTCCTAGAGAAAACTAAGCTGAAAGACGATGGCAGCAACTATACGGACTGGGTCCGGAACCTGAGGATCATCCTCATAGCTGCCAAGAAAGATTATGTCCTACAAGCACCGCTTGGTGATGCACCCGTTCTCCCTGCAGAACAAGATGTTATGAACGCTTGGCAGGCACGTACCGATGACTACTCCCTCGTTTAGTGCGGCATGCTTTACAGTTTAGAGCCGGGGCTCCAAAAGCGTTTTGAGAGACACGGAGCATATGAGATGTTCGAAGAGCTGAAAATGGTTTTCCAAGCTCATGCCCGGGTCGAGAGATATCAAGTCTCCGACAAGTTCTTCGGCTGTAAGATGGAGGAAAACAGTTCTGTCAGTGAGCACATACTCACTATGTCTGGGTTGCATAACCGCTTGACTCAGCTGGGAGTTAATCTCCCGGATGATGCGGTCATTGACAGAATCCTCCAGTCGCTTCCACCAAGCTACAAGAGCTTTGTGATGAACTTCAATATGCAGGGGATGGAAAAGACCATTCCTGAAGTATTTGCTATGCTGAAATCAGCAGAGGTAGAAGTACGGAAGGAACATCAAGTGTTGATGGTCAATAAAACCACTAAGTTCAAGAAAGGCAAGGGTAAAAAGAACTTCAATAAGGACGGCAAGGAGGTTGCCGCGCCCGGCAAGCAAGCTGCCGGGAAGAAGCCAAAGAATGGACCCAAGCCCGAGACTAAGTGCTTTTATTGCAAGGGAAGCGGTCACTGGAAGCGGAACTGCCCTAAGTACTTAGCGGATAAGAAGGCCGGCAAAACAAAAGGTATATGTGATATACATGTAATTGATGTGTACCTTACTAGTGCCCGTAGTAGCTCCTGGGTATTTGATAGCGGTGCAGGTGCTCACATTTGTAACTCAAAGCAGGGGCTGCGGAATAAGCGGAAACTGGCAAAGGACGAGGTGACGATGCGCGTCGGGAATGGTTCCAAGGTCAATGTGATCGCCGTCGGCATGCTGCCTTTGCATCTCCCTTCGGGATTAGTTTTAAACCTTAATAATTGTTATTTAGTGCCAGCTTTGAGCATGAACATTGTATCGGGATCTCGTTTAATTCGAGATGGCTACTCATTTAAATCCGAGAATAATGGTTGTTCTATTTATATGAGAGATATGTTTTATGGTCATGCTCCTATGGTGAATGGTTTATTCTTTATGAATCTCGAACGTGATGCTACACATGTTCACAATGTGAGTACCAAAAGAAGTAAGGTTGATAATGATAGTCCCACATACTTGTGGCACTGCCGCCTTGGTCACATAGGTGTCAAACGCATGAAGAAGCTCCATGCAGATGGACTTTTAGAGTCTCTTGATTATGAATCATTTGACACGTGCGAACCATGCCTTATGGGAAAAATGACCAAGACTCCGTTCTTAGGAACAATGGAGCGAGCAACCAACCTATTGGAAATCATACATACTGATGTGTGCGGTCCAATGAGTGTTGAGGCTCGCGGTGGCTATCATTATGTTCTCACCCTCACTGATGATTTAAGTAGGTATGGGTATATCTACTTAATGAAACACAAGTCTGAAACCTTTGAAAAGTTCAAGGAATTTCAGAGTGAGGTTGAAAATCAACGTGATAGGAAAATCAAGTTTCTACGATCAGATCGTGGAGGAGAATACTTGAGTCATGAGTTTGGCACACACTTAAGAAAATGTGGAATAGTTTCACAACTCACGCCGCCTGGAACACCTCAGCGTAACGGTGTGTCCGAACGTCGTAATCGCACTCTGCTGGATATGGTGCGATCTATGATGTCTCTTACCGATTTACCGCTATCTTTTTGGGCTATGCTTTAGAGACTGCCGCATTCACTTTAAATAGGGCTCCGTCGAAATCCGTTGAGACGACACCATATGAATTATGGTTTGGGAAGAAACCTAAGCTGTCGTTTCTAAAAGTTTGGGGATGCGATGCTTATGTCAAGAAACTTCAACCTGAAAAGCTCGAACCCAAGTCGGAAAAATGCATCTTCATAGGATACCCAAAAGAAACTATTGGGTACACCTTCTACCTCAGATCCGAAGGCAATATCTTTGTTGCCAAGAATGGGTCCTTTCTAGAGAAAGAGTTTCTCTCGAAAGAAGTAAGTGGGAGGAAAGTAGAGCTTGATGAAGTATTACCTCTTGAACCGGAAAATGGCGCAACTCAAGAAAATGTTCCTGAGGTGCCTGCACCGACTAGAGAGGAAGTTAATGATAATGATCAAGATACTTCTAATCAAGCCCCTACTGAAATTCGAAGGTCCACAAGGACACGTTCCGCACCAGAGTGGTACGGCAACCCTGTCTTGGAAATCATGTTGTTAGACAACAGTGAACCTTCGAGCTATGAAGAAGCGATGGCGGGCCCGGATTCCGACAAATGGCTAGAAGCCATGAAATCCGAGATAGGATCCATGTATGAAAACGAAGTATGGACTTTGACTGACTTGCCTGTTGAATGGCGAGCCATAGAAAATAAATAGATCTTTAAGAAGAAGACAGACGCGGATGGTAATGTGACCATCTATAAAGCTCGGCTTGTCGCTAAGGGTTATCGACAAGTTCAAGGGGTTGACTACGATGAGACTTTCTCACCGGTAGCGAAGCTGAAGTCCGTCCGAATCATGTTAGCAATTGCCGCATTCTACGATTATGAAATATGGCAAATGGACATCAAAACAGCATTCCTTAATGGTTTCCTTAAGGAAGAATTGTATATGATGCAGCCGGAAGGTTTTGTCGATCCTAAGAATGTTGACAAGGTGTGCAAGCTCCAGCGCTCGATTTATGGGCTTGTGCAAGCATCTCTGAGTTGGAAAATTCGCTTTGATGAGATGATCAAAGCGTTTGGGTTTACGCAGACTTATGGAGAAGCCTGCGTTTACAAGAAAGTGAGTGGGAGCTCTGTAGCATTTCTCATACTATATGTAGATGACATACTTTTGATGGGAAATGATATAGAACTCTTGGACAGCATCAAGGCCTATTTGAATAAGAGTTTTTCAATGAAGGACCTTGGAGAAGCTGCTTATATATTAGGCATCAAAATCTATAGAGATAGATCGAGACGCCTCATAGGTCTTTCACAAAGCACATACCTTGATAAGATATTGAAGAAGTTCAATATGGATCAATCCAAGAAGGGGTTCTTGCCTGTGTTACAAGGTATGAAATTGAGCTCAGCTCAATGTCTGACCACGGCAGAAGATATAGAAAAGATGAGCGTCATCCCCTATGCATCAGCCATAGGTTCTATTATGTATGCCATGCTGTGTACCAGACCTGATGTAAACCTTGCCGTCAGTTTGGTAGGAAGGTACCAAAGTAATCCCGGCAAGGAGCACTGGACAGCGGTCAAGAATATCCTGAAGTACCTGAAAAGGACTAAGGAAATGTTTCTCGTTTATGGAGGTGACGAAGAGCTCGTCGTAAAGGGTTACGTCGACGCTAGGTTCAACACAGATCTGGATGACTCTAAGTCACAAACCGGATACATGTATATTTTGAATGGTGGGGCAGTAAGCTGGTGTAGTTGCAAGCAAAGCGTCGTGGCGGGATCTACATGTGAAGCGGAATACATGGCGGCCTCGGAGGCAGCACATGAAGCAATATGGGTGAAGGAGTTCATCACCGACCTAGGAGTCATACCCAATGCGTCGGGGCCGATCAAGCTCTTCTGTGACAACACTGGAGCTATTGCACATGCCAAGGAGCCCAGGTTTCACAAGAAGACAAGGCACATCAAGCGTCGCTTCAACTCCATTCGTGAAAATGTTCAAGATGGAGACATAGAGATTTGTAAAATACATACGGACCTGAATGTAGCAGATCCGTTGACTAAACCTCTCCCTATAGCAAAACAAGATCAACACCAGAATTCCATGGGTGTTCGATTCATCACAATGTAACTAGATTATTGACTCTAGTGCAAGTGGGAGACTGTTGGAAATATGCCCTAGAGGCAATAATAAAAGCATTATTATTATATTTCTTTGTTCATGATAATTGTCTTTATTCATGCTATAATTGTGTTATCCAGAAATCGTAATACATGTGTGAATAACAGACACCAACATGTCCCTAGTAAGCCTCTAGTTGACTAGCTCGTTGATCAATAGATAGTCATGGTTTCCTGACTATGGACATTGGATGTCATTGATAACGGGATCACATCATTAGGAGAATGATGTGATGGACAAGACCCAATCCTAAACATAGCACAAGATCGTATAGTTCGTTTGCTAGAGTTTTCCAATGTCAAAGTATCTTTTCCATAGACCATGAGATCGTGTAACTCCCGGATACCGTAGGAGTGCTTTGGGTATACCAAACGTCACAACGTAACTGGGTGACTATAAAGGTAGACTACGGGTATCTCCGAAAGTGTCTGTTGGGTTGACATGGATCAAGACTGGGATTTGTCACTCCGTATGACAGAGAGGTATCACTGGGCCCACTCGGTAATGCATCATCATAATGAGCTCAGAGTGACCAAGTGTCTGGTCACGGGATCATGCATTACGGTACGAGTAAAGTGACTTGCCGGTAACGAGATTGAACGAGGTATTGGGATACCGACGATCGAATCTCGGGCAAGTAACATATCGATTGACAAAGGGAATTGCGTACGGGGTTGATTGAATCCTCGACATCGTGGTTCATCCGATGAGATCATCGTGGAGCATGTGGGAGCCAACATGGGTATCCAGATCCTGCTGTTGGTTATTGGCCTGAGAGTCGTCTCGGTCATGTCTGCTTGTCTCCCGAACCCGTAGGGTCTACACACTTAAGGTTCGGTGACGCTAGGGTTGTGAAGATATGTATATGCAGTAACCCGAATGTTGTTCGGGGTCCCAGATGAGATCCCGGACGTCACGAGGAGTTCCGGAATGGTCCGGAGGTAAAGAATTATATATAGGAAGTGCAGTTTCGGGCATCGGGACAAGTTTCGGGGTTATCGGTATTGTACCGGGACCACCGGAGGGGTCCCGTGGGCCCACCGGGTGGGGCCACCTGTCCCGGGGGGCCACATGGGCTGTAGGGGGTGCGCCTTGGCCTAGATGGGCCAAGGGCACCAGCCCCTATGGGCCCATGCGCCTAGGGTTTCCACAAAGGAGGAGTCCAAGTGGTGGAAGGCACCCCTAGGTGCCTTGGGGGGGGGAGGGAAACCTCCCCTTGGCCGCCGCCCCCCCTAGTAGATGCCATCTACTAGGGCCGGCGCCCCCCTGGCACCCCTATATATAGTGGGGGAGAGGAGGGACTTGACAGACCAGCCCCTGGCGCCTCCCTCTCTCCCCGTTACGTCTCTCCCTCGTAGTATTGGCGAAGCCCTGCTACTATGATGCCCTGCATCCACCACCACGCCGTCGTGCTGCTGGATCTTCATCAACCTCTCCTCCCCCCTTGCTGGATCAAGAAGGAGGAGACGTCTCCTGTCCCGTACGTGTGTTGAACGCGGAGGTGCCGTCCGTTCGGAGCTTAGTCATTGGTGATTTGGATCACGTCGAGTACGACTACATCATCACCGTTCTTTTGAACACTTCCGTGCACGATCTACAAAGGTATGTAGATGCATCTAATGACTCGTTGCTAGATGAACTCATAGATGGATCTTGGTGAAACCGTAGGAAAATTTTTGTTTTCTGCAATGTTCCCCAACATTACTTTCCTGGGAACACCGGGGATGTCAGACGGTTGCCATGCAAACACGTCGACGTTCGCCCGCAGGAAAGCAACAAGCGCGCTTTCCTATTTAGGGTCGAGAGTGGCACTGATGGTGAAGGTACCACCAGTGCCGTCCTCCTTGGCGGGCACCTTCTTGGTCTCTGGCGAAGCTGCCATTGCCTTCTTACACTTGCCGGTGGAGCTCGATGGTGCGTCCTCGACGGTAGGGCAGCACTCCGAGGAGGTGCGCTTGCCAGAGTGGGCATCAGAACTCTTGCAGGACTTAGTCTTCTTCTTCCCTCCGGGAGCTTCAGCGGCAAGTGACTTGCGTTCTACTGCGGCTGCTGCGTCCCGGTAAATCTTGTCGGCGCAGATAAGACAATCTTTCTTGTCGCCAGGGACAGAGATGACACTTATCGGGCCTGGCATCTTGAGCACGTTCTATGCATAGTGAGAGGCTGCCATGAATTTGGCGAGTGCTGGACGGCCGAGTATCCCATTCTAAGGCAATGGAAAATCAGCAATGTCAAAAGTGACCCTCTCAGTCCTGAAGTTCAACTCACTGCCAAATGTTACCGGCAACGTGATCTTTCCCTTCGGCTTGCTCCTTCCCGGGTTGATTCCTTGGAATGTGCCGGTCTCTTCGAGCTCGCTGTCAGGGATCTGGAGTTTCTGGAGTACCGCGGAGGAGATCAAGTTCAAGCCGGCCCCGCCGTCAACTAGCATCTTAGTGACCTTGAGGTTGCGGATATTTGGTGAGACCAACATCGGCAAGCACCCGACCGCAGATACGCGATCAGGGTGGTCCTCAATATCAAAGATGATAGGCGTGCTGGACCATTTCAGAGGCTTGCGTGACTCGACGGGTGGTTCCGCCGCATTGACTTCCCTCACCCACTGTTTGAGCTGGCGGTGTGAAGTATGCAGAGAAGCACCGCCGTCAACGCAAAGGACCTTTGTGGCTTTCTGGAACTCCTGCTCATCGGCCTCGTCATCATCCATATCTTCATCGTCGTCTTCATCTTCGTCCTTGTCGCGGCCGCGGGGAGGTTTGTCTCCTTGCCGCTGCTTGGCCTTGCCGCGGCGTCCTCCCCGGCCGGGGCGCTTCTTGCCAGATCCTCCAGTACCTTCCTGTTCCTTCTCCTTGTCGCGTCGCTCGTACTCAGCCTTCTGCTGCTCGACAAGCTGCTCGACCTTCTTGCAGCTCTGGAGATCATGGCCCTTGGTGTGGTGGATCTTGCAGTACTGCTTGTCGGAGCCGTCCTTCTTGTCGGCGGCCGCCACAGCTTCGGCTTCCTTGGCGACACCTCCGTTGCCGGACTGCTCAACGACTAGCACATCTTTGCCCTTCTTTTTCCTGTTGTTCCGCCGCCGGTTTTTCCTTGCCGGGGCAGCATCATCGCTGTCAGATCCTCCTGCTCCTGCATTCTCTCCGGGGAGTTTCCTCCCCTCCTTAGCACGTGCACACTTGTCAGCCAGGGCATATAGCTCACTGACGTCTCTAATCTTGCACATCGCCATCTCCTCCCGCATCCTGCGGTTTCGCACGTTCTGATGGAACGCGCTGATGACCGCGGCAGGGTGGACATCTGGGATGTTGCGCTGCACCTGGCTGAATCGTTGAATATACTTGCGCAGGGGCTCTCCTTCCTTCTGGGCGAGCAGATGAAGATCGCTCTCTTGGCCATGAGGCTTGTGGCCGCCTGTAAAGGCGCCGACAAACTGATGGCATAGATCCGCCCATGAGGATATGGAGTTGTCTGGCAAGTGCATGAGCCAGGATCTGACATTGGGCTTGAGTACCAGCGGGAAGTAGTTGGCAAGGATCTTGTCGTCGCGTCCCCCGGCAGCTTGCACCGCGATGGTGTAAATGCTGAGGAACTCCGACGGATGCAACTTGCTGTCGTACTTCTCTGGTACGTCTGGCTTGAAGTTCTTTGTGCTGGGCCACTGGACTTGCCGCAGCTCACGAGTGAACGCAGGGCATCCTACCGCGTACGGCAAGTTGCCTGGTTCCCCTGGCGCATGCATGTCGACAGTGGGCCCAGCGCGCAGGTCTGATTTACGCCGCGCTTCTCTTCGACGCTCGATGCGAGTACGAGCGTCTTCTTGCTGCCGTTCGTCAAGAACTTGGCGCTGATCGCGACGAGCTCGTGGATCTGACGACGCGGTGGAGTCGATGTCGAGGTTGACCCGGCGAGTCGGCGATCTTGGCCTTTGGGGCAGAGAGTGCACGGTGGTTGCACCCCCACTGGTCTTGTCGCCACCGGCTTGCGCCTGGCAATCTTGTCGCGGCTGCGATGTAGCCGGCTGGCGTGGAGTGTCGCCGTTGGCGAAGCCGATGAGACTCTGAATGGTGGCCCTCCAATCATCGATCTTGTCTGACGTTGGAGGGTAGTCCAGGAGCAGTTGAGCTCGTGCCAAAGCTTCTGCTGGAGTCTTGGGTGGCGGTGGCGAACGGTGCGAGGAGCGGGATATGCTCGAACTTCTAACTATGTTGGAAGGAGCAGCATCCCGTCCGGGCGACCGTGCCTTGCCTGTGCCAGCATGTTGGCGCGCATGCTGGTCTTGAGCATCTCGAGATCCACCAGCTCGATCTCGGTCCAACGAACGTATGGTACCGCGAGTACCATGACGCTGTTGGTCCCGCACCTCCTGAGATGGGCGCGGTGCATGCACGGACGCCGAGGTCTGTGCGGCCTTGTCCTTGGACCTGGCAGCACCGTGAGCTCCCTCGTAGGCGCCCGTTCCTCCGCCTGCGTCAATCCCACCACCCATTTGCCCCGGTGGCGGTGGGATCGATGTGGACGGAGCAGCCACCTCCGAAGCCTTCTTCTTCGGTGGCATGTCGATGAAGATGATGAAGAAGATGAAGATCTAGCTCGCGCGAACGCCGGATCGGGTTCACACAATCTCGACGCCCCCTACCTGGCGCGCCATTAGATGTCGTGGGAACGAACACCTACGGGACCGGAGCCCCTTTCGGTTCGGCGGGGGGCAGAGATCGCGCGAAGAGCGAATCGAGGCGAGGCACGCGAGCGGTTTTACCCAGCTTCGGAGCTCTCCGGAGAGATAATACTCCTACTGCTGCTTTGTGATTGTATTGTGTTCTTGCTCGAGAGCGATGAGCGCTACAGTACACTAGCTGTGAGACCGAGCGTGAGTGTTTCTGGTTTCCAACCCCCCCTACGTTGCGCATGGGCCTCCTTTTATATGCTCAAGGGGTCACCGACAGGTGGCAACGCATGCAAGGGTAAAAATGTAAAAGAACTGCGGTTGGTACACCTACTTGTACAGTGTATCCTACCTAACTCTGACGGCAGGGGACAAGGGCATTGAATGCCCGTCTGTGTCGCCCAAACAGTGCAGAAAAGGGACCGTCAGGGGCGCCACCGCTTGCCACGATGGCTATCTTGTCAGCGCCGCTTGCCACCTCGCACCGCTAGCTACACAGCCTCTCGCCACGCGCGCCTGGAAAGGCCCCAGGGCGACACGTTGGTGGATGCGCTGGAGCGTGGGTACAGAGAGGTAGCTCGCCGCGGCAAGCGCCTTTCCGTGGTCGTTGTCTTGCCGCGCCCGGAAGCTTGTCGCTCACCGGGCCTTGCTGGGACGCGAGGCGCGTCGCGGCAAGTTCCTTGAGATGCCTTGGTTGGCCTTCCCGGCAAGCTCCTCTTGCCGGGGTCTTGTCTCCTTATGCCTCGGTTGGCCTTCCCGGCAAGCTCCTCTTGCCGGGGTTTTGTCTCCTTAGCTTGAATACTTTGTTCTTGAATTGCTCCAAAGGGAACCACGGAGGACCCTGGCGGTCGCCCGGCAAGCCTTGCCGCGGGGTGCTGCGACTGCCCGTGCACAAGTTCGGGATACTAGGGTACCCCTACTCTAGTACACCGACACACATCATTTGCTCTGATGCATATAACCAAGATACATGTAACTCATTGCTTGCTCTGACATGCTTATGCTTTCACACACTCTTTTATCTATCTTCACGTGATTGCATACATGTAGGGGGAGCTAATGCATGTTGCATGTTCTTCCAAAGCTTTAGTTGTTATACTTCATATCTTTATCTAAAGCTTTGATGTATGTTGTCATCAATTACCAAAAAGGGGGAGATTGAAAGCACAAGTGCTCCTTGGGTGATTTTGGTAATGAATGTCAACATATCTCTTGTTGTACTAATACTTCTACCTAGTATATTTCAGATGAGTTCAACATTGGAGTGGCAGGACAAGAGGATGTGGAACCCCTTCAAGATGCTAAGGACAAACATTAACAAAATCTCAAGACTCTACATTTTCATTTTAGTGATCCAAGATCACATTGAGTCCATAGGAAAGCCAATACTTTTAAAAGGGGATGAGTAGTTGCTTAATGGCTTGCTTGCTCAAAGTGCTTAGTGATATGCTCCAGAGCCCTCAATCACTTTCTCATTTCTACATACGTCCTAAAACCTAAAGTCAAACTCGGCTCCACCGATTTGATCTATCTGGCACCACCAAGTTCACTTGACATAGCCACTGCCACAAACCCTAATCAGTTTGGTCTCGCCGAGATGGTCTTGCAAACTCTCTGTTACCTATAGCGGTTATTTTGGTCTCACCGAGATACGCAGTCGGTCCCATCTAGTTTGCTTGACCAAGTCTCTGTTTGCTTGTTGTTGAAACCGGTCTCACCGAGTCCATGCAATCAGTCTCACCAAGATAAGGTTTTGCCCTAACCGAGGCACATCGGTCGCAACGAGTTGACCTTGTCGGTCCCACCAAAATGCCTAACGTTCACATTTTGAACCAAGTCGTCTGACCGAATTTAACCATTCGGTCCCACCGAGTTTGGGAATTTGTGTGTAACGGTTAGATTTTGTGTGGAGGCTATATATACCCCTCCACAATATTCTCCATTTGTGAGAGAGCCATCAGAATGTGCCTACACTTCCACTACTCATTTTCTGAGAGAGAACCACCTACTCATGTGTTGAGACCAAGACATTCCAATCCAACCACAAGACTCTTGATCTCTAGCCTTCCCCAATTTGCTTTCCACTCAAATCATCTTTCCACCATAGCCAAATCTGTGAGAGAGAGTTGAGTGTTGGGGAGACTATCATTAGAAGCACAAGAGTAGGTAGTTCATCATCAACACACCATCTATTACCTTTTGGAGAGTGGTGTCTCCTAGATTGGTTAGGTGTCCCTTGGGAGCCTCCGTCAAGATTGTGGAGTTGAACCAAGGAGTTTGTAAGGGCAAGGAGATCGCTTACTTCATGAAGATCTACCCAAGTGAGGCAAGTCCTTCATCGGCGATGGCCATGGTGGGATAGACAAGGTTGCTTCTTCGTGGAACCTCCATGGGTGGAGCCCTCCGAGGACTCGCGCAGCCATTACCCTTCGTCGGTTGAAGTCTCCACCAACGTGGATGTACGATAGCACCACCTATCGGAACCACGCCAAAAATCTCCATGTCTCCAATTGTGTTTGCATACTCCAATCCCATCCCTTTACTTTCTTGCAAGTTGAATGCTTTACTTTCCGCTTCTCATATACTCTTTGCATGCTTGCTTGAATTGTATAGTGAATGCTCAAAATTGTGCTAATTTTCAACCTCAACTTGGAAAACCTAAAAACTGTTATCTTTAACTATTGAGGGTCTAATCACCCACCCCCCCCCCTCTACACACCTCTTCTCGATCCATTCAGGTGCTTAGTTTTGGGTTCAATCATGCGGTATCCATACCCAGTGACCTAGTAGGGGTAGCGGGGCACGTATTGTATTGTTTCCATCAAGGATAAAAAGATGGGGCTTTCATCATATTGCTTGACTTTATCCCTCTACATTAGGTCATCTTACTTAAGGCGTTACTCCGTTCTTTATGAACTTAATACTCTAGATGCATGCTTGATAGCGGTCGATGTGTGGAGTAATAGTAGTAGAAGCAGGCAGGAGTCGGTCTATTTGACACAGACGTGATGCCTATATGAATAATCATTGCCTTGATGTCAGGACCCCGACTCAATGCCACATCGATCTAGCATGTAACACCTCATATCACTTTGCGTCCTCACGCACAGTATTCCCACGGGTGTCGCCTTACCTTTGCCCGGGACCGTTTGCGCCTTTTGGCACACGTATATGATAGTGTCGCTAGCATCCATATGATAAGGAGCCCGGGCTGACATGACTAGTCGTAAACCCAAAGTGGCACAAACTTACAGGGACAGGCATCCATGACCCAGCATCGAACGTGTCGGTCATCAGCGAGTGAATCCAGGCTGTAGCACTGGGCTAGCAGGACTCCGGTGAACCGGGTTGTAGCGGGCTAACAGGACTCCGGTATTCATCGCGTGACATTTCCCCGAAGGGACAGACACAGGAACGAAGAAGGATACATGCCGGCCAGCCTAAGTGTTCCGGAGCAGTAGCAAGCTACCATGGCTCGGTGGAAACACTAGGAGACATTTCCCGGTAAGAGAGGCTACTAAGGATAAACAACTAGATAGTCAGATCCCACACATACCAAGCATTTCAATAACATTCACACAATATGCTCGATATGTGCAAATACAACATGGCATCACAACATGACTCTACGACTCAAGTATTTATTCATTAGGCTCCGAGGAGCGAGATATTACAAACATGGGTCTCACGACCCAACATTCAGAGCATACAAGTCAAGCACAAGCAGAAGCTTAACATGTCTGAGTACAGACATCTACAAATGAAAAAGGCTAAGAAGCCTGACTATCTACCAGATCCTGCCGGGGCACAAGATCGTAGCTGAGGTAACAAGCTAAACGTCGAAGTCCACGCGGAACTACTAACGAGACCGAAGTCTCTCTGCAAAAACATAAAATAGGCAAACGTGAGTACAAATGTACCCAGCAAGACTTACATCAGAACTAACTACATATGCATCATTATCAACAAAGAGGATGATGGGGTTTAACTGCAGCAAGCCAGCTTTGACTCGGTGGCTATCCTGAACTACGACTGCAAGTAACTCTTTTGAGGTGGCGCACACGAGTCCACATATTCACCAACCAATACACCACTATGGATCCACTCCCGTCTCCCTACGAGAACGCCATCCATAGCACTCACGCTTATCTTGCGCATTTTAAAGTATCCACTTTCACTTGTCTATGAACTGTACAAGCAAACCCAGAAGTCCTTTACCGCGGACACGGCTATTCGAATAGATGATGTTAACCCTGCAGGGGTGTACTTCTTCACACACGCTCTCACCACTTACCGCCGTTTACAAGACATGTACTCGGCAACCTTCAAGCGGAAGCCCAATGAGGGTGTCGGCCACGACCTACCTAAACACTCAAGTCTCTAGTCCAGGTTTATCGCCTATTCGGGTTCCATCCGCGAGGAGATCCGGCCGGAGTTTCGCTCACAGCCCCAAACGATGTGTGCAGGGTTCCCGAGACACCAAACGGGTGCCCAGTACACCGTGCCACGTGCCTACCGCATCACAGCCCAACCCTCTGGTCAGCGCTGTGCATGGCCTCCAGCATACTACAAACACCAGAAACTACTTGCAACTCCTAGACAGAGGACAAGGGTGATTAAGAAGCCGAGAGGGTCCATTGGTTTCGGGCCCAATGCATAGTAGTAGCTGAATCATGGATCACAAACACAGAACTCAGTTCCTGAGGACGGCTGCAATGAGACAACCCACCATGTACTCCTACATGGCCTCTCACCGCTACCTTTACCAAATCGTGTTCACACTCTTTGCTCACACACACAGTAGGACATGTTCACACACCTCTGATTCATCCTCGATGAATCAGACCCGACTCAACTCTAAGCAGTAGCAGGCATGACAAACAAGCATGTATGAGTAGGCACAAGAGGGCTCAAACAACTCCTACTCATGCTAGTGGGTTTCATCTATTTACTGTGGAATGACAGGTCATGCAAAGGATAAAGGGGTTCAGCTACCGCAGCAAGTAACAGATGAATTGTTGTTGTCCTAATGCAGTAAAAGAGAGCAGGAGCGAGAGAGTGGGATTGTATCAAATGAACAAGGGGGCTTTGCTTGCCTGGCACTTCTGGAGATAATATAGTTCTTCATCGGTGTCATCGAACTCATCGTCGAACGTCGTCTACTGAGAGGGGGCAATCACCGGCAAACGAGAGGGAACACAATCAATGCAATGCACAATATGATGCATGATCATGACATGGCAAAATGTGTGTATTGGGCTAATGCAACTAAAACCAGATGGGTTTGAGTCATTTTGAACCAATGGTTCAACCCCAAACTCATCTTATGAATTAAAATAGTGCTTATCATGTTTTGAACTAAACAGCAAGGTTAAGTTGTTTAAACATGCATGAAAACAGTACATATGGATAGAATGGATTTTTCTGATCATTTTTCATATATAAATTATTTCATTCTGAGTTATGGTTGAATTTCTATGAATTTTAGAAGTTAGCACTATTTTCTGGAATTTCCTGTAAAAGAATAAATCCAGACTTGACATAGGTGTGACGTCAGCAGGTCAACTGGGTCGGCCAGGTCAAACTTGACTTGTGGGACCCATGCGTCAGTGTCTCTGGCTGGTTTGGGTGTATGACAGGTGGGACCGGTCAACGTTGACTAGACCAAAGTCAAAGCTGACACGTGGGGTCCACACAGATTAGCACTAATCTAAACAGGAGTTAGACTAAACTAACTGGGCTCGGGGACCCACATGTCATCGGCGCATACACTAACTAAACGAGTTTAGCGCCTAAGCTAATGGCGCCACGTCAACTGCCGGCGTTTAATCGCCGGCGACCTCAGATCGCGGCGGCGTCCGCGGCGGGATTGCGCTACAGGCCACGGTTTGGGGCGTGGGGAGCATCTACGGGGAGCTGGCGGAGTGGCGCATCCAGTGGTGGAGGCGCCTGGAGCGGGGGTGGCCGGAGTTGACGGCGACGAGCATTTCCGCGGCGGCCGGAGTTCGGCCGGGTGCGGGGACGCGGCTGCAGCGCTCGAGAGAGCGAGTTGGGGTGCGGGTTGGGTTCCTGGCGATGCGCTGAGCACGGCTATGTGCTCGGTTGCAGCTATAAGTGATAGTGGCCACGGCGGCGACATGGCCGGCGGAGCCGAGCTCTCGGGTTCGATGGGAACGGCGGCTAGAGAGGGAAATAGAGCACGGGGAGAAGGGGGAAAGGTGGTGGAGCTCACATGGATTCCAATGGAGGGATCAGCAGGCTCGGGGAGGAGTCGGAGCAAGCGGGGCAGCAAGGGGGATCTCCGGCGGCCGACGGCATGGATGAGGATGATGGCGTCGCTTCGGGCATCCCGCGAGCGCGTGCTTCGTCTTGGGGCTCCATGGCGTCGAGGCGGAGCCTCTGAACAGCACGGAGGGGCGAGGGAGAGGCGATGGACACGGCAACGACGAGCGGCGGCGACAGCTCCGCTCGACTTTGGGAGAGAGAGCGAGAGAGAGCGAGGCGGGGAGAGAGGGGAGAGGTCGAGGGGGGTCCACGGGGTCTGCGTGGCAACGCCAGAGGCGCCCAGGCCCTCGGCGGCAAGTAGGAGGTGGCACACGGCGGTGCGCGCGCGTCGGGCACGCGCCCGTCCTCCTGGCAAAGGAGAAAGACGACAGGGGAGGAGGCGGTGGTGGGCTGGGCCGGCACAGCGCCAGGCCAGATGGGCTGCACAATAGGTAGGTCCAGGTAACTTCTCTCTCTCTTTTATTTGTTTCAGTTTTCTATTTTTCTTCCTCTGTTTTGATTTAGTTTAGCAACTAAATCATTTTAATAAATTTTGTAGGTTATTATATGGCTTGCTAAAATATATACTAAGCCACTCACAAACTTCCAGAATTATTGGAGTCATATTTAATATATATTAAATATAAATCCAAAGCAAATAGTTATTGGATTAATTCAAATGGCCAAAATAAATATTTCTGTGACTCCAAAAATATTGGTTTGAATTTTACCTCTTACCAATATTTCTATAGAATAACCGGAACATTTTCTTGGACTCATTTGAGAAGATTTAATTGTTGGTTATTTTTAGAGGTTTTCTGAGGCTTTTGAAAATTCCTCAATTCAAGTTTCATAAAATTTAAACATGATGCATGGATGCTTATGCAAAGACAGACAAGGTCTAAGCTAGGGCTGTGACACTTGAATATCGTCATAACTTTGAGCTTTTCTGTCAATTTATCGACAACAATTTGTTCACCCACCGTATTCTTTGTGTCGGTGGGAAACGACACCTATGGGATCGCTGGAATCCCTTCTATGGTTGCGGGGCGCGGGGATCGTGAGAAGAGCAGGTCTAGCAGACGACACAAAGGGGGATTTACCCGCGTTTGGGCCGCAAAGATGCGTAAAACCCTACGATCCTGCTTTGGTGGATGTATTAGTGTTCTTGAGCTCTCGAACTAGCTCTAGGTGTTGCGAGGTTCGAAAGAGCCGAATCCTTTCTCCATGTGCCATGGGCCTCCTTTTATAGACGAAAGGGGCTGCCACAGTGGCACACAGGAGGTGTAAAGTGCTACAGCGTTGCGAGCTCATCGCCGGTATTACAGGACAAAGCACATTTAATGCGAGGCTTAGGTGTCCCTTCGCTTTATCGGGGACGAGGGCGAGGCCCGTCCCGTCCGTCGCCGCTCCTCCTCGCTTCGACACGCGCCCTAGCCAGCGATGCATGTGGTGCCATGTAGGCAGGCAGGCAGCTAAGGTGGCGCGGTGGTGGAGCCTCCACGAAGGGTTGCATGTTGCCACGCAGGTGCCTGCCCAGCTGGCTGGGTCGGCAGCTGCATGCGAACGGCGGTGAAGGATTGGCTGGTGCGGGCCTGGCAGTGGCCCTGCCGGTGCGCTTGGCAAGGGTCTTGTCGGGTGGCCCGGCAAGGGTCTTCTTGTGGTGCGATGGCGTCCCCGGCAAGGATCTTGCCGGGGGTCTTGTGGGTTTCTTTGGTGAGGATAGTTGCCTTCCTATCCTCATTTGATCTTGAGCATTCTATGTCTTCACAAAGATCTGCATGCCACCACGGAGGTGCCTCCCGAGCCCTGTCCCAACGCATTTTTCTAGCGTTGGTGGGCTCAAAGGTGGCTCGCTCGGCTAGTGGGGGCGGTCTCGCCCGCAAGGGTCTTGCCGGGGCCGCTGAGGCTCCCTCGGCAAGGGTCCTTGCCGGGGGAACCTGCTCCATCCATCTGATCTTCGTGGCCTTGGTTCTTGTCGTTGCTTTGTTTTCCTTGTGGCTCCGGCTTCTCTCCGGCTTCCCCTTCCTATCCTGTTATGCGTGGCCGTGGCGGGAGGCTCTGACTGCCCGTGCACAAGTAAAGGGGTCAAAAGCAGAGCCCCTACTTTTGTACACCGACACTTTACCTTCAAGAGAGAAGCCTCTAGTGAAACCTATGGCCCCCGGGTCTATTTTCTATCATATATTTTTAGACCTATAAACCAAAAACCCAAAAATACCTTGCTACAATATATTTGTTTTTACTTTGTCTTACATTTTAGTAATATTTTATATCTATCTCCATCAGATCTCACCATTGCAATTGATCGTGAAGGGATTGACAACCCCTTTTTTGCGTTGGGTGCAAATGTTTGATTCTTTGTGCAGGTGCATAGATTGGAGACTTGCTTGTACCTCCTACTGGATTGATACCTTGCTTCTCTAACTGAGGGAACTACTTATCTCTACTTTGCTGCATCACCCTTTCCTCTTCAAGGGAAAAACCAACGCAAGCTCAAGAAGTAGCAGCATGCCCCCCAATAGCTAGGTCTGATATCTCACCCTACCGTAACACAAAACCGAAAGGAGTACATCATGGTCAACCCCCCCCCCTTTTTTTTTTGCTTCCGATCAAATGTGGACCGTGTGCGGGGCCACAGATGTGTTCTTCTAGCATGAGATGGGTGAGACCACATACGAACCACACCTGCGAGTGGCCCGATATGTGTGTGTGTGTGTGCGCGCACGTGAAAATGACGTGGTGTGATGTTTAATTAACCAAATCACAAATTTGATGTGGCACATGTGCATGGCAAATTAACCGGACATCCCCGACCCCACGGAGGTTCATTTAGTGCAAAGTAATATTGTGCCCCCCCCCCACACACACAAACACACTTCGAGTCGGTGGGAGGAGGCATCTCACCAAGGCGTAGTGTAACACTGACAGGAAGAACCACCACCTTGGTCGTATAACCTCTCTCATTATTGGGTCAAAGTCATGCATGGACGTCCACACGCGGCCCCACAAATAGGCTAGCTTGTCGCCGATAACCACGTGATGGAGTGCCTGAAGACAACCACTATGTGCATGTGGCCCAAACATATATGTGGTGTTTGAATATACCCAATGCACAACTTTGATGTGGCACCGTGCTTTTGGAACTGGAAAGTCCCCACACAGAGTGAGGGTTCACAACGTGTATACTATATACATAGGGATTCATGTGTATGCAAGCCCTCAAACTTAGGTCTTGAATCTCACCATGGTAGACATACGACTATACGATAACGCGAACCAAGAGAAGAAGAATCCACCATGGTAACTTCTCTCGCATTGTTGATTGAACTGATGGACGTCCATGGGGTCCCGCGAATATATAGGTCGTTGATGATGACCAAGCGAGGGAGAGTGTCCAAAGATAACTACTGCATGCATGTGCCTCAAACATATGTATGGACATGAGTGATGCATGCATATATGTTTGAATACCAAAAGCACAACATTTTGATGTGGTGCATGCATGCGTCAAAAATCGCACAGTCCCCACACAGATCTGGATCATGATGCGTCGCTTGCTCGCCCACCTCCCCCGCCCCTCCCCCCACATCGACCCGGTGGGAGGGATTCATGCGTACACATGTGCTCAAAGTATAAATGTTATCTCTCACATCATGACATGCATGTACCATACTGTATAAGACGAACCAAAATTTAATCCCCTCCTAATTATAAGTCAAATTAACCTCTATCACTGTCGGTTAAAGCGATTGACCAAGTGGGCACATACAGATGGACGAAGCATCTCGTCGATAACCCTGTGAGTGAGTGCTAGAGGACAACCGCCATCGCTTGCATGTGGGGCCAAACACATGTATGGAGATGTGTGGTTGTGATGTTTGAATACCTAATATATATGCAGAACTTTGATGTGGCACTTGCCTCAGAAACCTTTAAGTCCTCCACACAAGCCGAGGTTCATGACGCGTAGTATATGTTGGGACCCTCCCCTCTTCGACGCGTAATATATACTCATACGTACCGTAACACAACCCGAAAATAATCCTCCTTTTTTGTCAAATTACCTTTCTCGTTGTGTCCTATATTAGATGGACGACGACCTCACGGGCCCATGGAGGGAAGCGTCGCAGGCAGGGGCAGACCTATGTACAAGCAACCGGTGTCACAGGACACTGGGTAATTGTTCTGATTATGTTATGTTTATAGCCCATGTGGGCGTGTGATACTGCTAAAATGTATTGTTGGACACCAGCGAGAAGCCACCAGCAACTAAGCGCTTGCACAACCCATCTAATGGCCCATATGCAGCCCATCTGATCGATCGACCCAAAGAAAATATGATCGATTGATCCGCTTTGTGTGTATCTCCGCATATTGCCTTCTAGTTTCTCGCCTGCTCTCCAGCAAACCCTCACGGCCTCATCCTCGTCCTAAGGGACAACCCTGGCTCACCATCGCATGGCGGCACGCCGACTTTTTCCCAGGATTGGTGGACAAAATATTAAGGCAAAGTAACTCCCTCGTCGTTTTGAAGTCCAAGCCTCGACTAGGGTTTTGAAACTCAAAGGTCTTACAATTGAGAATTAGGTTACGGTACTTATCCAAATTTGAGGAGTGGTTCCCATCTTTTTGAGAATTAGATTACTATGATATTCGAAAATTTTATTATGATTCACATCTATTTGAGAATTGGATTACTGTGATTTTCAGGTTTTCATGGTGATGTTCCAATTTACCAATCATCTCTGCTTCCTTAGTTTGAATTTTTCTACATATATAATCAACTAGTATTTCTAGTTAAACACTTCATTTTCCTATTTTCGCAAGCATTTTTACTACCGGCCGTTTTACATTGTTGAGTGTTATTTTTATGCAAACCATGTACTACAAGCATGATTGTAAATTGTCTGCTAAATCTTCATGACAACACCGCAATTGCTATAGGGGAGCCTTGGGCGTCGGCACTAAAATATGGTAACTGCTATGAAATCCTCAAATTTAGCAAAAACATCCAAATATCATCTATCCCGGATGAAAAATTACCCCATATAGATGTTGAGAGAGTCCACCCTCATTTTTTCTCCCTCGAATAAAAGCAATCACTACTTGGGACACCCAGACATTTTCTTCCTGGGTCCGCCCCTGGTCGTAGGCGAATGAGTGACAACCATCGTCTGCATGTGGCCCAAGGTGTTGGTGATGTTTTTAATACCCAATATGCACAACTTCTTTGTGGCACATGCCTCGGATACCGAAAAGTCCCCACATAGAGCGATATTGTTCATGATGTGTGTGTAGTATGTGCTGCCCTGGCCCCCTCCTCCCCTCTTCGACACATACTATATACTCCTACCGCAAGACAACCCAAAAAGAAACCTCCATGTTGGGTCAAAGTGATGGAGGACAACCTCGCAGGTCCATGGATGGAAGCATCGCACGTGAGTGACTGTCCTATGACACGTAGTATATGTTGCCCCCGGCCACCCTCTTCGACGCATACTATATATACTCCTGCCATACGTAACAAAAACCAAAAAATGACCATCCTTGTTGGTCAAATTAACCTCTCTCACCGCAGGTCATAGTGCTGGACGACGACCTCACGGGTCCACAGAGAGAGTCACACGCGAGTGAGTGTCCTAGGACCACGGCATGCATGTGGCCCAAAGATGCATGTCAAACTTTTTCTGCAACGAACATGCGGCCAAAGGAGTTTAGTGTTAAAAATTGAAAAAAATATAACATTGGTTTGTTTTTATACATTGATTGATTTCCCAAGGATTTAATGTGCAAAAACCAAATTTGATCTACATGAGACCCGTGATTGTGCATGAAAATAGATAGCAAAATCATATGTTTACGTGTCCTTGGGTGCATGTTTAGTCCCCATGCAAGAAATTTTTAACATCGAGAATCTTGATTTTAAAATCCAGTAAATCCAAAACTAAGTTGAAATTCATGAAACTTATCATGGTGTCATATGGACACCAATAGACTGTGATATTATATTTTTTTTCAAATTTGAGACAAGTTTTGATATAATCTTCTTACAAACATGAAATTATCAACAATTATCAACCAATGTCGCAAGCGGACTCTTTATTTGCACCGTGTGCATTACACCAACAATGTACGCGTTGTGCTTCAATTAAGCAATAAATCGGCAAAATTAATCATCAAAAGGGAAAAAATCAATATAATACATGCCGCCACGCGTCCCGCGTGTGGTACGAGCATGCTTGAATTGACGATATGCGTGCTAGCAGTCCGCCGCATGGGCAGACCGGGAGGCTGAGGCATGTGTGTGTTCGTTACGCAGTCATCGTGGGGCCTGCTAGTAGCTATGTGAAATGACGATAGGCATGCTACTAGTTTGCTTCGCAGGCTCACCGGGAGTCGAGCCAGCCCTTTGACCGATGCCCAGCTCGCTCCCACTTCTCCATATTAATGGCGCACCCGTCCGCTGGTCATAATAGGCGGCCGCACCCCCCGTCCATAGTTGTCACCAATGCATGGAGTCTCTGTTGGAAAAGGCAGTGCCTAGGAGGCGCTTAGGCACGCCTAGGCGCTAGGCAATGGCCAAACGCCTCGCCTAGGGCATAAATGGAGGTCTAGGCAAGGAAAGCAAGGAATTGCCACGCAAGCAAGAAATAATGCCATGTACTGCACTAATATGCCAAACGGGTTATATTCCAATGGTAGTTGATGGTTATTAACTTATTTGTATGCCCTAAACTAATATCAACACCCATATAATAATCACAAATAACTACGAGTAAAAACTATATTACCACCTAGGCCGCGCCTAGGGCGCTTAGGCACCGCCTAGGCACTAGGCGAAGGCCAATCGCCTCGCTTACGCCTACCGCTTTTTCCAACCTTGTGGAGTGTATTAGGATTTTGCCGAAGCGCACCATCGGAGGGAGTGGCAACGCCGGGGCTAGTGAAGCACCTGCACAACACATGAAGCTGGGCAGAGAGGTTAATGTCGCCGCCACTGAGGTCTCACTCGGGCAGCAGCGCGACCTTGACTTCGTCGCCGTCATCGTGCCTCCCCAGCCAGAGCCGGGAGGTCCACAGCTACTCCGGCAACGACTCTGACTCCGACAAAAAACCGGTTAGTCCCCCCTTCTTTTGTTGGGAATAGAAATCCTTGGTTATGTTCACCCAGTCCATGAAATCAGAGTAAGATTTATTAGATCCGTGTAGTGTATTGATTGTTTGAATGGTATCTATGGTTAGTGATTAATTGTTTGTTCTGTACAAATGATTTTTTTGCTAATAATCCGACTAGGGTTAGCGTGCGTGCTAATAATTCGTAGCCAGATCTTTGAGAATTGATTTTTGAATGTCCCGCATATATGTTTATGCCTTTTTTCTTCTAGATCTTGAGAATTGATTTTGAATGTCCTACATGTATGTTTCTACCTTTTCCAGATTGCTATGTAAATAGATGAGGCTCTAGTCAGCGTTGCCGCCGGTTGTAGATCCTGCACTCGACAGCACGGGCAGAAGCGGCCACGCCCCCTAGATCTGAGGAGTCCGTAGAATATCGAGTGGACCGCATTAGCGATCTCCAGGACGCCATCCTTGGGGGGATAATCTTCCTTCTCCCCACCAAGAATGGCTGCCGCACACAGGTCCTCGCATCTCGGTGGTGCACTCTGTGGCGCGCCGCACCTCTTAATCACGAGTGGCACCGGCTATCTGTCGTTCATGATTTTGAACTCCACGGAGCCATCATCTCCTCCCACCAGGGCTCCATTCAATGCCTATACATCCCGGCATGCTGCCTGCTGCACATACCCTGCACGATGGATGCATGGCTGACATCCCGTCAATTCAAAAAACTCCAGCATCTTGAGTTCTACCATTACTATGCAAATAGCTTCCCACCAAGCATTGTAGTTGTGCCCTCACCACCGATGTCCATCTCATTGTTTTCCTCCTCTCTCCACACTGACACCTTGGCCTGGTGCCATCTAGCAGACAATCTGGTACAAATGCTTCAACTCCCACTACTTAAAAAACTCGCGCTTGTGGTGGTCGATCTACCGGAGGCCTCACTGCACAACATTATCCACTCCTGCTGCCCTGCCCTAGAGCGCTTGCTGCTTGTTTTTGGAAAAGAAATCTGTATCCGTTGTCTCCAAATAAATTTTCCTCACCCTGTAACCATTCAAATTATCTTTAAAGGAGAGGAGCTCATCATCAGAGATGCCCCTTCACACCAAAGGTTGCGCCTTGATTATTGGTGTGCACCTTCACAAATAACTGTGGTCTCTGCGCCTAAACTGGAGACCTTTGGTGTAATTCCTGATCCGCTTGAAGGTTACAAGATGGTGGTTGGCTCCACACTTATTCAGGTACTGTATATGATCATCAACACTTTTGTAATCATAAGCTGCATTTTTCATTTGTGCACATAAGTTTTATATCATCAACACTTTTGTAATCATAAGCTGCAGTTTTAATTTGTGCGCATAAGTTTTGTACCATCTTGGAGTACACTTTTGGTAGTAGTATTATGTTCTATGCTCAATGAAGAGTTTTTCAATGGATACCCTATCAATGGTGTTGGATTCTGTCAAGACCTTACATATCAGTATGTGGTGTTTTGATCTGAACACGATTATCGGCTTGTTGCGATGCTTTCCATGTCTAGAGAATTTGTATATACATGTGATAATTTCAAGCACATTGAAAGCCCATATATAATTTACTAGAATTAACCGTTAAGTTGTCGCTCTTGCGACATACTCTTTTTTTAGACATTAATTGTTTTTAGTCTTCATGTCTATTTAGACAAAAGCACATGGACAAAAAGGTATAACCAATCGGTGGCATAAGAAGAACCGAGATTTTCTCTGTTCTCATGACATTCGTTTGAGGACAATAAAGCTGGAAGGATATCCATCAAACCATGCAAACACTAGCTTTGTCACATTCTTCCTGTTGAATGTGAGGGTACTATTGTTCGTGGCGATTAAGATTTTTAACAAAAACTTTCTCACGGATGGACACGTTGAACAACATAAAAAGAAGTTTCAGGTGGACAAAGGGGCTTCTGAATGTGCTCGGCTTCTATTTACAACAACTTGTCTTCATGTACCAGTAGATTTTCTGGCCCAAGATCTTTATTTTATGGATCAGACCGATCCATTTGATTGTGACTACCGAAAACTTTGGTTGAGTTAGATGTTATTGTCCTGTTCAATCTGGATTTTGTGTAAACCTGATGAACAATTAATCATTGTGCTTTTGTACCTTTTTGTAAGCTGGAGTTAGATATTGCCGCCCTTTTCAACTCGGCTCTGACCCATATTTTCTGTCATACAAACCAGAGCTTCTATCAAGAAGCCTCATGGTTCCGAGAGGGAACTTGGTTACCTGATCTATGCGCGAAATGACATACGCTGTCTCTTCCCGCCTTGATTTATTTTACAGAGGCAACATGCCACAGTGCTAAAAATATGAAATTATTCAGGGTTTGCTTCGCCTTTTTATACATTGATTTTTGAGGCATTTTTAACAAATAGCCACCACGTTATTATCTCAAACGGTCGTATTAGTCCAACCATGGGCATTCAACTAACCATTTACTACCACGGGCAGCTGTTTGATTAGACGGGACAACTGCGAGCAGTCCGCCGCACACGGTCACCATACCGGGAAGCAAGCCACGAGCGCTGCAATTTATTGCTGGTTTTGGACTTTGTTTCGGTCGTCTTGGGAAGGTACGTAGAACAGTCCTTCGTTCTCATCTACAAGCACCGCCGCTGAGGATCGTCGCCTGCTGCGAGATGGAGGATGAGCCAGCTAACAAGCGAGGGTGGGTCGAGCCAGAATCGCAAGAGCCTCCGGCGAACGTGGACTTCATTAGCAGCCTCCCCGGCGAGATGCTGGTAACCATCATATCCCACCTCCCCATCAAATCTGGCATGCAAACCACTTTCCTCTCTCGGTGGTGGCACCCCCTTTGGCACTCCACCCCCTGGACATCATCGTCGACAACGAATTCTGCAGCGGGGAGCGGCAACGCCTGGACGCATTGTCCCATGTCCTCGCCATGCACCCTGGGCTGGTCAGACGCCTTGCTATCGGCGGGTTCAGTCCCCACTGCAAGGCTGAACCCATTTTTCACTACTGGTTCCTATCCTCAGCCATGGATCGGCTCGAGGAGCTCAGCTTTCATGATGGACGTGTCCGCTCGCTGCCGTCGTTCGTGCTCTACCTCGCGCCCACGCTGCCCCATGCTACGTTCAGGCAGTGCATTTCCCCCGAATTGATACCGCGCGCGCTCTTCATCTCCCTAAACTTAAGCACCTCGAGCTCATTGCCATCCGCATATCGAAGGAGGATTTGGAGTGTCTACTCGTCGGCTGTACAACGCTCGAGTACCTTCATCTTCATGTGATGGATGGGTTTAGTAGCCTCCATGTCACCTTGACGAATGCCCATGCAATTTATGTGCATGGCTAGCACCGCCCAAGGCTGTCTGTTGAGGTGTTTCACGATATGGTCATTTAGAATGCGCCTTTCCTCGAGAGATTGTATGTACTTGATAAATTAGGTCCAGCAAGAATCAGGGTCATTCACGCACCAAAATTAACAGTGTTGGGCTATTCGTGTGCTGAATTCAACGAAATTGTTATTGTATCATTATTCATTTAGGTACAATAGTCTTCTTCTTCTCCTTCTTATATATCATTGGACAACACATTTTATCTAATTTTTGTTGATCTATATGTTCACCTTTCATCCAGAAAATGATTCCCACAAGCTTGACCCGGCCTCTGCGCACAATGAAGATCTTGGCACTATAATCTGTCAGCCCTGATCTGGATGAAGTTGTTAGATTCCTTAGATGTTTTCCTTGCACGTAGAAGCTATACATCAAGGTGATATGTTCCATTCATGTTAATTGTTAACCACAACAGAGCTCATTTTGTTGTTACTTTTACCCATGATTACAAAGACAAAAGTAGAATGATTTCTAAAGGAAATTTGAAGGACTTTAGTACATATATTTTTTGAGATGTTAATCATGAAAGATTGAAGGTGGCATTTCACTCTTTTCGTGTATTTCGAAATCTTGCGAATCAAAGAGGCCCAAAGTGTTCAAATCTGCACCTAGGCACTAATATGTCGTCTTCGTTTGTAGATACTAGCAGGCCCGAAAGTAGAAAATGTTGGGGAATATAGCAATCCCATTGAACGCCTTGATCTTCATCTCACAGAAATTACTTTTAACAAGTACCGGGGCACCACACCAGAAATTAAATTCGCCAGGTTCTTTGTTGAGAAAGCAAGGTTGCTCAAGGTAATGAGGTTTTCCCTATATTTACTGCGCAGAAGTGAATGGATTGCCAGGCATCTACAACTGAATGGAAAAGGCTCTGCAGCTACTGAATCTCAGTTTGTAACTTCATATGATAGATTATTCAGAAGTCACTCTATCGAGCCGCTATATGATTTCTTGGTGGCTGATCATTTCGCGGAAATAATGCATGAAAAAGATTCTGAAAAAATGAGCTTTATTTGCCAGAATAGTTTGAACCTAGTAATCTTTGAATTTGGGCCTTGTAATGCTGGAATTTAAACCTTGCAATGTTTATGGTATTTGTTATGTAACGTAATTGGATGTTTAATTTGGTTTTGCAATCATGTCCTGTTATGAGTACATTTATGGTATTTGTAATTGGAGTATGTTGTTCTTCTGTAGAAAGAGCATAGATGTTGTGCAAACAAACCATATCACATCGCACACGGACCATAGTAGGAAAGCCGTCAGTGATGAATTCATCAATCGCAGACAATTCTATACTAGGAAGCGTTTGCCCACAACACACACGGCTTATTCCATCACAAACAACTCGGATAGATCAATTGTATGCCTCGTATCACACACACAACTCAAATATGAATTGTGCTTGATGTCTTCGCCATCGCTCGCATAGTTCATCTTATTTGCCATGTATCACTGTGTCGGCCTCTGCTCGTGTCCCTCGGTGTGCTCTGCTCGCTGTTAGGTGCCCCAACACGCTCTGCTCGCCATTAGGCGCCACGGCATGCTCGACTTGTCGACAAATTTTCCTTGCATGTTCAACTGCTATATGCACATATATGGTTGCTCGCCGTTGAGGCAGTTGCGGAGCACTCTTCTTGCACCCCTCCGCGCGCGCTCTGTCAGCGGTTGGGGCTGGTGCACGATCGTGTTGGGGTCCCCATATGCATGTGGTTGCACTACGCGCGACACCACGATGTAGTTAAGTGCGGCACGATGGAGTTATGCGCTGCAATTAGAACTACCATCTGGGCATGCCGATATTCCAGGCCATCCGGCTTCCCCATTAATTCCTGTGGCCATTATAACCTTAGTCTCTTCACCTTTCTATCGCGCCCCACAACACAACGAGCACACCCACAATGACACATACAGAGAGGATATCTAGCGGCGCTCCAATGGAGTTCGGCGAGCATAAAGTGGAGACCCATGCGAGAGAGGCATATCTCTCGGTGGTGTACACCATCGACCCGGCTGTGCTGGAGGACTACATCAACACTGTGGAGCAGTTGCTTTCTCGAGACAAGTACAAGGTGGTCGGCATCGACCTCCGGTACACCGGCGGTCATCCCGGTAAAGATCAGAAGGTTGTCGTCGCCCACTTGTGCGTGCGCCATCATGTCCTCATCTACCACTACTGCATGGCCACAGAGCCTTGCGACCGTTTTTCCAGGTTTGTCAACAGCACCGACTACAAGTTCGCTACGGTGGAAACCTCCAACGATGTAAAAGCGCTCATGCTTACGGGCTTGGCCTGCAAGAACCTTGTCGAAATCTGTGACCACTACAGGGTCTGGGACAGCACGAAGAAGGACTCCCTGGTTGAATTCGCCTCGGCCATCATCGACCCCTACTATGAAAAGATGAAGCGGGATGCCAACAGAACAAGTCTCGTGTCCTGGCAGGGGCCTGTGTGCGGCAACTGGATGAACCTCACCTCAGGTTCGCGTCCAAGAGCATGTACACATGCTACGGGATGCACAGGCGTATCATCGACATGAGGAAGTGCCTCCTTCCCGAAATCAACTAGGCCGGATCGAGCCCCAAGCAGAGCAATAGCGGCAAGCGTCACAAGAAATAGATGATGATCAGATGATCGTTTATCCTAGTTAATTATGCATGTAATATATAGTTTGCGTTGCTGTGTGGAAATGTCATGTGTGTAGTAGCCACCTATGTAATTATACATGTAATAGTTTACTTTGGTGTGTGTGAATGTCATGTGTGTAGTAGCCACCTGTGTAATTGGATGTTTAACTTGGTTATGCAACCTGTCCTTATAAGTGTGTGTGTGTGTGTGTGTGTGTGTGTGTGTTGTTTTTGTTGTTGTTTTGTATGCAATCACATCGCACAACACACACGTCTTATTAGCAGCAATCATCCGAGTTATTATCGGTCTTCGTACACATTTTTTATTACAGACCTGTTTGCCGCGTATCACATACATCTTGTTAAGTTGAACCGTTTCTATTCTCTTGGCTCAACGCAAACAGTTCATCCGAGTGAATTGTTTGCCCATTATTGCAGACACCATGATCTGGCTGACTGTTTCTTTTGTGTTGCCTAATCACAAATAGTTCATCTGAGTGAACTATATGCCGTATATCACACACACCTTCATCTGGCTGCCTGTTTCTGTTGTTCCGCCTCATCACAACAGTTTATCCGAGTGAACAGTATGGCGTATATCGCACACACCTTGATCTGGCTGCCCATGTCTGTTGTTCTGTCTCAGCGCAAACAATTCGTATGGATCAACTGTATGCCCCGTGTCGCACACATAACTAAAATCTGAACCGTGTTTGATGTATCCACCCTTGCAAAAGTTTTGCATCTTTTGTGATGGTTTTTACATCACCGTTTGTGATTAATGCATCGCACACAGTTTCATCGAAGGGTCTCTGATTGTAGTGTCGCGCTAGCAGCATCGTGCAGTAGTGGACTGGAAAAAATGAGTGTAACTTGGCATGTGACAAGATGGGGTTGATAGATATCTATCACCCATCTTGAGGGGGAGTGTTGAACTGGTATCATGCCATCTCTACTTCTACCCATAAAGCTCAGACCCATGTGCCCGACCTAGAAGAGGAGAAAGTCGTGGATGTCTGGAGGAAAGCGAAACACACCAGCCGCCAAGAAGGATAGAGAGATGTGAGACTCCCGTTTCAACAGTATCAACTTGTAAAGAACTCACTTCATGTAAAATAGGAAATGCACTAACTTGTTAAATGCCATTATAAAAAATGAGGACGACACTATAATTTATGCAAAAGGGTTATCTTATACTTCTGTGTAATTTATGCAAAAGGATGTTAGTTGTTCCGGTGATGATAGAATTATCACATGTTGGTTTTTGGTTTTGTGAAGCTCGCTTGTTGGTGTGAACCACATGTAACAAACATGAGGGTTTAGTTGTTATCATGCTAACTGGTTGTGAAAACTCATAAGGTGTGTAAATAGTTCTTCGTTGCTTGTTCTGTACTTGGAGTTTCTTATCATTGGAGTTTTGTTGTTCTTGTACTGGTCAGCCTTGCATGATGAAAGTACCCTTTGATGTATTTTGCTTTTGCTAGTAAACTTGGTCCAAAAATCCACAATCCGATAACTTATCTTGGACGGAATTGTTGGAGTAATTTAGGGACACGTTGAATCTACACTTGTACAATTCATGTTGCAAAAATAAAACTCCACTGATGGTTAGAAGTAAGTTTCTCATTTATTCATATCAGAAACTATTTTCCAAATGCATCCCAACAGAATCATTTGTTTGTAAATCACAATTACGCTTGAACAAACCATTTTCTTTTGTATTATTGTACTTGTGCCGCGTAAGTGTATCCCATATTACATCAACTTGTAGCAGTAGTACTTGACTAACTAGAATGTTGAGCCTTTTCACTAGTCTTACCATGTCTTTCTATGAACCTATTTATGCTTGATTTTTTTTTCCAAAATTATTATAGTATGAAATAGTTTGAAATTGTTGTAATTTAGCAAATGCCAAGCTGTGGTTCCTAACCGATGTGGAGTAGATAAAAGCATGGAGCAACCGTTTCCTATCAACTTACCTCTTCAAAAGTGTCGCCACCCCAGACATGACGGGTTTAGATTTTGTTTGCTTTGAGAGATAAGTCTAAGACAAAATCGCAGGTTCTTACATTTCTGCTAGACAAAATCGATTTGTTCCAATTTGTGTTCACCTTGCAGTTCTAAAATTCAGAACTTGTTGTGTAGTGATGCTCTTATTTATAACGGTTGCTCTTGTTCTGGGACATGAAAATGGTCTAGATAACAACTTGATTGGAATTATAGATTATACCTGCTGCAATATTTGCAACTTATGGTTTTCATACTGAATACAGACTTGTTTTTTTTGCCTCGAGCGAACCCACAGTTGCATGTTGTCAAACAGCCAAAGGGAATGGAGGAGATTATACCCATGGGAGAAGGGAGTCCTATGTGCTAGTAAAATCCCCAACATGGGTTTGTTATTGTGGGTTGTCCTCCACTTGTAGGGAAACAAATCCTTAGGGAGTTTGTTCCCTTAAAGCTTGCATCCTGAATGCACGAGTGCTCCCTTCGTGGTTTTGGTAATTAATGTCAACATATCTTTTGTTGGACTAATAGTTTTATCTAGTATATTTCAGATAAGTTCAACAGTGGCATGGAAAGGACAAGAGGATGTGGAACCCCCTCAAAATGCTAAGGACATGGATTGGCAAAAGTTCAAGACTCTACATTTTTGGTTAAGTGATCAAAGATCACATTGAGTCCATAGGAAAGCCAATACTATTAAAAGGGGATGATGTTTTGATAATGATGTGTTTGCTCAAGTGCTTAGTGATATTGCTCCAAAACCCTCAGTCACTTTGTCTATCCAAATCTGTCCAAAACCCTACATTCCAAGTCAGCCCCATCGAAACATATCTATCCGGACCCACTAAGTTCATATGGACACTACCACAGCCAAACCCTAACAAATATGATCCCCCACCACCAGGATGGCTTGCCAACTCTCTTTAACTTGTAGCAAATATTTCGGTCTTACCGAGTTTTGCAATCGGCCCCACCAAGATGGCTTGTCAAACCTTCTGTAACCAGTTGCAATTATTTCTGTCTTACCGAGTTATGCAATCAGTGCTACCGAGACGGCTTGCCAGCCTTTTTGTTGCCTTATTGCTTCACTTAGATTCTACCGAGTTGATGCAACCGGTGCCACCGAAACGAGGCTTCCTTTGCCATTGCACATCGGTCCCTCCGAAATGTTTCTAGTCGGTCCCACTGAGATTCCTAATGTTCATATCTTTTACACATGTTGATGCCACCGAGATTTCTGATCGGTGCTACCGAGTTGATTTAAAAGTGTGTAATGGTTGGATTTTGTGTGGAGGCTATATATACCCCTCCACCCCCTCTTACTTAGTAAGAGAGCTATCAGAACGTGCCTACACTTCCACTACTAATTTTCTAAGAGAGAACCCCCTACCCATGTGTTGAGATCAAGAGATTCCATTCCTACCACTTGAACCTTGATTTACAGCCTTCCCCAAGTTGCTTTCCACTCGAATCCTTCATCCACCATAGCCAAATATGTGTGAGAGAGTTGAGTGTTGGGGACACTATCATTTGAAGCACAAGAGTAAGGAGTTCATCATCATCAGATCGTCTATTACCTTCTGGAGAGTGGTGTCGCCTAGATTAGTTAGGTGTCGCTTGGGAGCCTCCGACATGATGTGGAGTTGAACCAAGAAGTTTGTAAGGGCAAGTAGATCGCATACTTCGTGAAGATCTACCCGAGTGAGGCAAGCCCTTCATGGACGATGGCCATGGTGGGATAGGCAAGATTGCTTCTTCGGGGACCCTTCGTGGGTGGAGCCCTCCGTGGAGTCGCGCAGCTGTTACCCTTTGTAAGTTGAAGTCTCTATCAATGTGGACGTACGATAGCACCACCTACAGGAACCATGCCAAAAATCTCGGCGTCTCCATTGCGTTTGCACACTCCAATTCCCATCCCCTTACATTCTTGCAATTGTGTAGAATGTATTGTATGCCTATTAACATGTGTTAAACTCAACCTTAACTTGAGAATTGTAAAAAGTGCCACTTTTTATTGTTAAGAGTCGAATCACCCCCCCCCCCCCCCCCCGCCCTCTAGACCCCTCTTCTCGATCTTTCACATCCTCGCAGAATAGGGTTGCACATTTTTTCTGGAAGGACTCAGATCCATCATAAAGGTTCACCAGAAGTACAAAGCACCCGACCAAAAATTATGAGATCACCCCTTTAATTCTAGGGTGACGAAGGGATTGTACCATTCGAGCCTTTTTCATGCTTTTCCTGGTGGTTTGGAGGAAGCAGCAATCAATAGGACTTTCCTAATCCTTCCTTTCTAAAGAATGTGAAATTCTTTTTCCAAATATAATAAAAGAATATTGAGGTCTCCATACTATTGAGCGATTATTGTCGCCGTCAGAACGAGTCACCAATGAGCCATTGTCTTCACCGCCAGAGTCAACATGATTCTGTTGACGACAGTTGGGAAGTCGTGTACATGACCCTAATCGATCTGAAGAATCTGATACCAAATCTCTCTCTCTCTCTCTCTCTCTCTCTCTCTCTCTCTCTCTCTCTCTCTCTCTCTCTCTCTCTCTCTCTCTCTCTCTCTCTCTCTCTCTCTCTCTCTCTCTCGTGTAATAACATCAATAAATCCTAACCTCCTCCTCACCTCCTGAGGAGCTAACATGAATGTACATCGGAGCTTCGTCTAATCTATCCCAATGGACAAACTTGATGAGGATCGGAGCCCAGGAGAACGACTTCAATATGAAGTGCTGCCATCTGCGTGAGAATCGCCGCTTTAGGAATGAAAACTCTAACCTATTTACAAGCCGGAGTCGAGGTATCAAAATTTCCCTCTCCTCCACCAACCTTCGGAGCTCCAGGCGGAGGCGAAGCAAATCTACGGGCTTGCCGATGAAGATGGTGGGGAGGAAGGCTCTGCCTTAATCATTGTAAAGTATTATGTGGCCTTTGTAGGACGCGGGAGCCACGTCTCGCTTAATGCGAGAACTAGCTTTGTTTCGCTAGGAGTGCTTGACTCTGCGCTCGACTTAGTGGGACGATCTAGTATAGCAATTTTGGAAAAAAAAAACTACAAACCGATATCGATACAAACTTGTTTTAAAATCTTCTGGGTGGTTTTCTTTGTTTTTCGTTTTTCCATGTTCTTCCTTATTGGGTTTTCTTCACGCTTATATATTTGGTGTTGTCTATTTTTCTATTGGTTTCAATCAGTTCCTTTCTCTATTCATTTTTTGTTATTTATAATTTGTTTTTAAAATACATGCTAATTTTTATTTAAATACACATTGAACATTTTCCATATACAGGTTTAACAGTTTAATAGATACAGATTGAACATTTTTCTAATACACGTTGAAGTTATTTTGAATACGACTTTACTCCAAGTACATGTTCAACAATTTTTAATACATGGAGATTTTTTTTGTAACAACCATTGATTTTTTTAAATGTGCAAAACATTTGTCAAGTGTTACCACTTTTTTAAAATGTCACAAACATTTTTTAATGGTACTTGAAATATTGTTTTAGGGGAACATTTTCTTACAAGATAATATTTCTAAAAATGTCACACCCATATTTTTTATATATTAGAACATCTAAATTTCACGAACATTTTTTCAATAGTACGTAAAAAAAATTTCTAAATTACGCAGATATTTTCATTCCATTGTATAATTTTTTCAAATATGGTAAAAAACGTGTGAACCTGTTCTAAATGTTAGGAACATTTTTTAATGCTAGCAATATGTTTTATAAGTTGTCCGGACGTTTCTTTACACTGCATAAACATTTGATAAATGAGTGATGACCGCTTTAAAACATTTAAGTAGATTAATTTCCGAAATATATGTATATATATTATTTCAAAAAATAAAAAAATGAACGAAGGTAACTAATAAAATAGAAAAAGTAGCAGTACTAGTACTGGGCTGCGTACCAGCTAGTTCCCTTGAGGCGAAGCAAGTTACCATCTCACAATAAGGGAAATGTAACCGCACCCTGTGTAGGCATGGTATAATCCTTAATTAACGCATCTTCTGTCAAACTGTTGGGGCTTCGCACAACGATCGACAAAGAACTCAAATTAACATTGTGTAGTTTTTTTTTCCTGATTTTACCGGTTTTTTAACCTTCTAAAAGATTTAGGTCTGGTTTTTAATTTCATGTTTCTTTCACCTTTTGCTTCTAGTTTTTATTTTGTATATTTTTTCAAAAAATGTCAAGAAATTAAAAAAAGTGTTATTACTATCTTTTTTAAAACGGATTGAGATACAATCATATTTATTTATTTTAAAACAAATCGTGTTTTCAAAAAGTGCTCCCATCTTAGAAAAATGTTTGATCACTTCAAAAATTATCCATAGTTTTCCCCAAAAAGAGTATTGTTTTTCAATACTAGCAAAAGAGCCCGTGCATTGCAACAGGAGAAAAAACATATCACACGCCCCTAACCCAATAACCAGAGAGGGCCCTATGATGTAGAAACAATTCGGTGGAACATTAGTTTTTTTTTCACTTTTAAGGGTGGTGGGATGGGTAATTTACTTCAATTTTAATGGTTGTTTCAGCGACGGACGAAAAATTCAGGGAAACAATTAACGAAGAGTTTATTTCACTTACGGGTGACGGGTGGGTAATTTATTTGAACTTTAGGGGCAGTTTCGACGACGGTAAAAAAACAAAGAACGATTAACGAAGAGTTTTTTCACTTTCAGGTGGCATGGTGGGTAATTTATTTCAACTTTATGGGCAGCTTAGGGGTAATTTATTTGAACTTTAGGGGTAGTTTCGAGATGGATAAAAATACAAAGAAACCATTAACGAAGAGTTTTTTTTAACTTACGGGTGGCATGGTTGGTAATTTACTTCAACTTTATAGGCAACTTAGGGGTAAGTGGACAAACCAAAAAAATCAGAGAAACACACCTCTCTTCATTATTAGGTATAGAATTGTTCGCATTTTCATAAAATTTTCACGAATCTCCAAAAAAATTTGTGTTTCAATTTTTTTCATAATTTTGAAAAAAATGATCACACTTTTAAAAATCACACTCTTCAAAAAAAATATTTTGCCAAAATTACTTTTTTAGTATTTAAAAAATTGCAAAAAAATTCACAGCTTCAAAAAATGTACTCCTACATGCTATTCAAAAAATGACAGAAAATGGTGTGCTACAGTAAACCGCACCAATACTTTGTGATGATGCAGTGTCCCCGAGTTTCAATATATCACATGATTGGTCGGCCTGTTCACTTTTGCGTTGTGTTTGGGGTTCTATTTCACTAAAAATGCATAGTATAGGATCTTCTTCGGAGTGGCTATGTATCGCCCACTGAGAAAACAAAGGAGGTTTCGCCTCATGGGCTCCCTCGCAAGTCAATTATTGGGCCGGACCTGGTAGCACCGTGCAAGTTAGTTCTTTTTTGATAATTCTAAAAGAAATATTCAAAATACATTTCTTCCAAAAATTTATACTTAAATATAAAATATTAGAACTTTTTTAATGAGGTGTAAATGTTTTGTTAGGGTAGATTAAAAAAATATGTTGATAGCATTTTACAAAATGTTCACACATTTAAAAACAATCATGTGATATTTTTAAAAAAATTACCATGTAAGAAAATGTTTATGTATTTTGAAAAAATTGTACAGTTCAAAAACTGTACTCTGTCTGTACCGAAATACATGTCACTGGAGTAGCTGAAGTTCAGCTGCTCCAGTGACATGTATTTCGGTACAGAGGGAGTATGTAACAATTTAAAAATGACCACACATTTCAAAAGCATGCTCGTGACATTTTAGAAAATGTTATATACAAAATTAAAAAAATGATTTGCACATTTTTTCAAGAATATTATCACTGAAAACATGTTTCAATGGTCATTCGATTTTTTTCACACATATTCAAAACATGCACCATAAAGAATAAATTAATCATGTGTTTAAAAATGTTTAATGTGTATAAAATGCTCTAGATGTATACGAAAAATATACAATGTGTTTGAAAAAAATTGTGATCAAAATGTTTATCTTGTATTTGAAAAGTATTAAACATGTATAAAAATATTCGTAATCTTTATGAAAAATTTAAAATTTGTATGAAAAAAGTATTTATGTGTTGATTTTTCTTCATAATAAATAAATAAATCACCGAAAACCAAAGAAAGAAACAAGGAAACCGAAAAAACAAGTAAAAGAATGAAAAACAAAAACAAAAAACTGACACAAATAGTGAAAATACGTAAGAAAACGTAAAAGAGAAAAAAAACTCGACTGAGGCATTACAGTATTGGGCCGGCCACTCCCTCGATCCGAGAGGTGAAACCGAGTTATGTCTCGACACGGGTGATACATAGTCCAACGCTCACTGTAGGCATGGACGACCGAAGTCCATATGTTGCTAGAGGCCATCAAACCGTGGAAGTGCACAGGGCGGTGACGCATGGGCCAACACTAGCCAAGCGAGCGCCCGGGCTCTCGTGACGGTCATCGGAACATATGGAGCTGGGCCGCGCGTTCTGCAAAGTTTCTTGACGTGCATCTATTTGTCGCATATACCCCTAAAATATTTTTAGTCGAACCCATATGAAACCCAATTTTTTGGCCAAATTAACATAACTATAAAGTGGTTTATTAAATACTTGTGCAAAGGCGCGGTTGTTTGCCGCTCGCGAGCGTCCTATAGGATCTCTCCGAGAAAAGACCACAAAGGGAGTCAAACAAACTGTTTTTTGTAAAGACATCCAAAAGGCATCTTACATCTGACTAGTGGATAGATAACTAGACACACAACGTCCATTCAAGGATCAAATCACATTGAAAATTATATTAGCCTTGTTCTTTCTCCGATTGTATGTCGCCCGTCGAAAATTGAAAAATGCACTGAATA
Source organism: Triticum timopheevii (assembly GCA_963921465.1). NCBI lineage: Eukaryota > Viridiplantae > Streptophyta > Magnoliopsida > Poales > Poaceae > Triticum > Triticum timopheevii. The sequence continues at coordinate 568,757,812 of OY997268.1, read as the reverse complement.
AATAGGAAAGGAAAGAGACACCTGCAGACGCCCTGGTTGCACCAGTCTTTGAAAACCGCAATAGTCCGTAGCCCCTTGACATGATATCTACAGATCACCAAAGCAACATCGGTTGGAGCATCAGCCAACACAATACAGGTTTGCGATCCATCACCATCAGTCCAAAGGGTTGGGGAACCCGGGCCATGCCGCAGAACAACACGATTGAAGATATCGAAGTCTCCACACAAATAGTATGCCAATAGCTCTCCTTGAAAGGCACACCAACTACCAAGATCTGAAGGGAGCCAACAGATCATAGGACACAAACTCTCATAGGCCTTCATCGGTGTCAGATCGGACGTCGTCAATGTAGAGAGAGACTGAAGAGACCTTATTTCAAAACGTCATCACTGCCACCACCTCAGCGGTGTCGCCGAGGGAATGAAAACCTAAGAAATATAAAACGAGGCGGACGGGTCCTTATTCCGCTTGCCACCAACCAGGCTGCCAGACGGATGAAGAAGAGGAGTGCCGAGTTTACGACATTTATTGAAGCTTTGGCAACGACGGCTAGGGTTGGGAAGAGATGTGTTTGGGAATGCAAATTAAACCAAGCAACATTGCCAAGGTATAAGGGCATCTACAACGCCGACCATCAAACACCCACATACGTCTAGAACTAGCTGTCCAGGCGTAGTTTGCCATCCAACATGGACTCGTATTTGTCTGTGACACGTCACTTTTCTGAATCCCGCAAACTGGACGAAAGCCGGGGGAGATTTGCGAGCATTCGAACCTCCGCCACGTACGCATCTAACACCCGCGGCTCACTCAAATACCCCTCCCGAACCACTTTTCTTCCACACCACCCATGCCTCCCCTTGCTCTGCATCAGCACCATCCTCGTTTGACGCCCCCGCTACACCTCTCTAGTTGCCGCTTAGGCATCGCCGAATGTCCGCAATCCCCACTGATGGTACCCCGACTATGGAGCTTCTCAGCTTGTCAACTACCGACCAGGTAGGCTAGGATGAGGACCCCCTTGTTGGTTTCGTCCTGGGCCACTTTGAGCGGCCCATGGTGATGTAACATCCCAATTTTCCTAATTTGGATGTTACTAAATTATTCATATGTATCTCATATTTTCTATGCACTATTTGCATTTTATGAATATTCAAGTCATGATGCAACTGAAGGCAAACTATTGGAGTGGGGATAACATGACTTCTCCCCTGTTAAATAAAAAGTTCATAATGTCCCTAATATTATTTGTAGTTCACCTTATATATTTTTGGAATTATAGAAACTCCAAATGATTTTAGATGAGTATTATAAAGCTATTTGTGTGGCCTTTTGCATAAATGAAGTTTCCAAAATTATATTCAGGATGGACTAGTATTCATATACTCTATATTAGTAGTGTTATTTTCTGTATGCTTATGGTAATTTTAGGATTTATCTTGTATTTTATTTAGCCAAATACCTATCTTATACAGTACTCCCTCCATTTTTATTTACTCTGCATATTAGCTTTGGTCAAAGTCAAGCTTTGCAAAGTTTGACAAAGTTTATAGACAAAAATATTAACATATACAATAACAAATCAATACCATTAGATTCATTGTTGAATGTCTTCCACATGATATAGATTTTTTATGGTAAATATTTATATTCTTTTCTATATATTTGGTCAAACTTTACAAAGTTTGACTTTAGTCAACTCTAATATGCGGAGTAAATCAAAACAGAGGGTGTACTTTAGATAGCAGCTTTTACTGGACATCTGGCCGCACGCGACCCAACTGTTGTGTTTTAACATTTGGCCCTTGACCTGTTTAACCTTTCCGAAGCGGTACGCCGCTCGAGCCATTAGATCCTCTATAGATTGAATGGCCCGCAACTGTTGCGCTTCTCTGTCTCATTGAGAGTGGGCTCCGTGCCACTGTTCATCTCCTTTCTCCAGTCAAGCATAGCCGCACCGCGCCGCACGCACAACCGAGTGCGAGTCTGAGTCGAACTCAAGCGCCCAAGCCACCCCGTGCACCCCTGAGGCACCGCACGCGAGTAAAATTCCAAGGGAAACCTTATCCCACCCTCCTCGACCTTTCCCGCCTCTGCACGCTTCGGTTAGGATGAAACCAATCTCGCCGAGGAGCTCAAGTCGCCATTGTCTTTGCCGGTCAATTCCGTCATCATAAGTAAGAGATCGATCCCCCGTTTGCTCCCCTTGTCCCCCTCTTGACGCCACATATATTTGACACTTTCTCGTGAACTGCAATGCACTAGAATGACCAGCTGAAGCTTCACCAGAGCATGCCGAAGTCACGCGAACAACCGGTGCCACCACGAGGAGCCTCCAGCCGCCGTTAACACCACCATCATCACCTCCGTCGTACGTCGCATCCACCAGTAATCTCTACTTTGCCTGAGGAACAAACAGAGGAGTGTCGCCGCCCAGTGGTGGAGCCAACATTTCAAATTTGGGTGTACATAGCTCCAATTTTATTGTATTCAAATCACCAATTACAGTCTCCCCTGTTGCCCGACTCCTCTTGATATATACATATTTTATACTAATAATTTATACTTCCCATACTACCGTGTTAAGTATTATAATTTATGATATGGAGTCACCTTTCATCGTCGGCACGCCTTATCTGGAGTCCGTTAGGGGCTCTAGAGAGGGGAAATCATCGCCATCATCGTCAACAATTCTTATTCATTATCAACCTCATGATGCTCACCACCGGGAGTGAGTAATTTCATCGTAGGCATACTGGAGGTAGATAGAGATGGATGAGATTCGTCATGTAATCGAGTCAATTTGCTAGGGCTTGATTAGTATTTACTATGTTCTAAGATTGATGTTGTTATGACTTTGTTATTTTTAATTCTTGTTGCTATAGCCCGAGTGCATGATTTCATTCCTGAATATATTATGTTTTCATGAATATATTTGAGTATTCCGCATTAAATTAAACTGGATTGAATCTATAAGACTATGCATGGAAACATTCACCAAGTTTTGTAAGCATGCATAACACATGGTTACATGATGCATAAAAAATTATCAACATGGAGCAACATGTAAATCTATTTTAAGTAAATAGAAAAAATCCATACAATAAATGTACACTGGTCATAATTCACAAAAACTTATAGAGAGACATATCATAACACTAGCCATGTAATCCTGGATAACAATCAACTACAAAACAAGGGGTACAAGTAGGTAATAATATGCTATGCAAAGTAACTACAATGTAGTGGTTCCCAAAGAACATAGCAATTCATTTAACATCTAGCATAACGAAAGTTATGCGAAACACATGGAGTAATACTATACTAGGCTTGGCATGAATAAATTAGTCAACCACGATAAATATTTAGATAACTCTAAATATTTGTAATGGTTAAACGATAAATAATAACGTCATCATGCTAATGACAACTAGTACAAAACTAGATAACACATACTAATTTAGATAAACAATAACTTACAACATGGCATTGCTTCAAATAAACAGAGCACATATGCAACACGGCCGAGAACGAATATGTAAAATATATCTAAGGTATCTCTATGCTAAACAACATTGAAGTGATCTCACACATGAAGTATTCCGCGTCAAATTAAACTGGATTGAATCTATAGAACTATATGCATGGAAACATTCACCAAGTTTTGTACGCATGCACAACACATGGTTACATGATGCATAAAAAATTATCAACATGAAGCAACATGTAAATTTATTTTAAGTAAATAGAATAAATCCTTACAATAAATGTACACTGGTCATAATTCACAAACCTTATAGAGAGACATATCATATGACTAGGTGCCGCACCCAAGAAAAATATCAACGTGAAACATGTTCAATAATTTTTAAATAACTATAATTGATGAAACAACTAAATCTAACAAGTCCTACGTCGCACCAAAGTTATAAGATGAATAACATACACTCACAGTCATATCACGAACATAATAAAATAACATACTAACAAGAAAAATTGACCGAAATACACAAGAACTACTACAAAGATGTATCTCACTACTACATGATGCACGGAATTATCTACACAAAATCATATAGAACTATATTAAAAACTATTGTTATAATTAACAAGAACGACTAGATAAAACCTAAACTAAAAATCCATTGACAAAATGCAAGATAATTCCAACAACGAGTTTGTATGACCATAGAGAATATTCCTTCTATTGGTCATGAAGGCATATAGAATAGAAACTAGAGAAACAAGCGATGACATTGGATGACATCCGGTTCATGACCGTGGCGGCAGTGGCGCAACCAACAAGAGAAATAGGCCGAACCAAGATGTCTAGAGAGTATGTTGAATATTATTTAGTGTACGTGCAAAAGGAATTGGACAGGAGCTCACCGAGCTTGTTGGAACAGTGCGATGAACTCGATGAATCGAATTCTTAACGTGTGATCGACGGATAGTGTTCTCTCTTCTCTGAACCGTAGCAATCAAAGGGAATTAAATCTCAAGATGATATATCGGCTCAGTCTCTCGAAGATGCTCATAGGGATAGGAGGTGTGCGTGTGTGCGTTCATAAGGGTGAGTGTATGCGCGTATATACGAGCGGTTGCTTCTGCAGTGATATTCAAAAAAAGAAAGGAGTTTCGGTATGGTTGTACATTTTCTCTTGTGTTTCTGTGACTAACCAATGTGTACGTGCAATGCACGTTAATATATATTAAGTACATGCGGATATTAAGTAGGATATTATTTGCATGTTAGTATGTGATTAACACTATATTTGGCATGAAATTAACTGCATGCTAAACATGTTGAGCGCTCAACATTGAAGCGGTCTAGGTCGTTGGATTGACATGATTTGATGGCCGAGATTAATTGGATCTGCCCCTTTGGGTCTTTTTATATTGGTATATAGATATAGATGAGTTGGGAACGTACAGAGGAGAAGAAGGGGCATTGGCTTGCTAGGGAGATGGGCCAAGTGGATGGAAGCCCATAGGGAGGAGGAATGGAGGAGGAAAAAACGAGAGAGAGAGAGAGAGAGAGAGAGAGAGAGAGAGAGAGAGAGAGAGAGAGAGAGAGAGAGAGAGAGAGAGAATAGATGTGCTTGGCCCATGCAGTTTGGAGCAAAGAAAGGAAAAATGTGGGTTGCATCCATGAAAAGAGAGAGATGATGGGCAAGGGAATTTCGCCCAGAGTTTGAGAAACTACATGAATTAGATTTTCCTAAAAAGAAAAAAAATCTAAAAAGAAATAGAAGACCAACAAAATGAAATGAAGTTCCCAAAATACAAATGCGCATAATTTAATATGCGAAAGAGAAGAAAAATAATATTCGGCGATAAGAGAACAATAAAACTCAAATTTTAATTTAAGTTGCATTAGTTAAAATTAAGTCCTCCAGATTATGAAAACACAACTTAAGCTTTAGCTAACCAAATAAAACGAACAAAATTTCTTGCCCTGCTTTTGGATTTAAAAATACATTCTGAGGATCGGGATGTTACAGATCTACCCCCCTTAAAAGAAATCTCGTCCCCGAGATTTAGGCTCATTAAAGAGAATGGGTTTAGGTTAGCTTCATCTTTGACACAGTTCTTCTCAGAAACTTGTGAATTCATGGTTGATTCTGTACTTGATGATAGGTGGCGCTGGGTCTTGATTGGAGATACTTCTCTTGTCGACATACGTTCTAGCTTGATCAAGACTTGTGAACAGTCCTTCAGTCTTGCCGATGGCAATTTGATAGCTTCTCTAAGCGGTTGAACTTTCTTCAATCTTGCCTTTCTTCTTTAGTTGAAGCTTTGGTGCAGCTAGCTCATTGATCCGTCTTCAGGTTGAACTTATAGTAGGTGCAGTGAAAATATTCGTATTCTTTGAAAATGAAGGTCTTCAAATTTCCTATTCTTTGCAAGTGAAGGTCTTACAATCTTCGGTCCCAACACGAATCAACATCTACTACCCCCCTTAAAAGAGGTTTTCCGTAAGGTTCACCTTGATAATCGATCTCTAAGCGGGTTGTTGCAACTTTGTTCATCTCAAGGTGACCTTCAGGGTTTATAGAGAAGAGGGAAAGAGCATAAGAGGAGTAAAAGAATCCTACACAAGGCGAACATTCCCTTGAATATAAATAAACACCAAGATAGCCATGGAGCTATCCAAATAAAAATCAAAAGCAACACATTTTGGCAAATAGGGTTTAAGTATGACTGCATAAAAAACGCCAGAAGAAAAATATGCAGACGATACTCACAAAAAAATTTGCGTCTAGAAGCTACGAGTCCTATCACTAGAAGGGTGTTAATCAACCTAATCCTATATTGCAGGTCACAAAAAATCTTTGGGAAAATCTTCGATGTTGACTATTGAAGCATGACTGGCGGTTGTTTACTCCTTGAATTGTCGAGGTGCCTTTTCTTGGCAAAAATGTTACTACTCGGAGCTTCAGGGTTGAAGTTATGTTCGAATTCTGGCACGTTTTGTGAAGCTTATGACTTTTTTGAAATAATGGGCGGGAAAAAGGGTTCCATGCCATAAATAAGAAGGTAGAGAAGTAGAGTTTAAACTTTTGAATAAGATAACATAGGGAGATCAATAGTGATGAAGAAATACTTTTTCCGCCGCCGCAAGCCTGTGTTCCCGTGAGATCCCATCTTGGGGCCTTTTCCGGCACCCTGCCGGAGAGGGATTCGATCACGGAGGGCATGTACATCAACCTTGATGCCCTTCCGATGAAGCATGAGTAGTTTACCACAGACCTACGACTTCATAACTAGTAGCTAGATGGCTTCTTCTCTCTCTTTGTTCTTCAATACAATGTTCTCCTCTATGTTCTTGGAGTTCTATCTAATGTAATATTATTTTGCAGTGTGTTTGTCGAGATCCGATAAATTGTGGATTTTTGATCAGATTAACTATGAATATTATTTGAGTCTTTTTGGAACTCATTTATGCATGATTAAATATCTTTGTATTTCTCTTTGAATTATCAGTTTGGTTTGGCCAACTAGATTGGCACTTCTTGCACTGGGAGAGGTGCTTAGTTTTGGGTTCAATCTTGTGGTGTCCTCACCCAGTGACAAACTAGGGGTAGCGAGGCACATATTGTATTGTTGCCATCAAGGGTAAAAAGATGGGGTTTTTGTAGGACCTTGAAGTATATCTAGAGGGGGGGGGTGATTAGACTACTTGACCAATTAAAAACTTAACCATTTCCAAATTTTAGAGTTTGGCAGATTTTAGCTATCTTAGGACAAGTCAAGCAATCATCACACGAATCAAGCAAGCATGCAAAGAGTATATAGGCAGCGGAAAATAAAGCATGCAACTTGCAAGAAAGTAAAGGGAAGGGTTTGGAGGATTCAAACGCAATTGGAGACACGGATGTTTTTGGCGTGGTTCTGATAGGTGGTGCTATCGTACATCCACGTTGATGGAGACTTCAACCCACGAAGGGTAACGGTTGCGCGAGTCCATGGAGGGCTCCACCCACGAAGGGTCCACGAAGAAGCAACCTTGTCTATCCCACCATGGCCGTCGCCCACGAAGGACTTGCCTCACTAGCGGTAGATCTTCACGAAGTAGGCGATCTCCTTGCCCTTACAAACTCCTTGGTTCAACTCCACAATCTTGTCGGAGGCTCCCAAGTGACACCTAGCCAATCTAGGAGACACCACTCTCCAAGAAGTAACAAATGGTGCGTTGATGATGAACTCCTTGCTCTTGTGCTTCAAATGATAGTCTCCCCAACACTCAACTCTCTCTCATAGGATTTGGATCTGGTGGAAAGAAGATTTGAGTGGAAAGCAACTTGAGGAAGGCTAGAGATCAAGATTCATATGGTAGGAATGGAATATCTTGGCCTCAACACATGAGTAGGTAGTTCTCTCTCAAAAATGGTAAGTTGGAAGTGTAGGTTTGTTCTGATGGCTCTCTCCACGAATGAAGTGGAGGTGGAGGGGTATATATAGCCTCCACACAAAATCTAACCGTTACACACAATTTACCAAACTCGGTGGGACCGATTCAACAGACTCGGTCAGACCGATTTAGTAAACCTAGTGACCCTTAGGATTTTTGGTGGGACTGATATGCAACTCGGTAGGACCGATTCGGTTAGGGTTAGGGCATAACGTAATCTCAGTAAGACCGATTACACAAACTCGGTGAGACCGATTTTGGTAATAAGCTTTCCAGAGAGTTGGTCAGGTAAACTTGGTGGGACCGATTTGCTCTTTTCGGTGAGACCAAAATGTTACAAAAGGGAAACAGAGAGTTTACATTGCAATCTCGGTGGGACCGATCGCTCACTTCGGTTAGACCAAAACGTTACGAAGGGAAACAGAGAGATTACAATCCCATCTTGGTGAGACCGAGATCCCTATCGGTAAGACCGATTTGCCTAGGGTTTGTGGTAGTGGCTATGACATTAGAACTCGGTGGCGCCGGATAGAAAGAATCGGTGTGACCGATTTTGGCTTTAGGTTTAGGTCATTTGTGGATGTGAGAAAGTAGCTGAGTGTTTTTGGAGCATATCACCAAGCACATGAAGCAAGAGGCTCATTAAGCAACACCTCATCCCTCCTTGATAGTATTGGCTTTTCCTATAGGCTCAATGTGATCTTGGATCACTAAAATATAAAATGAAGAGTCTTGAGCTTTTGAGCTTGAGCCAATCCTTTGTCATTAGTATTTTGAGGGATCCACTTTCATCATCCATGCCATGCCATTCATTGAGCTTTCCTGAAATAATAGTCTTGGAATAGCATTAGCTCAATGAGCTATATGTTGTTATGAATTACCAAAACCACCTAGGGATAGTTGCACTTTCAATCTCCCCCTTTTTGGTAATTGATGACAACATATAGATCAAAGCTTTGACAAATAATAATAAGATTGTAAAACATCGTCGCTTTGAGAAGTATGTGATAATCAAGAGCTCCCCCTAAATTTGTGCATAGTTTAAGATTTGCTTTGGATTGCAAATGCACAAGGAATTAGGCTCATGGGTTACTCTTCCATGTCACATACATCTTGGTGGAGCGCTCAAAATGATAAAGATTGAATACATGCACTCATCACCGAGCAAAGTGAATGATCACATATGGATAGGTAAGATAATATCATCAAACATGCATAAGTGTAGCTTATGATCAAACACATGATCATCAATGTCTCACAAGAACAGCATAGTATCTCAAGCAATCAAAAGCAAACAAAGTTTAACCACCAAAGCAAGAGAGAGAAAAACAACACACTCTCTCTCGAAGCCTATGATCTATACATATTTCTCCCCCTTTGGCAACAAGTTACCAAAAAGTTCATAGAAAATGCTTAGTGCTAGATCGACTCTCAGGCTTGATCTTCAGGTGGTGGTGTCCGGATAACTCCAAGAACGAAGGCTTCAGTTGAAGTGGATGGAGCTAGAGGAGTTGGTGCTGGAGCTGGTTGCACTGGAGCTGTAGCTGGTGCAGATGATGTGGCTCTGGTGTCTGTCACAGGCACTGCAGCTGACCTCTGAGCTCTAGGCACTCTGGCAAATACATTAGTGGTAGTCTTGCCCTGCCTCTCCTGCATGTCATCCTGTAGCTGCTCCACAACTGACTGAATCTCAGTTACTTTGACATCTAGGTCATGGAATTTTAGTTCCATGATTCTTTCCAAGCTCTCCTTATTTCGAGTGAGGGTGGCCAATCCCTTCTCAATCCTCAGAGTTGATGCTATCAAGTAACCAAGCTGCTCATGTTTGTTCTTCAAAAAGTACTCAGATGCCTCCTCTTGAGTTGGCATCTTGGCAGCCTTCTCTTTCCTTGCTTTCTCCTTCTTTTCTTGAGCTTGTACTGATGATGGTTCATTCTCATTCATGACAACCTGATTGTCCTCAAAGTCTGGATAGAGAGGAAAATGTTCCTTATCCAATAGATATTTTCCTATGCCCATCTTTGAGTTAATCAACTCCTGAATCTGAGGGGCATATCCACAACTTCTTTTCTGGACTGCTGCAGTCCTCTTAATGGTCTCTACCATAAGGCTCATGACCTTGAATTTTTGTGGCACATCAAACAAATGCAACATGTTGATTGCATGCCCTCTAATCATGTTGTGGTCACCAGACTTAGGCAACAGAGTGTGCCTTAGGATACAGTTGATTGTTGGCAGCCCTGACAGAAGAAAGTGGACTGACCCAAACTTATGTGTCTCTACAGCTTTGTCTGGGATCTCCTTGTACATGTGTGCCATGGAATTGTGGTCCATCTTCTTCTTGGCATAGATATCCAAGTCATCTTCACTCTCCTTTGGGTCATTGATTAGTTTTGCCCATTCCTCAGCTGTTGACTAGTACCTTGTACCTTCAGACATCCAAACTATCCTCCCATCTGGATAGAAGTGTGTTGTGGAGTAGAATTGCATAATGAGTTCATCATTCCAGTTGGTGAGCTTTTGCCCACCAAAATCTGCAACTCCACAAGCAACAAAACTGTCTTGCACTCCAGGATAGTGTTCTTCATTGTCTTTCATGTAGGTCCAGTCGACCCACCTCATATCACACACTATGGGCTTCTTGTCCAACAAGATTGTCTCATAGAAGTCCTGCTGTTCCTTTGTATGGAACCTGTAATTAACAGCAGTTCTTCTCCTTATGGCATATGGATCTGTCATCCTCCATAGCCTCAACCCTGAGTCTCTTCTGATTTTCATGTCCTCAGCCACAGGATGGGCATCATTGTGGTCTGGTATCTTGGGCTTGAGCTTCCTCAGAACTTGTCCTTCTTCATCTTCCTCATCAGCAACTTCGGGCACTGGGGCCTTGTTCTTCTTAGCAACTGGAATACTCCTAGTATTCCTTTTTGGTGCAAGCTTGGGCTTGGGGGCAGCTTTGGGTGCTTCCTTGGGCTTTGATATTGCAGCCCCTGATCTAATAGCATCACCCATAAGCTTTTGTTCCTTGGGTGCTGGTGCAGCAACCTCTTCTTCCTCTTCAGATTCTCTCCTCATTGAGGGATTTCCAAGAACCTGGGCAGTAGTGGTTCTGGCTCTCTTCTTCTTCTTATCCTGAGCAGCTTCATCTTCTGATTCAATGGTAAACTTCATAGTTTCTCCAGTGGGAACTTTCTTGGGTTTGGAAGTTGTGACTCTCTTTGCATCTGCCTCTTTGGGTTCAGGCACTTGAGTAGATCCTCTGACCTTTAGCATAGGTGTCCTCTTGGCAGGAACCTTCCTATTGAGTCCAAGTTTAGTGTTCTGTGTTGAGGCATACTCCTTTTTGAGCACTACCTTCTTGGAGGTAGCCTCATCCTCTTCTGCTCTATAATCCTCATCCTCAGAATTTGAGGTTCTCTTCTTCCTTGTCCTGGTGGCAGCTTTAGGTAGATTGCTTGGGGTTCTCCTGCTGCCATCATCTGAGGAATTGGAGGGACTAGTGCCCTCACTCATGTGAATCTGCTCTTCTTCCCTGTTCTGGCTGTCACTTTGGTCTGACATGCTGCAAACACTAACTGTTGACCCTGTGAAGAGTTATAGATGAGATAGAGTGGATGAGCATCACAAAATGCAGAGATTTTGCAAAAGAATGATTCAAAAATTCAGTTTTAGTTTTCCACAAAAAGCATTTCGGATCAACCGATTTTCAAACTCGGTGATACCAAAGCAGTTTTGGAACCTAAACTGATGAACTCGGTTGGACCGAGTCACAGTTCGGTGGCACCGAGACTGCTAGGGTTTCACAAAGTCCTAAAATCGGTCTCACCGATGAGCAATTCTCGGTCAGACCGAGAGTTACTAGTGCAATGGCGTTAGCCAAATCGGTGGGACCGAGTTTTTCAACTCGGTGGGTCCGAGATGGTTTCGGCGGAAACCTAACCCTAAAATTTCGAATCTCATCTAATCTAAGGATTGCATTGACTGGATAGGAGTGTTTCAATCGTGGCAAGAATCATTAAGAACACAATGTGCTAGGAATCGGACGAGGATAGCACAGTGATCGAGTCCATACCCTAGCTTGGCGATGAACTCGCTACGGCGGCAACGGCGGGGGTGAAATCCGTTGACGGCGGCGGAGACCAGCGACAGGGGGCGGCTGGTGACGAGTAGACGATCCGGAGACCCTGATGGCAGAGCGAGCTATTGCGCGGGCGAAGAGGTTCGAAGAAATTTCCAAATTTTTGCCCGTGACTATATATAGTCCGACCCTGTCGGTGTGACCGAGTGGAACAACTCGGTGGCACCGAGATGCATAATTGTGTACAGTTACAGCAACTCGGTGTGACCGAAAAGTTCAAATCGGTTGCACTGAGATTGAAAACCTAGATCGACTTAGTGATCTCGGTAGGACCGAAATGGAGGAATCGGTCAGGCCGAGAATCACAAAGAAGTTTTGGAAGTTTAAGTCTATGACGGATCGGGGACTCCGAGTGCTCCTCACACAGAGTGGTTCGAATCTGACTTGATCAAATTTTGTGATGTAGCATGAATAGAGTTTGAGACTAGAAAATCATAGATAGCTAGAGAAGGTTCTTAGGCATTCTTGTCCATCCACTTGGCAAAAAAAGAAAAGGAGCCAATCAATCAAAACAACAAGTGGATGTCCTTGAATGAGTAAAATATGCACCAACATGCTCACACAATAAGATGGCAAATGAAATATGTGGCAAAACATGCACAACCAATTCTAGCACTTATCAAACAATTGGCGATGACTAGGTCATCTATATATGAGTATATTGACTTAGGAGTCAAATGAGAACATTTGATCATAGGTCATACTCATCGTTTAAGCTCAAGTGGGGTTACCACTTTTACATAATGCATTGATGTGTTCACACCATTAGAGTTGCTTTGACTCAATTCTTAGAGTTAAGCTCCCCCTAGATGTGAGATCCCCTTTTAGAGGGATGAACTAACCTTGGGTTTTGTCGATGATGACTTCATGTAGGTGTTGAAGATGTGGATGCTCAATGTTGATGTAGATCACTTGGAGCAATCCTTTGGAGTGAGTTGCACTTTCAACTTACCTACATGGGTTAGTCCCACAAGGAACAAACAAGAATATCCATAGACATAGAGTGATGCACACACAAGATGATGTCCATGAAATCATTAGGTTACCTTGTCCCTTGCCTTACCAACATGAGGGTTTGTGACTCCTTGAACTAGTGCAAGATGTGGAAGTTGATTGCACTTGTTCTTGCCATAATGATATGAGTGAAGAATGTTGGCAGAGTCACCCTCAAGAACTCTCTAGTTATTCTTCTTCGGGATCCACATCATCTTGATGGGAATCCTTGGAGTTGTAGTTGTACTTGATGAAGTAGAACTTGACGTAGTCTTGGGAACCCACTTGAACGAGGCCTTAGCTGCTTCTTCAAATGCATCAATCTCTTCTTGAAGCTTGTCCTTGCCTTTGTTCTTGTGGTCTTGTGGTGGAAGATCATCTTGTGCTTATGTTCCTTTGAAGGAAGTAGGATCATACTTCTCTTATTGAGGAATAAACTTCGTCTTAGGGTATTGATCTTCTTCCCACTCAACTTCATTGGCATTGAACTTTCGTTCAAAACCAACACCTTGATTCTTCCGGTGCCTTCCTTGCTTGCGTACAATTTCCTCGAATTGCTTACTCCCGGCAAGGCTCTTGTAAACACCTTTCTCTATAATTCCCTTCAATAAGCTATTTTCTTGCTCAAGTGTAACTTGGCTAAGAGAATCATTAGTGGAATCAAGAGAACTACTAGAAGCAAAAATATTGGATTTGACATTATTATTATTACTACTAGAGGAAGGATCTTTCTTGTAGTTATTACTAGACTTGACTTGAGGCATGTAAGTAGATAAGAGTAAACGCTTGGCAACGTAAGAAGAACTTTTATTACGGAAATCATCATTGATTGCTTTTAAGAACTCATGCTCTTGCTCAAGATTGAGCTTTTCAAAGCGTAACTTCTCATGAGCCCTTAAAAGTTCTCGATGATCTTCGAAGATAGTTTCATGAGCTAACTTAAGAGTGTTTAGTTATTTAGTTAGAAGCTCAATCTTATCCTTATCATTGTCATTCGTTTTATCTTGATTAGCATGATTAATTGACGTTTCATCATAGTATTCATTACTAGAGTTGTCAACAAGTAAATCATCATCCACAAGCAAGTCATCTTCATCACTATCGAAATCAACATACTCAGGATGTGTTACCTTTGGACCTTTGGCCATGAAGCATCTTCCAATTCCTTCATTTGGTGAATCCAATATGTCGTAGGAGTTGGTTGACACAAGTGCTAGACCGGCAACACCTTCATCTTGAGTATATTCGGAGTCGGAGTGATAGCTTCTCTCGGAGTGATTGTCGGAGTCAGAGCCGAATACCCATTCACCAACATGAGCTTGATGTCTTCATTTTGTGTAGCTTCTTGATGACTTGTCCTTCCTTTCTGAATCCTTGCTTCTCCGTGAGGGTCTTCGTTCATAACGATCATCTCTACTCCTCCTCTCTCTCGGTGGTGATTCTTCTCTTTTGCTTCTTCTTTTTGGAGAATCTTCTCTTCTTTTGTAGGGTGTCATACACTCATTGGAATAGTGTCCGGGTCTCCCACAATTGTAGCAGTTTTGCTCTCTAATAGAAGATCTTTTGTCATTGTAAGACCTTGACTTGGAGCTTCTTTCTTTGCTTCTACTCTTGTAGAATTTGTTGAAGTTCTTCACCATTAAGCTCAATTCTTCATTGAAGGTTTGTTTCTCACTTGATGATGTGGGGGCTTCACTTGAGGCTTTGTAAGCACCACTTGACTTGTTGTGAAGTTCCTCCTTATCCTTGAGTGACATCTCATGAGCAAAAATTCTTCCAATGACTTCCGTTGGCTTGACATCTTTGTAGTTTGGCATCATTTGGATCAATGTGCACATGGTATCATACTTTCCATCCAATGCTCTTAGGATCTTCTTGATGATGAATCTGTCGGTCATCTCTTCACTCCCTAAGCCAGCAATCTCATTTGTGATAAGAGCAAGCCTAGAGTACATTTCAGCGACACCTTCACCATCCTTCATTTTGAAATTATCAAGCTAACTTTGGAGCACATCCAACTTGGATTCCTTGACGGAGTCGGTACCTTCATGCATATCAATCAAAGTATCCCAAATTTCCTTTGCATTCTCAAGACAGCTGATTTTGGAATTCTTCGGGGCACACTCCCTTGAAGATGATATCACAATCTTGAGTGTTGTATTGCAGCATCTTCAATTCTTCCGCATTTGCTTCATGGTTCGGCTCTCTCCCATCAAAGAATTCAACTTGCAAGCCAACACAAATAATTGCCCAAATGACGGGGTTATGTCCGAGAATATGCATTTTCATCTTATGCTTCCAACTAGCAAAATTAGTACCATCAAAGTAAGGACCTCTGCGGTGATAATTTCCCTCGCTAGACGCCATACTCTCCTAGGTTGTGAAACCAAGGCTATGACCACCAAACGCTATGGAAATCAAAGCAAATGGAGACCAAAGCTCTGATACCACTTGTAGGACCTTGAAGTATGTCTAGAGGGGGCTGATTAGACTACTTGACCAATTAAAAACTTAACCTTTTCCCAATTTTAGAGTTTGGTAGATTTTAGCTATCTTAGGACAAGTCAAGCAACCATCACACGAATCAAGCAAGCATGCAAAGAGTATATAGGCAGCGGAAAATAAAGCATGCAACTTGCAAGAAAGTAAAGGGAAGGGTTTGGAGGATTCAAATGCAGTTGGAGAAACGGATGTTTTCGGCGTGGTTCCGATAGGTGGTGCTATCGTACATCCATGTTGATGGAGACTTCAACCCACAAAGGGTAACGGTTGCGCGAGTCCACGGAGGGCTCCACCCAGTAAGGGTCCACAAAGAAGCAACCTTGTCTATCCCACCATGGTCGTCGCCCACGAAGGACTTGCCTCACTAGCGGTAGATCTTCACGAAGTAGGCGATCTCCTTGCCCTTACAAACTCCTTGGTTCAACTCCACAATCTTGTCGGAGGCTCCCAAGTGACACCTAGCCAATCTAGGAGACACCACTCTCCAAGAAGTAACAAATGGTGCGTCGATGATGAACTCCTTGCTCTTGTGCTTCAAATGATAGTCTCCCCAACACTCAACTCTCTCTCATAGGATTTGGATCTGGTGGAAAGAAGATTTGAGTGGAAAGCAACTTGGGGAAGGCTAGAGATCAAGATTCATATGGTAGGAATGGAATATCTTGGCCTCAACACATGAGTAAGTAGTTCTCTCTCAGAAATGGTAAGTTGGAAGTGTAGGTTTGTTCTGATGGCTCTCTCCATGAATGAAGAGGAGGTGGAGGGGTATATATAGCCTCCACACAAAATCTAACCGTTACACACAATTTACCAAACTCGGTGGGACCGATTCAACAGACTCGGTCGGACCGATTTAGTAAACCTAGTGACCGTTAGGATTTTCAGTGGGACTGACATGCAACTCGGTAGGACCAATTCGGTTAGGGTTAGGGCATAACGTAATCTCGGTAAGACCGATTACACAAACTCGGTGAGACCGATTTTGGTAATAAGCTTTCAAGAGAGTTGGTCAGGTAAACTTGGTGGGACCGATTTGCTCTTTTCGGTGAGACCGAAATGTTACAAAAGGGAAACAGAGAGTTTACATTGCAATCTCGGTGGGACCAATCACTCACTTCAGTTAGGCCGAAATGTTCCGAAGGGAAACAGAGAGATTACAACCCCATCTCGGTGAGACCGAGATCCCTATCGGTAAGACCGATTTGCCTAGGGTTAGTGGCAGTGGCTATGACATTAGAACTTGGTGGCGCCGGATAGAAAGAATCGGTGTGACCGATTTTGGCTTTAGGTTTAGGTCATTTGTGGATGTGAGAAAGTAGCTGAGGGTTTTTGGAGCATATCACCAAGCACATGAAGCAAGAGGCTCATTAAGCAACACCTCATCCCTCCTTGATAGTATTGGCTTTTCCTATAGACTCAATGTGATCTTGGATCACTAAAATATAAAATGAAGAGTCTTGAGCTTTTGAGCTTGAGCCAATCCTTTGTCATTAGTATTTTGAGGGATCCACTTTCATCATCCATGCCATGCCATTCATTGAGCTTTCCTGAAATAATAGTCTTGGAATAGCATTAGCTAAATGAGCTATATGTTGTTATGAATTACCAAAACCACCTAGGGATAGTTGCACTTTCAGTTTTCATCATATTGCTTGAGTTTATCCTCTACATCATGTCATCTTACTTAAGGCGTTACTCCGTTCTTATGAACTTAATACTCTAGATGCATGCTGGTATCAGTCGATGTGTGGAGTAATAGTAGTAGATGCAGGCAGGAGTCGGTCTACTTGACACAGACGTGATGCCTATATTCATAATCATTGCGTTGGATATCGTCATAATTTTGCATTTTTCTATCAATTGCTTGATAGTAATTTGTTTACCCACTGATACGTCTCCAACGTATCTATAATTTTTTTATTGTTCCATGCTATTATATTATATGTTGTGGATGTTTTATATGCATTAATATACTATATTATATTATTTTTGGGACTAACCTGTTAACCTAGAGCCCAGTGCGAGTTTCTGTTTTTTTCCTTGTTTTTGAGTTTCGCAAAATAGGAATACCAAACGGAGTCCAAACGGAACGAAACTTTCGCGATGATTTTCTTGGACCAAAAGACAACCAAGAGACTTCGAGACGAAGTTGGAGGAGCCACGAGGCAGCCACAAGGACGGAGGGCACGCCCCCACCCTTGTGGCCCCCCATGACCCTCCTGACCTAATTCTTTCACCTATATATATTCCCATATATCCCCAAACCACCAGAGGCATCCACGAAAACACTTCTCCGCTGCCGCAACCTTCTGTACCCGTGAGATACTATCTAGGCACCTATTCCGGCACCCTGCCGGAGGGGGATTCGATCATGGAGGGCTTCTACATCAACTCTATTGCCCTTCCGATGAAGCACGAGTAGTTTACCTCAGACCTACGGGTCCATAGCTAGGAGCTAGATGGCTTCTTCTCTCTCTTTGATTCTCAATACCATGTTCTCCTTGATGTTCTTGGAGATCTATTCAATGTAATACATTTTTGTGGTGTATTTACCGAGATCCGATGAATTGTGGATTTATGATTAGCTTATCTATGAATATTATTTGAATCTCCTCTGAATTCTTATATGCATGATTTGATATCTTTGTAATTCTCTTTGAACTATTGGTTTGGTTTGGCCAACTAGATGGGTTTTTCTTGCAATGGGAGAAGTGCTTAGCTTTGGGTTCAATCTTGCGGTGTCCTTTTCCAGTGACAGTAGGGGCAGCAAGGCACATATTGTATCGTTGCCATCGAGGATAAAAGGATGGGTTTTCATCATATTGCTTGAGTTAATTCCTCTACATCATGTCATCTTACTTAATGCGTTACTCCATTCTTTATGAACTTAATACTCTGGATGCATGCTGGATAGCGTTTGATGTGTGGAGTAATAGTAGTAGATGCAGAATCGTTTCGGTCTACTTGACATGGACGTGATGCCTATATTCATGATCATTGCCTTAGATATCGTCATAACTTTGCGCTTTTCTATCAATTGCTTGGCAGTAATTTGTTCACCCACCGTATTATTTTCTATCATGAGAGAAGCCTCTAGTGAAACCTATGGCCCCCGGGTCTATTTTCCATCATATAAGTTTCCGATCTACAATATTAGTTTCCGATCTACTATTTTTGCAATCTTTTACTTTCCGATCTATAAATCAAAAATACCAAAAAATTTCACTTTATCATTTATATATCTCTATCAGATCTCACTTTTGCAAGTAACTTTGAAGGGATTTACAACCCTTTTATCGCGTTGGGTGCAAGTTTGTTTGATTATTTGTGCAGTATTCGGTGATTTTGTGTGTCGTCTCCTACTGGATTGATACCTTGGTTCTCTAACTGAGGGAAATACTTATCTATACTTTGCTACATCACCCTTTCCTCTTCAAGGGGAAAACCAACGCAAGCTCAAGAAGTAGCAGGAAGAATTTCTGTCGCCGTTGCCGGGGAGATCTATGCAAAGTAAAGACATACCAAGTACCCATCATAAAATCTCCTCTCTTGCATTAAATTATTTGCCATTCGCGTCTCATTTTCCTTTCCCCCACTTCCAAAACGATTTTCAAAAAGATTCACCCTTTTCTTCATCCTTTTCCCCTCCCTTCTTCCGTTCATCATCTTCGTTCACTTTCGGTTTGCTCATTTGCTAGATTGGTTTGTTGCCACCATGTCTGGAATTGGGGAGGCTATCGCTGAAAAAATATAGTAGTACCGATGGGGGAAACTTTGATGCTTTTGCTAATATTAATCCTCATGAAGAATCTACCATCTTACACACTAAAAAACTTCGCATAGGTAGCGGCAATATTATTGGAAAATGGATTATTCAAGATTTCTTTACTTGTGCAGGTGTGTAACCCACGTTAGGTGGATCTATTCTCCATAAAACTAGTAGTCTTGCAGATGCTATATCTTTGCTCGTAGTTGAACTTGAAAGACAATTTGTTCATACGCATCCATCGATACAAAGGATTTTTCTAGAGTTTTCTAATACTGAGCATTCTTCTGTTAAGCGGACCGCCACTATATTTGTAGCACATAAGTTTAGATTTATTATGAAATAAGTTAGTGAAATTTTCGTGCATTATAAAGTAGATGGTGGTCGTCCTCCTATAGAGGGTATTATCTTTAACCAAGAGGAAAAAATGTGTTTACGATCTCTAGATCATGTTGCATATAATGAAAATTTAAGAAAGAGGGTCCCTACCAATGTTTTAGTTGATAAGATTTTTGAGCTTAATGATAATTTTGTTATTCATAACAATGGATTGGGTTTCTCTCCTGGACACAAGGTCATGACTTTTTGCCAAAAGAACTCTTACAATGATGAGTTGGTTATACAATATGAAGGGCCAAAGGAGGAACCAATTCCTCCCAAGCTTGATCTTGGGGATCCTTATCCCATTAAATTTAGCCCTTTTGATTACTTTTGCTTACCACAAAGAAAACTTGCTGCTTAACGAAGGGAGTATGAGATGAGTTTCTGAGATTTGCCTTATCATTACTATGATTACACCTAGATCTATTCGTGTTTTTATGCCTAGCTAAGGGCGTTAAACAATAGCACTTGTTGTTCGGCAACCCAATTTTTTTTTTGTTCTTTGCTTTTTGTTCCTGTTTTGCTTTGAATAATTCATATAGCCTCTGGTTAGATGTGGTTTTGTGTTTTAATTAGTGTTTGTGCCAAGTAAGACCTTTGGGATAGCTCACGGTGATAGTTGTTTTGATCTTGCTAAGAAACAGAAACTTTTACGCCCAGGAAAATAATTTTCATAATTCATAGAAGCTTAGTTTTGATCTGATTATTTTTGCACTGGATTTTTACACAAATTTCCCAGGTTGTCCTAATTTTTCAAAAAAATTGGAGTTACATAAGTATTCGAGAGTTACAGATTACTACAGGCTGTTCTGTTTTTGACAGATTCTGTTTTCTTTGTGTTGTTTGCTTATTTTAATGAATCTATTAGTAGTATGAGGGGGTAGGAACCATTGAAAAGTTGGAATACAGTAGATATTACACCAATATAAATAAAGAATGAGTTCACGACAGTACCATAAAGTGGTGCTTTATTTTCTTATACTAACGGAGCTTATGAGATTTTCTGTTGAGTTTTGTGTTGTGAAGTTTTCAAGTTTTGGTTAAGGATTTGATGGACTATGGAATAAGGAGTGGCAAGACCCTAAGCTTGGAGATGCCCAAGGCACCCCAAGGTAATATTCAAGGACAACCAAGAGCCTAAGCTTGGGGATGCCCCGGAAGGCATCCTCTCTTTCGTCTTCGTCTATCGGTAACTTTACTTGAGGCTATATTTTTATTCACCACATGATATGTGTTTTGCTTGGAGCGTATTGTATGATTTGAGTCTTTGCTTTTTAGTTTGCCACAATCATCCTTGCTGTACACACCTTTTGAGAGGGACACGCATGAATCATGATTTATTAGAATCCTTTACGTGCTTCACTTATATCTTTTGAGCTAGGCAATTTTGCTCTAGTGCTTCACTTATATCATTTTAGAGCATGGTGGTGGTTTTATTTTATAGAAATTGATGAACTCTCATGCTTCACTTATATTATTTTGAGACTCTTTAAACAGCATGGTAATTTTGTTTGGTTATAAATTTAGTCCTAATATGATAGGCATCCAAGCAGGATATAATAAAAACTTTCATATAAAGTGCATTGAATACTATGAGAAGTTTAATTCCTTATGATTGTTTTGAGATATGAAGATGATGATATTAGAGTCATGCTAGTGGAGTAATTCTGAATTTGAGAAATACTTGTGTTGTGGTTTGTGATTCCCATAGCATGCACGTATGGTGAACCGTTATCTAACGAAGTGGGAGCATGAGGTATTTTTTTATTGTCACCCTTTGTGTGGAGGTCGGGATCGCGCGATGGTTAACTCCTACCAACCATTCCCCTAGGAGCATGCGCGTAGTGCTTGGTTTCGATGACTAATAGATTTTTGCAATAAGTATGTGAGTTCTTTATGACTAATGTTGAGTCCATGGATTATACGCACTCTCACCCTTCCACCATTGCTAGCCTCTCTTGTGCCGTGCAACTTTTGACGGTACCATACACCCAACACATAACTTCCTCAAAACAGCCATCATACCTACCTATTATGGCATTTCCATAGCCATTCCGAGATATATTGCCATGCAACTTTCCACCGTTCCGTTTATCATGACACGCTTCATTATTGTCATAGTGCTTTGCATGATCATGTAGTTGACATCGTATTTGTGGCAAAGCCACCTTTCATAATTCTTTCATACTTGTCACTCTTGAGTCATTGCACATCCCGGTACACCGCCGGAGGCGTTCATATAGAGTCATATTTTTGTTCTAAGTATCGAGTTGTAAATTTTTGAGTTGTAAGAAAATAGAAGTGTGATGATCATCATTATTAGAGCATTGTCCCATGTGAGGAAATAAAAAAGGAGGCCAAAGAAGCCAAACAAAAAAATAAGAGAAAAAAAGAAAAAATGAGAGAAAAAGAGAGAAGGGGCATTGTTACTATCCTTTTTCTACACTTGTGCTTCAAAGTAGCACCATGGTCTTCATGATAGAGAGTCTCCTGTTTTGTCACTTTAATGTACTAGTGGGAATTTTTCATTATAGAACTTGGCTTGTATATTCCAACGATGGGCTTCCTCAAATCGCCCTAGGTCTTCATGAGCAAGCAAGTTGGATGCACACCCACTTAGTTTTTCTTTTTGAGCTTTCATAAACTTATAGCTCTAGTGCATCCGTTGCATGGCAATCCCTACTCACTCACATTGATATATATTGATGGGCATCTCCATAGCTCGTTGATACGCCTAGTTGATGTGAGACTATCTCCCTCTTTTTGTCTTCTCCACAACCACTATATTCTATTCCACCTATAGTGCTATGTACATGGCTCACGCTCATGTATTGCATGAAAGTTGAAAAGGTTTGAGAATACTAAAGTATGAAACAATTGCTTGGCTGAAACCGGGGTTGTGCATGATTTGAATATTTTGTGTGATGAAGATGGAGCATAGCTAGACTATATGATTTTGTAGGAATAGCTTTCTTTGGCCATGTTATTTTGAGAAGACATAATTTCCATATTAATATGCTTGAAGTATTATTGTTTCTATGTCAATATTAAACTTTTGTTTTGAATCTTATGGATCTGAACATTCATGCCACAATAAATAAAATTACATGCATAAATATGTTAGGTAGCATTCCACATCAAAAGTTCTGTTTTTATCATTTACCTACTCGAGGACGAGCAGGAATTAAGATTGGGGATGCTTAATATGTCTCCAATGTATCTATAAATTTTTTTATTTTTCCATGCTATTATATTATTTGTTTTGGATGTTTTATATGCATTAATATTCTATTTTATATTATTTTCAGGACTAACTTATTAACCTAGAGCACAGTGCCAGTTCCTGTTTTTCCTTGTTTTTGAGTTTCCCAGAAAAGGAATACTAAACGGAGTCCAGACGGAATGAAACGTTCAGGATGATTTTTCTTGGACCGGAAGACAACCAGGAGACATGGAGATGAAGTCAGAGGATCCACGAGGGGGCCACAAGGACAGAGGGCGCGCCCAGGGGAGTAGGGCGCGCCCCCCACCCTTGTGGCCCCCCGTGACCCTCCTGACCTAATTCTTTCACCTATATATTCCTATATATCCCCAAACCACCAGAGGCATCCACGAAAACACTTTTCCGCCACCGCAACCTTCTGTACCTGTGAGATCCCATCTAGGGACCTTTTTCCGCACCCTAACGGTGGGGGGATTCGATCATGGAGGACTTCTACATCAACTCTATTGCCCTTCTGATAAAGCCTGAGTAGTTTAACTCAGACCTAGGGGTCCATCGCTAGTAGCTAGATGGCTTATTCTCTCTCTTTGATTCTCAATACCATGTTCTCCTCGATGTTGTTGGAGATCTATTTGATGTAATACTTTTTTGCGGTGTGTTTGCCGAGATCCGATGAATTGTGGATTTATGATCAACTTATCTATGAATATTCTTCGAATCTTCTCTGAATTCTTATATGCATGATTTGATATCTTTGCAATTCTCTTCGAACTATTGGTTTGGTTTGGCCAACTAGATTGGTTTTTCTTTCAATGGGAGAAGTGCTTAGCTTTGGGTTCAATCTTGCAGTGTCCTTTCCCAGTGACAGTAGAGACACCAAGGCACGTATTGTACTGTTGCCATCGAGGATAAAAAGATGGGGTTTTCATCATATTGCTTGAGTTAATTCCTCTACATCATGTCATATTACTTAATGCATTACTCCGTTCTTTATGAACTTAATACTCTAGATGAATGCTGGATAGTGGTCGATGTGTGGAGTAATAGTAGTAGATGCAGAATCGTTTCGGTCTACTTGACACGGACATGATGCTTATATTCATGATCATTGCCTTAGATATTGTCATAACTTTCCGCTTTTCTATCAATTGCTCGGCAGTAATTTGTTCGCCCACCGTATTATTTGCTATCTTGAGAGAGGCCTCTAGTGAAACCTATGGTCCCCGGGTCTATTCTCCATCATATAAGTTTTCGATCTACAATATTAGTTCCCGATCTACTATTTTTGCAATCTTTTACTTTCCGATCTATAAACCAAAAATATTTACTTTATCATTTATATATCTCTATAAGATCTCACTTTTGCAAGTAACCATGAAGGGATTGACAACCCCTTTATCATGTTGGGTGCAACTTTGTTTGATTGTTTGTGCAGGTATTCGGTGATTTGTGTGTTGTCTCCTACTGGATTGATACCTTGGTTCTCTAACTGAAGGAAATACTTATCTCTACTTTGCTGCATCACCCTTTCCTCTTCAAGGGAAAAAACAACGCAAGCTCAGCAAGTAGCACCGACCGTATATGTTCTTTCAAGAGAGAAGCCTCTAGTGAAACCTATGGCCCCCGGGTCTATTTTCCATCATATATTTTCAGATCTATAAACCAAAAACCCCAAAAATACCTTGCTGCAATTTATTTATATTTACTTTAGTTTGCTCTTTGTTTATCTTTTATACCTATCTCTATTAGATCTCACTCTTGTTCGAGACCATGAAGGGATTGACAACCCCTTTTTCACGTTGAGTGCAAGTCTTTGTTAGTTAGTGCAGGTGCATTGATTGGAGACTTGCTTTTGCCTCCTACTGGATTGATACCTTGGTTCTTAACTGAGGGAAATACTTATCTCTACTTTGTTGCATCACCATTTCCTCTTCAAGGGAAAAATCAATGCAAGCTCAAGAAGTAGCACACACCTATTTGAGAGAGCAAAATTATGCTATGATTTGCTCTATGCGCTTCACTTAAATTTTTGAGCTATGGAATTGCTCTAGTGCTTCACTTATATCTTTCTGAGCACGGTGTGCTTTAATATTTTTGAAGAAATGCTCTCATGCTTCACTTAGATTTATTTGATATTTAGTAAACTTTTGAAGAAATTCTCTCATGTTTCACTCAAATTATTTTGAGAGATGAAATTTTTTATGCTCATGTTGTTCACTTAAAATTGTTTGAGCTTATCGAAAGCAAATGCAACATATGAAATTAGTCCCAAAGAGATATATATTCAAGATGGATATAATAAAAACTTTCATGAAGATCATTGGACAAAATAAACTTGATTCTTTGTAATAGTTTTGAGATATGATGATAGTGATATGTGAGTCATGTTCATGAGTAATTATGCTTTAGTAAGAATATTGGTGTTAAGGTTTGTGATTCCCTATGCAAGCATGAAAGTCAATAGTTATGCAATGAAATTACATCCTACTTGTGGTGCATTATTCGGTCTTAGTTATGCTTAATGCTTGCATATGTGAATTTTTGTTTCTTGGTTGGTTGTTTCTCAATCTATTTGCTAGCCTTCATTTGTACTAAGTAGAGATGCTACTTGTGCATCCAAAATCCTTAAACCCAGTTTTGCCATATGAGTCCACCATACCTACCTATATGTGGTATTTTCGTGCCATTCTAAGTAAATTTGTATGTGCCATCTCTAATTTTCAAAATGAATTTCCTTTTTGTGTGCTTGTAACGCTCATGAAGTGGTAGGGATGGCCAATATTTTCCATGCTAGATGTGTTATTCTCAAGGTGAGTGTTTATTCACCTGTCATTGCATGAGAGTACGGCGGTAATAGGGATGCCCAGTCCCGAAATGAAAAATAAATTTACTTTATGTTGTCAAAATAATAAATTCCTTGGAAAATGTTGGTATGGACGGTACCAGTGGATACGGCTAGCCGTGGAGTGTGAAAGTATGGTGGAAAAAGGAATAAACTTTATTTTATGTTTGGGAACCGCCTATGATATATCTAGCATGGAAAGTGTTGGGAATTACTCGGTCATTTTCATTGACGGGAAAAGTATGCCTCTCAAAAAAATTATCTCTCAATTTAAGCCTTGAGCTCTGGCACCTCTACAAATCTATGCTTCCCTCTGCGAAGAGCCTATCTATTTACTTTATGAATTTTTTTATTTTTATGTGAGTCTCCACCTTCTCTTATAAAGCACCAATTAGGGAGCACTACGATCATACTTGGGCATTGGATGTAGCTAATATGCGAGTGTGTTTCTTGAATGGATCAATGATTGAGCATGATGGGCTAGAGATAACTTTCTTTACTGTTGATATTTTGGAAGACATGGTTGCTTGTTGATATGCCTGAGTTTTGAAATCTTCATGTCAAAACTAGACTATTGCTTTGAACCATATAAAATTCCAAATGTCCATGCTACAAAAGAAGAGAATATGTGATGAACATGTTAGGTAGCATTCCACATCAAAAATTCTGTTTTTATCATTTACCTACTCGAGGACAAGTATGAATTAAGCTTGGGGAAGCTGATATGTCACCAACGTAACTATAATTTTTGCTTGTTCCATTGTGTTATTTTATCATTCTTGGATGTTTTACAATCATTTTATAGCAACTTTATATCATTTTGTGGGACTAACCTATTGACAGTGCCTAGTGCCAGTTGCTGTTTTTTCTTGTTTTTTCCTTCGCAGAATATCAGTACCAAACAGAGTCCAAACGCAACAAAAATTTTTGGAGATTTTTTTGGACTAGAAGACACCTCGGGGACTAATAAAGCACCTGGGGGAAGGCCCATGGGGACCACAACCCACCAGGGCGCGCCCAGGGGGGTTGTGGGGCCCACGAGGGTCTCCTGCACCGCCTCTTTGCCCTATAAATTCTCAAATATTCCAGAAACCCTATAAATTCTCAAATATTCCAGAAACCCTAGGGGAGTCGACGAAACACAATTCCAGCCGCCGCAAGTTCCAGAACCATGAGATCCAATCTAACACCATCACAGAGGGATTCATCATCCTCATTGGTGCCTCTCTGATGATGCGTGAATAGTCCACCATAGACCTATGGGTCCGTAGGTAGTAGCTAGATGGCTTCCTCTCTCTCTCTCTCTCTCTCTCTCTCTCTCTCTCTTGATTCTCAATACAATGGTCACTTGGAGATCTATTTGATGTAATGACTTTTTGTGGTGTGTTTGTTGGGATCCGATGAAGTTTGAGTTTATGATCAGAATTTTATCCATGAATATTATTTGAGTCTTCTTTGATCTCTTATATGCATGATTATTTATAGTCTCATATTTCTTCTTCAAATCATTGGTTTAGTTAGGCCAACTAGATCGATTTTTCTTGCCATGGTAAGAGGTGCTTTGTGATGGGTTTGATCTTGCGTTGTTCTTTCCCAGTGACAGAAGGGGCAGCAAGGCACGCATGTATCGTTGTTATTAGGGATAACAAGATGGGGAATGTTCCTACATGAACAGATCTCGTCTACATCATGTCATCGTTCTTATTGCATTACTCCGTTTCTCCATGAAATTAATACACTAGATGCATGATGGATAGCAGTCGATGTGTGGAGTAATAGTAGTAGATGCAGAATCGTTTCGGTCTACTAATCTTGGACGTGATGCGTATGTATTGATCATTGCCTTGGATATTGTCATAATTATTTGATCTTCTATCAATTGCCCAACATTAATTTGTTTACCCACCATGCGCTATTTCTCGAGAGAAGCCACTAGTGAAATCTACGGGCCCTGGGTCTATTCTTTATCATATTAGCTTTCCGATCTATTATTTGCCACTTTTATTTTTAGATATATTATTCCAAAAACCCAAAAATACCTTGCTGCACTTTTGTATTACTTATTTTATTTCGCATTTTATCGAGAGCTATTTATCCAATCTACCATAAATTTATCTATATTTTTACAGTGGAGGGATTGACAACCCCTCTTACATGTCAGGTTGCAAGTATTTGTTCTTGGTGTGCATGTACCGTTTACATAGTGTTGCTTGGTTTTTCGTGGCTACAGAGGCTTGCGGTAGTGGAACTTCTGATCTAGGGTTACCCTCGAGGGTTTTTGGAATATTTGACAATTTATAGGGCGAAGAGGTGGTGCGGGAGGCCACCGAAGTGGGTAAAACCCACCTCGGCGCGCCTGGGTCCCCAGGGGCGCCCTGGTGGGTTGTGCTCCCCTTGGAGCTCCCCTCTGGTACTTCTTTGGCCCACCGGGTGTCTTCTGGTCCAGAAAAAATCTCCAAATTTTGTTGTTGCGTTTGGACTCCGTTTGGTATTGATTTTTTGCAATGTAAAAAACAAGCAAAAAAAAGCAACTGTCACTGGGCACTATGGCAATAGGTTAGTCCCAAAAAATGATATAAACTTGCTATAAAATGATTGTAAAACACCCAAGAATGATAATATAACAGCATGAATACTTCATAAATTATAGATACGTTGGAGACATATCAGTGTACTAAGGTTTGGGACCCTAGTACCCAAGACTTATGCACAGGCAGTGGCAACTCCGCAGCAAGAAGACTTGCCGGAGAACAACCCAAGACCAAGATTGCTAGGCAATAGAGAAGATCTCTGAGCTAAAGGAACCTCTCTTTGTGAGATCAAGGAGCGCATCAAGAAGACCAAGATTCAAGACCCAGTTGTTGAACTTAACTGGGGAGAAGAACAAGACGAAACATCAAGATTAGCACCAAAGGCAACCCTTGCCTGCAAGCCGAGCTAGTGAGGTGAGAGCCCGGCAAGTGATACATCCATTTTGCATCATGTTTTCATACTGTTATTTATAATGTTTTATGCTTGATAACACTTTATGGAGTAATTATAATGCCTTTTCTCTCATAATATGCAAGGTTTACACCCAGAGGGAGAATGCCGACAGCTGGAATTCTGGACATGAAAAACTATGTCAGAGTTACCTATTTTGCACATCTCCAAATGAGTTAAAATTTTACAGAGAATTATTTTGGAAAAATAAAAAATGCTGGAGAAAATAACCACCAGAGGGGGCTTCCTGGTGCCCACGAGACACCAGGGCACACCAGAACTTCTAGGCGCGCCCTGGTGGGTGGTGGGCAGCCCAGCCCACCTCTGGTGCCCATCTTTTCATATATAAGGTCTTTTGACGTAGAAAAAAAGGACTTTTGGGATGGAGCACTGCCATCTCGAGGTGGAACTTGGGCAGGAGCACTTTTGCCCTCCGGTGGAGTGATTCCGCGGGGGGGGGGGGGGGAACTACCCTCCCAGAGGGGGAAATCGAAGCCATCATCATCACCAACAACCCTCTCATCTTTGGGAGGCCAATCTTCATCAACATCTTCAACAATACCATATCCTCTGAAACCCTAGTTCATCTCTTGTGTTCAATCTTTGTACCGGAACCTTAGATTGGTACCTATGGGTGACTAGTAGTGTTGATTACATCTTGTAGTTGATGTTTATGGTTTATTTGGTGGAAGATTATATGTTCAGATCCATTATGCTATTTAATACCCCTCTGATCTTGAGCATGAATATTATTTGTGAGTAGTTACTTTTGTTCTTGAGGCCATGGGAGAAGTCATGTCGCAAGTAATCATGTGAATTTGGTATTCCACTACTGCAAGATGCTGCTAACGCGGCACTACGATCAGAGACCCTTCAACGAAACTGTGTGCGATGCAATAATCGCAAGTGGTGGTGTAAAAAACCGTCAAAAAGGTGCAAAACGTTTGGGATGACGGATGCATCAAACACGGTTCAGATTTTTGGTGTGTGTGCGATTCAGGGCATACGGTTCAGTTCAATTAACTGTTTGCAATGAGGGTGAACAAAAGAAACGGGCTACCAGATGAAGGCGTGTGCGATGTAGAGCATACGGTTCACTCAGATGAACTGTTTGCGATGAGGCGGAACAACAGAAACAGGCAGCCAGATGAAGGTGTGTGTGTGATATATGGCATACAGTTCACTCAGATGAATTGTTTGCGTTGAGCCAAGAGAACAAAAATGGTTCAACTTAACAAGATGTGTGTGATATGCGGTAAACAGGTCTGTAATCAGAAATGTGTGGGAAGACCGATAACAACACAGACGATTCCTGTTAACAAGCCGTGTGTGTTGTGAGCAAACGATTGCTAGTATACAATTGTCAGTGATTGATGAAATCATCACCGGCGGGTTCCATTGTTTAATCCGTGTGTGATGTGATATGCTTTATCTACAGAGCATCAACATATATATACTTAAAAAGACAGCATTGCATAACCAAATTAAGCATACAACTACACAACTGACTACACACATAACATTTTCACACACCAAAGTAAGCAATTACATGCATACTAAACTAGGAGAAACGAGGATCTAATCATCTACGTTTTGTTGCCACAACGCTTGGCATTGCTCTGCTTCCGGCTGGATCCCTGGCCGTTTTGGGAAGGAGGCACTTCCTCATGTCAACGATCCGCATGTACATGTTGTAGAACGTGTACGCCTCCTTGGCCGCGTACACAACGTGAGCTTTGTCGAGTTTCTCCATCTAGGCCGATTGCCAGGCACACTTGTCCTTGTTGCAAGAATCCTTCATGTCTCTGTAGTAGGGGCCGATGATGGCCTCAGCGAGGTGAACCAGTGAGTCCTTCTCATGCTCCTTGTTGCCCCAGATCTTGTATTGGCCCTCGATGTTGACATGATTCTGGAAGGCGATGCCCGAATTCTTAAGCATCTTGACATCGTTGGTGATGTCCACCGTAGCGAACATGTAGTGGGGGCTGTTGACAAACCTGGAAAAACGCTCGCAAGGCCTTGTGACCAGGCAGTAGTGGTAGACGAGGACGTGGTTGCGCACACACATATGGGTGAGCGACCTTGGGACGAGACCCGACATGAGTGCGGGTGTACTAAAGGTCGAACCCGACCACCTTGTACTTCTCCTCAGCATGCAACAACTCCATGATGTGGATGGATTGCTCCACCCAGACCGGATTGTTGGTGTACACCACCGAGAGCTCTGTGAACCTTCGGTGGGTGTCCACCATGGCATGCATGGTGAACTGCTGCTCGTCGTTGGTAGCCGCTCGGAGCGCCATTGGAGCCATGCAGGACACCCTTTAAGAACTTGTCGGTGTGGGTGTGCTTCTTGCAATGGTGGGGCGCGATCGAAAGGTTGAAGAGACACAAGAGGCTTAAATGGCCACTATAACAAATGGGGGCCAGCCGGCCTGTAATCGTCACGTCTTGTGACGACGTTCATAGCGAAGGATTCCAATGCATGCTTGACAACACCGCACCGTAGTTTGAACATGCGTGGGCTCGAAGAGGCGCCAAATGTATCGTCGGTGAGCCCGTTCCTGTGCTACCGTGCAAGCTTCCTGCCCGGCTTGGTTTGCCACGTGTTGGCTAGAAGAGGGACAAATAGTGGGTGTTTATTGGCAAAAAGCTTTGTAAAAATGAAGTGTGTGGAATGACTTCAGTCATAAGTTTACCCGTGCGAGATGAGGTCAAAGTTACACAGAAGGGTGATTATGGACACTCGAGTGCGATAATTAATTCTGCACTCTATAGAGCACAAGGTGGAAGAAACCAACTGTGTGCAATAATGTCGAAGATCGCAGTCGAGTTAGCTATATAGATCATGGGCGGTGAGATCGACAAGGTAAACAAATTCGAGAATGGTTAATAGAATCAAATCTAAGACCATTGCATATTAAGGTCAAAATAGTGCTACCAATATACGAGTCTCATACAATGCCATTTCAACGATTGTACCACAAAAGCTCGAAATATGACAAGGTTCAAATTCCAGAGTTATATGGCTCAACTTAAAAGATTACAAGGTTCAAACTGATATTAGAAATGAAATTCAGATCATCAACTACAAACACTCGCGCTGACCCACTGAACATTGATATCAGAGAGGTCCGCACGACACTCGATACTCGCGTATGACGCTTTCTGTGGGCTTGCGAGGTCGTCGTCCATCACTTTGACGAACAGCCGGTAGTGAGGTTAATTTGACCAGCAAGGTAGAATCTTTTTTGTTTGTGTTATGGTGGTATATAGTACGTGTCGAAGAGGTGGGAGGGGACTAGCCTATATATATACTATGCATACGCGTCCATGAACAAGTACACCTCACTCAGTGTCGGGACTTTTCGGTTTCCGAGGCACGTGACACATCAAAATTGTGAAAATGGCTATTCAAACATCACACAACACTTCTTTGCGCCACATGCATGCAGGCGGTGGTTATCCTAGCTAGGACACTCATGTGTGACGCTTCCATCTGTGGGCCCATGAGGCCATCGTCGATGCATGCATCAGTTTGACCTACATCAGGAGAGGTTAATTAATTTCACCATTGGTGAGGATTCTTTTTGGGTTGTATTATGGAAGGAGCATATAGTATGTGTCGGGGATATGCCCCGCGGCGTAAACCGGCCGGAAGGATAAACCGGCCGGACTTGGCGATTCACCGGTGACCTGCACAGACCAGACAATTTACAGTTCATTGGTAATTCGGCAGGCGGGCCAGAGGAGCAACAAGAACCGGTGGCCCGTATGGCGGTTCATGAAGGCCGGTTCAACCATTGTGGGCCGGTTTAAGAGGAAAGGAATATTTGCCTTACAAGGAGTCAAGACTAGGACTTGTATCCGGTTTGTATTAGAGATAGACTAGTCCTAATCCTAATAGGACTCCACATGTAAACCGCCCCTTCATCATATATAAGGAGGGGCAGGGCTCCCCAAAGGAGGACAAGTTAGAAGCTACAAGCAAGAAGAAACAATCTCTAAGGCTAGACACAACTAGAGGAGAGCCGGTTTACGGCGACTCCCTCGTGATGATAATGAGACCTAGCCTCAAACAGCATGTAGGGTTATTACCGGATGATGTTTCCCGGGGCCCGAAGCTGTCTAAATCCTCGTCTTGTGTGCCGCGTCTCTCGTTCCGCTCAACCCCTCTCAAGCTACCACATAGATGCATTGGCCTCGCAACTAAGTCCTCACCTTAGGACATCTGACGTGACAATTCCACGACAGTTGGCGCCCACCGTGGGGCCTACGCACGGTGGTGTTGAGTTCTTGGAGGGATTTTATCTAGGGTTGGAGGAGTTCGCTTTTGGCCGGAGGAAGAAGTGCCGGCTTGAGGCAATCATACGGGATAACCAGGGCGGCGTCGGGCGCAATCACAACCCTAAAAATCAGTAAAGACAGAACGGAGCAAGATCCGTCTAAACCGCCTGGTTACAAGTTTCGCCGAGATAAAACAAGATTTTTCATCTACCGCTAAGCAGAAGCAGTAACGCCGAGCTGTATTTGAGTTGGATTCAGTCCCACGCCCATATTGAGTATTCAAGCTGGACGATGCATACCGGATTGATAAAAAAAGGGTGGGCGGTTTTTCGCCAGCGATAGGTCTAAACCGATTGATTTGACAACGATCAGGAGGTTTCGATCTGGATAATACTAGCAATTATATCAGCGATGACCAAGTGGCTGGGT
The DNA here is from genome assembly GCA_963921465.1 of Triticum timopheevii. Lineage (NCBI taxonomy): Eukaryota > Viridiplantae > Streptophyta > Magnoliopsida > Poales > Poaceae > Triticum > Triticum timopheevii. The sequence continues at coordinate 568,724,351 of OY997268.1, read as the reverse complement.
ATGGACAACGACAGCTAAAATTACTAAGCGGCGGCAACGAATCTGCTATTATTGCTATCGCCTACAACAAAAATAAACTACAGCAGCGGACGCCCAAGGCACCCAGAGAAAAACGTGTTCGAGGCATGTGCCCGCTATCCCCGTTTGATGGTGCACGCACATGCAGAGGCAATCTGCAGAAGTCAAAGGCCGAAAGAAAAGGAGAATAAGGAAAGGACTATTACTAGTACATCTCACGGGAGGTCCCAGAGAATTTTGAAGCGCGCCTTCTAAACCGTGACGGAGGGAGTAGCACTATTCATCAAATGAATTAGCACAGGGCACAAGGTCTCACAAGGATGTGATATCAAAGGATCGTCAGCCACGTTCCTCCGGATAAATGTCAGAATTGATGAGGACATGCGACAGCCTTTGCGAAAAAAAGGAGGAGTAGCTACGACCTGAAGCCGTCCTCTGCTCCAAGTCGCCGAAATCACGGGCTGGCCGCGTTTCCGCTCACCTCACCATGGTGTTTCATCGCTACGCCTGCCGGCTTGCCTCCCTCTTCTGCCGCGCTGCACTCCCAAATTTATTGATGGATATTACATATGGATCATCTGCCGTACGAACAAATCAGGTGCTATTTTTCTAAACTTTTACTGATATAATTAAGTATCATCCAAAGCTTTTTCCATGGTATGCTATGCTATACACAGGTCAACTGACTCATGGCCAAGGTATGATCCGGTCCTCGTGCGCCGGTGTTGGAGGCGATGTATACATCTGCACCGCCCGTGCCGGGTGTTTGAAGACCTGGAGAATAACCCGGAGGGTTTCTGCTTGAACCGCCGGGACCATATTGGGTCACCGACCAGCCTAAACCGCCTCTGTCGCGATAAACGGATCATCCGTTGTCTAAACAAAAAAAACATCAGGTGATATCCATCTAAATCTAGTTTCTTGGTATATATTGTTTTTATCAAGGGAAAAATTACTTTGGACCGGATATTTTGATATGCAGGACAATTATTCATTATAAACATGGTTTATACCATTGGTACGGAGTACGTGCTGGCAACATCTTGCCCAGTGTTCATCCGTGCCACATTACACGGTGAATGGGCGCGTGCAAGACGCCGCCCTTACGGTCCGGTTTACATCAGCTTGCCGGGACCGCGCCTGCGTTTGTCTCGCCCGTCCGAACCGGTTTACAACGCCGCGGCCGACTTATCTGTCTGTGCCGCCTCTGATGCTGCGGTCGTATTTCCGTCCGCCTCACGCGGCCTGGTCTACATCAACACACCAGGCCGCACCTGTCCGCATGAGCTGTTTATTGAGTATAAAGCCAGTCGATGCTTGGGTAGCCCGGTTTTCTTTCAAATTGGAGGCAAATTATCATCAACCGCCGTCTGCACTGGATGGCTCAATGAGCAGGCGCACAAGTCATTGCCACTACAGTTTGGTTAATTTCAATAGCCAGTTGGATGGAACCATTGGCCGAGTTGCTGACACGGTTCATGCAGAATCATTTATAACCCGCCGCAGTCACCTCAACCTTCTGTGGATTCACATCGTGTTATCAACACCAATGATATACAAGTTATGCCGGTTTATATCACGGTCAAATATGGAGAGTTTCAAGCCAACTCCTCGAGTCACCTTCATACTTTGGGGCTACGATGACATGACTCAGCAAATCTTGCTAGTTTCAGCCGGTTTAAGAACCCCAGGACGATGGAGGGAAAGATAACCCGTCCCGGAGGCTACTGTTATATTTATGAAAATTTAAAGGTCATCAGAAAATTTCCGGCTTAGAAAGTATATGACAGTTACAAAATCCCGGCTCAATGAAGAAGATCCGGGTCATCAGAAAGGATTCCGGTTTAAAATCCAGCTCAAGGGAAGTCAGTCGCATTGAAGCTCTCAAGTCTCCGGTTTACAATGCGGTTCAAGGGAAATCTGTTCTCCCACAAAGCTCTGAAGCGCCCAAATCCGGTGTAAAAATGTCCGGTTCAAGAAGGAGTTAACTTCTCGCAAGTTCGAGTTTAAAGACCGTCAAAAAATTTCTGGTTAAAATGAAGATTCCGGTTTATAATCCGGTTCAAGGGAAAGATGTCTCCCACAAAGCTTTGAAGCTCTCAATATCCGGTTCAAGATCCCAGTTCAAGAATAATTTATCTCTTGCAAAAAGTTAAAAATTACCAAAGAGGACCTGCTGCATGATGCGCGGTTCAAACATGGGTATCCCACCTTATTGGCCTAACATATTATTGATTATATGGGGGCTTCTGCTTCATAAAGCGGGGTCTCTGTTCTTTTTTACATCATGCGTGGTTACACGGAGGTTCTGCCTTAAAGCGGCCTCCGGTTTACCCCTTGGGTTAGCTATTCAAGGCACCATGTTATGTCACTTGGGGGCTTGGTCGTGTCCGAACCAATGCAACACCTCTTGATAGGCGAAAGCCACCAGATGACTTGGGGATATGGTCAAGTCTGAACCAGTCATGCCTCTTGATCGGCCTAAGGCCACAGAGTCACTTGGGGGCTTGGTCGAACCCGAACCATTGCCACGCCACTTGATCAGCATAATGCCACGGTTTCAGTTGGGGACCTGGCTGACTTGAACCATAGCTACACCTATTGGGAGCTTGGTCGTGTCCGACCATGGTAACACCATCTGATCGGCTCGGTAAAGCCTCTTTTTGCAAACGGTTTTATCATTGCCTTTGCTTCCATATTTTTTTCATAACTGTTATTCGATTTTTTGTTGTGTTTTTTAAACCGACAACGTTTTAATCTGGTTCAACTGTCAATTACAAATTGACGGAACACGGTTAAATCTTAATCAGGGGGCCATCTGCCCGGTTTGATTTTCTGTTACCATCCTATTGTGGAGTAAACCGGTGTTTATCAACCCGGCTTGGCTTTCAACTACAAGTTGTCAGTACATGATCAAGTTATAATCCGGAGACTGTCAGCCCGGTCTGGTTTGACTACGAGTCATCAGTATTATATATGGATAATTCGGTGTCTATCACAACCCGGTACGGTTTTATCATAAACCGGCACAATATGGAAGGAGTTATCAGTACTCAAGATTGGGATTATCACCCTTACTACAAAAAGTTGGTAAACCAACGATGTGATTCAATGTCACAGGTATGATATATTTCATATTTGATTGTTTTTAAGTGCAGCCTTGGTTATAAACCCGGGTTATATATTGGGCATTATGACCCGTCCGGCGGTAAACCGCCAGGACACTTTAAACTTGTTGTATGCAGAAACAGGTTGAATAAAGCATGATTATAAATCGCCGGCGTTTATTAAACCGGCCCGGCTTTGGACTATAAGTCGCCAGTATATATTCGGATTACGCCATTGGAATCATGCGCTTATAAATCATTGGGTTATATTATTCAAATAGCCACACTTGTTTGAATTTTCATTATGATATTGAATGAATAAGGTTTTCATACCGGATTATATTATCTTGAATAGACAACATGGATGGATTTTATTATGGTTATTAATAACCGATATTATTGAGGTTTTTAAAGTCGCTTTAGCACAATGGCTATCATATTATCAATGGATATGATTTATTCTACAATTGAAGGAATAGTCCCGAGTTGCTGCAAGCTTCCAAACCCGGCACTTGGGGGCTACATTATTTAAGTTGAGATTACATCAAATACACAAGTCTCATGTCGCTGCAAGCATGCACCATGACACTTGGGGGCTAATGCAAAGTCATTTTTTGCTCATATTATTGAAGACCCGGCTCATCACATTATAATGAGCTGGCCCTTGAGGGCTACCAATTGCTCATATCAACAATTCAAGGTACACAAATTTTCATTATATTGAAGGGTCCACTGCTCAATTGGTAAAGCACAAGGCTCTTAAACCTTATGGACGTGGATTCAAGCCCCATGATGGGGGTTACATCATATGATGTTATTTTCATTGAAGTATATATCAAGTCCCATCTCAATATTATCTTACTGAACCGGCCCTTGGGGGCTACACTGGTTGAAGTTTTTATGAGCATCAGGAAATTACAAGTCCCAGGTCGCTGCAAGCATGACAACCCGGCACTTGGGGGCTACATAATATGGAGTATTCAGTTTTTGCTAGTGACTGGGATGAACAACATGGATTTCTTCGATAGTGACAGTATTTATATTGAAGCAAGTCTTAAGCCATCACTTTGTTCTACTCAAGAGTTGGGGGCTACAGCTATTATATTATTATCAAGGAAATATTTTCAAATTCTCTGTTTGAGCAAACTAGATTGACCCGGCGTCACCAATCATTATGACCCTGTGGCTACAACTCGGTGTCATCAATAATCATAAACCGGTGTTGGCAACAATCATGAACCGGTGTCTGCAACAATCATGACCTGGAATTATCAGTTTTTATAACCCGACAGTTTTTGGCAATGATAAACCGGCAAGTTTTGCATCTTCAAGCCGGTTGAATATCATATGAGTATCTCAAGACCAATAATTCTTAAACCGGCGCTTTGGAAGCCGACTCAAGTGGATTATTCTTCACAATATTTTTATATGAGAAACCAACGTCAGCAATTTAAAGTATGAAGCTGGTTATTGACCCGGATTTTCTAGAAGGAGGAAATGACAAGGACTTAAGGACGATCAGGTGCCGGTCTACAAGAATTCTTAACCCGGAGCACAACCTGTCAAATTTGTTCTGGTGTTTATTTGCAGCATAAGTTTACCATGGATAAATCCAAGCTAAACTTGGGGGCTAATGTCGGGGATATGCCCCGCGGCGTAAACCGGCCGGAAGGATAAACCGGCCGGACTTGGCGATTCACCGGTGACCTGCACAGACCAGACAATCCCGTTTGGCGGTTCATGAAGGCCGGTTCAACCATTGTGCGCCGGTTTAAGAGGAAAGAATATTTGCCTTACAAGGAGTCAAGACTAGGACTTGTATCCGGTTTGTATTAGAGATAGACTAGTCCTAATCCTAATAGGACTCCACATGTAAACCGCCCCTTCATCATATATAAGGAGGGGCAGGGCTCCCCAAAGGAGGACAAGTTAGAAGCTACAAGCAAGAAGAAACAATCTCTAGGGCTAGACACAACTAGAGGAGAGCCGGTTTACGGCGACTCCCTCGTGATGATAATGAGACCTAGCCTCAAACAGCATGTAGGGTTATTACCGGATGATGTTTCCCGGGGCCCGAAGCTGTCTAAATCCTCGTCTTGTGTGCCGCGTCTCTCGTTCCGCTCAACCCCTCTCAAGCTACCACATAGATGCGTTGGCCTCGCGACTAAGTCCTCACCTTAGGACATCTGACGTGACAATTCCACGACAGTATGTGTCGAAGAGGGGGAAGCAGACCATCATATGTAGTAAGCTTCATGAACCTCGCTCTGTGTGGGTGCATGGTTTACGGTTTTTGAGGCATGTGGCACATCAAAGTTGTGCATTTTAGGTATTCAACATATATTGGGCCAACATGCAAAGCGATGGTGGTTTTCCTCTCGCACCCACTTAAGCGGTTATCAGCGATATCGATGCTTTGCAACTATGGGCCCGCTTGGTCCATCACTACTTTTTGCCTGACAATGAGAGTGGTTAATTTGAATTAGGAGGGGGTTATTTTTTGCTTGTAATACAATATATATATATATATATATATATATATATATATATATATATATATGAGCACACGCACATGCATGTGTACGCATGAATCCCTCCCATTGAGTCAAAGTGGCTAGTACAATGACACGTCATGAACCGATCTCGATCTGTGTGGGGAGGGTGTATGATTTTCGACGCACGCGCCACATCAATGTTGTGAAATGGTATTCAAACATGCATGCACGCATCACCTCCATACATATGCATGTAGTGGTTGTCTTCGAACGGTACACTCCCTCACATGGTTATCGGCGACAAGCCTATATATTCGCGGGCCCACGTGGACATCCATGATCACCTTGGCCGACAACAAGATAGGTTACCATGGCGGATTCTTCATTTGGTTCGTGTTATCGTAGTATAGGTCATGGTGAGATTAAGACCTAATTAAAGTTTGAGCGCATATACTATGCATGCATGCATGCATGAATCCCCGTCGTCGGCTTGAAGTGTGGTGTAACATACATATGCATCATCAACCTAACCCTCACTTAGTGTGGGGATTTCTAGTTTGAAATCACGATGCCATATCAAAGTTGTTCCATTGTGTACTAAAAAACACACCTCTCCATACATATGTTTGGGCCACACGCATGTAGTGGTTGTCTTCGGGGACTAGCTACTTGTGTGATTATTGGCGAGCTAGCCTATCTCCAGGGTCGCATGGACGACCATCATTCTTGGTTCATTTTATGATCAATCTTGATGAGATGCCTCTCTGGCCCGCCGACTGAAAGTGTGTGTGTGGGAGGGGGGGTGGGGGCTACTACTTTGCAATTTTCTAGGTGAACCTCGGTTGGGGGGATGCATTCATAGCTTCGGATTCCCTTCGTGCCGACACAAGGGGGGGGGCTGCTAGCTACTTCGCACTTTGGTAGGTGAACCACGGTTGGGGGGCATCCATTCATAGCTTAGGATTTCCTTCGTGCCGACACGAGGGAGGGGGGCTGCTAGCTACTTCCCACTTTTCTAGGTGAGACTCGGTTGGGGGGCATGCATTCATAGCTTAGGATTCCCTTCATGCCGACACGAGGGGGGACTGCTAGCTACTTCGCACTTTGCTAGGTGAACCACGGTTGGGGGGGGATACATTCATAACTTAGGATTCCCTTCGTGCCGACACGAGGGAGGGGGGCTGCTGGCTACTTTGCACTTTGCTAGGTGAGCCTCGGTTCAGGGGGCATGCATTCATAGCTTAGGATTCACTTTGTGTCGACAAGAAGGGGGGCAAGCAATACCGTGCGCTTTGCAAGATAGGTGCCACATCGAAGTTGCATTTGGTATTTGAAAATCAAACCACCCTTTTCATACACAATTTTGGTACACATGCAAGTGTGTTCGTGTTCTGACCCTCTCCCGCGTCATTTTTCGCCAAATTTATGAACATTAGACAAGTCGGATGATGCAATAGACACGGTTCACTCAAACTAACCATGTGCCACGCCGGTGCCCCTATCGCGCACACATCCGCACAGTACATTGGGCTCCACGAGGCTCCCCCTCTCAAAAATATCTGCCCGCCTCGAGTTTTTTTTGTTTCATAACACATGGTTGTTATCTCCAGACCGTGTGCGATGTTTCTTGTTCCCAATCCCGCCTGCATCCTAGAAAATATCTGCCCACCTCGAGGAGGGTTTTTCTGTTTCATAACACACGGTTGTTATCTCCGGACCGTGTGCGATGTTTCTTGTTCCCAGTCCCGCCTGCATCCCTAGAAAATATGTGCCCACCTCGAGGAGGGTTTTTCTATTTCATAACACATGGTTGTTATCTCCGAACTGTGTGCGATGTTTCTTGTTCCCAATCCCGCCTGCATCCCCAGAAAATATCTGCCTGCCTCGAGGGTTTTTCTGTTTCATAACATGTGGTTGTTATCTCCGGACCGTGTGCGATGTTTCTTATTCCCAATCCCGTCTGCTCCTAGAAAATATCTTCCTGCCTCGAGATTTTTTTTGTTTCATAACACACGGTTGTTATCTCTGGACCGCGTGTGATGCACCATCATCAAAATTTTCAATAGCCCCGGCATTTCACTCCCGCATTAAAAAAATTCAGTACCCGCGTCATTTCCTCAAACACACCCCCGCCCCCCTCCACACACACACACACACACACACCAAAACCTCCTCGGGCGCGCACACACACACCCTCCCTCGCTCGAAACCCTAGCAAGGTCCCCGCCACCACCGCCGCTGCTGCAAGACCTCCATTGCCAACATCTACCAGTTTGCTCGTGGAGCTTACCCACCGATCTCCATACCCAGGCCACCCTGAGTTTCTTAGATGACGCCTACCAAAAGCCCCCTTTCCCACAGATCCCCATCACCACCCCCACTCCAGAGCGTCGCAGCCTAAGCCCGGCTACGCTTCCCGTGGAGCTCGAGGAGCGACCAGCCCAAAAGAGGTGTATCATGGTCTCTTCGCCAGATGTCGCCGAGGAAGCTGACGGCCATTACTGGCCGCAAAGACTCAATCAACAGGCTAGAGTATGCGGTTATGTCGCGAACGCCGGCTACGACATCGAGGTCATCGACAGTGATGACCTGAGGCGGGCTATGCCATAGGTTAAGTGGCTCGCCCCAAACCCCTCGGGTTCAACCACCGTCGATCTCATCCATGGCCCCGCCGTTGATCTTGTCTGGCTTGCTATCAAGAATTTTCCATCCTACATCGCCATCGAGCCCCTTTTTTCATTTCTGAAGGACACGTTCTGTGATGCTGGCTTGGGATCCACAGCTTCCAAGTCAGACCTCATCAACGGCGACCACAAGGAGGCACCCTCTCTGGCTCTTCCAAGGGGAAAGAGCCCATCTGCGACATCAGTGAGGGCACCCTACAGTCGTGCTCTTCCAAGGGGAAGGAACCCATCTACGACAACATGGAGCGCATCCAGGGTCCATGCTCTTCCCACGGGAACGAGCCCATCTGTGATAAGTGAGGAAACCCATGATTTGTTTTGTTGTGCCTCTTCACAGGGGGAAACCCATGATTTGTTTTGTCGAGTCCCTTTTATAGTGTAGTGAGAATATGTCCAGTTTTAATTGCTATATCTGGCTGTTCGCAGTATGCCTTGTTTATTTCAGTTGTTCACAATGTGATGTTCATGTGCAATTATTTACTGTGCAGTACATTTCATTAATCCAGTTTTAAACATACTGATAGGAATGCATATATTTGCTTGTTGTTAAGCCTGTTATAGCTAGCATATGCCTCTTTTAAAGTTTCTTTTATTGTTTTGTTGTTTGTAGTTAGCATATGTCCAGTTTCAAATGCTATCTTTGGCTGTTCGTAGTATGCCTTGTTTATTCCAGTTATTTACAACGTGATGTTCTATATGTGCAAGTATGAACTGTGCAGTTCAATTTCATCAGTACCAGTTTCAACAATACCACTATGAATGACTACATTTGGTTGCTGCATCTTATAGTTAACACGCCTTTCCATTTTTATTTAACAATAACCAGTGTATTTAGACCGACACAATACCAGTTTGAATGACTATGTTTGCTTGTTGTTAAATGTTAGGCCTATTGCAGTTAACACACTTTTCCACTTGTTTTGCTTTACTAGCATGCTTAAACCTGCATACTGAAGCTATCCTTTGGAGATTATTTTGTTTGTCATGGATAATTTTGGTTGATGTTTAGCCTGTTGTGCTTAACATGCTTCTCGATGTACCTACATAGGACAATTCTGGGAACAACTATTGTTTTCCATCGGGGTTAGTTTCATGCCATGGCTTATATATGCTCACTATTAAGGATATCGGTAGCTGGTACCATATAGGCCAGGGGCTGATAGGGACTAATCAGTGAATCGGACTTTTAGCTGAATATATCTGCAACCCATTTATCATTAGGATAACTAGGGCCATATGTAATATATCTGAGGCTACATAGCAACATGCACTGTACGTAATGTCGACATATGCAATCCTAGGCTACTTACCAACAAGGAAGAGTGTTACCTTAATGTTCTGATGATGTCTAGATATACGTAGAAGAGCAGCAGCAACAACAACAACACAACCATGTTTGGACACTCAACTTAGCTAGAGGTTAGAGTTATTTTCTAGCTCATGACTAACCCTGAACTAACTCCATCTAAATAGGTGTTTGGATGACAGGGTTAGATACTTAGATTGACAATTAATGAACTAGGAGAACTAGCTCCAATTAGCACCTCTTTGGTTGTATAGTTGTTTTGGGTGGGTTATAGATGCAACTAGCTCAAACTAGCCCTCATGTTTAGATATACTTTAGGGCTATTTGAGCCCGAACTAGCTCAAACTAACTCTAACCCATGGATATAGCAGCAGTTAATCAGCCGATAATTGGTAAGAATGCAATAAACTCCTTTTGGTCCATAATATAATAGGTTAATTCATCTAATATGTGAGTATATTGGATGTTATAAGATATTATAAAAGAGTGTTGTACTACATCATTGTGCAATTGGTGTTTAGCTTCTAATATTAACTTGGTGCTTTTAGGTACATATGTCATTGGTAAAGATCCGCACTTCGACCCTTTCTGCGTACGGGGAAATGAGATATCGATGAACCAGCATCAAGTGAGGAAGCTGATAAAGATTGTTAGTAATATGGGTCAAAAGATGGCAATTAAACTATTTGTTTACACTTTATCCAATACAACAACGAACTACAGGATGGTAAGTGAGAACTTTGCAGCCTTCTTTTTATTGCCCATAATGAGTTGTGTTAGATGACAATGTCTAAATCTTTTTTCCTTTGCAGTGGTTCCCAAAGTAGTTTACACAAGATTACCTCTCAAACTACATGATTGGTGGGCATGCAAAGGTTAAAGTATTTCTACCAGAACACGATGATTATCTAGATGTTTTCATGAAGATCGTGAAGGATGGGCAGTCGGCCATCACAAGGGGTTGGACTAGAGTCGTGTGTGCCTTCTGCATGGAGGAGGGCACAATATGGGCATTCTGCTTCACCTTGTTCAGCAACCAGAATGTAGTTCGCCTCTTTCTTTACCGTCTTTAATAGTACAAGTATACAACTGTGGTTCATCATTCTTTATTTGGTTCTTATGTAATTCTTGATATGTACCTATGAATCGGATAATGCATTGGTTGTCTAAACCTGATGGATATGAATAAAGCTATAGCATACATTCAAATTCAAATTCAAATCCGGTACAATTTGATATAGCAGCAATTAAATTACGGTGAAATTACGCTCCCCAGGTCGTTACGGCAGACACGAAAACACAACTGTTTGCGATATACACCATAATCTGAGACGGTTCATAGAGAGGAAACGTGTGCAAGCATGCACACGGTTGCCGTTTGCAAAGCATGTGCGATGTCAGATAATATCACAAATGGTGTATGCAAACTAAACGTTTGTGATAGTTGCCTTACCTTACACGATTTGCAACCATGAACTATTTCTGATGAAGTATGCATCATAAAGGTTGCACCACAGAATAGCCTGTACGATAGTTGTCGTGTATGAAGATTTTACGATGGTCAGACGTTTTGTAATCCTGTCTGACACTCATACGATGATTAGCTAATCTTCTTAATTAGTTATCACATACGGTTTGGGAATGCTTATCATACACGTTCTATAATAGTGAACCGTTTGCTATGGGCCACACATCGTAAATGTAGCACCACAGAATACCGACTACAATGGCAATGCGAGCACAAACGAGTAGGAGTACTATATATGCATCTTGGCTCCCTATCCCCGACGGTTTCTGGGTCGCGTGGAAAGGACCCCCTATTTCCCACACTCACTTGGTGACAGTTCCAAACTCCGTCGCGGAAACGGATGAAAAACCATTTGTATAGCACCGATGCGTACCAGTGTTCATTCAATGTTTTGATGATATGTATGTTGTGATTCCATTAGTGGTGTTATGTTAACGTCGACTACATGACACTTTACCATCTTTTGGGCCTAAGGGAATGCATTGTGGAGTAGTTATTAGATGATGGGTTGCTAAAGTGACAGAAGCTTATACCCTAGTTTATGCGCTATTTCATAAGGGGCTGATTTGGATCCATATGTTTAATGCTATGGTTAGATTTTATCTTAATACTTTTCTCGTAGTTGCGGATGCTTGCGAGGGGGTTAATCATAAGTGGGAGGCTAGTTCAAGTAAGAACAGCACCCAAGCACCGGTCCACCCACATATCAAATTATCGAAGTGGTGAACGCGAATCAAACCAACATGATGAAAGTGACTAGATGAAATTCCCGTGTGCCCTCAAGAACGTTTTGCTTATTATCTGAGACCGTACCGACCTGTCCTTTGCCATCAAAAGGATTGGGGCCTACCTTGTTGCACGTATTGTTACTATTATTACTTGTTACTTGTCACAAATTATCTTGCTATCAAACTATCTGTTACCGACTATTTCAGTGCTTGCAGAAGTTACCTTGCTGAAAACCACTTGTCATTTCCTTCTGCTCCTTGTTGGGTTTGACACACTTACTTATCGAAATGACTACGATTGATTCGCTATGCTTGTGGGTCATCAAGACTATCTTCTGCCGCTGTTGCCGGGGAGTGAAGCGCTCTTGGTAAGTGGAAATCAGTAAGAAAAAATTTATACTACATGCTGAAATTTATTGTCACTTGTTACTACGGAAAATAATCCTTTGAGGGGTTTGCTCGGGGTATCTTCACCTCAACCAGAAACACAAAGAGTTTCCCCTCAACCTAATGCACCTACTGAAAATATTATTTATGAAATTCCTTCTGGTATGATAGAACAACTGCTAGCTAATCCTTATGCAGGAGATGGAACGGAACATCCTGATATGCACTTGATCCATGTGGATGAAATTTGTGGATTATTTAAGTTCGCAAGTTTACCAGGAGATGAAGTTAAGAAGAAGGTTTTCCCTTTATATGTAAAGGGAAAAGCATTGACATGGTATAGTCAATGCGATGATATTGGATCTTGAAACTGGAATCGATTGAAATTGAAATTTCACCAAAAAAATCATAGGCATCTAGTTCATCCTGATCGGAATTACATATATAATTTTTGTCCTCGTGAGGGAGAAAATATCGCTCTAGCTTGGGGGGGGGGCTTAATTCAATGTTATATTCATGCCCCAATTATGAGCTCTCAAGAGAAATTATTGTCTAGAATTTTTATACTCGGTTTTCTCGTAATGATCATTCCATGCTTGATACTTCTTGCGCTGGTTCTTTTATGATGAAGACTATTGCATTCAGGTGGGATATTTTAGAAAGAATTAAACACAACTCTGAATATTGGGAACTTGACAAAGGTAAAGAGTCAGGTATTAAGCTTGAGTTTGATTGTGTTAAATCTTTTATGAATACCGATACTTTTCACAAGTTTAGCACTAAACATGGACTTGACTCTGAGATAGTAGCCTCTTTTTGTGAATCATTTGCTACTCATGTTGATCTCATTAAGGAGAAGTGGTTTAAATATCATCCCCCTATTAAAGAAGAAATTAAAGAACCAGTATTAGTTAAAGATGAAACTATCATTTACAATGTTGATCCAGTTGTGCCTACTGCTTATATTGAAAAACCACCTTTCCCTGTTAGGATAAAGGAACATGCTAAGGTATCAACTATGGTTTGCAAAATTAATATTAAATCACCTAAACCCTCTGAACAAATTAAATTAGAACCTAGTGTTGCTATGGTTAAGGATCTCTTGGTCGATAATATTGATGGGCATCTTATTTACTTCTGTGATGAAGCTGCTAGAATTGCCAAACCCGATGAAAAAGATAAACATAGACATGTTGTTGGCATGCCTGTTGTCTTAGTTAAAATAGGAGATCATTGCTATTATGGTTTATGTGACTTAGGTGCTAGTGTGAGTGCTATTCCTTTTACCTTATATGAAGAAATTATGAATGATATAACACCCGCTGAAATAGAAGACATAGATGTCACTATTAAACTTGCAAACAGAGACAGCATCACACCACTTGGGATTGTTAGAGATGTTAAAGTCTTGTCTGGGAAAATAAAATATCCTGCTGATTTTCTAGTTATTGGTTCCCCACAAGATGACTTTTGTCCCATAATTTTTGGTAGACCTTTCTTGAACATTGTCAATGCTAAAATAGATTGTGAGAAAGAAACTGTCAGTGTTAGCTTTGGTGATGTGTATCATCATTTTAATTTCTCTAAGTTCCATAGAAAACCTCATGATAAAGAATTACATAGTAAGTATGAAATAATTGGTCTTGCTTCTATTACCGTACTCCTACTGATCCACTAGAACAATATTTGCTAGACCATGAAAATGATACACACTTGCATGAAAGAAATGAAACAGATAAAAAATTCTTTGAACAACAACCTCTCCTTAAACACAATTTGCCTATTAACACTCTAGGAGGTCCCCCTCCACCTAAAGGTGATCCTGTGTTTGAATTAAAGCAATTACCTGACACTTTGATGTATGCTTATCTTGATGAGAAAAAGATATATCTTGTTATTATTAGTGCTAACCTTTCAGAACACAAAGAAAAGAGATTATTAAAAATTCTGAAGAAGCATCGAGCTTCTATTGGATATACTCTTGATGATCTTAAGGGCATTAGTCTTACTCTCTGTCAGCACAAGATTAATATAGAACCTGATGCTAAACCTGTTGTTGATCACCAAAGACGATTGAATCCTAAGATGAAGGAAGTGGTAAGAACTGAAATACTAAAACTTCTAGAAGCAGGTATAATCTATCCCATAGCTGATAGTAGATGGGTAAGTCATGTTCATTGTGTCCCTAAGAAAGGAGGTAATACTGTTGTTCCTTATGATAAAAATGAACTTATTCCACAAAGAATAGTGACTGACTATAGAATAGTAACTGGTTTTAGAAAAATAAATAGAGCTACTAGAAAAGATCATTACCCTCTGCCTTTCATTGATCAAATGTTAGAAAGATTGTCAAAGCACACACAATTTTGTTTTCTTGATGGATATTCTGGTTCTTTGATATACCCGTTTCACAACTTGATCAAGAGAAAACCACCTTTACTTGCCCTTTTGGAACTTATGATTATAGACGTATGCCTTTTGGTTTGTGTAATGCACCTGCTACCTTTCAAAGATGTATGGCTACTATATTCTCTGATTTTTGTGAAAAGATTGTTGAGGTTTTCATGGATGATTTTTCCGTTTATGAAACTTCTTTTGATGATTGCTTAAGCAACCTTGATCGAGTTTTGTAGAGATGTGAACAAACTAATCTTGTCTTGAATTGGGAGAAGTGCCACTTTATGGTTAATGAGGGCATTGTCTTGGGGCATAAAATTTCTGTTGGCGTTCTGGGAACGGGGGTCCCCAAACTTGCCTGCCTGCGGCCTGCGGCGTGGCTCAAAAGGGGGCCCAGCACGGCCCATCTTCATCAACACAAGCTCAAGACCCTCGCGAGGGGCCAAGCCTCGTGGGGCGGGCAACAAGGAGCTTCCTCAGGCATGGCCTCATCAGGCTGGCTCACGAGGAGGTGGAGAGATCAAGGCGGGGTACCTCGCGAGGTGCCCATGACGCAAGCCATGACGACCAAGGGCGCCAGGCGGGTGCCAGCCCGCGCAGTGTCCTCCTTTCCTCTTTGGTGCAAAGGGAGCAAGCGCAGGCGAGAGCATCAAGCAAAGGCATCCATTTCAGTGCAACAAGACCAAGACCCGCCCAACGGCAGGGAGGAAGTCATTGTGGAGCCCAAGCAGGCGTCACCACCAGAGCTTTTGACAGGCGAGGACCAACTTTAGTCAGGATAAGTGTACCCGATGTTCCCCTTCAAAATGGCCAATTGTTGGCGCCCTTCCCGCTCAATATTTGGGAAGAGGCCCAGGGCCTTTGCCTATAAATAGGACTAGCCACCACAAGGTAGAGAAAGACGGAGATCCTCGCCAAGAAACCAGTAGAGATAGCGACTGAACTCCCCCTAGTAGTTCATCGCACCAGCCAAGAACGGACCCTCACGAGGTTGTTCTTACTTGTATTGTTCATCATCAGCCCAAGAGGCAATCCATCACACCACACACTGGAGTAGGGTATTACACCGCAATGGTGGCCTGAACCAGTATAAACTCCGTGTCTCTTGTGTTGTTCCTTTCGTAGTTTAGATCCTAGCGAGTCGGCGGGGAGCAGGTAGGTAGAGGGCGAAGTCTCCGCGCGCACCCCAGTGTTCGAACCTCAAGGGTCTGCCGGAACCCGAAATCTGACATTTGGCGCGCCAGGTAGGGGTGCGCCAGAATTCATCTTCTGTCGCCCTGTTCTTCTCCGACCATCGCATCCATGTCTGACGCTCATCGGGCCCGCGCCGAGCGCCGAGCCGCCCTCGCTTCCCATGTCGCCCAGACAGCTCCCGTCGGCGGGCGCCCTCGTCGTTCCCCGTCACCTGCCGTCAATGCCGCCACTGGCCCGGCAGGGAACGAGCAGCAAGCATCGTCCCAGCATCCCTCCGTGAGGCAAGACGGCCGCACTGCTACCCCCTCGCTCACCCCAGCTGGTTCTTCGTCTCGCGCATTCCGCGCGCCCATGGAGGCTCGAGCTGCGCTCATCACGGCAAACGAGCTCCTGCGCAACCGCCCCGTCGATGACGTCTATGAAGAATGGCTCGACCGCGTCACCGAGCTCGTCCGTGCCGCAGGGGGCTCTCCTGCACCGTCCGTCCCGCTGCACCGCACCCCGCCCTGCGCGGGCGACGAAGCTTCGAGGGCGCCTCAGCCGCCTTCTCCTCAAGATGGCGCCCTGGCCCCAAGGCGCGTGGCCCCTGGGCGGAACCCGCTCCGTCAGGCGCCGGCGCGGCAAGAGCAGAGCTGCCAAGAAGTCCCTCGCCCGCGAGAAGCTGCCCGAGCGCTCCCTGCTCTGGCTCGTCGTGACCACGCTCCTGCTCCAGCATGTCAATACCCCACGCTGCTCCCAGCTGCAGCACATGGGGACCCGCAGGATCAAGCTCTTCATCACCCAAGGCCTCCCTTGGCCACAGCAGGCTGCCGCGCCTTCACCACCAAGCTGCGCAGCATCGCGTGGCCCGACAAGTTCAAGCCAGACCTGCCTCCTCGCTACGATGGTACGGTTGACCCCGCAGAGTTCCTCCAGCTCTACGAGCTAGGCATCGAAGCTACCAACGGAGACGAGAAAGTCATGGTGAACTGGTTTCCCATGGCGCTCAAGGACGGGGCCCGCACCTGGCTCCTGAACCTGGCTCCAGGCACGATCTCCTCCTGGGACGAGATGCGCACCCGCTTCATCGCCAACTTCTAGGGTACTCACGACTGGCCACCCGCCGTGAGCGACATGCGCCGTATCAAGCAGCAACCAGGGGAAATCCTGCAGAAGTACATCTAGCGCTTCAACAACCCATGCCCCAAGATTCCCAAGGTGACCGAGGAGGCTATCATCTCAGCTTTCTTCGACGGCGTGCGCGACGTCAAGATGAAGGAGGAGCTGGCGATGCATGAAGACCTGTGCACTTCCTTGGCGCTGTTCAACTTGGCGACCAAGTGCACCAGGGCTGAGGAGGGGTGTATCTCCCTCCTCGAGCTGCCTGCCGCAGACCTGGAAGAGAAGAAACCCAAGGCCAAGGATGTGAAGTGCAAGGGGGCTGCCGTGCTCGTGGCAGAACCAGACACCAAGCGGGGCAGAGATCAGCCCGAATCTTCCAAGGGCAGTCGGTACTGCGTGTACCACGACCTCCACACCCACAACACCAATGAATGCCAAGAGCTCTGAGCCGTGCGTGAAGGAAGGATCGGCCGATGTCCCGAACGCAGCGACCGGGGCTACGGCCGATGAGGAGGAAGGAACGCAGGACGCTGGGAAGACCGCGGCCCTCGCCAAGGGTGGCGCGACCAACCTCGCGAGGATCGCTGGCAGAGCCCACCTCGCGAGGGAGACTGGAGGGATCAGCCTCACGAGGATCGCCCGCAAGGCAACGCAGGCCTCCCTCCGCTGCCGCCGCAGCCAAGGAGAAATGAGGACTGTCATCAGGACGAGGGGGCTGGGGGCTTCCAGGAGCCACGTGCGATCGCCTGCATCCTGGGCGGAGCTCAAGCCCCAGCCTCTCAACGCATCTTCAAGCAGTTCGCCCGCGAGGTAAATGCAGTCCTCCCCAAGCTCAACGTCCTGTCCGTGGAAACATTCAACAATCTCCAAGTGCCCTACAATTAGCTTCAGCCAACCAAGCCTTTCTTCGGAGTCACTGACGGCTCCACGGTTCCGATTGGGCAGGTCCGCCTCCCTGTCACCTTCAGGGCACGCGACAACTACCGCACCGAGCTGATCAACTTCGACATCGCCCACATCCACCTGCCATACAACGCCATCCTCGGGTACCCAGCGCTGGCCAAGTTCATGGCCGCAACCCACCACGGCTACAACGTCCTCAAGATGCCAGGAAGTGGCGGAGTCATCACGGTGCCCTGCGAAGAGAAAGACGCAGTGTGCTCCCTGGAACGAGCCTTTCAGGCCGCATCACTGGAAGACCTGGATCGCGGAAGCAGGAGGCTTCCCGAGGCAGCCCCCAAGAAGAAGAAGACATTGTCCGGCCCGGCCCCTTAGGAGGCAGGCCCCTCAGGGCCCGTGCCTACCCAGGGGGAACCTCCTTCCATCGCATAGGGAAGCGCGCCCGGCGCCAACCTCTGGCAGGGCTCGGGGGCTCTCCCCTGGAGGGCCGCCGACCTCGCCAAGGTCACGAGGGAGGCGCTTGGGCACCACTTGGAGGCGTGTTTCGAAGCATGTTTCCCTCAAGAAGGAGCAAGGCAAGGAGGGCCAAACCCTCAGGAGTTCGTCAGCAAGGCCATTCAGGAGCTACAGGAGTCAAGAGTCATGAGAGGCAGCCGCCACTTACCCGCTGTGGCTCCCCATCCAGGCAAGGATGGTGGGCTGCGCGTCTGCATCGACATACCAGGGGTCAACCGAGCCGCCTCTCAGAAACGCCTCTGGCCCTTGCAAGTGGGGCGCTGCGAAGGTCCGCCCCACAGCTACGTTCGCATGCCTTATGGCCTGCCGAACGCGGCTGCCGTGTACCAGCTCCTCATAAGGGGCAACCTGGAGGCTCGGGAGGCCTGGCATTCTGCAGTCCTAACGGAGATGGAGATGGTTCGCGAGGAGCCACCAGCGCCCCCGGAGCCTCCCGAGGCTCCTGGGCCTGGGGGCTCGTGAAGATCGGCTCCCGCAGCTTGCTACGCCTGCTACTTCAACACCCCTTCATCGTCAACATCATCAGGTGACATCTTTCAAGTTTCATTTCCAGTTGGGAGCGCCCCTCAGGGCTGCATCATTCCCAGGCCGCGTGGGTCCGTCCCTGTGGCGTATATCCCTTTTGCTCGTGTTTTTAGCTTACTTTGTTGGGGGCGCCCCTCGGGCTGCATCATCCCCAAGTCGCTCGGGTCAGACCCAGCGGCGTGTACCTCTTTTGCATTTATCTTCGGGCCATGCATTCGACCCATCATGCTTGTTGTTTGGTGCCTATCCGTGGCACCTTTTCTTCCTTGATGTCGGCAGCTTGCACGTTAAAGGGGGGTACCTGAGCATCGCGACTTAGGGCTCCTACCGGCTCTCCAGCCCTCACCCTCTAGCCTTGTCCACGGCATCGCGACCTGGCATACCAGCGACGGCTGAGACCAGCTGGAGGGCTGGGACCCGAGGACGTAGTGCTTCGACATCTAACCAAGCTTGCACGTTAAAGGGGGGTGTCGGTGTCAAAACCGGCGGATCTTGGGTAGGGGGTCCCGAACTGTGCGTCTAGGCGGATGGTAATAGGAGACATCGGACACGATGTTTTTACCCAGGTTCGGGCCCTCTCGATGGAGGTAAAACCCTACTCCTGCTTGATTGATATTGATGATATGGGTAGTACAAGAGTGGATCTACCACGAGATCAAGGAGGCTAAACCCTAGAAGCTAGCCTATGGTATGATTGTTGTAATGGTTGTCCGTCCTACGGACTAAAACCCTCCGGTTTATATAGACACCGGAGAGGGCTAGGGTTACACAGAGTCGGTTACAATGGTAGGAGATCTACATATCCGTATTGCCAAGCTTGCCTTCCAGGCCAAGGAAAGTCCCATCCGGACACGGGACGAAGTCTTCAATCTTGTATCTCCATAGTCTTGGAGTCTGGCCGACGATGATAGTCCGGCTATCCGGACACCCCCTAGTCCAGGACTCCCTCAGTAGCCCCTAAACCAGGCTTCAATGATGATGAGTCCGGCGCGCATATTGTTCGGCATTGCAAGGCGGGTTCCTCCTCCGAATTAATTCATAGAAGATTGTGAACACCAGGATAGTGTCCAGCTCTGCAAAATAAATTCCACATACCACCGTAGAGAGGATAATATGTACACAAGTTCAATCTGCTGACGTATTTTGGGGCATGACGTCACACCACTACCAAGCCTTTACTTGAATCATTTTTATTATACCACCTCAGCGCGTTTAGCGAAGCAGTTTCCTTGGCACGTCTTGTCGAAGCAGAGATCGTGTTCCCCTTATTCTGAGATTCCCATCAACACGGACGTGGGTAACCCAACCGCGCCCGTTGCCACGCCTCCTCTATCGAAGGCGAGTCCCAAATGGTCACGGGGACGGCTCTTGGTATTCTCCCTCTTTATAATGGGACCAAGGCTCGTTTTTCTTCAATCCTCAATCGAATCTGCCCTTCGCCCTGAGTTCCAACACCCAGGGCCCCAGATTTGAGCGCTTCGGACTTTCGGCAATGTCCGGCTCCGACCTACAGGGCCGGTGGATGCCCTCCTCCATCACAGAAGAGGACGTGCTAAAGTTGAGAGAAGCCAAGTACCTGACCTGCGAGATTTCGCATAGGCTGCCCGCCAAAGGGCAAGTCATTCCTACTCCTGAGCCCGGCGAGAGCGTCGTGTTTGTGTCCCACCTTTGTCGGGGTTTAGGCTTCCCGACGGATCCTTTTGTGAGAGGGCTCATGCTTTACTATGGGTTGGAATTCCATGACCTGGCTCCGGAGTCCATCCTCCACATCTCGTCATTCATTGTCGTCTGCGAGGCCTTCCTCCGCACTACCCCCCACTTCGGTTTGTGGCTCAAAACATCTAATGTGGAGCCGAAGATGATCGAGGGGCGCCAAGCAGAGTGCGGCGGGGCGGTTGTAAGCAGGAGGGCCGATGCTCCATGGCCTGAGGGCTCTTTCCAAGAGGAGCTCGGCTTGTGGCAACAGGAGTGGTTTTATATTACCGCTCCCAGGGGCAGCACGTAGAAGCCGCCACCCATCTTCCACTCGGGACCTCCACGACAGCTGATGTCATGGGTCAACCAAGGGCTCAACTGGGGGCCGTCAAAGGACGTGCCCCTATTGCAGGGCCGAATTCGAGACCTCCAAGAGAGGGAGATCGATCTGGTCGTGGTGATGCAGGTTATGCTGATTAGGCGTCTTCTGCCCTGCAAACGCCGTCCTCTCCGGCTGTGGGAATTCAATCCGGAGGGACCACGAATTCTCCAACACTTCATGGGTACGACACCCGTGGAGATGTACAAATTGTTCTTCGGATCACAAGAGGTGTGTCCGGAATTGACCGAGGACGCCGGCCTAAGCTGCAATCGCCCGGATACACAAGCAAGTAGCTCTGTGTCCGGACATAACGTTCGTTTGCATTTCTAGGATTTGCCTTTTAACCAATTGTCCTCTGAACAGGAGTGGATAGCGCAAGCAAAACTGATACGGTGTCCGGCCCCCCTCCCGGAGACCACGCCGGATCCCGTGTTGGTCAAGATGCTGGAGGTTGCGCCTTCGGAGGAAGGCGAAGGGGAAAATAGAGAAGCTTCCGCCTCTACCAAGGAGGCTTTCGAGAGAGGGGGGGTCGAGAATCCCCCCTTCCAAGGGGAGAAGAGGACCGCTTCCGGAAACCCGGAGGGCAAGGCCTCAAAGCGGTGGAAGAGATCTTCACCGGAGGGTCCTGCGCCAGGGGAAGCCCCGGCCGCACCCTCTCCCCCAAGGGATCAGCCCTCCAGCGAGCCGTAAGTAGAAAAAGGGGAGTTTTGTAATAAGGGACATCCCTATTTTTGCTTCTGAGGATAACCGGAGTTTTTACTTGTAGTTCGGATCTCCGTCCTTCTCAGCTGAGCTCGTCTTTGGGGGAGCTTCGTCCGGAGATGATGGAGAGCGAAACGCCTCCATCTGCCGCACCATCAGGCGGGGCGGACGACCCTGAGGTGTCATCACGGAGGGTATCCCCGAGTCCGGCCGGGCCGGAGAGTTCGGCGCCAACTGGTGTACGGCCGGGGGAGCTGAAGGATCTGCTTGAGAGAGCGTCTATCTCAGAAGGTCACCGTACATTGATGAGTATGGTGATTGGAAGAATTTCATCCACCGAAGGCAGGTTGCATGATGCCGTCAGAAGTTTGCTGGCGGGGTTTGAGGTACGTAAAAATGACATACCTTTTGACAGTTTTGCACATAAAGGGTGCCCTGTATAGATAGTAGCCCCTGAGACTCGGTATGTTGTCAAAAGCGACAGCGTGCCGAGGATCATAATCTCAGGTATTAATTCTCGCCTTTCCTACACAGGTGGCGGATAGTCCGGTGGCCAGCCGGACTGATGGAGTCGTTGAACTAAGGCGGCAACTCGACGTTGCGGATGCGGACATCGCGCTGGTCAATAAGCGACTTGACGAGTCGCAAGGTAGGTTGTTTCTCCGTGGTCACCTAGTAAGGGAGCCGAAGCTCACTCCTTACAACATGTGTGTTTTACGCAGATGGTGCTGCTGCTGTGGAGGACCTTCGAGCAGAGCTTGCTCGAGCCAAGGAGCAGGCCAGGAGGAGTGATGCGGCTGCCTCGAAGGCGACGGAAGAGCTAGAAGCCGAAAGGGCTGCTCACTGCCGAAGCAGGGAGGAGATGGCCGAAATGGTCGTGAAGCTGAAAGATGTTACCGACCGCTATGAAGTTCTTGAAAAAGAACGCCAAGCGGAGCAAGAAAGCCTGAAGAAGGCCACCGCCGAAGCCAAGGATGCCCGTTCTGCAATGAGGGCTATAAAGGAGGAGCTGCGCCAGGCCGGAGATATTGCGGCTGGCAAGCCTTTTCTGCTGCGCAGGAGGTTCACAGATCCGAAGTATGCTCAGCTTGGCCAGCTGTGGGGTCTGGAGGATCCTTATATGGATTTAGCGGCGAGTGCGGCAGATGCTGTTGTGCACTTCCGAAGTCAAAAGGATCACGAGACGGAAGAGCTTTTTTGGTCTCAATTCCACAGTCCGGAGCGTTCACTTCCGCTGACCGATCGGTTGGCTGAGTGGGCTGAGCTGAATAGATTGTCCGGACTAGCCATGACGGATATCGTGGCTCATGTCTGGCCGGATAGGCCCAAGCCGAAGAGTTATTTTGGCTTATTGCAGCAATTCCTTGGGGCGGTGCCGCATATCAAGGCGACGAAGCAGTCGGCCTGCATAGAGGGTGCACGGATGGCCCTCGCCCGTGTGAAGACATACTGGACGGAGATGGATGCCACCGATGTTGCAACCCGGGGTTCGGACGAAAGCCGGTTACCCGCCGAGCACTATTTTGGGGAAGTTCTGCGAGGTGCTCGTGCAATAGAGTCGCAGTGCTCGAAGAATGTCATGTTCAAATGATCTTTATGATTTGTAAAATGATATTTATAATATAAGTGCTTTTTATACTTGTGCGTTCAAGTACTGAGATATCTCCTGTGCGGTCGTTAATGTATACTTGTGTATAACCTAAAAGATGGCAGTCTTCGGCTTCAGCCCCCACGCACATGGTGCGGGGGTGTTTGCAAAAATAGCGCATTTTCACACTTAATCCAACGTCTTGGTCCTGTGAAGGAGGTGGTAGCGTAGCAAACGAGGCAACCGGACTATAATGCTTTATCACTTTCACTTAGCCATAGGAGTTCGAGGGTGGGGCTACGATATAGCCCCTAGGGGCACCGCGCTCTCCGAATTCGGGGCGCGTTTGTGCCTGACCGGGAAACGGTCCTTCGTCAAAGCGGAGGAATTCTAAACATTCCGGTTGTCGATCAAGTGGTTGACCAGTCTCTCGCTGTATCATGACAGTCAGTTTTCGGCTTTCTCTACTGAGGTGCTCGCCCAGCTGAACCGGGGCACAATCGCAGTAGTTCTCCTGGTGCCGCGTTAGCCGATGATACGGAACGTAAGGCAGCAAAACACAGGAGCCGGGCAAACCCAACATTTGACCAAAGACATGATTCAGAGCTGATGCATATAAGGCCTAACTCGAGACGCCAAACACTCCCAAAGGTATTCGGTCTTTATGATAACGGGTAGATCAATGCCCTAAACCCCTAGTGTCCAGGTATAGGCGAAAATTTCTGACGTGGCCGATGCCAAAACGCCAGTCTCCTTGTCGGTTATGGTGAAAAACCGGTGGATGTGAATCAACAAGAGACAGTGAGAAAGGTGCTTGATGGCTACTTTTGAATGGGGCGACATGGAAGATTAGCTTTTCGCGACGGAAGTTGTCGGGTGATCCGAACACAACTTCTAGTAGTAAGGAGCCCGTGCATTTGGCGTAAGGGCCTGGCGTCACTCCTTTGAAGGAAGTGCGGCTATGGCGAATTTTAGTAGGGTCTATCCCCAACTTGCGGATTGTGTCTGGATATAGCAGGTTTAAATCGCTACCGCCATCCATTAGGACTTGTGTAAATTGTAGTCCGTCGATTATAGGATCCAATATCAGAGCAGTCCATCCTGCATTTCGAATGCCTCTGGAATAATCCAGGTGGTCGAAAGTAATTGGTTTTGACATCCAATCTCGGGATTCCGCTGGGGTGGACCGTGCAACGCGTACTGTAGCGGGTGCCGCACTATTGTTCCGTATAATCACATGAAGTGAGTTTACTGTTTTAACTTCTTGTGGGAAAGTCTTTTGCTTTCCGGCGCTCTGCTGGTGGGGTTCATCGTCATCCTCGCTTGGCGCGTCGAGCCCCTTGTGTTCGGTGTTGAGTCGGCCGGACTATTTGAAGACCCAACAATCTCGGTGGGTTTGGTTTGCAGGCTTCCCTGGGGTACTGTGGATTTGACATATCCGACCCAAAATTTTGTTTAACTTGGATAGCTCGTCACTGTTGTCCTTAAGAGGCAGTGTTTTGTTGTTCGGCTATGAGCTTTTGAATCCGGCGTTGACCGCCGTGTTCTTTGGGCTTTTTTCTTTATTTCGGCGCTGGTCCTTTCTGCGCCGTGATTTTCCGTTTCCATCTCTGATCTCGGATGTACTCGGGTCGCTGGTGCTGCATCTTGCTAGCCAGCTCTCTTCCCCCGCGCAAAAGCGGGTCATGAGGCTTGTTAGCGCGGCCATTGTTCTTGGCTTTTCCTGGCCGAGGTGTCTGGCGAGCCATTCGTCTCGGACGTTATGTTTAAAAGCTGCTAGGGCTTCGGCGTTCGGATAGTCGACTATTTGGTTCTTTTTAGTGAGGAACATGTTCCAGAACTTGCGCGCTGACTCTCCGGGTTGTTGGGTTATGTGACTTAAATTGTCTGCATCCGGAGGGCGGACATAAGTCCCCTGAAAATTTGCTCTAAATGCGTCCTCGAGCTCTTCCCAACTTCCAATGGTATTTTCTGGGAGGCTTTTGAGCCAATGCCGAGCTGGCCCTTTGAGCTTGAGGGGTAGATATTTTATGGCGTGGAGATCGTCTCCTCTAGCCATATGTATGTGTAGGATGTAGTCCTCAATCCAGACTCCGGGGTCTGTTGTTCCGTCGTATGCCTCTATGTTTACGGGCTTGAACCCCGCTGGGAATTCATGATCCAGCACCTCATCGGTGAAACATAGTGGGTGTGCGGCGCCCCTGTATTTGGGTGTGCCGTTGTCTTCGAACACTTGGTGTGTTGTGTTGCTTCCTGGGGCCCTCTTCTTTGGCCCATAAATGGACCTGACCGGGCCATTTGTTTTGCAAGGATCATGGGCCGGCTTGTGTGCGGCGCCGCTTGTCGCTCTTGGCCTGTCATTTGGTCGTCTATCCGGCCAGGCGGCCTCTTTGCTTTTTGACTGTGGGGCTCTACGGCCTCCTCGTCGAATTGGGGCAGCAGCTTGCGCTTCGGGTAGCTCTTTGTTTGGTGGTTGTTGCCATATTTGTCCGCGGTCTTGAGTACTTTGCTCCACCTCATTCTGAGTATGTCTTCCGCTGTTTTGAGCTTCCGTTTCTGCTTCTTCAAGCTTCTTGCAGTGGCGACAAGCCTTTTATAAAGGTTTTTATGCTCCAGTGGTGTGTCCGGCGTGAGATTGTCGGGACTATTGTTTTCGCCGGGGATGGGTTGATTATCCGATTAATCCTGTTCGGATGGTTGCTTCGTTGCATGTTCGTCGCCCACTGGTTTTCCCTGCTCTATGGCTGGGTCATTATGAGTGTTGTTGTTATCGAGGCGGGACTTGGGGCGGTGCTTGCGTCGCCGTTTTGGTTGTTTTTCGGGGGAATTATCCTTCGCCGCGTCCCGTTGTTCCTCGCTATCACTCCCTTTTGGGGTGTCCACCATATATACGTCATGAGATGAGGTGGCTTTCCAGTGCTCGGTAGGCGCTGGTTCTTGGTCGTCTCCGGCGTCGTTGTCCATGCCGTCGACGTCTTCGGAGTCGTAGTCTAGTATGTCGGTTAAATCATCGACAGTGGCTACAAAGTGGGTGGTGGGTGGGTTTTGAATTTCTTCGTCATCCGCATCCCAACCGTCCTGACCGCAATCCGGCCAGGGCTCTCCTAATAATGAGAGATGCTTTAGCGAATTCAGGATGTTGCCAAAGGGTGAGTGCTGAAAGATGTCCGCGGCGGTGAACTCCATGATCGGCGCCCAATCGGATTCGATTGGTAGGCGCACAGGAGGTTCGGAGTCCGGCACCTCAGAGTCACGAGCTTTACAAGGGACAGGGTCAGTATTCGGCTCCATCACCGTAGAGATTGCAGCTCCCGAGGCGGTGTCCAGCCACCTGTCCTCGATCTGCGCGGTCGGCTCCGAACTAGGGGTCGGAGCGGACTCATGTGCGGCTTCCAGGGCACTGTCCGGCGGCAGAGCTAAATCATGCCCATCGTGACAGTGCTGCGCGCTCGGCTGTGGCTCGAATCCATCGAAGATCAAGTCTCCGCGGATGTCGGCCGTGAAGTTTAGGCTTCCAAATCTGACCTGACGGCCAGGGGCGTAGCTTTCAATCTGCTGCAGATGGCCAAGCGAATTGGCCCGCAGTGCAAAGCCGCCGAACACGAAGATCTGTCCGGGGAGAAAAATCTCACCCTGGACTGCGTGGTTGTTGATGATTGAAGGAGTCATCAAGCCTATCGGTGATGACACAGAGGAACTCTCAATGAAAGCACCAATGTCGGTGTCAAAACCGGCGGATCTCGGGTAGGGGGTCCCGAACTGTGCGTCTAGGCGGATGGTAACAGGAGACAAGGGACACGATGTTTTTACCCAGGTTCGGGCCCTCTCGATGGAGGTAAAACCCTACTCCTGCTTGATTGATATTGATGATATGGGTAGTACAAGAGTGGATCTACCACGAGATCAAGGAGGCTAAACCCTAGAAGCTAGCCTATGGTATGATTGTTGTAATGGTTGTCCGTCCTACTGACTAAAACCCTCCGGTTTATATAGACACCGGAGAGGGCTAGGGTTACACAGAGTCGGTTACAATGGTAGGAGAACTACATATCCGTATTGCCAAGCTTGCCTTGCACGCCAAGGAAAGTCCCATCCGGACATGGGACGAAGTCTTCAATCTTGTATCTTCATAGTCTTGGAGTCCGGCCGACGATGATAGTCCGGCTATTCGGACACCCCCTAGTCCAGGACTCCCTCAGGGGGGTACCTGAGCATCGCGACTTAGGGCTCCTACCGGCTCTCCAGCCCTCACCCTCTGGCCTTGTCCACGACATCGCGACCTGGCATACCAGCGACGGCTGAGACCAGCTCGAGGGCCGGGACCTGAGGACGTAGAGCGCCGGCATCTAACCAAATTTGTAGGAACACATCCCAAGATAAAGCCCAGTGCCAGGCGCAACCCACCTTGAGGTAGGGCCCCGTGAGTCCCGCGCTGGCTCACAGGTGCCCAGAAACACCTCGTCAGGCCCTACCGTGCCAGCCACGTGTCAGGGCGGGGCTGTACACGCCCCAGGGGCTCCTCCCAGAGGGGAGCCCCCTCCCACGCACCAGTGGAAGCACCATGCTCCGCGCTGGCTGACGACCCTGCCGAGGAGCGGCTATGCCCGTACACATACGGAAGCGCTATGCTCCGCGCTGGTGATAAACAACTGACGGTGGCCCCCGGGCCACATCAACCTCAGGGAGCCCAGAGCTCAGTATCTAGCCTCATCGCAACGCCTACCCTTAGGAGTGCCGCGTGAGGGGGCTGGGCACGGGGGATGCGCCTGGGTCACGCCCAGATGCACGCCACCCAGCCAGGCCCCCCCGGGCCTGGTTTGTCGCACGTCCCTCCCCGAGTGGAGCCAAGGTACGAAGGCCGTTTGAGCATCAAGGGGGACTCCTGAGCATCGCGACTCAGGAGCCTAACTGGTCATGTAGCCCCTCACTCCTTAGTTCCGAAAGGCTAACGGCGGTTGAGGTATGCGCGGGGCCGGGCTCTGTAGATGTAGAACGGTAGATCCACCCACATCTCACCTCCCTAAGGAGTCACCCCCACATCTCACCTCCCTACTTGTTGTTCGAGCGCCAAGGGGGACTCCTGAGCATCGCGACTCAGGAGCCTAACTTGTCACGTAACCCCTCACTCCTTGGTCCCGTCCTGGTTTCCAGTCGGGGCTAATGGCGGCTGAGGTATGCGCGGGGCCGGGCTCTGCCGGCGTAGAACATGAGCAAGTAGGAAGGAATAGCGCAAATTTCAAGGAATTCAAAAGCAAATATTATAGTCCATATTGTTATCACAACACCAAATGCAAGTTTTAACGCCTCCCCGAGGCATGGTACATGTGCAGGAATTAAAAGCGGGACGGGAGCCACGACGGAGTCACTTGCCGGCGGTGGAGCTGCATGGAGCGGGTTCGCCTTGTGGAGCTGCAGGGCCGACAGCGCCCCGCTTCGGCTTGGTGCTAAAGGCTTGGAACTTCCCCAGCAGAGCCTCCGCGTGACCCTTCACGGCCTCAGCAGCGGCAACGGCAAGCTCGCCGCTCGCTGGCTCCAGCAGGCTGTCGAGGTCGGCGTTGGGGTCGCGAAGATAGATGTGGGTAAGGACCTGCGTCAGCGCTGCAGAAGACAAGACGCACGCCTCAGCCTCATCTGTAGGGCCAAGGCCAAGGGTGACATCTTCAAGAGCACAAACCAGGAAGGGAAGCAGCTTGGCGGGGCCGTCCTCGGTGCCAGCCAGCGGGCTCTCCAGGCCGCTGTCATAAAGCGTCTTCAGCAAGGTGCGAGCCTTCACCTCCATCTCCGTGAAGGCCACGTGATCCTCGGCAAGAACCCGTGCCTTGCTGTCCAGCTCGACCTTCCTCGCCTCCAACACTTGCTCCAGCGCGCCTAGGCGGTCACGACACTTCTTGAGCTTGGCGTCCCGGTCCTTGACGGCCGCCTCGCGAGCCTTCATGCCTTCCTCCTGCTCTTGGCGAAGGCGGGACTCCTCGGTGAGCTGGTCCTGCAGGCCCTACAGCTCGCTCTCCAGCGCCTTGCAGCGACCTCGGATATTAGCCACCTCCCCCAAGGCGGCGGCGTGAGCAGCCTTCGCCCCAAGGATGGCCTGCTTCTCCTCGTCACAAGCTGTCGAGGCCTGGACCAGCGCCGCCCGAATCGAAGCGTCGGAGCGAATCCAGCCAGAAGCTAGCTCCAAGCGCCCGACCACTAAACGGGGGTCGGCGCCCAGAAGATCCTGCCGCAGACGGTCCAGTTCGGCAGCAGCACGATCCAGAACAGTAGGAGGAGTCGGGGAAACAGCAGTCGGTGGAGTAGGAGGAGAAGACGGCAGCATGACCACAGTATCCTGAGGTGGAGCCTGCTGCACCCCAACGGCTGTGGTGGCGGCATCAGGAAAGGGAACCTCGGGAGTCGCTTGGGCTGTGGGGGCTGAGCTCGCCCTAGCCGGCTCAGCCAGGCCCCGCGAGGACGCCCGGGCAGAAGAGGCCCATGCGTCACGGTCACCTTCTTTCGCGGGCAGAGGCGCTGCCCCGGATGGAACCTCAGGAGCTCCCTTAGACTTCTTTGCCGCGGGCGCCAGCCTAGCCGGGAGATACGAACGTCAAGCCTCAGCAACAGAACAAGAAATAAGACAGGAATCAAGCACTTACAGGTCGTCGCTCATGAGCTCGAGCAGCCTCCGGCCATACTTGAAGCCCGAGAGCCGGCTGCAAAGGTCAGCCTCAAGGAGCTCGGGAGCAGGAGGCGCGTCCACGGATCGCCTCGGGGCCGAGGCAGACCCGCCGAGGATCAGCCCGGTCCTGTCCTTCTTCGGGATCGGGGGCAGGCTCCCACCGCCCTGCTCGTCATCATCCTCTTCGTCATCACTCAGAGAGAGGTGGAGAGTGCGGGACCTACGCCGAGGAGGGGGAGCCCTCGACTCTCCGTCGGTCGCCTCGGAGTCAGGCCCTTTTTCCCGCTCCCCTTCTTCCTTCTATTCGCTGGAGTCGCCGGAGGACACGTCCACCGGGTCCTCGGGAGCCTCCGCGGGCACGGGCACGTCCCTGTTGAAGACGGGCATGGACTCCACTACCTGCTCCCAGTCCCCGCGGAGGAACAGGGGCGTAGGAGCGCCCTCCAACCTCGCCACGTCGCCCCCGACCAAAGACTGGAGAACCGCAGCCAGATCCTCGTCGGCCAAGACAGCGGGGCTCGGGTGGGGCCTCCACATCGGAAGTGGGTACTGACGAAGCGGAGCCAGCTGGTGCTCCAGGAATTCCTCAGCAGCGATGCGCCGGTCAGCTCCGCCGCAGCCATGCTGGCCGGCCTCAGATCCGCGTCCATCTTCTCCAACACCAGCCTCACGCGGGGGTCCACAAGCTCCACTCAAGACCAGTCGTCGGAGCTCGAGGGGTGCCCTGTGGGCAAGATCAGCCGAGGGTGGATGCGCCCAGCGTCTACCAAGACCCACTTACTCCTGAAGCCCTCAATCCTCTTCCCGGGGTTCGAAATGGCGATGGAGCTACCGTACGCGACGAAGCTCGCGCACGCAGAGATGGGACCACGAGAGGTCCGGAGGGAGAAGTAGTGGCGCAGCAAGGCCACTGAGGGCTGCACCCCTACGTGAGCCTCGCAATAGTAGGCGAAGATTGCCAGAAGAAGGACAGAGTTGGGGTGGAGATGCAGATCTTGAAGCTTGTAATGGCGGAGGACAGAGAAGAAGAACTCAGAGAAGGAAGGCACCAGACCGGCAACAATGGAGCTCACAAAGAGCGGATAGAAGGTGCTCCCTTGGCCCTCAGGAAGGGCAGAGCCGGCCTTGAACACCTTCGCCCCGTCGATGCCCTGCGCCACCGCCATCTGGCGCACCCGGGCAAGGCTCGCCTCCGACACGTTCGGCGAGTCCAAGGCGGATGAATACCAAGCTCCAGCCGGGGCCTGGCGAGGCGCCATGTCTTGCTAGGGCGTGCGGACGGAGTAGATCTGAAGATTTCGGAGGCAGGAAGGAGAGGCGCAAGAAAGGGGATCTGAGCAGCAACCAGAGAAAGCAAAAGAGGCAAAGCCTAAACAGATGCCGCACCTTTATCAACTCACGCGGTTGCTGAGGCACCCACGTCCAATCAACCGCCATGCGGCGCCCGAGGCCACAGGCTGTTAGGGCCCGCGGCGCTTCGCACTTGCCCTTTCGCCTCTCTGCTCGGCCATGTCCGGGTGCGCCTTGGGCCCGGGTGCTACTGTCGGTGTTCTGGGAACGGGGGTCCCCAGACTTGCATGCCTGCAGCCTGCGGCGTGGCTCAAAAGGAGGCCCAGTATGGCCCATCTTCATCAACACAAGCTCAAGACCCTCACGAGGGGCCAAGCCTCGCGGGGCGGGCGACAAGGAGCTTCCTCAGGCACGGCCTCATCAGGCTGGCTCACGAGGAGGTGGAGAGATCAAGGCGGGGTACCTCACGAGGTGCCCATGACACAAGCCATGACGACCAAGGGCGCCAGGCGGGTGCCAGTAGGGTATTACACCGCAATGGTGGCCTGAACCAGTATAAACTCCGTGTCTCTTGTGTTGTTCCTTTTGTAGTTTAGATCCTAGCGAGTCGGCGGGGAGCAGGTAGGTAGAGGGCGAAATCTCCGCACGCACCCCAGTGTTTGAACCTCAAGGGTCTGCCGGAACCCAAAATCCGACAATTTCTGAACAGGGTATTGAGGTGGATAAAGCTAAAGTTGATGCAATTGAAAAATGCCATGTCCTAAAGATATCAAAGGTATTCATAGTTTCCTAGGTCATGCTGGTTTCTATAGGAGGTTTATTAAAGACTTCTCTATAATTTCTAGGCCTCTTACTAATATTTTTGTCGGGACCCCGATCCTAAGTCACACTGATCTAGCATGTAACCCATCATATCACTTTGCGGCCTCACGCACGGTATCCCGACGGGTGCCACCTCACCTGGCCCGGGACCGTTTGCGCCTTTTGGCTCACGTATATGATAGTGTTGCTAGCATCCATATGACAAAGAACCCGGGCCGACATGACTAGTCGTAAACCCAAGGTGGCACTAACTTACAGTGACAGGCATACATGACCCAGCAATGCACGTGTCGGTTATAAATGTATGAACCCAAGTCATAGCAAGCTACAAGTACTTAAAGGAACAACGCGTGACATTTCCCCGAAGGTACAGACATAGGAGCAAAGTACACATGCCGATTATCCCATGTGTTCCGGAGTAGTAGCAAGCTACCATTGCTCAATGGAAGCACTAGGAGACATTTTCCCATAGAAGAGGCTACCAAGAATAAACAACTAGATTGTCGGATCCCACACATACCAAGCATTTCAAAATCATACACACAATATGCTCGATATGTGCAAATACAACATGGCATCACAACAAAACTCTACGACTCAAAGTATTTATTCAGAAGGCTCCGAAGAGTCATACATAATAATAATTACAATCATGGGTCACATGACCCAACATACAGAGCATACAAGCAACGGAAGCATAACATGTCTGAGTACAGACAACTACAAATGAAAAAGGCTGAGAAGCCTGACTATCTACAAGACCCTCCCAAGGGTATAAGATCATAGCTGAGGTAACAAGCTAAATGTTGAAGTCCACGCGGAACTACTAGTGAGACTGAAGTCTCTCTGCAAATCATAAATTAAGAAAACGTGAGTACAAATGTACTCAGCAAGACTTACATCAGAACTAGCTACATATGCATCATTATCAACAAAGGGATGGTGGGGTAACTGCAGCAAGCCAGCTTTGACTCGGTGTCTCTCCTGAAGTACGTCTGCAAGTAACTCTTTTGAGGTGGCGCACACGAGTCCACACATTCACCATATCAATACACCACTATGGATCCGCTCCCGTCTCCCTACGAGAAGGCCATCCATAGCACTCGCGCTTATCTTGCGCATTTTAGAATATCCACTTTCACTTGTCTATGAACTGCATAAGCAACCCAGTAGTCCATTACCGCGGACGCGGTTATTCGAATAGATCATGTTAACCCTGCAATGGTGTACTTATTCACACACGCTCTCGCCACTTACCACCATGTACAGGTCATGTATCTCGGCAACCTTCAAGCGGAAGTCTGACGAGGGTGTTGGCCACGACCTAACTAACCACGCAAGACTCTAGTCCAGGTTTATCGCCTATTCTAGTTCCATCCGCAAGGGAGTCCGGCCGAGGTATCCATCACGTCCCCAAACGATGTGAGCAGGGTTCCCAAGCCCACCATACGGGTGCCACTTGGTACACCGTGCCACTACATCTAGTCTATCCCAAGCCCACCTGTATCGGGTGCCACTTGGTAGACTACTAGCAGTACCTACAAACACCAGAAACTAGTTGCATCTCCTGGATAGAGATCGAGGCGATTAATAAGTTGAGAGGGTCACTTAAGCATTCCAATGCGTGATAGTAACTGTCTTGGATCACAAACACGGAACTCAGTTCCTGAGGACGGTTTCAATGAGACAACCCACCATGTACTCCTACATGGCCTCTCACCGCTACCTTTACCAAATCGTGTTCACACACTTAGCTCTCAACAGTAGGACATGTTCACCAGGTTTCAGTTCATCCCCGATGAATCTGACTTGACTCAACCTTAAGCAATAGCAAGAACAACAACAAGCATGAATGAGTATGCACATCATGGCTCAAACAACTCTTTATCATGCTAGTGTGTTTCAACTATTTACTGTGGCAAAGACAGGTCATGCAGAGGAAAGGGGTTCAACTACCGCAACATGTAAGAGTTGAATTGTTGTTGTCCTAATGCAGTAAAAGAAAGCAGGAGCGAGAAAGTAGGATTGTATTGGAATGCTCAAAGGGGGTTTGCTTGCCTGGCACTTCTGAAGATAGCATTTAGTCTTCATCAGTGACATCGATCTCAATGTCGAAACCACATCTACCGAGGGAGAACAAACACCAGTAAACAAGAGGAAACACAATCAATGTGATGCAACAATATGATGCATGATAATAACATGGCAATATGCTGTTGATTGAGCTAATGCAACTAGCAGCGATTTAAATGAAGTTGGTTTGAACCCATGGTTCAAATTCAAACTCCACATGTGATTTATTAAATGCCATTTAGTTGAATTGTCCTAAACAAAGGACATAAGTTGTTGTAGCATGCATGAAAACACCATAAACAGATTCTTTGGTTTTTTCTGATATTTTTTCAAATATAAATTATTTTATTTGGAGTTATGGTTGGATTTCTATGATTTTTAGAAGTTTTGAGTATTTTCTGAAGTTCTTAAATCATTTCCTGATTTATTTTAATTTTGGAAATACCTTACTGTGTCAGCATGACAACAGTGTGGCATTAGCAAGTCAACATGGTTGACCAAGGTCAAACCTGACGACCGGGTCCCACATGTCATATGGTCACAGTTAACTTGGGGCTAATCCCGTATTGACTGAGATTTGACCCACCATGGGGCCCGCTCGTCAGCGTCCGTTAGGGGGGATTAGTGGTGATTAGCGCTTAATGATGGCGCCACGTCAGCATCGCCGGAGTTCAACGCCGGTGACCTGTAATCACGGCGGTGTCCGCTCAGGAGGCCGCGGCAGGACCACCCGAGCTCACCAGGCGGGAGAGCGCACTCACGCGCATCCACTAACACGGCAGAAGGGTGCGGGGTAGCCTAAAATGATGTCGATGACGACCTCGCGCGGCGGCGCACACGCGGACTCATCAAGGAGGAGGCTACGAAGCACGGGCAAGCAAGCTGAAGCTTTCTACGGCCATCTGGGAGCACCGGGAGTACGATAGCATCCTCGGGATATACTGGTTTGAGCTCAGGCTACGACAGTGATGAGGCCGTGCGATGGTAAGCTTCGGCTCGTGCGCACAAGGAAGCTAGAGGGCATGGGAGAGCAGGAGAGATGGGGGATTCGACGCGTTGGCTCACAGCGGTTTGGAAGAAGCAGACGGCAAGCTCGGGGAGGCGGAGATGGTGAAGAATCGTCGGCAAAGATCTATGGTGGCCGAGGAGGAGGACGAGGATGCTAGTGATGAAGCAGAGCCCTCCGGCTCCTTTCCTTCAGCTTGGGGCATGGTGATCGATGGCGGAGCTTCTTGTCACGGTCACGGGGCGAGGGGCGGCCGGTGGACGTGGTGGAAGCGAGCGGTGGCGACGAGCTCGCTCGATGGAGTTCGGCAGAGAGGGATAGGGGAGGGGATGGACACGGGGGAGAGTGAGAGGGTCCGGAGGTTGCGTGGCGATGTCCAGGGAGAGTGAGGGCAAGCAGGCACAGAGGAGGTGGATGGGCGCGTCCGTGCGTACCGCGGGCACACGCCTCATGCCCAGTAGCATGAGGAAGAGGACAACCATGCCCCTGCTGGGCTGGGCCACTACAGTAGCACGCCGGGTAGGCGCCAGGTACTTTCTCTCCTCTCTCTCTTTTATTTCTATTTTCTATTTTTGCTATTGTGTTATGATTTAGTTCAAAGACCAAACCATTATCATGAATCCTGAAATTTAATATGGGGACTAAATGGATATTTCCAGAGCCCCACAAAAAGTTTTAGTATAATTTGACATGCATTTATTTTATACTAGAATAACTCCAATTCAAATACATTATGATTTAAATTTCAAATGCCCAAATAATTACATCTAATGCTCTGAAAATATTGGTTTGAATTTTACCTCTTGCCAATATTTTTAGGCATTAACATGAACATTTTCTTGGACCTATTTGAAGAAATTTTAACTTGATCATTTTAGAGAATGATATCTAAGGGTTTCAACTACCACAATTCAACTTTCATAAATTAAAACAATGATGACATGATGAGATGCAATGTCATACAAGGCAAATCTAGGGTTGTGACTGTCGGTGTCAAAACCGGCAGATCTCTGGTAGGGGGGCCCAAGCTATGCGTCTGAGGATCAATGGTAACAATGGACAAAGGGACACAATGTTTACCCAGGTTCGGGCCCTCTTAAAGGAGGTAAAACCCTACGTCCTGCTTGATTGTATTCGATGAGTACAGGGGTTACAAGAGTTGATCTACCTCGAGATCATTATGGCTAAACCCTAGCTTGTCTAGCCTATGAATATTCTGACCCCCCCCCCCTTGCGGACTAAACCCTCCAGTTTATACAAACACCGGAGGGGCCTAGGGTTGCACAGAGTCAGTTTACAGAGAAAGGAAATAGCATATCGGAACACCAATCTTGCCATTCACGCAAACAGGAGTCCTACCCGGACACGGGAGGTGGTCTTCTTCCTTTATCTTCACAACCCATCAGTCCGGCCCATATCAAATAGACCGGACGCCCGAAGACCCCCTAGTCCCGGACTCCCTCAGTAGCCCCTGAACCAGTCTTCAATGACGACATGTTCGGCACGCGGATTGTCTTTGGCATTGCGGGGCGGGTTCTTCCTCTTGAATATCATAAGTCGGCTTCCCTTAAGAAAGAACTGTATCTGCCTCTGTATAGTCAATACAACCCTTGGCCACGAAGGCAAGATATAAAAATAGAAATAGTGTCTTTACTGACAACTTTTTTCAATGAAGCATCACACTTGACTCTTCAGTATTTTGAATCGTTTTCACACTCCCCATTGCGTGTTTCAAGGTCGAGCCCCCCTTGGCACGTCTTGTCAAAACAGAGATCGTGCCCACTTATTACGGGATTTTCATCAATGGGATTTGGGTAACCCAACCACTCCTAGCACACGATTTCATTAGTAATAGGCGAGATTTAAGGCTTAAGTGGGGGACGGTTGGCATTTTCACCGCCTATAAGAGGGCAAAGATTCCTCCTTTCTTCCCCATGCCTTCCTCTAGCCTCTCTCTTCCAATCTCTCAAGCTCCAGCGCCCAAAAAAGCTTCCATCTTCCTCACCGCCACCACCCTCACCAGCCATGGCCGGGTTAGGCTCCAAGGGAAAGTGGGAGGCCTCGTCCATCACTAAGAAGGATGTGAAGGAACTCCGGAGTGCGGGTACCTGTCTGCTAACATTGCGCACAGGCTTCCCGACAAGGACCAAGTCATCCCCACTCCAGCGCCCGGCGAAAGGGTTGTGTTCCTCCCCCATTTCCTCGGGGGTCTTGGGTTTCCCCTCCACCCCTTCGTCCACGGCCTTATGTTCTACTACGGGCTATATTTCCATAATCTAGCCCCGAATTCCTTCCTCCACATATCGGCGTTCATCGTCGTGTGTGAGGCTCTGCTCCACATCCCACCACACTTCGGCCTGTGGCTTAAGGTCTTCAATCTGAAGCCGAAGGTGGTTGACGGACAGCATGTGGACTACGGCGGGGCCATGGTAAGCAAGTTGCCCAATGCCACATGGCCCAAAGGGGGTTTCATCGAGACCATCAAGGTCAGGCAGCAGGAGTGGTTCTACATCACCGAACCCCACCGCGTCAACTGGGTGGCAATTCTGGAGTTCAGGTCCAGACCCCCCACGAGGCTCACCTCATGGACCACTAAGGGCCTCGATTGGGGGTCCCAAACGGAGGTGAAAATGCTGTAGAAGCACATCACCAACGTGCTGGGCACGAACATCGGTCTCACCAATGTGGTGCAGATCATGCTCTTCTGCCGCGTCCTCCCCTGCCAACGCTGGGCCTCCCCCATGTGGGAGTTCAATCCGGAGGAGCCGCGGACCCTGAAGTGCTTCTTCGGTACTGCGTACAAAAATATATGGAAGTTGCTCTTCAAGGCCTAGAAGAGTTGGCCCATGAAGACCGAGGACATCGGGCTCGACATCGAGAATCCGGCCTCAAAGGTAATTATTAGTTTTTCCAAAGACCTATTCGGTCAATGCTCTAATCAATAGAAATCTTACCAGCTCCCTTCCTCACAGGGCTGGACAGCAAAGGCAGAGCGGATTGACAGTATGGCTCCGTTGCCAGAAGGCCCAGCCACGCCCCAGCTGACGGAGATGCTAGTCCTGGCGCCCTACCAGGCGCCGGAGAATAAGGGCAGGAAGAAGGGCAAGGAGGCCATGGGTGGCCCTGCCGCAGAGGCCCTTTGGACGCTGTGTCCAGAGAGGCCAAAATCGTCTCCTCTCGTGAGCAAGACGAGGAAGAAGAGGAGCAGGAGGAAGTGGAAAGAGATCCCCCCGCAAGGGGAGGAGGAAGAAGAGAACGGCCTCCAAAGACCCGGAGGGGGTGGTGCCGAAGAAGGGGAAGATAACCCTTTCAGACCATTTGGACTCAGAGTCCGAACAAATCCCCAAAAGGCCTCCCATGGTGAAGCCCCTGGCCAAATTGTAAGTATTCGCAATCTTACTATTCGTTTTCCACTTGCCTGCCTCTATTATGTAAGTTATATTACTATTTTCCTTTCAGCCCTCCCCATGAGATTCCGAACACCCCCTCTTCAGAGGGGAACTCCCAGCCACCTGAGCAGGAGGAGAGTGACGCGCCATCGCGAGCCCCCTCGCCTACTGCCATGGAGGACACCGAGGTGTTGCCCCGAAGGACCTCTCCTGGCGGAGGAGGGGCGGACGAGGCCATCGAGAAGCCGCTTGAGGTTGACAGCACGGTCACCGAAGAACTAGGGGAGGCGACCCCCATGAAAACCAACAACGAGGAGCCCCATCAGTACGGGCCCCCGCCGCACACCATTTCAGAGGCCAATGCAGCTCCGAGAAGGGATGCGCAGCCCCCTTTGAGAGAGGGGGGAGCAGCAGCTCCATCAGCAGCCTACGTCAATCTAGAGGCTGCTCATGCTCTGGAGGGAGCGCTGCAATGCACTTCCATCATGGAGGATCACCGCACCCTGATAGGTGCGGTTATGGAAAAAGTTCAGTATGCAAAAAGCGGACTCAACGAAGCCTTCAACGGCCTACTAATGGGCTTTGAGGTATGCAACGTAATGCTCTAAAAGACTTTCATATAAAAGGATGAACCCGTGTATAGACGGTAGCCCCTGAGACTCTGTCCGGATGAGAACAATCTGTACAGGGGATCCCATGATAATTTGGACATTAATAAACTGTGCTAATTTGTGCAACATGCATCCATGTTGGCGGTGACCGCCCATGCCGTAGAGGTTTTCGAACTTAATCGGAAGCTTTGAGTGGCCGATGAGGAGCTCGACCGCATTAACAAGCGGTTCAAGGAGACGCAAGGTATGCGTAAGTTATATATCAGAAGTGGTATGTATAGTGAGTCTGTTAACTCATTTGATTGTTATATTATCAACACAGTTGGCGCAGTCGAGGTCGAGTCCTTCAAAGGCACGCTTGCCCAGGCCAAGAAGGAGGCGGAGGCGAACAAGGCAGCCGCTAACAAGGAGGCTGAGGAGCTGGAGGCAAGCAAACTGCCCGTCGCCAACATTAAGCTCGGGTGGCCGAATTCAAGCAAGAGCTGAAGGACGTCATCAACAAGTGCGAGTCCTTGGAGTAGAAGACTTTGGACCAAGCGAACGAACTTGCCAAGGCTCTCCAGGATGCCAAAGATGCTCGGGTTGAGTCCCAGAGCGCTCATGAGGAGATCGAGCAAACGAGGCAGATAGCGGCTGGTAAGGCCTTTCTTCTGAAGAGTAAATTTGGAAGTAAGAGGTATATCTTGCTGACCCGAGTTTGGAGTTCTCCAGGCGCGTTTGCGGATCTTCCGAGGAGTGTCGCCGATGCCACGCGGTTCTTCCAAGCCCAGGAGGGGAGCTTGACCGAGAAGTTGTTCTGGTTGCAGTATCTCGTGCCAGAGCATCTGACGCCTCTGAGCGACCAGCTGAAGCAGCTGGCCGAGCTGCATAGGATGGCCGGCTTGGCCATGAAGGATCTAATAGTCCAACTTTGGCCAGCCGAGCCTATTGCCAGCAACTACTTCGGTCTCGTGAAGCGGCTTGTCAACGCGCGTCCTCGGATCGACGCCATAAAGCGGTCGACCTGCATAGAAGGTGCCCAGATGGCCTTCGCCCGTGTCAAGATGTAATGGGCAAAGATGAAGGCCACTGAAGTGGCAACCGCAGGTTCGGCCGCGGGCAAAGATCATCGGGAGCCGGAGCAGTACTTTGGAGATGTCCTAGAAGGGGCCCGAATAGTAGAGGGCCAGTGTTCAAAGGACGTTATGTTCGATTAGATGTATTCGGGTTGAAAAAACTATGTTATGGATCTGCGCTATGATTGTGCATTTTGTGTTAATTTATCCTCCTGTGCGGCCGTTTATTGTTTTATATTTCTGAAGGTTGTCAATCATCAGCTTCTACCCCCATGTAAATGTTACAGGGGTGTTCATTACACGTAACCGCACTTTATCCAACGTTTTGGTCCGTAGAGGAGGCGTCCGCAAGGTGAACTAGGAAATCAGACTATGCGGCTTTATTACCTTCACTTAGCCATAGGAATCCATTGCTGGGGCTACGTACTAGCCCTGTTGCATTATACGGCCATCCGGATTATGGTGCCTTTGCAACGTAGCTAGTCGAAGCCCAGCCCCTCGTGTGACATGGCAAGAATCGCTAACGATTTGTAGTATAACACTAAGTCACCGGATCGCTGACCAGCTCTCTCTTATCATTACAGTCAGTTTTTGGCATTCTCTACCGAGGTACTTAACCGGACGAACCAGAAATACAATCGCAGTAGGTCTCCCTTTACTACCTTTGCCGGACTGGTGGAACGTAAGGTGGTAAGCACAGGAGCCGGGCAACCCAACTATAGACCAAAGACATGATTCGGAACCAATGCATATAATGCAATATCCGGGATGCCGAAGAGCTCCCTATAGGTGTTCGGACTTTAGAATGTGCAAGGCTGAATACAGCCCCCAGCGAAGGCCAGGCTAGAGCACGTATGTCAGTAAGGAGGGAATACAGATGATAATATAACATGAGTACCAAACAAAAAGTGGTGGTCATCTGCTTCCTTTATATCCATACGTCGAGATGTGTTTCGATAGATAATGCCATTAATATTGAGGTCATGTTACATGCCCAAAATATACATATGGGAAAGGTTTATACAGGGCCTAAAAGTAGTGGTTTGAAGATCCCAGTAGTGCCCTGCCGCATGCCTGCATCGTTTCTCCTTAGTAGTGAATCCTTTGAGAGGAGGATTCGATGGTCGTCTGTAAAGAAGAGAAATAGGAGCCGAGGAGGGAGCCCTCATGCGACCATACATCTTGTAGGTTTTCGAATGAACCTACAGTGAAAGAAAGAAAAAAAGGTATGTGAGGTCCGAGTAGGGTCGAACCGTACTATGGACCTTTTCTGCAGTGTGCCTCCGGCGTTGCCCAAGGTATTTGAAGTGCGTAATTATGTACACGCGATACATATACCGCGGCCTTATGGGGTAGTCGGCGGAGGCAGAACTGATATTCGAGGTCCGGGTCCATCAAGTTATCGCAATGAGATGCGGGACCGACTCTTTTGGCAATGTCAATGGTCTTGAGGACCAATGAATTATTCGGCTTGATGAGGCCGCCATGCATTCACCTCGGCTGCTAGGGCCGTGGTGTGCTCTTCGGTACGGAGGGAGTGCTCCATATTTCCATTGACTGTGATAACGCCACGCGGTCCGGGCTTTTTAAGCTTCAAATAAGCATAGTGCAAGACTGCATTAAAGCGGGCGAAAGCAATTCGTCCGAGCAATGCGTGATAACCACTGCGAAAAGGGACGATGTCGAAGATCAATTCTTCACTGCGGAAATTTTCTAGAGAGCCGAATACCACTTCCAGTGTTAAGGAGCCTGCACAACGGGCCTCCACGCCGGGTATCACTCCTTCAAAGGTAGTGTTACTAGGCTTGATTCTTGATGGGTCGATGCCCATTTGCGGATAGTGTCTTGATAGATCAAGTTAAGACTGCTGCCGCCGTCCATAAGGACTCTACTGAGATGGTATCCGTCGATGATAGAATCGAGTACCATGGTGGCCGAACCCCCATGATGGATACAGGTTGAATGATCTCTATGATCAAAGGTGATCAGACAAGCCGACCGTCGGTTGAATTTTGGGGCGACAGGCTCTACGGCGTAGACGTCTCTTAGTGCGCGTTTGCACTCCCACTTGGGGATGTGAGTGACATAGATCATATTTATTGTTTTCACCTCGGGGGGAAACTGCTTCTGACCCCCCGGTGTTCGGCTGACGGGGCTCATCATCGTCCTCGCTTGGAGGTCCCTTCCCCTTATGTTCGGTATTTAACTTACCGGCCTATTTGAAAACCCAGCAATTTCTATTGGTGTGATTGGCAGGCTTATCGGGGGTGCCATGAATCTGACAAGGCCTCTCGAGGATTTTATCCAAGTTGGATGGACCGTACCTATTACCTTTAAAAGGTTTCTTCCGCTGACCCGATTTAGAACCACTAAATCCGGCGTTGACTACCATGTCTTCTGTGTCGTTGTTATTGTTCCGGGCTTGTTTTTATTGCAGCATGGCCTGCCATTGCCATCCCTAGCCTCAGAGGTGCCGGGGTCGCTGGAACTATTGCTTTGAGCTAGCCAGCTATCTTCGCCCGCGTAGAAGTGGGTCATAAGTGTTGTAAGAGCTACCATGGTTTTCGGCTTTTCCTGCCCGAGGTGTCGGGCGAGACATTCGTCATGGACATTGTGTTTGAAGGCCGCTAAGGCTTCGGCATCTGGACAGTCCATGATTTGGTTCTTATTAATGAGGAACCGATTCCAAAGTTTGTGAGCTGACTCTCCCGGGCTGCTGGACTATGTGACTTAGGTCATCGGCATCCGGTGTCCAGACATAAGTGCCCTGAAAGTTGGCCCGGAAAGCATCTTCTAAATCTTCCCAGCTCCCAATGGAGTTCTCTGGGAGGCTATTCAACCAATGTCGTGCTGGTCCCTTCAACTTCAGGGGAAGGTATTTAATGGTGTGGAGGTCATCTCCGCGAGCCATGTGAATGTGGAGAAGAAAATCCTCAATCTAGACGGCAGGGTCTGTCGTTCGATCGTACTGCTCGATGTTGACGGGTTTAAACCCTTCTGAAAATTGGTGCTGCATTACTTCATCAGTAAAGCACATAGGGTGTGTCGCACCTCTATATCTGGCTAC
This sequence comes from Triticum timopheevii, assembly GCA_963921465.1. Lineage (NCBI taxonomy): Eukaryota > Viridiplantae > Streptophyta > Magnoliopsida > Poales > Poaceae > Triticum > Triticum timopheevii. Next base: position 568,681,133 of record OY997268.1, on the reverse strand, counting down.
ATCGCGATGGAGTTCAGATGACATCTGTGTTGGGTGCTGACCATGAGTTTGATGATGTTCATTGCGCCAGGTTTGGTGGTCGTCATCACGTGCCGGAGCACGTCCTCTGGATCCGTAGATTGATCTAGTTTGGCCAGCTTTATTGGCCAGGTCCTGACGTAAGTCATAAGTGTAGTCCGGTGCCACTGTCTCCTTGCCTCTACGGCGAGGTGGTGCGGGCTGGTGTTCGGCGTGATGAGTCGTTTTGTCCCGTCCACGTGGTGGTCAGTCTGGTTGATCAGCGTAATTGTATTTTGACCGAATGGACTCGAGTGCTTCATCATCAAATTGTGGCAGCAACCTGCGCATGGGGTAGCTCTTTACTGGTCCCTTGAGGCCGTACTCTTCGGTGTCTAGGACCTTGGGTCCATCTATCGTTGGGCATGTCCTGTTCAGCTTGAAGCTATTGTTGTTTCTTTTTCAGGCTCCGCGCAGTGGCGATGAGTTGTCGCTTGAAGTGTTCTTGTTCGAGGGGTTCCTCTGGGATGATGAAATCTTCGTCACCAAGGCTAACATCCTCTTCGAAAGCGGGTAAGTAGATCTTTTGAGTCCTCGTGATCAGCGTGTTCGGGGATGTACTGACCCTCCTCCCTCTCATCCTGTTCGGACGTGGGTTCAACGAGGTGGTCGCAGTCTTCAGTGTTATTCGGAGTGTCATTATCTTCGGTGCTGGTATTACTATCCTTTGCCCGACACGATTGTGAGCGGCACTGCTGGCGTCAGTGTTCTGGCGGTTCATGATGGGCTTGTCCTTGCCTGGATCTTGAATGCCATCATCGTCCTTCTTCTTAGGAGTGTCCACCATGTATACATCATAGGTAGAAGTGGCCATCCAACCCCCAGTGATAGGCGGATTTTGGCTTTGTTCGGTATCAACATCATCGTCCATGTTGTCGATGTCTTCGGAGGCCTAGTCTAGCATGTCGGTTTAATCCTTGACAGTGGCTATTAAGTGGGTGGTGGGTGGGTTGTCAAATTCCCCTATCTTAGCCCCAGCCTGAGTTGGGTGTAGTTTAGAGGCAAGGCTTCCATAATGTAGAGAGATTGTATTAAGCCTAGTGCTTTGTCTAAGAGCGAAGGCTGGATAGGAGTTTGCGGATCTGCGAAGCCGGGCACTTGACCGAGCCGGATGGACGCAGACCTCGGCAGTTCAGAGTTATTGTCCAAAGGCGAGTCCGGCTCTCCGGTTACTGGGAGAGTCCCGTTTGACTCCGGGTTCACCAATGGTGCAATCAGATCTGGGTTTCCGGTTGGGAGTTCCAGGATAGGGGAAAGTCTGGCGACCTCCTGTTTTTGGACGACACAATCTGCCCTGAATCTAAGGCCGAGAAAGGTGTGATTATTGACCCCTGGATGGGATCTGATAGCGGATCCGAAGGGCCTTCTTCATGAGGGTAGGGAGCGGCAGTCGAGGTTGCGAACCCCTCGAAGATCAGATCTCCTCGGATATCGGCAACATAATTCAAGTTCCCAAACCTCATCTAGTGACCGGGGGCGTAACTGTCGACCTGCTCAATGTGGCCGGCCGAGTCGGCACGTAGCATGAAGCCACTGAACACGAAGACCTGTCCAGGGAGAAAAGTCTCCCGGGACACCGCATCATCGTTGATGAAGAGGTGCGCCATCAATCCCTTTGTTGACAACACTGCGGAGCTCTCAATGAAAGCACCAATGTCAGTGTCAAAACCGGTGGATCTCGAGTAGGGGGGGGGGCAAGTTGTGCGTCTGAGGATCAATGGTAACAATGGACAAAGGGACACAATGTTTACCCAGGTTTGGGCCCTCTTAAAGGAGGTAAAACCCTATGTCCTGCTTGATTGTATTCGATGAGTATAGGGGTTACAAGAGTTGATCTACCTCGAGATCGTTATGGCTAAACCCTAGCTTGTCTAGCCTATGAATATTATGACCCCCCTTGCAAACTAAACCCTTCGGTTTATATAGATAATGGGGGGCCTAGGGTTGCATAGAGTCGATTTACAGAGAAAGGAAATAGCATATCCGGACACCAATCTTGTCGTTCACGCATACAGGAGTCCTACCTGGACACGGGAGGTGGTCTTCTTCCTTTATCTTCACAGCCCATTAGTCCGGCCCATATCAAATAGACCGGACGCCTGAGGACCCCCTAGTCCAGGACTCCCTCAGTGACACTTTTACAAAAGGATGTTCCATTTGTTTTTGATGATGATTGTGTAGAAGCCTTTGAAACACTTAAGAAAGTCTTAACTTCTACACCTATAGTTCAACCACCTAATTGGAACTTGCCTTTTGAAATCATGTGTGATGCTAGTTATTATGATGTTGGTGTTGTTCTAGGACAACGAGTTGATAAGAAATTAAATGTTATCCATTCTCCTAGTAAAATTCTAGATAGTGCCCAAAGAAATTACGCTAGTACCGAGAAAGAATTTTTAGCGGTTGTGTTTGCTTGAGATAAATTCAGATCTTACATCACTACTGCAGGATGCTGCTAATGCGACACTACGATCAGAGACCCTTTGACAAAACTGTGTGCGGTGCATTTATCACAAACGGTGATGTAAAAAACGGTCAAAAAGATGCAAAACGTTTGCAACGAATGATACATCAAACACGGTTCAAATTTTAGTTGCGTGTGCAATGCAGGGCATACAGTTGATCCATATGAACTGTTTGCGATGAGACAGAACAACAGAAATGTGCAGCCAGATCAAGTGTGCGATATACGACATATAGTTCGCTCTGATGAACCGTTTGCGATGATTGAGGTGAACACAAACGATTTGGCATAACAAGAAGTGTGTGATACCCGAAAAACATGTCGGTAATCAGAATTGTGTGCTCGTCAGGGAACACAGTTCAACAAACCAACCTATGGGCGATAATGTAGAAGATCTCTGTCGAATACATATTATTAACCGTCTGCGATGAGATTGACAGGATAAACAGAGATAACAAATTAATATGAGCGAATGGAAACGGAGAAATATATACGGTCTGCTTAATTTAGTCCTTCTTCTTCTTCTTCTTGTTGTTGTCGGATGGCCCCGCGACATCGTCTTGGCAAGGACGCTTCTTGCCGCTGACCGTTGCCTTTTCATCACCGCCGCCGTCGTCATCGTCGTTGTTGTCGTCGTCCTCCTCCTCGTTTGACCATTCCTCCTCCTCATCATCGTCGTCCTCTTCTTCGTCCTCGGACAGCTCCTCATCCGTATGGTTGTCGTCTGATGACTCCAGAGGAAGCATCCCTTATGAACCGGATATAACCGAGGTCTAGGGTCGACGCCGGACTCATGAAGACGAGCGGGATGATTCTGATGTTGACCTATCATCGGGCGCCAGACTAGTGGTCGAACTTTCGTCCTCGCTGTTGCTCGACATGGCTGCAGAGTGTGTGCCAATGTGTAGCGCGGCCTACCGGGGACGATGAAGATGGTGGACACTTAAGCGGTGTATGTAGAGAAGAGGAACTACCAATTGAAGCGGGGTTTTTTTGCGGGGGGGGGGGGGGGGGGGGTAATTGAAGTGGGGGTTGATGTATTATCTAACCGCTGATATAATCATCCGCAATTATTTGAACCCAGTTGCCCCAAATTCCTGGGGTTGCATAGGACTCCTATTGGCTATTTGGTTGGTTTCCTTTTTCAGGACAAAAAGAAGGAACGATTTTGGGATTATGCACCGGTACCGGTACGAACGGAGTAGGACAGTTGGCAAGCAATACATTGAGCCTTTCTTATTGATAAAGCCAATAATAATCAAACTGGAAAGGAAAAGAAAAAGGACAAAGGGAAATATCTGCATGAATCTTCGCATAACATCAATGGCATAGGACCTAGATGTGCATTACTTAGAGCACATCTAGATGTGCTTTAGCAATACTGTCAAACAAAACCCCTAATCATCATTACAAACAATGCATAGAACATGGCTAATGCAACAACCACAACTACGCATGCTAGTTCCTTCTTGTCTCTTGCTTTCATCTGTTGCCTGTGATTGATTCTTTCTTGCTTCATCGTACTAATTGTACATTCCAGATCAGCCAGTTTCTTCTTCAGATTTACAATATCTTCTGCGAGCTTGGTGATAACACTCCGAGCCCCTCCATGCCATTCTTCATCCAGCCAGTTAACAAAGGCAGAAGCCTCATATCCCTGCCAATGTTAAATAGTATTCAGGATGAGCGGTGGCATTAACTCAAGTAAAATGATGAACTTAGCACTAACCTCTAAGGGGCAACTAAGAAACCGCCTGCCAATGTTGAATCCCTCCGTGCATACACGTCGAGCAGGAGTGTGCCCGTGCACACAACTCAGCTTTTGGTACTTCTCAGTGGTGCAAAACTCGGAGTCGAACTCGTGTTGTAGGAGTCTGGAGTCATTCTCTGGATCTGGTGGCAGATCCCTTTCCTGTGGGGGGGTCATTCAGGACAGATTCAACAAGGAGCTACTTTGGACATGCTAAAAAAGATCGGGATAGATTGGAACCTGACAGGGCGATTCGGATCCATAGTGCACCTGCCTTCTGATGACCTTAGGCAAGTGCTCGGCAGCGATACAAGCAGGAGCAGCCGCACCGAAACCATCGGCACCACTCATCTGCATTCCCCCAATGTCAGCTCCACGCGAGGGAATTTGGAGGCTATGTAGGGATTTGGAAGAAATGGGGAAACTGTGGGGATAAGCTAACGGTCAGGAACTACTTATGGCACTATATGTTAGAGTATATGGCACACTGTTTATACATGTCGTTTGTGTTAGGTATTACAATGTCACACACGGTTTCCGCATCAAACCGTGTGAGAAGACAACGTAGGTGAGACACGGTTGCCGTTACATAACCATATGTGATGTACTACCCTGTACATATAATTGAGTTACAGTGATATTGTGTAAACAACCGCTCTATGGATATCCGTAAAAAAACAGCCACTCTGCCTAGAGATGGCAGCGGCGGCCTAGGCAGCGGCTACCGGAGAAGAGGTGAATCCTCGGTCGGTGGGCGGTGGCGGTGTCATAGGAGGTCAATCCTTGGTCTGCGGCGGGAGATAGGAGGAGCTCAACCATCAAAGTCGGTGATGAGGATACAGACCTTGGGTAGGGTCATAGGCCTGACCTATACATCCTACCCAAGGTCACTACCCAAGAAGACAAGAAGTTCAAGAGGCAGCATGAGACCCCCAGTCGAGGATGTCGAGTGCAATCCACTCGACATCATGTCACTCGGGAATCTTCCTACCTACTGTCACTCGACCATCCAGGGAATCACTCGACCTTCCAAAGACTAGGAGTCACTCAGCATTACAATGGGGAGGCATTCACTCCGTAGTCTTTAAGGTCATTAACAACACTTAAGGCTGGTGTTACCAGTAACGCCCCCACTTTATGTACAGTAAGTCCCTTGTAATAGAGGGCGGAGAGGGCCCTGGCGAACTCTATATAAGCCACCCCCCTCCTCTGGGACAAGGGTTCGCACCCCCTGTAACATCACACATATAATCCAATCGACCGCCTCCGGGCACCGAGACGTAGGGCTGTTACTTCCTCCTAGAAGGGCCTGAACTTGTAAAACTCGTGTGTGCACCTTCACCATAGTTGAGATCTTGCCTCTCCATACCTACCCCCCTTTCTACTGTCAGCCTTAGAACCACGACAGTCAGCGGCGGCGTGATTCGAGCACATCCATCACGGTCGATGGAGGGATAGTGGAGGTCGAACTTCAGGCGGCAGCCGCATTAAGCTTTGCTCTTCGACCCTGTTGTCTCAGCGTGCTGCCACATCGCGCTTCTTTGTCTGCTGGGTGGAGGTCGCGCGCGGCAAATTTTTTAAGGTATTATTTTCGTGAGTGGCTTAATTAAGGTATTCAATTCGTAAGGGTAGTGATGTACTAGTACTTCGCGTGTAAATAGACTGGCCATTAATTTTTGCCATTGCATGTCTAGATAACAATATGGAGCGCCCTTAGTAATTATGAAAATAAAACCTTGTGATTTATGCATGCATCTTTGGGTAGCAGATAATCTGTGTATTAATGTTGTTATTTTGTTTTTAATTACCATTCGTGTGGTGCAGATGGAATGATCTCAATGGATGAAGAATCGGAAAACCACAGATTTTATCAGTGGCGTGACAGAGTTCATGAATTTGGCTGAAAGTACAAAGAGGAGAATTAGTGATGCAGATACATCATGTGTCCATTGATACGTCTCCATCGTATCTATAATTTTTGATTGTTCCATGCCAATATTAATCAACTTTCATATACTTTTGGCAACTTTTTATACTATTTCTGGGACTAACATATTGATGCAGTGCCCAGTGCCAGTTTTTGTTTGTTGCATGTTTTATGTTGCGCAGAAAACCCATATCAAACAGAGTCCAAATGGGATAAAAACGTACGGAGAATTATTTTGGAATATTTATGATTTTTGGGAAGTAAAATCAACGCGAGACGGTGCCTGAGGGGGCCAGGACATAGGGGCGCGCCCCAGGGAGGCAGGCGTGCCCTGGACTCTCCTGCCCCCCACCCCCCCACCCCGAAAGGCGGTTGACACTCTTCTTTTGCCGTAAGAAAACTAATTTTATGAGAAAGATCTGGGTGAAAGATTCACCCCAATCGGAGTTACAGATCTCCAGATATAAAAGAAACGGTGAAGGGGCAGAGTCCCAGAACGCAGAAACAGAGAGATAGATCCAATCTCGGAGGGGCTCTCGCCCCTCCCAAGCCATGGGAGCCAAGGACCAGAGGGGAAACCCTTCTCCCATCTAGGGAGAAGGTCAAGGAATAATAAGAAGAAGGGGGGCTCTCTCCCCCTTGCTTCCGGTGGCACCGGAACACCGCCGGGGGCCATCATCATCACCGCAATCTTCACCAACACCTCCGCCATCTTCACCAACATCTCCATCACCTTCCCCCATCTATATTCAGCGGTCCACTCTCCCGCAACCCGCTGTACCCTCTATTTGAACATGGTGCTTTATGCTTCATATTATTATCCAATGATATGTTGCCATCCTATGATGTCTGAGTAGATTTTCGTTGTCCTATCGGTGATTGATGAATTGCTATGATTGCTTTGAGTTGCATGTTTTATTATTGGTGCTTTCCTATTATGCCCTCCATGTCGCGCAAGCGTGAGGGATTCCCGTTGTAGGGTTTGCAATATGTTTATGATTTGCTTATGGTGGGTGGCGTGAGTGACAGAAGCACAGACCCGAGTAAGTAGGTTGTTTGCGTATGGGATAAAGGCGACTTGATACTTTGATGCTATGGTTGGGTTTTACCTTAATGAATCTTTAGTAGTTGCGGATGCTTGCTAGACTTACAATCATAAGTGCATATGATCCGAGTAGAGAAAGTATGTTATCTCATGTCTCTCCCTCAAATAGAATTGCAATAGTGATTATCGGTCTAGTAATGTAGTCAATTGCTTAGCGACACTTTCACAACTCCTACGACCACTTTTCCACACTCGCTTTATTTACTTTATTGCATCTTTATCTAAACAGCCCCTAGTTTTTATTTACGCATTCTTTATTATCTTGCAAACCTATCCAACAACACTTACAAAGTACTTCTAGTTTCATACTTGTTCTAGGTAAAGTGATCGTCAAGCGTGCGTAGAGTCGTATCAGTGGCCGATAGGACTTGAGAGAGTATTTGTTCTACCTTTAGCTCCTCATTGGGTTTGACACTCTTACTTATCAAAAGAGGCTACAACTATCACGTATACTTGCGGGTCATCAAGACCTTTTTCTGGCGCCGTTGTCGGGAGTCATAGCGTGGGGTGAATATTCTCGTGTGTGCTTGTTTGCTTTATCACTAAGTAATTTTTATTTGCTGTTCTAAGTTGTTCTCTATCTTGAGTTATGGATAGGAACACGAAATACCAAAAAAATTAGGTGTACTTGCTACTCATGGAGATGGGGTAACTCCTAAAACCCTCGATGATCATCATGTGAGAAATATTTTGTACTACTATGATAATCCTGAGAAGACCCAACTCAACTTTATAATGGGAGACACATTGGATCAACGTGAATACTTTAGGGATTATCGCTTTACACAAAAAGGGAAACTATTATGGGATCAAGTTAATATGTTGCATTGGTATGCTTGGGGTCTATGCTTGAGATATGATATTACTTGTTGCTCTATGATGAAGGCTCCACACCTTCCCTTTTCATGCAAATTTAATGATAATGAAACCTTAGCTTCTTATGCTAATGGTGTCTATGATTACTATGATGTGGAACAAATAAAAGAATTTGTTGCTTTTAAGGCTGCTTATGAAATTGAATCTTTGTTTGAAAAGTATGAGGCTTTAGATGATGATGTTTATAGGCCTGAAAATCTTGCTATACTTAGATATTGCTATGAAAATTATGAATACAATTACAATATTAATGCTTTTATTGAGAAAGTCTCTGCTGTCCAAGAAGAGACTAATATTTTGCAGGAAGCTATGGAAGAAGAAATTGATGAAACTGTGAGCTCATTGGATGAAAAAGATGATGAGGAGAGCGAACAACAAAAGGAGGAAGAGCGGATTGATCACCCGTGCCCACCTTCTAATGAGAGTAACTCTTCAACTCATACATTGTTTAATTCCCCTTCGTGCTTACCGAAGGATGATTGCTATGATCCCGTTGATTCTTTTGAAATATCCCTTTTTGATGATGTTTGCTATGCTTGTGGACAAGATGCCAATATGAATGATGCTTATGGAGATGAACTTGCTATAGTTCCTTATGTTAAACATGAAATTGTTGCTATTGCACCCACGCATGATAGTCCTATTATCTTTTTGAATTCTCCCGACTACACTATATCGGAGAAGTTTGTGCTTATTAAGGATTATATTGATGGGTTGCCTTTTACCATTGCACATGATGATTTTGATGAATATAATATGCATGTGCTTTCTGCTCCTACTTGCAATTATTATGAGAGTGGAACCATGTCTCCACCTCTCTATTTTTCCAACACGATAGAATTGCAAGAAACTACTTATACTATGCATTGGCCTTTACTATGTGTGCATGAATTGTTCTTTTATGACATGCCAATGCATAGGAAGAGAGTTAGACTTTGTTGTTACATGATATATGTTACTTTGTGCTCACTACTAAATTACAAATCATTGTTAATTAAAATTGGCTTTGATATACCTTGGGATCCGGGTGGATTCATTACTTGAGCACTATATGCCTAGCTTAATGGCTTTAAAGAAAGCGCTGCCAGGGAGACAACCCGGAAGTTTTAGAGAGTCATTTATTTCAGTTGAGTGCTTTTATATAGTTTAAAAACAAAAAAATAAAGAGGGGAACCTAAAACTTTTCAAAAAAGGAAAGTGAAAGTGAGAAAGACAAGCATTGTTGAAGTGGGAGAGCTCCTTGAACTTTGTTCATGCTCACAGAAACTTTGTGAATCTTGATTACAGAAACTTTTCATCAAAAATAATTATCCCCTTGTATAAGTCCATTGTATTATAAAAATAATGTGCTAAGGTTTGCCTTTAGGATGTTTACAATGCTTGTTGGTTTGTACGGTGCAGGACAGAAACTTTGGCTGTAGTGTGAGATTTTACGTTTTTAGCTGGAACATCAATTGGATCTGATTCTTCTTGCACTGTCTTTATATACAACTTGTTTATTTTCCCTAATTTTGGTAGAATTTTTGTGGTACCATAAGTATGGTGGATGTTCAGATTGCTACAGACTGTTCTGTTTTTGACAGATTCTGTTTTTGATGCATAGTTTGCTTGTTTTGATGAAACTATCAATTTATATTAGTGGATTAAGCCATGGAAAAGTTATATTACAGTAGACACAATGCAATAAAAATATTAATTGGTTTGCAACAGTACTTAGAGTAGTGATTTGCTTTATTATACTAACGGATCTTACCGAGTTTTCTGTTGAAGTTTTGTGTGGATGAAGTGTCTAAACGAGGAGGTCTCGATATGAGGAAAAGGATGATAGGCAAGAGCTCAAGCTTGGGGATTCCCGAGGCACCCCAAGTAAATATTCAAGGAAGCGTCTAAGCTTGGGGATGCCCCGGAAGGCATCCCATCTTTCTTCAACAAGTATCGGTATGTTTTCATATTCGTTTCGTTCGTGCGATTTGTGCAAGTCTTGGAGCGTCTTTGCATTTAGTTTTCATTTTTCTTTTATGCACCATGCTGGTATGAGATAGTCCTTGGTTCATTTATAGAATGCTCATTGCACTTCACTTATATCTTTTGAGTGTGGCTTTATAGAATGCTTCATGCGCTTCACTTATATCATTTGAAGTCTGGTTTGCCTGTTTCTCTTCACATAGAAAACCGCCATTTTTAGAATGCTCTATTGCTTCACTTATATTCATTAGAGCGTGGGCATATCTTTTGTAGAAAGAATTAAACTCTCTTGCTTCACTTATATCTATTTAGAGAGATGACAGGAATTGGTCATTCACATGGTTAGTCATAAAATCCTACATAAACTTGTAGATCACTGAATATGATATGTTTGATTCCTTGCAATAGTTTTGCGATATAAAGGTGGTAATATTAGAGTCGTGCTAGTTGAGTAATTGTGAAATTGAGAAATACTTGTGTTGAGGTTTGCAAGTCCCGTAGCATGCACGTATGGTGAATCGTTATGTAACGAAGTTGGAGCATGAGGTGTTCTTTGATTGTCTTCCGTATGAGTGGCAGTCGGGGACGAGCAATGGTCTTTTCCTACCAATCTATCCCTCTAGGGGCATGCGTAGTAGTACTTTGCTTCAAGGTCTAAGTAGGCTTTTGCAATAAGTATATGAGTTCTTTATGACTAATGTGAGTCCATGGATTATACGCACTCTCACCTTTCCGCAATTTGCTAGCCTCTACGGTACCGTGCATTGCCCTTTCTCACCTCGAGAGTTGGTGCAAACTTTGCCGGTGCATCCAAACCCCGTGATATGATACGCTCTATCACACATAAGCCTCCTTATATCTTCCTCAAAACAGCCACCATACCTACCTATTATGGCATTTCCATAGCCATTCCGAGATATATTGCCATGCAACTTCCATCATCATCATATACATGACTTGAGCATTCATTGTCATATTGCTTTGCATGATCGTAAGATAGCTAGCATGATGTTTTCATGGCTTGTCTGTTTTTTGATGTCATTGCTAATCATTGCACATCTCGGTACACTACCAGAAGCATTCATATAGAGTCATATCTTTGTTCGAGATATCGAGTTGTAATATTGAGTTGTAAGCAAATAAAAGTGTGATGATCATCATTATTAGAGCATTGCCCCAGTGAGGAAAGGATGAAGGAGACTATGATTCCCCCACAAGTCGGGATGAGACTCCAGACTTTATGAAAAATAAAAGAGGCCAAAGAAGTCCAAATAAAAAAAAGAGGCCAAAGAAGCCCACCAAAAAAAAGAAAAAACAATGAGAGAAAAAGAGAGAAGGGGTAATGCTACTATCCTTTTACCACACTTGTGCTTCAAAGTAGCACCATGTTCTTCATAGAGAGAGTGTCCTATGCTTTCACTTTCATATACTAGTGCGAATTTTCATTAAAGAACGTGGCTTGTATATTCCGATGATGGGCTTCCTCAAATTCCCGAGGTCTTCATGAGCAAGCAAGTTGGATGCACACCCACTTAGTTTCAATTTGAGCTTTCATACACTTATAGCTCTTAGTGCATCCGTTGCATGGCAATCCCTACTCCTCTCATTGACATCAATTGATGGACATCTCCATAGCCCGTTGATTAGCCGCGTCGATGTGAGACTTTCTCCCTTTTTGTCTTCTCCACATAAACCTCCACCATCATATTCTATACCACCATAGTGTTATGTCCATGGCTTGCGCTCATGTATTGCGTAAGAGTTGAAAAAGCTGAAGCGCGTTAAAAATTATGAACCAATTGCTCGGCTCACCATCGGGGTTGTGCATGATTTGAGTGCTTTGTGTGATGAAGATGGAGCATAACCAGATAATATGATTTTGTAGGGATGAGCTTTCTTTGGCTATGTTATTTTGATAAGACATAATTGCTTGGTTGGTATGCTTGAAGTATTATTGTTTTTATGTCAAATGATAGACTATTGCTTTGAATCACTCATGTCTTAATATTCATGCCATGATTAGACATATGATCAAGATTATGCTAGGTAGCATTCCAGATCAAAAGTTATCTTTTTTAGTATTTACCTACTCGAGGACAAGCAGGAATTAAGCTTGGGGATGCTGATACGTCTCCGTCGTATCTATAATTTTTTATTGTTCCATGCCAATATTATTCAACTTTCATATACTTTTGGCAACATTTTATACTATTTTTGGGACTAACATATTGATCCAGTGCCCAGTGCCAGTTCCTGTTTGTTGCATGTTTTATATTTCACAGAAAACCCATATCAAACAGAGTCCAAACGGGATAAAAATGGACGGAGAATTATTTTGGAATATTTATGATTTTGGGGAAGTAAAATCAACGCGAGACGGTGCCCGAGGGGGCCAGGAGATAGGGGCGCGCCCCAGGGAGGCAGGCACGCCCTGGACTCTCCTGGGGCCCCCATAAGGCGGTTGATGCTCTTATTTTGCCGCAAGAAAGCTAATTTTATGAGAAAGATCTGGGCGAAAGATTCACCCCAATCGGAGTTACGGATCTCAAGATATAAAAGAAACGGTGAAGGGGCAGAATCCCAGAACACAGAAACAGAGAGATAGATCCAATCTCGGAGGGGCTCTCGCCCCTCCCAAGCCATGGGAGCCAAGGACCAGAGGGGAAACCCTTCTCCCATCTAGGGAGAAGGTCAAGGAAGAAGAGGAAGAAGGGGGGCTCTCTCCTCCTTGCTTCTGGTGGCGCCGGAACGCCGCCGGGGGCCATCATCATCACCGCAATCTTCACCAACACCTCCGCCATCTTCACCAACATCTCCATCACCTTCCCCCATCTATATTCAGCGGTCCACTATCCCACAACCCGTTGTACCCTCTACTTGAACATGGTGCTTTATGCTTCATATTATTATCCAATGATGTGTTGCCATCCTATGATGTCTGAGTAGATTTTCGTTGTCCTATCGGTGATTGGTGAATTGCTATGATTGGTTTGAGTAGAATGTTTTATTATTGGTGCTGTCCTATTGTGCCCTCTGTGTCGCACAAGCGTGAGGGATTCCCGCTGTAGGGTTTGCAATATGTTTATGATTTGCTTATGGTGGGTGGCGTGAGTGACAGAAGCACAGACCCGAGTAAGTAGGTTGTTTGTGTATGGGATAAAGGGGTCTTGATACTTTAATGCTATGGTTGGGTTTTACCTTAATGAATCTTTAGTAGTTGCAGATGCTTGCTAGAGTTCCAATCATAAGTGCATATGATCCGAGTAGAGAAAGTATGTTAGCTTATGCCTCTCCCTCAAATAGAATTGCAATAGTGATTATCGGTCTAGTAATGTAGTCAATTGCTTAGGGACACTTTCACAATCCTACCACCACTTTTCCACACTCGCTTTATTTACTTTATTGCATCTTTATCTAAACAGACCCTAGTTTTTATTTACGCGTTCTTTATTATCTTGCAACCCTATCCAACAACACCTACAAAGTACTTCTAGTTTCATACTTGTTCTAGGTAAAGCAAACGTCAAGCGTGCGTAGGGTCGTATCAGTGGCCAATGGGACTTGAGAGAGTATTTGTTCTACCTTTAGCTCCTTGTTGGGTTCGACACTCTTATCGAAAGAGGCTACAACTATCCCGTATACTTGCGGGTCATCATCCATGTACTGATTTCGCCAATACAGAGTCACATGAAGTTGCAGATGTCCAGTGGAACTTAGTCTCTCGGGGATTCATGGATGGATATACATGTTGGACCAGACACGGTGAAGGGGAGGTCATGGATGAAGATACCCAGGGCTACGAGATGCCAAACCCTGATCAGTGTCACATGGATGTTGAATCTAACATCTGGGCAGACGCGTCAAGCTACCAATGGAACACCGGAAAGCCTAAACGCCCACTGGAAAACAAAGATGTCGACGCAGATGACAACAATCTTGATATGCCAGATTTTGCTGCTATGATTGCAGATTTCGAGGGCCCAAAAGAGGATATGATTGGGTACAAGGATCTGCCAACCATTGATACAGACTCCACGGAAGAATTGTATCCAGGTAACAAAAGAAATATTCCAGGTTGATTGCCACCCCGGCGCTTCTCAGATTTAAAGCAGCAAACGGTCTATCAAACAAGGGCTTCACAGAGATGTTAGGTCTTTTCAAAGAAATTCTTCCAGAAGATAATTTGCTCCCCAGAAGCACGAATGAAGCGAAGAAAATTGTTTTCCCATTGGAACTTGAAGTATAGAAGATACACGCTTGTGTGAATGATTGTATATTGTATTGTGGTGAGCACAAAGATTTGCGTGCATGTCCCAAATGCAAGCATGCATGATACAAGCGCAGGAGAGCAAAGGACAAGTACAAATTGGACGAAGAGATCAATACAGGAATCCCATTCAAGGTTGTTTGGTACTTGCCATTAATTCCATGGTTGAGGCATTTGTTTGCAAACCCTAGAGAGGCAAAGAGGTTGCGGTGGCATCATGATGAGCCAATTGCGGATAAGTATATGAGACACGCGAAAGATGGGGCTTAGTGGAAATTAATTGACAACAAGTTTGAAGACTTTTCCAAGGATCCTAGAAGTATAAGGCTCGGGAAGTGTACTGAGGGGGTGAATCCTTTTGGCGATATGAGCACCAATCACCACACATGGCAGGTGCTTCTATGCTTATATAACCTAGCTCCTTGGTTGTGCATGAAGAAAAAATACATTATGATGTCAATGATTATCCAAGGCCCGAAGCAATCTGGAAATGACATCGACATTTACTTTCAGCTACTGGTAGAAGAACTGCTGACAGTGTGGATAGATGCACCTGCTGTAAAATGTTATGATGCTTACAAAAAAGGAGATTTTTGATCTACATGCGATGCTGGTGCACACCATTCAAGATATGCCGGCATTAGGCAACACATCAGGGCAGAAAACAAAGGGAGATGTAGGGTGTGTCACATGCATGGATAGGACAGCTAGCAAAAGACTTCCCAACTTGCGCAAAACCATGTATTTGCGTCATCATAGGTTCTTACGGAAAAATCACCCATACCAAAAGATGATAGATGAATTTGATGGTACGGCAAAGGTAGGTGTGGGCCCAAGACCCTATGATGGGGAGGTGGTCCACAACATGGTTAAACAAATTAATGTTGTGCTTGGCAAGAATCACGCTTTGATGGTCAAACAAACACCCAAGGGTCAAGTGTTTAAGAAGAAATCAGTGTTCTAGAAATTACCTTACAAGGAGATTCTATGTGTACGTCACTGCATCGATGTCACGCACGTAGAGAAGAACGTATGTGAAAGCATCCTTGGTACTCTGCTCAAGATAAAAGGTAAAAGAAAGGATGGTGAGGGTTCACGGCTCGATATGCTTGCTTATCAATCAAAACGCAAGAGTGAAGCAGAAGATGATGACAAATTCATCAATGCTCGCTAGTGTTACAATTTCTGTACAAAAGAAGCAACATAGTTCTTCACCTATTTGTTGTCAGTTAAGACACCCTCTTCCTACTCCGCAAACATCAGAAGTCTCGTGGATGTGAGCTCAGGTAAAATGAAGTTGGGACACATGAAGTCACATGATTGCCACGTAATGTTGACACAAATCCTCCCGGTGGCCATCAGGAATCTGATGGACAAAGATATAAGAAACACACTCATTGAGCTCTGTGATTTCTTCAACCAACTATGGCAGAAAGTTGTAGATCCTGAAGAGTTGGATCATATGCAAGATGATATTGCAAGAATATTGTCCAACCTAGAGATGTTTTTTCACTTGTACGCGTTGGTGCTATACAAACGGTTTTAAACCCCTTTCGGCGACGGCATTTGGAACCGTCACCTAGTGAGTGTGGGCGATTAGGGGGTCCTTCCCACATGACCTAGAAACCGTTGGGGATAGGCCCTCCTGGGACACCAAATGAGTTCGTGTGCGATCGGGTGACCCATGGAAACCCAATCATTTCCGTAGGTATGTGCATCCCACATGGTGAATACCAGAAAAAATTTCCGTAGGTATGTACATCCCACACGGTGAATCCCAGAAAAACATTTCCGTAGGTATGTATATCACACACAGTCAATCCAAGGAATACGTTTCCGTTCTTATGTAGATCCTACACAGTCAATCCAGGGAAAACGTTTCTGTTTGTATGTACATCCCACACAGGTTTATGCATAGGCTCGTGTGTGATACGTGTAACTATCACACACGCTCTGCCTTGGTTAACCGTTTGCTTTTATCGACTACATCACACACGATTTGATGAACAAAGCTGTGTGGCATTGGGCTATCCATCACAAGCGTTTTTACTTCTAGAACCGTTTGCAAAGTTCCATGACCCATTTAGCAGGTTTATTAGTTTACATTTAATAATTCTAGTACTACGAAAATTCACATTTCATATCGAATAGTTGTTTGCCAATTTCATATCAGGCACATAAATATATATTAACATCACAATACAATAGCTACCTAAAAATAGCACAATACAACATATAGCTAGTTCAGCTTCATAAGAACAATGTTAGAAAAATATATTCATTTCCCTATTCGAGATCATCCAGGCTCACCTTATCCACCTCTACTTTGAGTCCAGTAAGAACCTGTTTTGCACTGGCCAACTGGGAAAGTGCCTCCTCCTTCGCCAACACCATCTTAGCAAAGTCTGATTTAAAAAATCCGAGCTCATTCTCCACCTTCCTCTTTTTATCCCGCATCTTCAAATATTCTTCAGCATTAACAACATATTCTCTAAGCCTACATCTGTTCTCTTCCTCATACATGCTCCAGAGCTTTGCAAGGCACATCTTCAAAGACCGTGGCCACTCTTGATCAACCCACTCGAAGTAAGAACACTTCCGTTCATCCTATAATATTTAAAACTAGATCAGTAACAATTGTAGGGGAAATGGGTTTATAGCAACATAGAAAATCACCAAATACTTATTTTGGAAAACTGAAGAAACAGGTTAATTATGACATATCTTCTCAAAAAGATCAATGTGCAAATGAATTAATTGCTACTGACAACAACCAAATTTTGAAACATTAGAAGCTATAATTAACTACAACAATGCTACAAGTTCTTACTCATGTACTATAAATAATAAATTGAATATTTTATGAGGAAGGTAAATATAACTACAACAACATAGCGATATTCTTTGGATGACAGCAAATTGATACTAACAGGTGTGTACATGCACAAATTTAGTAACATAGAACTAGTAGCACTAAGGCGTCCACTATGTATGACAAAACCGGTGTAAAGACAACTGTTGCTACATCTCGCACCGGTGCCCTGCACTGGCGAGCTGATGCAGCGGAAAAAAATCAGGGACCCGAACTCCAGAGCACCTAGTTGCTCCGACGCCCAGTTCCTTCATGGCATAAAGATTTAGTATTTTACTGCTTGGTTGCTCGGATGTGTGGACAAGTTGGCTCCACAAACTGCTAAAGCGGTGCCAAATAATTTTCTAATGGCACCGCTAATGAGATGGCAACATTTTTAGATACTAGGTACAAACTGTGACACTGTCATAGGATGTGTTTGGTTGAAGGTGTGGTATGAATGGGTTGGGACCATGACAATGTCTGAATCACATCTAACAAATGATTTGTAACAATTAAAGAGGATCTAACCTTCTTTGCACATGCCAGAAACTTCTTCCCACTGTCCATAGATTCAAACGCAACTAGCTTCACGCATGGAGATTGATGGTGACAACAAGCACACAGATATTCAGCCACCCCGCTCCATTCGTTACAATTGAAGGTCCTAGGGAACTACAAGAGGAAGTAATGACTCAAACCTACCGCCGGGTAAAAATCCTTCATTCAAAGTCATAGCCCGAGAGAGAGAAGAGAGGCATACCCGGGTGGTGGAGTCGTCGGAGGAGGAGGAACCGCTGGAGAGGTCTTTGAAGATGACCATGGCGACCCCGACGATAGGATGCGAGACGGCAAGAGCGAGGACGCAAGCGAGGAAGGCTATAGCTTAGGAAGGAAGGGGGAAAGAGGGGAAATGTAACTTGTGGTCGGGGAGAAAAGGGGATGGGGAGGGGGAGGGTAGATATTTTGGCGGTAGGCCAAATATTTCAAAATGTGGAGGGAAACCTTGCGCGCGGTGCTGCCGGACACCATTCACTCTGAACGATAGTGTGCATCGCAAACAATTCTTCTGCTTAACGCGCATGGGATGAGTTTGAAAATTGAAATTTTGGTGGAAATTTCCCCGTGTACATCATTGCATAATTTAACATCGCTTGCTAATTTGGGCACACAAAAGAGCGTACAGCACACAGACCGGACTTACTAAATTGAGCAATTTTAGTAATTAAACACAGATAGTTCACCTAAACATTGCTCTAACAAAAGACTAGCATTAAAAACAAAGCCTAAGTACGAATAATTTTAACAAATCCGCAGCCACGCCGGCCTATGCATCGCTAGTGTGAGATGAGATGTCGACGACTTGTCCTGGCAACATGCCGCCGTTGGTGGACTTCACATCCCCCCTGCTGAAGTCGACCGCGTCCTCGTCCTCGTCCTCGGCGCCGCCCTCAAGGTTGTAGTAATCGTAGTAGTG
This sequence comes from Triticum timopheevii, assembly GCA_963921465.1. NCBI lineage: Eukaryota > Viridiplantae > Streptophyta > Magnoliopsida > Poales > Poaceae > Triticum > Triticum timopheevii. The sequence goes on along the minus strand of OY997268.1, from coordinate 568,662,394 downwards.
GCTGCGCCAGAGCTCGCGTTGGTACTCCACCGCCGATTCCTCGATGGACAGACTCTTCTCTACTTCGACCTGGGCCACGCGCAACTCCTCCTCCCGGTGCTCCTCAATCTCCGTCGCCTCCTGCATCTCCAGCTCCCACTCGACGACCTCATGAGGAAGTAGGTGCTCCATGGCCACCGCCGCCTTTTCGGGCGTGGGTTGCATGCTGGATTCCGAGGTGGCCTGGAATATCTTGGCATGGATGGCCTCAACCCGGGCCAGGGCGACATCGGCGGCACGGACATCAGCTCGAGCGCTCTTGGCGTTTGCAGCCATCGTTGCAGCAGCAGCTGCAGCCGTCTCGGCTACTGCATCTGCCATGTCGACTGCCGCAGACGCCCTCTCGGTGGAAGCGGTCGCGCTCAATCCGATGCGGCGATACTCTCGGCATAGGCGGCCGCGCTCTCGGTGCAGGCGGCCGCGCTCGGGGGCAAGGGGGACGCGGCCATTGTACGAGCCTCCATGAAGCGTTTCCACGGCGAGAATGGGGATCGAGATTTGTGGATTCAGGGGTAGCCGGCACTGGAGCAGACGAGCCGGCGAAGCTTAAGGAGGAAGACTTAAATAAACCCAGATTTTTTTCATCGCAAACGATTCCTACAAAACAACTGTGTGTGATATTGTAGATATTTTTTATTAGCTGTGAAAGACGAATTTGGAGTAAAGTGTCAATGGGTGGTGTTTTAAATGTATGAGAAAATTTGTAGTACTGATACAACTGTCATGTCAAATTTTGGAAAATTTCAGGGATCATTTGACCTTTAAAGACATTTAAGTGATTTTCTAACCATTTAATAACCGTAATTTAAAATTTGAACTGCATGTACATGCAGCTGTTGGGGAACATAGTAATTTCAAAAAAATTCCTACACACACGCAAGATCATGGTGATGCATAGCAACGAGAGGGGAGAGTGTTGTCCACGTACCCTCGTAGACCGAAAGCGGAACCATTATGACAACGCGGTTGATGTAGTCGTACGTCTTCACGACCCGACCGATCCAAGCACCGAACATACGGCACCTCCGAGTTCAGCACACGTTCAGCTTGATGACGATCCCCGGACTCCGATCCAGCAGGGTGTCAGGGATGAGTTCCGTCAGCACGACGGCGTGGTGACGATGATGATGTTCTACCGATGCAGGGCTTCGCCTAAGCACCGCTACGATATGACCGAGGTGGAATATGGTGGAGGGGGGCACCGCACACGGCTAAGGAACGATCACGAAGATCAACTTGTGTGTCTAGAGGTGCCCCCCTCCTCCGTATATAAATGGGGGAAGGAGGAGGGGGCCGGCCAAGGGGGTGGCGCGCCCTAGGAGGGGGAAACCTACTCCAAGTAGGTTTGCCCCTCCCTTTCCTAGTCCAAGAGGGAGGGGGAAGGAAGGAGTGGGAGAGGGGAAAGGCAAGGGGGGCGCCGCCCCCCCCCCCCCCCTTCCTTGTCCTATTCGGACTCAAGGGGAGGGGGCGCACCTCTTGCCCTGGCCGGCCCCTCTCTCTCTCCACTAGGGCCCAACAAGGCCCATTAGTTCCCGGGGGGGTTCCGGTAACCCTCCGGCACTCCGGTTTTCTCCGAAATCACCCGGAACACTTCCGATGCCCGAATATAGTCGTACAATATATCAATCTTTATGTCTCAACCATTTCGAGACTCCTCGTCATGTCCGTGATCACATCCGGGACTCCGAACAACCTTCGGTACATCAAAACTTATAAACTCATAATAAAACTGTCATCATAACGTTAAGCGTGCGGACCCTACGGGTTCGAGAACTATGTAGACATGACCTAGAACTATTCTTGGTCAATAACCAATAGCGGAACCTGGATGCTCATATTGGCTCCTACATATTCTACGAAGATTTTTATCGGTCAAACCGCATAACAACATACTTTGTTCCCTTTGTCATCGGTATGTTACTTGCCCGAGATTTGATCATTGGTATCCAATACCTAGTTCAATCTCGTTATAGGCAAGTCTCTTTACTCGTTACGTAATGCATCATTCTGTAACTAACTCATTAGCTACATTGCTTGCAAGGCTTACAGTGATGTGCATTACCGAGAGGGCCCAGAGATACCTCCTCGACAATCGGAGTGACAAAACCTAATCTCAAAATACGCCAACTCAACATGAACCTTCGGAGACACCTGTAGAGCTCCTTTATAATCACCCGGTTACGTTGTGATGTTTGGTAGCACACAAAGTGTTCCTCTGGTAAACGGGAGTTGCATAATCTCATACTTACAGGAACATGTATAAGTCATGAAGAAAGCAATAGCAACATACTAAACGATCAAGTGCTAGGCTAACGGAATGGGTCATGTCAATCACATAATTCTCCTAATGATGTGATCCCGTTAATCAAATGACAACACATGTCTACAGTTAGGAAACATAACCATCTTTGATTAATGAGCTAGTCAAGTAGAGGCATACTAGTGACGTTATGTTTGTCTATGTATTCACACATGTATCATGTTTCCGGTTAATACAATTCTAGCATGAATAATAAACATTTATCATGATATGAGGAAATAAATAATAACTTGATTATTGCCTCTAGGGCATATTTCCTTCAGCAGCAGCTAACCAAAACGGTTTGAAAAGTCATATTTTGTGTACTTGTGTGCGATTTAATTCCACATGCAGTAAATTGGAAGTAATTTTCAAACATATTAGTCTAACAGCTATGACACAATTAAGCATGGAGTGCCATGGCATTTAAATTCCAAAAAATTAAAAACATGAAACCTTGCTTGAGTTAACGTCATACCACCAAGATGATGTGGTACAAAAATTTGCCTGTTTGACGAAAGTTTAGACACACACACCCTCACGAATCGGAGCAACTCATTAGAAAGCTCATGGTTCCAAGAGGGAACAAGCATGTTTGCTGATGAATGGCAGATAGCTTTCTCTTGCGGCCTTCAAAATTTTTCTACGTGTAATGTGCACTGATACTAACTTTCATGTGAACATTTGGAAAATTTTAGGGGTCATTTGACCTTTTAAAATGATTTAAGTGATTTCCTAGCCATTTAATGACCGTACGTAATTCAAATTTGAACTAGATGTACATGCAACGGCTAACCATAACGGTTTGAAAAATCATATTTGTGTACTTGTGTGTGAGTTAATTCCATGTGCAGTAAATTAGAAGAAATTTTCAAACATATTGGTCTCACGGCATGGACATGTGCATCTACATGCATGGAGTGCCATGGCATTGTTATTCCAAAAAATTAAAAAATTACCAGAAAAACATGAAACCTTGCTCGATGTAATGTCATGCCACCAAGATGATGTGGTACAAAAATTGGCTTGCTTGACAAAAGTTTGGACACACACCCCTCACAAACTGGAGCAACTCACTAGAAGGCTCGTGGTTCCGAGAGGGAACAATGCATGTTTGATTACGAACGGCGGATAGCTTCCTCTTACGGCCTTCAAATTTTTCTACGTGTAATGTGCACTGATACTAACTATCATGTGAAAATTTGAAAAATTTCAAGGATCATTTGACCTTATAAAGAGATTTAAGTGGTTTCCTAGCCATTTAATGACCGTACGTAATTCAAATTTGAACTAGATGTACATGCAACGGCTAACCATAACAGTTTGAAAAATCATATTTGTGTATTTGTGTGCGAGTTAATTCCATGTGTAGTAAATTAGAAGGAATTTTCAAACATATTGGTCTCACGGCATGGACACATGCATGTACATGCATGGAGTGCCATGGCATTGTTATTTCAAAAAAAATTCAAAATGATCAGAAAAACATGAAACCTTGCTTGATGTAATGTCATGCCACCAAGATGATGTGGTACAGAAATTGGCTTGCTTGACGAAAGTTTGGACACACACCCCTCACAAACCGGAGCAACTCACTAGAAGGCTCGTGGTTCCGAGAGGGAACAATGCATGTTTGATGAGAATGGTAGATAGCTTCCTCTTACGGCCTTCAAATTTTTTCTATGTGTAATGTGCACTGATACTAACTGTCATGTAAAAATTTGGAAATTTCAGGGGTCATTTGACCTTTTGAAGACATTTAAGTGATTTCCTAGCCATTTAATGATCGTAATTCAAATTTGAACTACATCTACATGCAACGGCTAACCATAATGGTCTGGAAAATCATATTTGTGTACTTGTGTGCGAGTTCAAAAATCATCAGACGATATAAATATCTGGTGTTCAAAAAGAAAATCTAAAATTTGGCAAGACAACCGGCCCCACACGATTAGCACTCTATTTCGTGCCTCGAGTTTTGGAAGGTGGGTGGTGTGCTTTATTAATCAAACGCGGTTCTGCATTGGGAACCGTCAGCTATTATGTTCACACACGGATTTTGCTGCGGGAATCGTGTGTAATTCACACTACAGTACTCGTAATTTCCGGCGACCGGCGCGTGTACTGTTCCCGATGATCTAGATTCCGGCTGCCAATAAATACTACTTTGCTCACGTCGTCCCGCGTGCATTCTCATCTAGATCCTCCCCTTGCTCGCCCTCTCTCTCTCTCTCTCTATCAAACTACCTGTTACCGACTATTTCAGTGCTTGCAAAAATTACCTTGCTGAAAACCACTTGTCATTTCTTTCTGCTCCTCGTTGGGTTCGACACTCTTATTTATCGAAAGGACTATGATTGATCCCCTATACTTGTGGGTCATCAGCAAGCTCCGTGGCCGGCAAGCTCTCGCTAGCCGCCAGCGCTCCACCTCATCAAGCAGCGACTCACTAATCGATGAGGTGTCGAGCCCACAGGCGGTTAGGTAGGATTTGTCGGGCACATGGCAGCATGTTGGAAGGGGATTTACCTTTAATGACACCCGTCCAGAAGGCGTGTCAAGATAATAGGAGGTAGCGGGGTGAGCGGTGCAGCAACCTTGCCGAGGCTCCTCCTCCACACGATACCGAACAGACCATTTAATGCTTTTGTCCTAGTCCGGTAGAATTAGGTATGATAGCACGGTTTGCTATCTAATCAGCATATAATTACTATTTTACCACTGTGGTAACCCCTTAAGCTATAAAAATGAGGGTCAGGGCAACGTTTACAAGGATCAACCTTTGACACAACTTGCATGTGTAGCTGCCCTCCCTCTGCACCTTGCCGGGGAAGCACTCCTTGTACTTGTGCTCTCATACACACCCAATATACAAAGCAGGAGTAAGGTTTTACACCTTACGGTGGCCCGAACCTGGGTAAAGACCCATGTGTGTTCTGTTGATTCTGCTCTTTGTGCTTGTGCATCTCCCTAGCAGAACCACGAAGGGGCTAGATGGCCCCATAGATGATCGTCCCCATAACAATGCCCTAAGGCTTAGGGCATCTTCACCCGGCCAACAGTTTTTGTTGTTTTTTGTCCGTTTGGGTCAGCTTGGACAAACATGTCCGGTTCTGTCCGACTTGCCATAGGTGCGCCCAACACAGCCGACACATCCCAGATTTGGCTATATAAAAAAATAATCCAACTAAAAATGTTAGATATAAACTAATCCAAATTTGATAGGCAGCAAGCGTCGCCGCCTACTGCACCGCATCGGGAGCCTCCTACTGCTGCGCATGTGCCGCCTCCTCGTCGCGCTCCGCCTCCATCAGGCGCTCTGCCACCGCCAGCACCCACGTCTCCCACTCAAGGAGATGCTGGCGGTGCTCCTCGTTCATCGCACTCAACCAAGCAGGCAAGTACGACACATAGACCGACACATTGTCTATCCATTGGTAGGTATCCTCCCACGCCGGCTCCTCAGGTGCGGGTGGTAGTGGTGGCGCTGCGTTGGCCTCCACATCGGTCGCACTTTCGACCCGCGTCCGTGCGAGGCCAGGCCACCACGCCTCCTCATGTTGCGCCGCCTCCTCGTATTGGCACATGTTGGCCTCCTACAGTGCGGCCAAGTACGCGTCCTCCTACTCCTCCTTCAGCATCACCGGCGATGGTGGAGCGAGCGCTGCTACTGCAGCCGGCTCAACCAACCTCTGATGCGCAACGGACCTCGTGCACACTGGCAAACCAGGCATCCTAGTAAGGGGAGTCCACCGCGTAGTCAGGCGTCGCCGGCACCAGCATCTTGTCGGGGTTGAGGTGCCAGCCGTGCGGTATGTTCACATCCGGCCACGACGCTGGGATGCGGTGCTGCGAGTGGTGGTGACACCGGTGGACATGGAGGTACAGCCACATGCGCTGGTGCTGACATGCCCAACAAGGAGCTTGACTCGTGGTCGTGCTTGCCGCCGCGGCCAAACTTGTCAAACAACCCCATGATGGCTAGCGCTTTGCTGGTCGGGCGAATGGGGGGAGGGGGGGCAAAAGAAGACGAACTGGGAAGAAAGATGTGGATTGCACTGACCGGTCCCCCACATCAGCATTTTAAAGGACAGTGTGGACTTCACTGCCTCGCTGACGAGCGGGCCCATGCGCACGCATGCCATTTAATAGGACCGGCGGCGGGAGTTGGATGGCCGACACGGGGGCCCGAGGCAGAGCTGAATTGTCGTGCGGCACTTCCTCTCGTGTCCGTGTGGATGCAAATCGCACTCAAATTTAGGGTAGAAATGTGTCCAAACAGACAGCTCACGGACAAATTTTAAGGGTGAGTCGACACGTTGGGCCGTGGTTTTCGGCCTCGTGGAACCAAACAGACACACATGAACAAAATAGGTCGTCCCGTTGAAGTTGTGTGTGTTGTGTCCCACGCACACCAAAGAGGACAGGGATCATCTGTTCTTCCAGTGTAACTTTAGTTGCAGGGTCTGGAATTACCTTCAAATCACCTGGCCTCCTGGAGATGACATGACTGCCATTGCTTATCAAGCTAGAAGGGATTTTGCAAGACCTTTCTTCTCTGAAGTTGTGTTCCTAGCTTGCTGGAATATCTGGAATGTTAGAAATGACAGGGTTTTCAGGAATATCAAACCATCTTTTCGTAGGTGGAGAGCTTCTTTTATTTTGGATGTTTCTCTTTTAGTTCATAGGATTAAACCCAAGTTCAAAGATGATCTGATCAGATGGATCTCTTTTTTGCCTCCTTGAGGTTAGTTTTTACTCTGCCTTTTTTCTCTTTTTGGGTCTCCCTGACCTTGTAATTACTGCATATATGTATCTTGGGTTGAGAGTAATAAAATTGCTGTGGGGCACAAGCCCTACAGTTTCAGGTCAAAAAAACACAAAGTGCTTCAAAGAGTGCCCCAAAGTTTCTATCGGAGAGTCAAGAACGTGTGCCAACCCCTATGCATAGGTTCCCAATGTCACGAAACCCACAAGTTGATCACCAAAACATACATCAAGTGGCACATGATATCCCATTGTCACCACAGATAATCACGGCAAGACATACATCAAGTGTTCTCATAAAAGACTCAATCCGATAAGATAACTTCAAAGGGGAAACTCAATTCATCACAAGAGAGTAGAGGGGGAGAAACATCATAAGATCCAACTACAATAGCAAAGCTCGGGATACATCAAGATCGAGCCATAGAGGGAACACGAGAGAGAACACGAGAGAGAGAGAGAGAGAGAGAGAGATAAAACACATAGCTACTGGTACATACCCTCAGCCCCGAGGGTGAACTACTCCCTCCTCGTCATGGAGAGCGCCAGGATGATGAAGATGGCCACCGGTGATGGGATCCCCCTCCGGCAGGGTGCCGGAACGGGCTCCCGAGAGGTTTTTGGTGGCTACAGAGGCTTGCGGCGGCGGAACTCCCTATCTATCTTCTGTTCTGGAAGTTTTAGGGTACGTAGGTATATATGGGTGAACGGGGTACGTCGGTGGAGCTACGGGGGCCCCACGAGGTAGGGGGGGCGCCCGTGGGGGTGGGCGCGCCCCCCACCCTCGTGTCCAGCCCGTATCTCCCCTAACGTGCACTCCAAGTTCCCTGGGTTGCTTTCCTTCCAAAAATAACTTCTCCAGTTGATTTCGTTCCGTTTTGACTCCGTCTGATATTCCTTTTCCTCGAAACACTGAAATAGGCATAAAATAGCAAATCTGGGCCTCCGGTTAATAGGTTAGTCCCAAAAATAATATAAAAGTGTATAATAAAGCCCAATATTGCCTAAAACATTAGATAAAGTAGCATGGAGCAATCAAAAATTATAGATACGTTGGAGACGTATCAGTCCCCATGACAATGCCCTAAGGCTTAGGGCATCTCCAACCGGCCAACATTTTTTGTTGTTTTTTGTCCATTTGGGTCGGCTCGGACAAACATGTCCGGTTCTATCCGGCTTGCCATAGGTGCTCCCAACGCGACCGACGCATCCCAGATTTGGTTATATAAAAAAACTAATCCAACTAAAAACGTTAAATACAAACTAATCCAAATTTGATAGGAGCAAGCGTCGCCGCCTACTGCGTCGCATCGGGTGCATGCTGCTGCTGCGCCTGCGCCACCTCCTCGTCGCGCTCCACCTCCATCAGGCGCTCCTTCGCTGCCAGCACCCGCGTCTCCCACTCTAGGACATGCTGGCGGTGCTCCTCGTTCGTCGCACTCAACCAAAGAGGCAAGTATGACGCATAGACCGGCACATCGTCTCTCCACTGGTAGGTGCCCTCCCACGTTGGCTCCTTGGGTGCGGGTGGTGGTGGTGGCGGCGCTGCGTTGGCCTTCACATCGATTGTGCTTTCGACCCGCGCTCGTGAGAGGCCAGGCCAGCACGCCTCCTCGTATTGGCGCATGTTGGCCTCCTCCAACGCGGCCAAGTACGTGTCCTCCTACTCCTCCCCCTTCACCATAGTCGGCGATGGTGGAGCGAGCGCTGCTGCTGCAGCCGGCTCACCCAACCTCTGATGCGCAGCGGACCTCGTGCACACTGGCAAACCAGGCATCCCAGTACGGGGAGTCCACCGCGTAGTCAGGCGTCGCAAGTGATGGATTCATGTACCTAGGGTAGGGTCATAGGCCTGACCTAAATGTCCTACCCAAGGACACCCTTAGAAGAGATCACCTTCCAGTCGACCAACGAGGAACCCACTCGACTGACTAGAAGGACTCGACCATGGAGATTCACTCGACCACCAGAAGGTCAGAAGGCACTCTGCACTGCAACGGCCTGTAATTGAATAGACTTAATGATAGTTAAGGCACTTTATGTGGGGCGTTACCAGTAACGTCCCAGACTTAATGTACTTAAACCCCTTCATTATGTGGGCTGGCAGGGGTCCTGGCGCACTCTATATAAGCCACCCCCCCTCCACAGGCAGAGGGGTTCGCACTCTTGTAACACCTATACACATAATCCACTCGACCGCCTCAGGGCTCCGAGACGTAGGGCTTTTACTTCCTCCGAGAAGGGCCCGAACTCGTACATCGCTTGTGTTTACAACCTCTCCATAGCTAGGACCTTGCCTCTCCATACCTACCCCCCACTCTACTGTCAGACTTAGAACCACGACAGTTGGCGCCCACCATGGGGCCGGTGTTTTAGCGATTTTGTGGAGAAGTTGCGGTATTTTCGAGTACTTTCATCATGATGACTGCTGGAGTTTTGGTCGAGGGGCGCGAGATCCGTCTTGGCGCTCTCACCTTTGTTGCCGACGACTCCGCGTGGCTCCAGGAGGCTCCACTCGACATTGATGCGCTCCCCGTCCGCGGTGCGACGCATTTTCGCGCATGTGTCCGCGGCGTTCTGCTGTGGCAACCGTCGGCCCCCTATCGGTCGACTCCTTTATCGGTCACCCGTCTGGTCTCCCACCAGCGCAGGCGCTCTGGTCAGTCGAGGCTTCAGCGGTGGGTGAAGCACGCGGTGGCTCGCCAGACGGCCATCGCACAAGTTGCGGCAATCGAGCCTGACGAATCTCTCTACGGCCTGTTTGATCTGTTGACTGGCTCCGTAGAGACTGCATCTGAATGCGATAGCAGTGATCCAGCGGCGGAAATTCTCATGGTCGACGGGCCCCACAGTCCTCCCGGCTTCGCCCATGGTGGCGGAGCGGGCGGTGGAGGTGACCCCGCACAGGACCACGAGGAGTACCAGCCCGAGACACTCGACTCTCTGCAGAGAGAAGAGCTTCGCCGCAGGAACATGGATGCCCTGCATACTCCCATTGCGGGAGAAACCCCCGAGGCTCGCACCTTGGAGGAGGCACGTTTGGCCAATGTGGCTGAACGCGCTCGTCTGGAGAACCTTCAGCGAGCACTCGACGAGCGCGCGCGGCGACGAGTTCCCGAAGCCAGTCGACGTCGACTCTTCCCGCCGACTCAGGTATACCGCACGCCAATTCAGAATTTAGCAGCTGCAACCCGTATAGCAGAGTCCATCCAGCCTTCACAGTCGGAAGCTGGGAGAGGCTTGATGCAGATCAGAGATTTGCTCCGAGAAGCAGGGGACCAGAACTCAGCCGTGTCGCAGTCGCGCAACAGAATTCACAGTCGATCCGTCGCTGCGAATACGGTTCAGTCGGCTCACAGTCCCAGATCGCCTCCGCGGCGGGAAGGGCGCGACAACCGGCGAGATCAGTATGGAGACCGACACGGCCGAGATGTCAGGCGTCGAGTGCCCGTTTCCCCTCCGAGGGAAGGGTCTTACGCTCCTCGACGACAGGATGACAGGCGTCAGTTCAGTGCGGGGCGAAGAGTTCCAGTCGACCCCAGGGAACCAGGCTTCGACGCGCGATCCATTATCGTGCAAGGCTTGGTCGACCGGAACAGAGCCCATCGAGGTGGACCCGAGAGAGATGCACCCACGAGCAGTCGCGTGCATGTTTCTGGTCCAGAGTGTTTTAGCAGGGCTATCAGAGCCGCAGTGATTCCCCCCAATTTCAGGTTGGCGACAGGAGTCAGCAAATTCACTGGGGAGTCCAAGCCTGAAACTTGGCTTGAGGACTACCGAGTGGCTGTTTAGATTGGTGGTGGGAATGACGAGGTGGCCATGAAGCATTTGCCCCTCATGCTGGAAGGTTCAGCCAGAGCGTGGTTGAATCAGTTACCTCCTAGCAGTATTTACAGTTGGGAAGATTTGTCCCGAGTGTTCGTCAGAACTTTTGAAGGAACTTGCAAGCGACCAGCTGGTTTGACAGAGCTGCAAGTTTGTGTGCAGAAGACCAATGAGACTCTCGGAGAGTACATTCAGAGGTGGATCACTCTGCACCATACTGTGGAAAATGTGTCTGATCATCAAGCAGTTTGCGCCTTCAAAGATGGCGTCAAGAACAGGGAATTGAGTCTGAAGTTTGGTTGAACCGGGGACATGACCCTGAGTCGAATGATGGAGATTGCTACCAAGTACGCCAATGGCGAGGAAGAGGACCGACTCCGAAGCGGCAAGTATAAGCCAAGTCAGTCGGAGAAGGGAAATTCCAGTCGGAAACAGAAGCGAAAAGCCGAGCCAGCAGCTCCTGGAGAGGCCCTGGCCGTGACTGAGGGAAAGTTCAAAGGGAAGCCAAAAGGATCCTGGAATCGTAAGAATGTAAAGGATAAAGAAGGAAACGACGTGATGGATATGCCATGCCACATCCACACGAAGAAAGATGAAGAGGGCAACATCATTTACCCAAAGCACACCACTCGCCAGTGTCAACTCCTGATCCAGCAGTTTCAGGGAAAACAGTCTAAGGACAAGGAGAAGGAGTCAGACAAGGCCGGAGACAAAGAGGACAGTGAGGAAGAATATCTGCATGTCAACTCCACTCTGATGATCTTCACGGATGTGGAAAGCAAGAGTCGACTGAAAGTCATTAACCGTGAGGTGAATATGGTTGCCCCAGCAAAACCAAGTTATCTGAGATGGTCCCAAACACCCATCACATTCGACCAATCTGATCACCCGACTCATATTGCCACCCCTGGGAGGCAAGCTTTGGTGGTCGATCCAGTTGTCGAAGGCACTCGACTGACGAAAGTGCTGATGGACGGTGGTAGTGGGCTGAACTTGTTGTAAACAGACACACTGAAAGGAATGGGCATCCCGATGTCCCGACTGAGCACCAGCAACATGAGTTTCCACGGAGTCATACCAGGGAAGAAAGCCGACTCACTCGGCCAAATAGCTCTGGACGTGGTTTTTGGCGACTCAAAGCATTTTCGCAAGGAAAAGTTGATCTTTGAGGTTGTGGATTTTCAGAGCGCGTACCTCGCCATTTTGGGGAGGCCCGCCTATGCACGGTTCATGGCTCGACCATGTTACGTGTACCTCAAACTGAAAATGCCAGGTCCCAAAGGAGTGATCACTGTCACTGGCGATCGGAAAAAGGCAGAAGAGTGCTTTCAGAAGGGCTCGAAGATTGCCGATTCCCAGGTGACAGCGGTCGAGTTCGAAGAATACAAGCAAAACGCAGATCCGAGTGATTTGTTGCGATCCAAGAAACCAGCCACAGAATCTGCATTTCAGTCGTCTGGTGAGACGAAGCCTGTTCACATTCACCCGACCGACCCCAATGCAGCCCCGACCCACATCTCCACGACACTCGACCCGAAATAGGAAGAAGCGCTCATCCAGTTCCTCCGTGAGAACTGGGACATTTTTGCATGGAAGCCAGCTGACATGCCAGGTGTTCCCAGGGGACTGGCTGAGCATCGCCTCAGAGTCGACAAATCAGCAAAACCAGTCAAAGAGCATCTTCGGCGGTCCGCCGTCCAGAAGAAAAAGCTATTGGTGAGGAAGTGGCTCGACTGTTGGCGGCAGGATTTATCCGAGAGATATACCACTCCGAGTGGCTCGCTAATGTCGTCATGGTTCCCAAGAAGGACAACTCACTCCGCATGTGCATTGACTTCAAGCACATCAATCGGGCCTGCCCGAAAGATCATTTTCCTCTCCCTCGCATAGATCAAATTGTTGACTCGACCGCGGGATGTGAGAGATTGTCTTTTCTAGACGCATATTCCGGGTATCATCAGATCCGTCTGTATGGACCCGACGAAATAAAAACAGCTTTCATCACTCCATTCGGGTGCTTCTGCTATATCACCATGCCATTCGGCCTCAAGAATGCCGGAGCCACATTTATGCGAATGATTCAGAAGTGTCTTCTCACTCAAATCAGTCGGAATGTGGAAGCGTATATGGATGATATCGTCGTTAAGTCGCGAAAAGGTTCCGACCTGCTTGCTGACCTCGCCAAAACATTTGCCAACCTCAGAAGGTATGATATCAAGCTCAATCCATCGAAGTGCACATTCGGAGTTCCTGGTGGAAAGTTACTCGGTTTTCTCGTTTCCGAGCGAGGGATCGACGCTAATCCAGAGAAGATCGGCACTATTCTCCGAATGAAACGCCCTGTGCGAGTGCACGATGTCCAGAAGCTTACTGGATGCTTGGCCGCATTAAGTCGATTCATCTCACGACTCGGGGAAAAGGCATTGCCTCTTTACCGACTGATGAAGAAGGCAGACAAGTTCGAGTGGACTCCAGAAGCTGATGCAGCGTTTGCCGAGCTAAAAGCTCTGCTCTCCACCCAGCCGGTGCTTGCTGCTCCAATCAGCAAAGAGCCTCTGTTGCTTTATATTGCAGCCACAGGACAAGTCGTCAGTACAGTACTTCCGGTCGAGCGGGAAGAAGAAGGAAAAGCCTTCAAAGTTCAGCGCCCGGTGTATTATTTGTCTGAAGTCTTGACTCCATCCAAGCAGAGATATCCTCATTATCAGAAGCTTGTGTATGGAATATACATGACCACGAAGAAGGTTGCTCATTATTTCTCTGATCATTCTATCACAGTCGTCAGCGACGCCCCACTATCAGAGATTCTGCACAATAGAGATGCAACTGGTCGAGTGGCGAAATGGGCGACTGAACTTCTTCCCCTTGATATCAAATTTGAGGCAAAGAAAGCCATTAAGTCCCAGGCAATAGCAGATTTCCTCGCCGAGTGGATTGAACAACAGCAGCCGACTGAAGTTCACTCGGAGCATTGGACCATGTTCTTCGATGGCTCTAAGATGCTGAATGGTTCTGGTGCTGGGGTTGTTCTGGTTTCCCCCAGAGGAGATAAGCTTAGGTATGTGCTCCAGATTCACTTTGATTCCTCCAACAATGAGGCAGAGTATGAGGCCCTTTTATATGGATTGCGCATGGCCATCTCACTCGGCGTCCGTCGCCTGATGGTTTATGGCGATTCAGATTTAGTGGTCAACCAGGTGATGAAGGAGTGGGACGTGAGAAGCCCAGCCATGACTGGATACTGCAATGCAGTGAGGAAGCTGGAGAAGAAGTTCGAGGGGTTGGAGCTCCATCACATCCCCCGACTGAAAAATCAAGCAGCAGATGATCTGGCAAAGATAGGTTCCAAAAGAGAAGCCGAGTGGCGTGTTTTTGGAGCATATACACACTCCGTCAGTTAAAGAGGATCCCTTCACAGAGGAAGCTCCACAGCCCAAGAGTGCCACAGATCCGACTGAGGTTGAGGTCCCAGCAGTGGTCGACTTGGTCATGGAGGTTTTAGTGGTCACTCCCGACTAGACAATTCCCTATATCGCGTATATCCTGAGAAAAGAGCTCCCAGAGGATGAGTAAGAGGCTCGGCAGATCATCCGTCGATCCAAAGCCTTTACCGTTATCAAAGGACAGCTGTATAAAGAAAGCCCGACTGGGGTTGGTCAAAAATGCATAACGCCAGAAGAAGGTCGAATCATTCTCAATGATATCCACTCGGGGACCTGTGGTCACCATGCGTCCTCTCGGACCATTGTAGCCAAAGCATACCGAGCTGGATTTTACTGGCCAAGGGCGAATGAGATGGCAAAGGAAATAGTGGACAAGTGCGAAGGATGTCAGTTCTACTCCAATATGTCACATAAGCCCGCGTCAGCTCTGAAGACCATTCCACTCGTCTGGCCGTTCGCAGTATGGGGGTTGGACATGGTCGGTCCCTTGAGAACAGGTCGAAGTGGTTTCACGCATGTACTGGTCGCAGTCGACAAGTTCACGAAGTGGATTGAGGCTAAACCAATCAAGAATCTTGACGCCGGTACTGCGGTTACCTTCATCAGAGAGCTGACGTTCAGATATGGAGTCCCGCACAGCATCATTACGGATAATGGGTCGAACTTTGACTCGGAAGAATTCAAGGATTTCTGCAATGCTCAAGGCACGCGAGTCGACTACGCTTCGGTCGCTCATCCGCAGTCGAATGGACAAGCAGAGCGAGCCAATGGCTTAATCCTCAAGGGTTTAAAACCCCGACTGATGCGTGATCTCAAGCACGCGGCTGGAGCATGGGTCGACGAACTCCCTTGGGTGCTTTGGGGTTTGCGGACCACACCCAATCGGTCGACCGGAAGAACTCCATTCTTTTTGGTCTATGGAGCTGAAGCACTCTTGCCGAGTGATCTTCTTCACAATGCTCCTCGAGTTGAACTCTACAACGAAGCAGAAGCTGAGCAAGCGCGTCAGGACGCAGTCGACCTTCTAGAGGAAGAAAGGGA
This sequence comes from Triticum timopheevii, assembly GCA_963921465.1. Lineage (NCBI taxonomy): Eukaryota > Viridiplantae > Streptophyta > Magnoliopsida > Poales > Poaceae > Triticum > Triticum timopheevii. The sequence continues at coordinate 568,646,980 of OY997268.1, read as the reverse complement.
GATGGCTCTGATCCGATCGACCATCTATCAACAGGACTTGCGTCGCTTTCATGCCAGGAATGTGAGGGGTCGAGCCTTCCAAGAAGGAGATCTGGTTCTCCGAGTGGATCAGCAGAAACAGCATAAGCTCGCTCCTTCTTGGGAAGGACCCTTCATCGTCACCAAAGTCCTCCACAACGGGGCATATCGTCTCTACAACGTCGAACACAATATCGAAGAGCCCCGAGCTTGGAATGCGGATCTGCTCCGCCCATTTTACACTTAAAGTTTTCCACTCGGATGAGTTGTAATAAAATACTTCTGTAGTTCATGGATTTCGAAATAATAGTGCCATAATTCCTTCATAATTTTTGTCACTTTTTATCCCCCAGCGGGTGGCTTAGCCGCGAATCCGTTTCGCCTAAGTTTGTACAAATCCTACCGAGTGGTAAGCCAGACTTCCACTCGGAGGCTTAGCCGCGAATCCGTTTCGCCTAAGTTATAAAAATCCTACCGAGTGAAGAGCAAACTTCTCACTCGGGGGCTTAGCTGCAGCCCAGCGCTCGCCTAAGTGATTAAAATCCTACCGAGTGCAGAGCAAACCTCTCACTCGGGGGCTTAGCTGCAGCCCAGCGCTCGCCTAAGTTATAAAAAATCCTACCGAGTGAAGAGCAAACCTCTCACTCGGAGGCTTAGCTGTAGCCCAGCGCTCGCCTAAGTTATAAAAAATCCTACCGAGTGAAGAGCAAACCTCTCACTCGGGGGCTTAGTTGCAGCCCATCGCTCGCCTAAGTTATAAAAAATCCTACTGAGTGAAGAGCAAACCTCTCACTCGGAGGCTTAGCTGCAGTCCAAGTACCCGCTTAAGTTATAAAAAATCCTACCGAGTGAAGAGCAAACCTCTCACTCGGGGGCTTAGCTGCAGCCCAGCGCTCGCCTAAGTGATTAAAATCCTACCGAGTGAAGAGCAAACCTCTCACTCGGGGGCTTAGCTGCAGCCCAGCGCTCGCCTAAGTGATTAAAATCCTACCGAGTGAAGAGCAAACCTCTCACTCGGGGGCTTAGCTGCAGCCCAGCGCTCGCCTAAGTGATTAAAATCCTACCGAGTGAAGAGCAAACCTCTCACTCGGGGGCTTAGCTGCAGCCCAGCGCTCGCCTAAGTGATTAAAATCCTACCGAGTGAAGAGCAAACCTCTCACTCGGAGGCTTAGCTGCAGTCCAAGTACTCGCCTAAGTTATAAAAATCCTACCGAGTGAAGAGCAAACCTCTCACTCGGAGGCTTAGCTGCAGTCCAAGTACTCGCCTAAGTTATAAAAAATCCTACCGAGTGAAGAGCAAACCTCTCACTCGGGGGCTTAGTTGCAGCCCAGCACTCGCCTAAGTGATTAAAATCCTACCGAGTGAAGAGCAAACCTCTCACTCGGGGGCTTAGCTGCAGCCCAGCGCTCGCCTAAGTGATTAAAATCCTACCGAGTGAAGAGCAAACCTCTCACTCGGGGGCTTAGCTGCAGCCCAGCGCTCGCCTAAGTTATAAAAAATCCTACCAAGTGAAGAGCAAACCTCTCACTCGGAGGCTTAGCTGCAGCCCAGCGCTTGCCTAAGTTATAAAAAATCCTACCGAGTGAAGAGCAAACCTCTCACTCGGGGGCTTAGCTGCAGCCCAGCGCTCGCCTAAGTTATAAAAAATCCTACCGAGTGAAGAGCAAACCTCTCACTCGGAGGCTTAGCTGCAGTCCAAGTACTCGCCTAAGTTATAAAAAATCCTACCGAGTGAAGAGCAAACCTCTCACTCCGGGGCTTAGCTGCAGCCTAGCGCTCGCCTAAGTTATAAAAAATCCTACCGAGTGAAGAGCAAACCTCTCACTCGGGGGCTTAGCTGCAGCCCAGCGCTCGCCTAAGTTATAAAAAATCCTACCGAGTGAAGAGCAAACCTCTCACTCGGAGGCTTAGCTGCAGCCCAGCGCTCGCCTAAGTTATAAAAAATCCTACCGAGTGAAGAGCAAACCTCTCACTCGGAGGCTTAGCTGCAGCCCAGCGCTCGCCTAAGTTATAAAAAAATCCTACCGAGTGAAGAGCAAACCTCTCACTCGGGGGCTTAGCTGCAGCCCAGCGCTCGCCTAAGTTATAAAAAATCCTACCGAGTGAAGAGCAAACCTCTCACTCGGGGGCTTAGCTGCAGCCCAGTGCTCGCCTAAGGTATAAGAAATCCTACCGAGTGAAGAGCAAACCTCTCACTCGGGGGCTTAGCTGCAGCCCAGTGCTCGCCTAAGGAATAAGTCGACTGCAGTGGGCATCTTGCTGTGAACCTGCAAAGGACAATTCGAGCCAAGAGCAATCATATCCAAACATCAAATCCAAGTTTAGGTCGATACCTAAAGGAACCGAGAGTGCTCAGGCTCTAAGCCTGTTAAGGTTTATCAGTTACAATTCCACTCGGCATACCGAGGCAAATTTAAAGTGTCGGGCTTAAAGAAAGTTTTTTACCCCTCCTGTGGAGGGATGGAAGGAGCAACGAACTCATCGAGGTCGATCCCGTCTGCGATCCGGGTAGCAGCAGCGATGAAAGTTTCCATGAAGGACCTGAAGTCGTGTTTCTTGGTGTTGGCCACTCGGAGAGCCGCCAGCTTCTCTTCTCGCGCGTCCTTGCAGTGGACTTGGGCCAGACACAGGGCAACATCTGCGCCACACCGAGCCGAGGACTTCTTCCACTCTTGCACACGGTCGGGGACCGCGTTTAGTCGAGCCATCAACGACTCGAGGTCATTCTGAAGCGTCGCCCTGGGCCAAAGCGTCGAGTCGATGCGAGAGGTGGCGGCCTTCAGCCTTGCAAGATAGTCCACGACAGCTGCAACTCGGGACTCCAGTCGGAAGACATTCATGGCAACTTCATCATTCACCGGAGAATTGACAGGGTCAAGGTTCGGCTCCAACTAGCTAGTCTCTTCTTCAAAGTTTCGACAGAATTCTGCAACGACAAAACGCCGAGTCAAGACAGTGGTCGAATGTAAGCATCACAGTTGGAAATGTTGGTCGAGTGTAAAAGATTACCTTCGAGCATAAGAAACAATTTCTTGGCAAGACCACCCAGGAAGCCTTCCAGGTCATTCTTCTTCCCAGTCAAATGGTTGATCTTCTCGGTCAAGGTAGTCTTGTCAGTTTTCAGTCGGTCGACATCCTTGGTGGCAATCGCCAGAGCAGCTTTCAGATTGGTATTTTCCTGTTCAAGCTTGGTGACTGAAGCTAACTTCTCGTCAGCAAGCTTGGTCTTCTCAGCTAGCTCAAGGTCTTTCTTCTTCTGGGCCTCCTTCACCTTGCCTGCAAGTTACAGCAAAGACAGATTTTGAAACAAATGGAAGGAAAAAGGAGTCGTCGAGGTCTCACCGAACATACCTTTGGTCTCCTCCTTCGCCTTCGTCAGATTCTCCTGCACTAGCTTCAGATCCAGCTCGAGCTGAATGTGCTTCTGCTCCAGTTCCGTATAGCGAGCCGCAAGGTCACAGGATTTCTACGAAGAACCAATCGACAAAATATCAAAGATGATTCACTTCCGAGTGGATAGGGAAAAATCATACGTTTCTAAGACTACAGTCGAATGCAAGCATTCGACCGTAGTCTCGGGGACTACACCCACTGGGTGCACTCAGCGTGTCCCCATTGGTTCTATTCAAGACAGAGTCGACCAGTCGACCAAAAAAAAATCTTCTTCAGACTGTAATCAACTGCCAGCAGTCGACCACAGTCTCGGGGACTACACCCAGTGGGTGCACTCAGCGTGCCCCCACTGATTTCGGAAACTCATTCGCCCCAGTCGAATGATGAACAACCTTTACTTATAAAGCCTAAGGCCGACTGCCAGCAGTCGACCATAGCCTTGGGGACTACACCCAGCGGGTGCACTCAGCGTGCCCCCGCTAACACGGAGTTTTTTATCGACACACCCACTGGGTGATTGCTATGGATTTCAGAAAGAAAAAGTTTTGATAGCATATCCTAACAGAACAGGCGGTGGTCGACTGACCTGAACATTGCTTTGAAGGGCGGAGCTAGCGTCATAAGCTGCTTGGCTTGCATCCCGGATGATCTTCACCTGCTCCATCATGATCCCCGCTTGGCGTATCGCCTCCTTAGCAGCGCTGGCTTGGTCCTCTGGGACGTGATGTGTTGTGAAGAGCGAAGTTTGTGCAGCACTCGACAAAGTGGGATGAGCACTCGTCAACGGCACCGCGAAAGACACGGTGTGTCGAGTGGGGTTCTCCCCCTCCGTGACCACAATCTCAGGCGCCGTCGCATCCTGGGTTGCCTTACCAGTAGACGCCTTCCTGCTCCTCCTGTGCCTCAGCGGTTCTTCATCCTCATCATCATCATCTTCAGGAAGGGTGATAATGTCATTGGGTGGAGCTTCAGAAAAAGAATCAAAGTTAGAAATCATGAGTCAGTCGACTAAGGACAGAATTGAGAGTATAGTACCAGGATTTGAGGTTGCTGCGTCCTCCATCTCATGGTCGTCAGCCTTGCCTGAGGTCTCGGAAGTTGCAGCACTGAAGTTCCAAAGAATCAGTCGACTAACTCAAGTATCAACCAGAGATAAAGCTTATACAAAACAAGGAGACTCAAGTAACATGTTTACCCGGATATGGTGGGGATGGACACCTTCATCTTCGGCAGGAGCTTGGTGGGTTTCGACGGAGCCACCTTCGACTGCTTCGGCGCCTTTTCACTCGGCACCGGAGAAGCGGTCCGAGGGCATTTGGTCGACTGCGGGGCAGTCGCAACCCCCTTACCGCGTTCAGTCGCGGGGTCATGGACAAGTTTCGACCGCTTTTCCGAGCGCGGTGGTGCAACCTCCTCCTCCTCCTCTTCTTCGTCCTCATCATCGTCGTCGTCATCGTCGTCATCTTCGGCAGCGTCTGAATCCCAGTCATCCTGGCTCTCGCCCCTGCTGGCTTCTCCCTCCTCAGTCGGAGCCTGAGCTCCATTGGGCATCGAATACAGCTCGGTAAGGGCCTGGAAGACGTCAAGACAGAGATCAATCGACCAAGTTGCAGAACATACAGAAACAAATTCGACAAATATACAATAGAAGGCAGAGCAAATGTACCTTGTCTGGAACGCTGTGATGGTCGAGTGGAGGAATCCTCCTGGATCCACGGGGATTATCCTTGTTCCCAGTGACCGCGGCCATCCATCTTTCCACCGTGGCGTCGTCGACTGCTTCCGGGTGGACTCGAGTCTCGTCTTCAGTTCCGCAGTACAACCACATGCAATGGCTCCGGAACTGAAGAGGCTGGATACGCCGCCGAAGGAAAACCTCCAGAAGGTCCATGCCAGTCACGCTGTCCCGAACCAACTGCACCACGCGATCCATCAACATCTTCACATCGGCTCTCTCCTCCGGAACCACCTTCAGAGAGGAGGGCTTGTTCACTCGGCTCATGGTGAATGGAGGGAGTCCACTCGACTGCCCCGGCGTCGGCTCATTCTGGCAGTAGAACCAGGTCGACTGCCAGCCCCTGACCGACTCGGGAAACGTCATAGCTGGGAAGGTGCTCTTATTCCTCACTTGAATTCCCAGGCCCCCGCACATTTGGACAACTTGGGTTTTCTCATCGCCTGGACTCGCCTTCTTCACGGTCTGAGAACGACACGTGAAGATGTGCTTGAACAAGCCCCAGTGCGGTCGACAGCCTAGGAAGTTCTCGCACATGGATACAAACGCAGCAAGATACGCGATGGAGTTCGGAGTAAAGTGGTGGAGTTGGGCTCCAAAGAAGTTCAAAAAACCACGAAAGAAAACGCTCGGTGGAAGAGAAAATCCTCGATCGACATGAGTAGCCAGGAGCACACACTCACCCTCTTCCGGCTGGGGTTGCCACTCTTTTCCTGGAAGTCTTGCGACGCCGTGGGGGATCAGCCCGTCATCGGCCATGTCGAGGAGATCCTTCTCCCTGATGGTCGACTGGATCCAATCTCCCTGGACCCAACCCTTCGGCAGGCGGGATCTCGACGAAGACCCGCTGCGGCTGGTGGATCTCCCCTTCGCCTTCTCCGCCGCCGGCGCCTTCTCCGCCGCCGACGCCTTCTTTGCGCGCTCCAGCACCGCCGTCTTCTCCTTGACCATGGCTGCCGGCGAGGTGCGCGAAGAAGAGCTTTGCGGAGGCGAAAGCGGGTGCGTTGGGCGGAGACGAGGAGAGCAGAGGAGAAAGAATGGAGCACTGTTCAGAAACCCTCACTAGTCGCATTTATAACGTCCCTTCCGAGTGGATGACAGGTGGACCTGGTCAATCTAATCATATCCCGAAACAGTTGCATTGACACGATACGTGGCGGAAAAAGCGGCGCGGAGATCGAGGCGTCTATGTCCTGTCCCGTCCGAGCGCCGCGGTTCGTTCCGCTTCGCGCGCTTCCCCAAATTTCGTATCCCGTGGAATCCGCGAGCGGCAGGTCGGTCTGTCAGACGCGAGATTTCCTGCGATCCGTCGCTCGGGAACCGGCAAAGTCTAAAATATCACTCGACGAAAGACAAGAATGGATCGAGTCGACTGAAGAAAAGTTGCTAGTTATCAACAAAGAAGATCTTGGTCACGAACGACGCATAGCCAGTATGCCAAAAATCAATCGGAAACAGCATCAACTCCTTCCTCATTCAAGCCTCAATCCATTCGGGGGCTAATGATGGATTCATGTACCTAGGGTAGGGTCATAGGCCTGACCTAAATGTCCTACCCAAGGACACCCTTAGAAGAGATCACCTTCCAGTCGACCAACGAGAAACCCACTCGACTGACTAGAAGGACTCGACCATGGAGATTCACTCGACCACCAGAAGGTCAGAAGGCACTCTGCACTACAACGGCCTGTAATTGAATAGACTTAATGATAGTTAAGGCACTTTATATGGGGCGTTACCAGTAACGTCCCAGACTTAATGTACTTAAACCCCTTCATTATGTGGGCTGGCAGGGGTCCTGGCGCACTCTATATAAGCCACCCCCCTCCACAGGCAGAGGGGTTCGCACTCTTGTAACACCTATACACATAATCCACTCGACCGCCTCAGGGCTCCGAGACGTAGGGCTTTTACTTCCTCCGAGAAGGGCCCGAACTCGTACATCGCTTGTGTTTACAACCTCTCCATAGCTAGGACCTTGCCTCTCCATACCTACCCCCCACTCTACTGTCAGACTTAGAACCACGACAGCCAGCACCAGCACCTTGTCGGGGTTGAGGTGGCAGCCGTGCGGCATGTTCACATCCGGCCACGACGCTGGGATGCGGTGATGCGAGTGGTGGTGACACCGTCGGACATGGAGGTACAACCACACCCGCTGGTGCTAGCATGCCCAACGAGGAGCTTGACTCGTGGTCGTGCTTGTCGCCGCGGCCGAACTTGCCGAACAACCCCATGTTGGCTAGCGCTTTGCTGGTCGGGCAAATGGGAAGGGGGAGGGGCAAAAGAAGACGAAACTAGAAGAAATATGTGGACTGCACTGACCGGCCCCCACATCGGCATTTAAAAGGACGACGTGGACTTCACTGCCTCGCTGACGAGCGGGCCCATGCGCACGCATGCCATTTAATAGGACCGATGGCGGTAGTTGGATGGCCGACACGGGGGCCCGAGGCAGACGCTGAATTGTTGTGCGGCACTTCCTCTCGTGTTCGTGTGGATGCAAGTTCATGTGGATGCAAATCACACTCAAATTTAGGGCAGAAATGTGTCCAAACAGACAGCTCACGGACAAATTTTACGGGTGAGTCGGCGCGTTGGGCCGTGGTTTTCGGCCTCGTGAAACCAAACGGACACACATGAAGAAAATGGGTCGTTCCCTTGAAGTTAGCCTAATGATGCAACTAAATCCCCTCGTCCGGCTCTCAATCTCTGCGGGGGGAATCTCCACTCACTGCTTCCCTGTTGCATGCCCGGTTGTCCATCGGGGCAAGCCCAGCTGCCAGTACCCCTTGGCCATGATGGCGGCTATCATCCCGCCCGCCCCGACGCCTACCCTACCGTCGTCCGCCCCTAGGGCCAGCAGCAGCAATCGATCGATGTCCTCGGCGGGCACGCGCATCGTATCGTATCGTATCCGACGGGCGGCAGCAGCAGCAGCAATGCAGCATCCCCTCCGCCGCCGGGTGCCGGCCTCCCACGCGTTGCCGCACGTACCATACTCATGGTTCCCTCGCCCAGACGCGCACTGCGGGGCGTGCGTGCGTGCGTGCGTGCGCGCTCGCTCGCTCGGGGCTGAGTTGAGCTGGAATGCTCTGCCACGATGCCCACCTCCACCTCCATTGAACCCCCACGCACCGCGGGGCCGCGGCCCCTGCCGCGCCGACATGCGGGCCACGGGTTCCGGATGGGCCCGCGTGCGCGCGAGTAAACAAGGGACGCCGTGTGTCGCGGGGCGCCTGGAGGGCTTTGGGCACGGTGGGCAACCGGCACGCGCGCGCACCCACGGGCGGGGAGAGCACGAACCCATCGAGTGCGCACGTTCCCCCCCCCCCCCCCCCCCCCCCCCCATTCATTCATTCGTCTCCATGACTGCGCTGCTCGCATCCTCCATCCAACCTCTCTGTCTGCATGCATCTACTCAAAAGCAGTGCAGTGCAGCGCAGGCATAAAAGAATCGCACACCCGCCCAATCCCAGCATCCAACGCCCTCCGCTGCTGGGTTCATCCACTGTATAAAACCCTCCCCGCGGTGCCCATCCATCCATCCACCCGCTCTGTCCAGCAGATTTCATCACCTCTCTCTGCCCTGCCCCCTGCTCTCCACCAATCTGCTCTGCTTGCTCATCGTCTGCAAGCAAATTCTTCCCGAGAGATCATACATCCGCCGTCGGCTCTCGACTGGTATGGCAACCACACAACACAGCATCGCCATTACATCCATCTCGCCGCTTGAGCGCGCGCAGTGCCTTAACGCCGCCCCCTGTGTCGTTTCTGTGTGATGCAGAGTAGGATGCCAAGGGCGGTTCGCCAGGTGGTGGCGTTCTTCCTGTCATCGTTATGAGAAGTGGCGCCTCGCGTATTACCACAGATTGTTGATGCAAGTTTGCCAAGTGAGGACAGATCCTCGCGCGCCACAAAACTAGTAAGCTACTTGCACAATGTTCCGCTACTTACTTTCAGGTTAATTCTTCTTGTTACTAGCTTTCGAGCATCAGCCTGCTACTTGTACTTGCTAGTGGGAGCAGCAACCATGCATCATCTTGTCTCGGTAGTTCTAGATTAGCAACTTTCTTACCGCTGATGTCCGTCGGTCGGTATAGGTTTTCCGTGAACTATTAGTTGGACAATTTTCTTCTTCTGAATCTGTCAATGAAAATATGCAGCCCTTTGCCAACGTTTCAAAAAACTGTAGGAAATCAACTAAAAAACACTGTAGGAAAGGAAATGCCAGCCGAAATGCTGTTGCATGCAGACAGTAAAGTGGTGAGCAGGACCCACATTGTGGACGGAACTCGACGTCCACGGGCGTGTTGACAAAGTTGCTTGTGAGTGGTCAAAAGAGAAAGAGACGGCGTTTTCAAGTGTGTGCTACAGTAGTGCCCTTTTGTTTTGCATTTCTATTGGTCAAAAGATGGGAGTTGCAGCTAGCTGCAGCACAGGGGATCATGTTCGTGCGTTTGCTTCTTTGCAAAACAACTTGACATGCGTAGCTAAAATAAATACTCCCTCCGTCCCAAAATAACTGTCTCAACTTTAGTACTAAGTTCAAGACACTTATTTTGGGACGGAGGGAGTAGTACAATACTGTAGTAAATTCAAATTAACGATTATTTATTGTAGATCCAAAGGCTAAAGAAATTCCAACTCAAAGAGAAAAGGCACAAAAATTAAAATAATCCATAAGGCCATTTCTCACCTGTAATTTCGCATAACCGTGCCCTCTCTAGTTCATCCGGTTCTTGTAGGCACTATCGTTTCTATTTTGCTTGATTCCGTGTGGAAAAAAGATTGACCAAACAGAGAATAGAAGAAGTGAATTGACAATTGATAAGAAAAACTTGCCAAAAACCGATACGGCACATGCACACTCACCCTGTCCAAAGGCTGCATACAAAACGAGTCTATGACTTTGCCACCCAAGTGACCAGAGTCGGCACCCTACAACACGACTCAGAGCCGCAGCCCAGTCTTACACAAAACGAACACACACCGGCTCCAAGGCCGTGCACGAGCCGAGACGACAACTCTGCCATCCAAGCGATTAGAGCGGATAGTCAATAAACCCACTCTAGAGCTGCCGCTTCGGCTTACACACAATCCCCGGGGCCACAGACCTACCTATGTGACTCTGGAACTGCAAGAAACACACAAGGCACTGTCGCCAAATAGAAGACTGGACCTCTAAAGCGACACACCGATGGGAAAATGACGGGTACACCGTGGATGCCTGCTCCGGTCAAAGCCAAACATGGATTTTTCATCTAAAAAGGTCGAGAACCAAATGAAAGGAGAGGTGAAGCAGCGCCACGACGACGCCTCCAAGGAGGGAAATGGCATCCTAGTACACCGTCATCATTGGAATCTACCGAAGTCGGTGCGATTCTTTCACCTGGCGCTCACCAAATCCCAATCAACGACGCACAGCCTTCGACTGAGTCACAATAACCATGCATCTTGCATAGCTCACCACTGCAACACCACACTGCATGATGCCCGCCAATGTCGAGCCGCCTCAATTGAACAACCACTCAAGCTACGCGACCGCATGCGGTGCACAAGGCAGCATTTGATAGCCAACAGCCGCCCCACCCCCCGGCCCATCCGCTGACCACCAGCAGTAAACCGCATGCGCTCCAATGCAACGTCGTGCCCGCCACCGAGCTGTAGCCACCCTACATTGAAGCGCAACGACACGTGGATGTATTGTGTGTTATTGTTACCATGAACCATTAATTGTGCCTTAGAGCGTTAATACCACACGATCTTCTCCTCGTGCAAAAGATGGGTGGTCTGCTCATTTAATTGGCTTAAGTACAATACTGATAGAGGACAACCTAAGATTTTTAATATAAACCAACAATGATCTTCCTCCATCCACGTAGGAAACATCGCAGTGTGGTAGTCTTATAGCTCCTTGTACTTATGGGCATCCTCCTCCTAGGCTGCATATCCCACACTTTCTTTATCAATTCGGAAAGCCCTCTCTGATGAGGCACCAGACTCGAACTTAAACTTATGGTTGCAGCTTGACACGATAGCGGAACAAAGTCTATGATAAGTGGAGCATGATCCGACGACGACTTGATGTGTTCTAACGCCCAGACCAATACAAGGGGAAACTTAAATTTCCAATTGATGGTAGCTAGGACACGTTCAAGCTTCTCATAAGTAGAATCAACACAACGATTTGCCCAGGTGAATTGACGGCTCGATATGTCGATATCTATCAAATCCAAATTGCCAATGACATCATTGAACTAGAAAGGTCACCGATTGTCAAAATGGTCTTTATTCTTGTCTTGGTGATAATGAAGATATTAAAATTCCCACCAATTAACCTGGGATTATGGTTAACACGACAAATATTGATCAGTCCATTAAACTCCTCACAACAACTAAGCTCCATGAGAAGGTGCCATACTTGTTCCAAAGGTGGGATTCAATGTGATATTCGCCCTTTGAAACAACGCACCGTACATCAATGTTGAATGGATGCCAAGTAAAATTCCACTCGGCCCTCCAGATGCAGGCAAGACGTGCCAGACATTGTCGAGACCACATGAAAGGTGGTCTAAGACATGTTTCTGAAAACCACGTCTAGTGGATTTCGAAATGGCCAGAAAGTCTAAATCATGACCCCTCACACAATTGACAATATGTTTATGTTTAGTCAAGTCACTCAACCTCCGCTATTTCAAAACATGTCTCTCATGATGAACCATCTTTAAATTTGTAAAGCCTAGCTTGATCTGGGCGGTAGTAGATTTAAATGCTACATCTATTTGTTGGATTTGCACACATAAATTAGTTTCTACTCTTAATCACAGATTGCACCTTAATTCCTTTTTTTAACGAGGGTTATATGCTACTCCCTCCATTCACTATTAGGCTGGTTGTAATGGGGAGTATCATATACTAGTATCATGCATATGATACTAGTGTATGATACTACCTCCCTAATGCATAGTATCATATATTAGTATCATGTAGTACTCTATTTATTGTCATGCATGACACAAAGTAGCATAACATTTAATATGATACGGTACCATGATATGATACTACACCCTCTCTTTCTTCATTTAATGCTACGACACCTCATCAAAATTGCCTAGTTGGCATGCATGATACTAGCTATGATACTACCATTACGACCAGCCTTATAAGTTGTTCTAACTTTTCTCAAATCGGATGTAGTATTAATGTGTTTGTTCATTTTTTTCAATCCGTATTTAATATGTTTTTAATGTGTTTGTTCACTTATTTCAATCCATATGTTGTATTGAAAAAAGTCCTGCTCTGGCATGTACGCACTTCCTTTTCAGTCCTCGTTTCGCTCTGCTCTCAAACTTGAGAATGTATTAGTACATCGCAGTTCCATTATACTGATGCTTGTAATTCCTTTTCTTTTAACTTCTATCTGATTGTTTGCTCATGCCTACCACTTGCAGGCCGAATACTTCAGTCGAAATCAACACCATTTTTCTCGAATTCCCCACAAAACCAATAAACATCTCTAGGAGTTGAGCAGCTCGCAGCAGTGAAGTGATGCAGGGAGGTCCAGGCTACGGGTACGGCGGCTACGGCTACGGTGCCGGCTATGACATGACCGGGTACGGCAACGGCGGAGCGTACTACACCAACGACCGGTACCCCACGCCGGCACCGGCGCCGGCTGCCTATGAGGACCCGCTCGCCGGTCGGAGGCAGCATGATTTTCCGGCGCCGCTCACCGGGCTCGAGTTCCAGCCGTCGGATGCCTGCCCCAAGAACTACGTCATCTTTGATCAGACCTACGACCGGAGCAGGGTCATGTACAACCCGTCGCTGCCCAACAACTTCGGTTCCTCCGGGGGCTATGACCAGCACGGCAACAACGGCGGCTATGATCACAACTACAGCGGCGGCCACGACGGCGGTAAATGCTCGACTGGGCAGAAGGAGGACAGCGACGAGATCGACGCGCTGATGAGCTCCGGGGACGGCGAGGAGGAGGACGACGTGCTGAGCACGGGTCGCACTTCAGGGTGCCGCGGCGACGGCTCCCCGGACTCCACGTGCTCCCCCGGGTACGTGGTGAGCGTCAGCCCGAGTGGCGGCGGAGGTGGCGAGAGGAAGAAAAACCGGATGAAGAAGATGATGAAGACGCTCAAGGGGATCATCCCCGGCGGCGACCGGATGGACACTCCCGCCGCCCTCGAAGAGGCCGTCAAGTACCTCAAGTCGCTCAAGGTGGAGGCCAAGAAGCACGGGGTGCGCGGATCAAGAAGCTAGATAGCGACCTCACATGGCAACGCAGGGCGACTCAATGAGCTCAATGATGGAGGCGGAAGACCGGGTAGTTTGGTGCTCCTTTTTGCACTGCCAGTGCCATGATTTCACCTCGTGGAGCTCCCGAGGATCAGTGCAAAGGAATGATGATGGATGGTGTTGTAACTATCAGGCCGATTATATACACCGTGTTTTTGTTTATCCCCGTTGGGCTCCGCACTGCACAGTTGCTTACCATGTTGTCGTTGTTTTGCGCTTAGTGCTTTTGAATAGTGTTTGTGTTTACCTAGGCACATATTACGCGATCACTAATCAAGGGTACCTTTTGCAATGATTATTCCCACCTTGGGTTGAGCATGTGCGTCATTTGTCGCAACCTATGTTTTTTTTAGATTCGTTAATTCAAAATATTTTATCTCTTAAACCGTGCATCGAAATCTTGAAATGTTTCACTATTGATTTTCTTGCGTCGAGATCTTTCAAAGTAGATCTCATGTCAATAGGTTTCAAGGAATCCTTTTATTTAAAAAAAACAAGTTGGAAGCACATTTTTTTCACTTTTTTCCCTTATTGAGAGGCACAACTGTGTCTCTCACATAAGCAAATATGTGTCTCCACGAGAAGTAAATCTGTGCTTCTCGCGAAAGCAAAACACACACGTATTTTTTCGTTCCGAGAGGCACAACTATGCCTCTCATGGAAGCAAATATTTGACTGCAGGAGAAGTGAATTTGTGCCTCCTGTGTGAAAGAGAATCAAAAACGGATTTTCCCCTTTTCTCAGAGGTATAGCAGTGCCTCTCGCAGCCTCCATGAAAAGCAATTATGTGCCCCTCCCGTAGAAGCAAAAAGAACGCATTTTTTTCTTTTTCAAGAGGCACAACTTTGTCTCTCCCAAAAGCAAATGTGTGCCTTCCGTGTAAGAAAATAAAATACGTTTTTCTTTTTACCTTTTTCATGCGGAAGCAAATCTCTGCCTTCACAAGAAACAAATATGAAAGAAGTGGGGTTTTTCATGATTTTTTTTCTCCAAAACTAGGTTAAACCGGGCGAAAAAATAAAAGCCGAAAAGGGGAAAACCCCATATAGAAAATTTAAAAAAAGTCCTGAGGGAGCGCTCAAAATACGGCACGTGACGGTGGCTGAGAGCTCATAGCCCACCAAAGTGACCCTCGCGGGGCTCCCGCAAGGGGTATCCCTTGATTACTCCCCATATATAGAGCTCAATATTGGTGGGCCGCCTACTGAATTAAGTGAATCACGCGTAGTCGTTAGAACTATATCTCGCTTATAGCGAAATGAAAGAAGCTCTCGCCTGAATGATCCACAGTAATGGGTCGGCCACCTACTAATGCACAACTAAAACAAGAAAATAGAGAAAAAGGGAGCACCCAGGGATCGATCTCAAGTCTCCTTGGTGCTGAGTAGCGATGCAAGCCATTGATGCATTTCTCCAATTCATACTAAAATAGAAGATGCGGCCAACTTGAGGGAAAAGAGAAGGATTTTCACTGTTTGTTTTTCCGTATTTGGTTTTTTTCTTTGTTTTCATTGATTTTCTTTGTTTTTTCCTCTATTTCACTAACTTTCCCTTTCTTTTTTTCTTTCTCGGTTTTCACTGAATTTTTTTCTTTTATTTCCTTTTTCCTTCATTTATTTGTTTATTTTTTGTTTTTCATCAGTTTTATTTGTCTTTATTTGTTTCTTTCACAGTTTTCACTATTTTCATTCTCTTGCATTGGTTTCTTCCTTCTTTATTTTCTTTGTTTTTATTTCTAGTTTTCCTTGGGCTTCTTTGTTTTTTTTTCGATATCTTTTTTGTTGAACAAATGTTACCTTTTCTTAGTACACATTCAACATTTTTTATATACATCAAAAATATTTTTTATATAAACATTTAGCATTCTGAAATACATGATTAACATTTTTGAAAACTGACATTTTATATCTACTTTTCTCTATACACATTGCATATTTTTTGTCAATATCTAATACACGTTTAACATTTTTGAAAATAAAAATTAAATTTTTTAATATATGAACAACATTTTACCTATACAAATTTAACATTTTCCAAATGCGTGATTACCATTTTTCAAATACAAAATTAAAAGTTTTTGAATACATGGTCAAAAATTTTCTATAAACATTTAACATTATTCAAATGCTTGGTTAATATTTTTCAAATACAAGATTAACATTTTCTAGTACATGGTCAGCATTTTTTTCCATACACATTTAGCATTTTTCAAATGCTTGATTAACATTTTTCAACTCTTATTTAACATTTTTTTCAAAACCTTGATTAAATATATTTTAAATACAAGATCACCTTTTTTCACACATACATTGTATATTCTTTTGTATGCCTGAGACACATTTTCTCTATAGACATTTAATATATTTCAAATTCTTGGTTAAATATTTTTCAAATGTTTTATCTAAAGTGTTTTTGTAATATATTTATTTAGAATATTCGGAAGTATAAACAAAAGTAAAAAAATAAAAAAATGAAAAAAAAAACAAGGTTGTGGCTCCCGCACCTGGGCCAGATTGACACGCAACTTCCCTGCATCTCACTATAAGCGAGACATGGGGGCGCCAACGTGTAGTCCAATGTATGCTTCATGCGGCCAGTTAGTTCCTATTTACCGCCTTAAGCTAAGTATTGTTTTTGCAACTTGGAGCACACCCTCTGTTGGACTTTGGGCTCGGCCCAGTTATCTATTTTCTTCTTTTCTCCTTCGCACCATGGGTTCACTGTACGGGAACTCCTATACGGCGCTTGTGGCGCCAGCAACCTCAGCTTGCGACCACACGTACGTGCTATGGACCGGCCAGCTAACATCAGCACGCTAAAACAATAGTTCACTGATCATTGACTTTTCGAAAAATTAAAAAAATGAAAAAATTACTCAATTTTGAAAGAAAAAAATCACAAATTTAAGAAAAAATTCATCGATTTTGAGAAGGTTCATCAAATTTTAAAAACAGTTCAACAATTCAGAAAAAAAATTGGCGATTTTGAAAAAAGCTCATCAATTTTGAAAAATCATTCACAAATTTGAAAAAAGGGTCATCAAATTTGGAAATTCCATGCATTTGTAAGAATCATATAAAATGAGAATAAAACGCCAATATTGGAACTAGTGGAGTGGAGGGGTGGGCACCAGTTTGGGCAAACCCTATTTGGCGCTTCAGGCGCCGGTTTCTACAATTTTTGCAAACCGGCGCCTGCAGGCGCATTAGCTGCGCCGACCCATCTAGGTTCTTTTGTCTGTGTTTAACCCGGCAAAAAAAAAATTGCGTTGGACATGATTCAAACCCGCGACCAACCTGACCAAGTTACACTAGTGCAACCACCCCGCCACTCCAGCGGATATGTTAAAAATGTACTGTCTCCTTGTTTTGTTCTTTATTTTTTTCCTTTTTATTTTTTATTTTTTTTATTTTCCCTTTTCCTTTTTCATCATCTGTTTTTCTCTTTTTTTATCCTGGTTCATTGAATAGTTTGCAAATACATGATCTTTTCTTTTAAATCGATGAGTTTTTAAATTCGAAGGACTTTTCCTGAAATTCGATGAAGTTTTCGAAACACTGATTTTTTTCCAAATTTGCGAACTTTTTTCCAAATTGATGAACTTTTCAAATTCAGTAATCTTTTTTGAAAATTGGTGAACTTATTTACAACTTCAGTGAACTTTTTTTAAAAATTGATGAACTTTTTTTCCAAATTGGATGACCTTTTTGCAAATTCGATGATTTTTTTTCAAAATTCAATTAACTTTTTCTTAAATTAGATGAACTTTTTTCACATTTTGATGAACTTTTTTCAAATTCTATTAGCTTATTTTCCAAAATTGATGAACTTCTCTCACATTTTGTGATTTTTTTTCAAAATCGGTGAATTTTTCAAATAGATGAACTTTTTTTATCAAATTGGATGAATATTTTTGAGAAACGATGAATTTTTCCAATTCATGAACTTTTTCAAATTTGATAAACTTTTTTTCATAAAAATATAAAAATGTAAGTTGTATTGCGTAATAAATAACGCGGCTACGATAGTTCTTAAAGAATTCGCGTTGCTTTAAGTCACAGCCGTCCAAGGGCTGCAGTGGTTAGCTAGACCATTGTTTGAAGCAGCGACGCGAGTTTGAGCCGTCTTTCTCGCAAGTTTTTGCGGGCCTTTTTTCACGAAACAGTTTTTGTGCCGGTGCATTCATTGGCCGGCCCACGAAACAGTTTCTGTGCTGGTGCATTCATGGGCCGGCCCACATGGTGTTTGTTGTAGGCGCCGGTTGCGAGTACGAGCCGTCTTACTCGCAAGTTTTTACGGGTCTTTTTTCGCGAAACAGTTTCTGTGCTGGTGCATTCATGGGCCGGCCCACATGGCGTTTGTTGTAGGTGCCGGTTGACTTCTGTGGCGCTTAAAGCGCTCAATAGGACCTCCTGCTGGTTTGCTAAATGTTCTAAGGGTGTGTTTTGTTGCTTCCCTGATGAAATATTTTCTGGCCTGGAGCTTCCCTAAAACCTGCCTGCATCATGTTTGGTTAGTGCCCTGGGTCATACTAGTCTAGCCTGGCCTGCATAACCAGACAAAAGGATTAGCCTGACCGGCCACCCAGCAGCGTGGTTAGCCTGAGCCAGCCAGGCGTCCCATGTCTCGCGCTTGGGTGAGCCTACCGCATTGCCTGGTATTAGTTTATTATTTCTATTGCATAGGATTGATAGGTGTGGATTTCTTTATGTATTAATTATACTGCAAATCCGCGCCAGGCTCAGGACACAAACCAAACATATGTGCGTCAGGCTAGCCTCACCAGGAAAAATTTACCAACATTCCAGGCTCGATCCAGGCATGAGTTTTCTCCGGGTAGGATGTCCAGGCCTTTAACCAAACACCCCCTAAATCCGGGGCTTAAGGCGCCATATAGGATTTGCCTAACTATAGTCTGGCCCATGTAGGGTTTTTTCCAGTTGTTTTGTGAACTTTATGAAGGACAGATCCACGAGCTTTTTCTAGGGTGGTGATTTATTCAGAACAGATTATTTTAATTAATAACTATTTTCAAACTCATGTTTTTTAAGAAGAATCATAAAAACTAATCCTTTTCAAATTCATGTTTTTTCCAAATCCATGAACTTTTTATATTCATGAAATTTTTAAAAATGTGTGAATGTTTATAACACATGTTTTTTGAACTCAAAAAAGTTTTTAAAAATCACGAAAACAAATTTAAATTCATGTTTTTTAAATTTCATGACTTTTTTCCAAATTTGTGAACTTTTTTCAAGACTGTGAACTTTTTTTAGAGAAATTCAACAATCGAATGTTCAACCGGGCAAACGAATGGAGGGGGTGAACGAGCTGCTCGCTTCATTGGGCCGACCCACGTGAGGTGCGTATGAGCGCTTGTTTTACTTCACAACGCTTGAAGGGTTGACTAGGAGGTCTCTGCGGCTATGCATGCAGGTTGCGCCTGATGGGTCCCTTTGGTCACTAGTTTGTTGGTTGTTTGTTCCTGGGTGTGTGTGGGTTGCATGTATCATGTGAACAATCTCTCTCTCTCTCTCTCTCTCTCTAACACACGCGCGCGCGCACGCACACACATAGTCACATGCTCGCACGTGACCTCCATTTCTCTCGCGCGTGAAATAGCCATCGCCGCCTGTGATTCCGGCCTCCTTAAAACTAATTGGCGTTGTTATTCATCTTCCCGGCCCTGCCTTGCTCTCCTCTACCGGTTGACTGCCATTCCCTCTACCTTCCATCTTGGCACATGCCTCGACACCAAGCCCTACCCGCATCTCAATTGGCCAGCATGGTGGTCCAATGGTAATCTGTGTCACCTCTTGTTGCTCCCCCGACCTCCGTTGAGCTACTCCTTGAGGCCTCCCTTGCCTCTTCAACTCCCTCCACCTTCAGTGCCATTACTGATGGGGCGGCAGTGGGTGTTGTAACACCGGCGAGGCGTGGCTACTAAGGGTCTGTTTGGTTCATGACTAACTTTGCCACAACTAATCTTAGGCAAAGTGTGGCTGCCACAAAAAGTGTGGCTAACAAAATGGCCACCACAAGTGTGGCAAGAAGTTGAGTCTATGACATGTGGACCATGTAGCTAGAAAAGTGTGGCAAGCCACAAGTGTGGCAATGACCAATTTAGTCATCGGCAATGGCATGGTTGTTCAGAAGGAGGAGGGGCGATGCTCCAGAGGAGCAAATTCCCCTCCCTCCCCCCCCCCCCCCCCCCCCAAATGCTCCTATATCTTCCTAGAAACACCTCTTCGATGGGATCATCAATGGTGTGTGTATTCTCAATCATCGGTGGTCCATTACATTATAATGAGAGTCCTTCCATGTACAGATGCAGCCCGTAGGACCTCGTGGATAGTTCATAGGGAGCTCCATAACTTGCTTTCCTTTGGCCATATGAGTTTTCCCCATGTTTCATATATTTGGTTCTGGAGTAACCAATCATAAGTGTGGTTGAAGAACGAATCTAGATGCTTTGTTACGATGGTGTTGACTATTGCTATTGGAGTTCTTTGTTCCATAGGTGATGGTCATTGGCCCATTTTTTCTCAACAATAATTCTGGATATCAACTCCTGAACTTCCAGGCAACCACGGAGGGATATAACGTTGTTAGTGTTGCCACTACTCCCTCTCCTCTATCCCTTGGATTATATATACACTATCAACTATTTCTAGTTCATATTTAATATTCAAGAACTGATCTACATACCTCTGAAGTTTTACGGTGTATGGTTCTCTTCAAGCCATGATTCACATAACTTTGACATGTCTCTGATAATTTATGCACAAATTTAATGGATTTCAATATATTTATGAACCATTGTTAGTTAGTGCATGCATAACTAGCTTCTCTTTTACTAAATAGAATATATGTATGTGGAGTTTCCGATTGGTGGAGGTAATTGGGATATTTTTCACAAAAACATAAACATAAATGAAGGTACCTATTTTTATTTAAACCCATACAAGCCTAGAAGAAAACAAAATAGGCATTAATTTATCCTATCTTGATTAAGCACTGATCGATTCAAGCTAATAAACCAGATTTACATTTTGGGGGATCATGCCGCTACACTTTAAGGATATGAGGATGACATACTACTATCTCTTTACCATCGATCTCAATGTCCTCATTTTATACAATCTACAGGAGGTGCACCATGCAATGTATCTTTTCTGGTCTCTGTAGATTCTAGATTCTTGCATAAAGGTGTGCAAATTAATGAGAAATGATGATTGTTTCGCTTTAACAGGACTTCGTGTTTTGTTGATTGCTATGGGAGGTGAGGTTGATATTTTTTTGTAATTAACCAGATGGCCAAACTATGCTTTTTCATGGTAAGGCAAAGAAAATTGTTTCAGCACATGCTCTCTGGATAGGTATTTTCAAGGCAAACATCGATCCTAAAACGTACACTCTACCCCCAGGAGCACCTCCGAGAGACTGAGCCGGCATAGCACCTTGAGATTTTACAAAGTCACCACAGGCGCCTCGCAGTCGATGGAAACGTCTCCTCCTACTGAACGAACATCGCCGAAAGCCTGCAATAAATCCAGGAATAATGCGAGCATCAATGTCAAGCTTAGCACTTGAACTTACACTAGTAAAAAAAAGGGCCTAATGTGAAGCACATTAGTCCCGGTTTGTAACAAAACCGGCACTAATGTGATCATTAGTGCCGGTCCAAACGGCTAGAGGCGCGGAGATCATTAGTACCGGTTCGTGGTGACCCTTTAGTAACGGTTCGAGCCACGAACCGGTACTAAAGTGGATGTTGCAAGATGTGGTCATGCTAGGGGCCCACTGGCACCTTTAGTACCGATTCATGCCACAAACCGGTACTAGAGGTTCCTAGTTGACAGCGGTTTTTTAGTCCCACCTTGCTCCGCTAACAGAGTTTTTACCACCTTCAATATGTTACTTCTCAAACTATCACAACCACTTGGTCTTCATTGAACTCTATGTGTAGAATTTGTGGCAGCAATATGAGTCTTCTCCGGTTCTTACCGGAGAGGACTCATATTGACAATTCAGATTGTACACAAAAAGATCATTGATGATCAATGTATTTTTTATGTATTTCTCTGTAGCAGTAGCGCGTTTTGGCTGAAAGGAGGTATTGATCAATGTATTTTATGTATATTTTTACATGTTTACACAAGAGCCGGTTCGAACTGGACAATCTCTTAGGAAGTATCAGGGTTTCGGACGAAAACTCGTCTGTTACACCGGCTATTCAATATTTTAATAACTTAGTACAACTCCGGACTTTTTTTGCGTTCAGATGCACAATTCAAATCCACATCATCAACTTTCAACCCTTTCTGACATAATTTGCTATTTTCGATGCATTTACTGGTTTGTTTTCAGAGCTAAATCACCGTGAAAGTGAAAAGCACTACAAAATGAACCCTGAAAAGGTTGAAACTTGGCAAGGTATCATCATTTCACCCGCATAGCATGTGCAAAAAAGTAGAGAGGGTTACGGCAAAAACTGGATGCACATTATGTACAAACTGGACAATCTCTTAGGAAGTATCAGGGTTTCGGACGAAAACTCATCTGTTACACCGGCTATTCAATATTTATATAACTTAGTACAACTCCAGACTTTTTTGCGTTCAGATGCACAATTCAAATCCACGTCATTAACTTTCAACCCTTTCTGACATAATTTGCTATTTTCGATGCATTTACTGATTTGTTTTCAGAGCTAAATCACCGTGAAAGTGAAAAGCACTACAAAATGAACTCTGAAAAGGTTGAAACTTGGCAAGGTATAATCATTTCACCCGCATAGCATGTGCAAAAAAGTAGAGAGGGTTACGGCAAAAACTGAATGCACTTCGTTTACAAACTGGACAATCTCTTAGGAAGTATTAGGATTTCGGACGAAAACTCATCTGTTACACCGGCTATTCAATATTTTAATAACTTAGTACAAATCCGGGCTTTTTTGCATTCAGATGCACAATTCAAATCCACGTCATTAACTTTCAACCCTTTCTGACATAATTTGCTATTTTCGATGCATTTACTGATTTGTTTTTCAGAGCTAAATCACCGTGAAAGTGAAAAGAAGTACAAAATGAACTCTGAAAAGGTTGAAACTTGGCAAGGTATAATCATTTCACCCACATAGCATGTGCAAAAAAGTAGAGAGGATTACGGCAAAAACTGAATGCACTTCGTGTACAAACTGGACAATCTCTTAGGAAGTATCGGGGTTTCGGACAAAAACTCGTCTGTTACACCGGCTATTCAATATTTTAATAACTTAGTACAACTCCGGACTTTTTTTTGCATTCAGATGCACAATTGAAATCCACGTCATCAACTTTCAACCCTTTCTGACATAATTTGCTATTTTTGATGCATTTACTGATTTTTTTTCAGAGCTAAATCACCGTGAAAGTGAAAAACACTACAAAATAAACTGAAAAATCACTACAAATATGAATATAATGATAAAACACACTAATATTAAATATAAGAAACTCTTAATACAGCAAAAAACTACTGACAAATAAATAGAAGAAAGTATATAAACCACAAAAGAAAAAAACTATATGAAAAAAATTATTTCCGCGCTGGCCAGTGGGCCTGCTCGGCCTTGGGTGTGCATATGCAAGCCCACAAGGCCCAGCAGGCTCACAGGGCAGCGCGGAAAAGTTAGGCCCAGAGGCCTGCATTATATAGGAGCTCGAAGGAGCAGCCGCGGCTGGGTTTATAAACCAGTGCGGCTGCCCTTCGCTCGGAGAGGTGGGACTAAACAATGAGCACCGCGGAACCGAAGCGCTCCCCCTTTAGTACTGGTTTGTGGCTCCAACTGGTACTAAAGGGCGGGTCTTTAGTACCGGGTGGAGCCACGAACTAGAAAGGGGGTCGCTTCCCGCCGCTTCGCCTGGCCAAATTTAACCTTTAGTACCGGTTCCTGTCTCCAACCGGTACTAAAGGCCTCCCCTATATAACTAGCACTTACGAAAAATTTCTGTTATCATCCATCTTCGTCGCGCCCCGTCCCCGCGTCGCCCCCGTCGTCGTCGTCGCCGCGCGCCCCCGTTGCCGTACGTCGGCGCCGCCCCCCCCCCCCTCCCCCCCCCCCCCCCCGCTGTAAGATCGATTGCCGCTCGCCGGCGGCCTCCTGCACACACACACACACACAAATGTTTAATGTCAAAATGTTAAATTATATAAATGTTAGATTATATAAGAATTAAATAATGTTAGATGAGTTAGTTTTTTATACTTTTTATACTAAATATAGGTATATGAGGTTTGATCATCTAATTAAAATTTTAGTATATAGAACTAGCTACTTTTTTTAGTAAGAAAATTAATAGAACTAGTTTAGTTGAATTAGTTGAATTAGTTGAACTAATTAGTTGAATTAGTTGAATTAGGAGCTATACTTTATTTAGGTATATTTTTAGTAAGTGCTTAGTTGAATCAATTAGTTGAACTAGCTAGTTGAATTAAGATAACTAGTTTAATTAGTTGAATTAATATATAATTAATAAGTGTTTAATGTTTCACCTATGAACATAGGAAATGTCGTCTGACGACGAAAACAATTTCATTATGTGCGAAGACTGCAAAGACCAACGCGGCCTGTGCGATAGAAATTTCCTAGTTGATGATAGGCGCTTCAGCATCAAGCTGGATGAGACCTTCGAAGTGGATACAGTAAGTCACAATGACAAGTCTTTTTTCGTAATTAAGCATCACTTATATATGCTTCATTTGCTTCAACTTATTATTTTAAATTTTCACTATTCTACTAGCGTATCCCCTGCCATGCAATAATTTTTGTCTTGGATAAGATAGGTTTCAGTCGTAACAAAACTATGGAGGTAAAGAGAATTTATTTGAAGACCGAGCATGGTTATACCTTCAACGTCAAATTATACAATCAAGAAACCTACACCCATTTTGAATGCAAAACTTGGCAAGCACTATGCAAGGCTTATGCATTTGAGCCCGATATGTTTATCACCTTTGATATTCGTCTCGAAGATGATATTGAAGGTAATAGAGACATTTGGGTCGATGTGCAGATGCCTCCAGTTCTACCATTATGTGAGTTTCTCATGCCATATTTATGTTCGATATTGTTTTTCCAAAAATAGTTGACAACTAATTTCCATTGACGGCTTATTTCCATTCAAGCAAACATATCCAGCGCTTGGTAGACAAGACCGTCCACTGTCCCGGGGCTGAACTAAACTGCGAGGAGATAAGTCAATATGTTTCATGGCTTGAGGATCTTTATGCTGTCAAGAGAAATTATTTTCCTAGATTTGCAAATCTTAATACTCAAAATGTGCGACCAATAGTGTTTGTATTGAACTACGGTCACATGTATTTAGGAAAAATGGTAAGATTTTTACTATTTATTCTCAGTGCATCTTTTGCATACATTATTTTTTAAGCTAAACTTCATGTTGCTAAGTATGATACTATACGATGTTCTTTTCAACAGGGACTCCCGATGATAGTTGTGCCTCAGTGGATCTCGACTAACGGTCGCATGTCAATTGTTAGCTTACGGCCAAGACATCCTACATTGCACACGAGTGCATTCGGGATTTCTAGAACCGAGGAATGCTTAATAGTGAAAGACTGGAGCAAAATTGTGAATGATCGCAAAGAAGTACTAGGAGTCAACAAGCAGAAGCGCAACCCACGATTAGGAGACAGGTTCATCTGCATGCTCCAATATGATGAATCAGGAGAGCTACATATGTTCTATGCCATTTTACCTGAGAGAGAGCAGCAGGAGTGATTAGCATGCTCTTAGTACTTGTCCTCTCATGTCCGTGTTCTTCGTTCTGAACTTAATCTCAAAGAGTGATCATGTTGAACTTGATGATATCTTTCTTCTGGTACAAGTGAATGTTTCTTCTTTAAGCTGGTATTGGTGGTGATTAGGTAGCGGTAATGACTATGATGATTAAATAGTGGTAATGACGACTATAATGATTTTTAGCTACCTAGTATACCGTTAACTTGTTGGTGATGATGTATATGACGCAATAGTTTTTATATTAATATGATGATGGTGGGTTATTATATCATTTATGAAAGGAACCGCAGATTAGTTTCAACTGGATGGATCCTAGCTAGCTAAGTGATCAAGTATATGCCATATTCATATTAATTACTTGCTCACCTAATATAAGTGATCAAGTAATATATATGGATATGGCATATATACTTTGATCACTTAGCTAGGATCCATGCATGCATCCAGTTGAAACTAATCTGCGGTACTTTCACCTAATGATTTAACAACTCATTATAATGTAAAAACAATCTCTAAATTAAATTGAAAACACAAAACTAAAGGGAAAATAAAAAATAAAACTAAAACCCCCCGAACATTTAGTACCGGTTGGTGTTACCAACCGGTACTATAGGTCTCCCCGCACCCGGCCCTGGCTCGTGCCACGTGGTGGCACTTTAGTGACGGTTCGTGGCGAACCGGTACTAAAGGGGGACCTTTAGTCCCCACCTTTTAGTGCCGGTTACATAACCGACACTAAAAGCCCTTACGAACCGGTGCTATAGCCCGGTTCTGCACTAGTGATACCATTGTCCTCCTAACCATTCAACCATAGGTTAGTTTGCTAATTCCATACTTCTTAATGTTATAGCTCTTATATGTTTGGTTGCTTTGGAACTGACAGGTGCTCATACGATTGGTTATGTCACGTTCATGAGAAAATGGTCAAATTGCTCTTTGTACGGCTACCACAAATTACTGCAAAAACATGTTACATTTTGGGCGCAGCAAAGCACGCAATTTTTCTTCTAGTACGTACCAACGCAATTGGGCATGCAACGCCCAAGTGCACGTCCAGCTAGCTAACCAGTAACTCTCGTAATTTCACCACCTAACATAAATATTGTGCTGAACCAACCTGATACACCAACGAGCCTAACAAAACAAGAGAGTGCATCCAAACTGCAAAAGCGTCCGATCTCTCTAGTCAGGCACACACTCAAAATATTTGAACAACGCACCAAGTAAAGCAGCACATGCATGTAGGCTGTTGGTGGTGCCAGGAGTACCGAGCTTAACGTATCACGTATCCTTGATTTGTGCTACTGGCCCCTTCTCTCCAATAGTCAAACGAGAATAAAAAGCGCGTAGTATCACATATTACCTCTATTATATGTCAAAGAAGTAAGTGCCACAGAAAAAAAAAGTGCCACAAAATGCCCAAATAATCCCTGGAAGAAAGAATTTCTTTCAGAAGCTGCATGCATGCATGCACACTTCACTCCACATGGCCACCAATTAACAAAGCGGAGATCGAAGAGAAGAAGCAAGTACTACGTACAGAGAGAGGCCAATGCCATGTTCATTTTTGTAGATCATATAGTACTCCTATTAGTATTTCTCCCGGTTTGAAACGGTGGCTTGCAAGGCAGCGAGGCCATGTGTACGTCATGTGGGCTAGCAATGAGGAGGCGGGCGGCAACCGAGTTGGAACTTGGAAGCGTTCGAGGTAGCTAATCGCACCGCATGCAGTTGCAGTTGGTGCGGCCGCGTCCTCTCCTCTGCAATGCATGCATGATTGCGGTTGGGTGGGACGCATGCATGCATGCATGGCCACCTTCTTGCCTCCCCGCTCTGCCCTGCCCCTTCTTCGTGCCGTTGAGCCGGAGAAAACATTTTGCCACCCCACCTGAGCTAGCTCTCCTCTAGTCCTCTGCCTAAGCTAAATAAACAGTGTGAATTTATCCAATTTGTCCTATGTTCTATCTAGATTCTATAACAAAAAAAAGTAGATGGGCGAAAATGGCACTTTCTAGGCGTTTGGGCTGATTATTTTTTAATAAGAGAGCTCCCAGCGATTTCTATTAAAAGAAAAGGATACAAAGGTCACCCGAAAAAAAAAAGTCTGATACAAAGGCTACAAGGGAAAAATGGAAAGAAATAAAACGATGCATGACCAACTAAAAGATTAAAGGGCGCGAATCAAACTGTGGTTGGATGGTCAGTAGGACAGTGGTATCCCCAGCCCATTAAGGTTCAAGACCTTGTGCTCGCATTTATGCTGGATTTATTTCAGGAATTTCGGTGATGTGCATCACGTGTGAGGAGATGTTTCCGTCGACTACGGGGCGTCTATTGTGACTTCGTAAAATCTCAAGATAATATGTCGGCTTAGTCCCTCGGAGGTCCTCATAGGGGTGTGTTTTGCGTGCGTGCGTTTATAGGAGTGAGTGTATGCGCGTATGTATGAGCGCATGCGTCTGTGCCGTGTTAAAAAAAAAGGAGAAAGAGCTATCCCCTCTCCCTTTCTTAGTGATCACTAACCATGTCGAGCTATCGCGCATATCACACATTTTCTCTACCTATAATAGCCAAAATACACTGAATTTTACCTAACTTATGTTGGGCACTGCAAAATCAAATGCAACATGACCCATTATCTCCCCACCGAATTATCTTCTCTACTAACCACAACGCGCTGTATTATGATCCACTAGCATTTGGCAGTGCAAATACTGCAACATGGCAGGCATGTGCAGGGGATCCATTGGCGTATCACGTAGTATGCCAACCAGGTGGGCCCAATAATTCGTCGCCCATCTCCAACCCTAACATGGGAAGGTTGTGAAGAAAGGGTCCCAGCCTCCCAGGTCGAGTGATTGGAGCTACGCTGGGGATCATGTTATTTGTTGTGCCATTGAGCTACACACACAGAGAGGATTAGTTTTCTATTAGGACAGTACAGTACACTCCTTTTCTATTTTCTTACACAAGAAAAGGACACTTGATAAATAAAGGTAGAAACAGTTGAGTCGGTTGGGCTGACTTTTTACAAGGGGGGAGGACAAGGGTCCTGTTGCTGCCTGTACTTTTCAGGTTGTTTATAACCTGGATGTTCCCCTGAGCCACAGGATAATATTGTCACTGGAAAACAAATACTCTGTAACTAACTGTGACGGTGTGAAGAAGAATTTTCAAGAAGTAAAAGGAACGCTCCTGGCCTCTGCATGATGCACTGATTAGTTTTGTCTGTTTGATTGATTACCTGTTTGGATTGCTCGATGCTGTGAGTTTTCTAGTTTGTACAAAAGAAAGGTAGAGGAGATGGTGTTGATTGACGTTCTTGGACTTGTTTGGGGGCTATAGCTTAGTAGCTTTGCCGCGTCATTACCAACCAGTAATTTAATTACACCCAGTGCTTAGTCGGAACTTTCCAGGGCAGATCATTCAGTGACATGAAGCATTGTTGCATATCATCATAAAGATTATGGAACATATATGTAAGAGCAACCTGCCAAGGAATGTGTACACACAGTTGAGATGATTATTAGCTGCCCTAGTCGATCTATACACACACGGAAAAGGAAGCAAATCTATTTGATGATGATTATTATGTAGTTATGACTGCCTTTTCTACGAGTTATAATTAATGAGCTTAAGGGCATCTCTCACGCCGACCCGCAAACCTACCGCATGCGTTCGGACCGCACTGTCCAGATAGCGGAAGCCATCCAATACGGGCCTGTATCGGTCCGTGAAGCGGTCCGAACTCAATTTCTCCCGCAAACCGGAGACAAACGTGGGGGCTTTGCGTGAGTCCGGACTGATCCTACGCCCGCTTCTAACCACCCTGGCCCACCAAAAAAACCTCCCCCCTTCCGCGTGAGCTCGGTCAGCGCCGCTCCAGAGTGTCAGCACCCGCATTCATGCCAGAGCGGACGCAACCGCTCACTCACGCCAGCATTGAAGCGGCGCGCCGGCCGAGAGAGCGCCGCTTCCCGGTGTAGCCGACTGCCGCGCGCTCAAACAACACGACGGCCGCTCGTCCGTCCGTCTGCCACCCACATTAATGGCACGCAGTTGCCGAGGCATCTCCTCCAGCTCCACCCGTCCGTCCCTCTGTCGCCCGTCATTGCTATAAAAGTCGGTGCCCCGACCATAGCCGCAGTCGTCCACCTCCGATTCCTCGCTGCACCACTTCCACCATGGACCTTCCCCTGCCAAAGCTCTCTAGAACGGGTTGATGTCGGACCAGAAGAAGGAGATGACCTCCATTGCTGCCGGCTGGCTGGCTGGCAGGCAGCCGGAGGACGATGACATCCCAATGGAGGACGCTGCCAACGACGAACCGACACCACCCTCCTCCTGTGTGCCACCATCCTCCCCCTCCGCGCAACCCTCGCCGGTGCATTGCACCATGACCATCGGCGAGGCATGTGCCCATTACATGGAAATGGTGCAGGAGGAACAGTTTTGGGAAGCGCAGGCCAATGCCGCCTACAACCACCACCACCTCCTCCAGGAGCATCTGCAGGGGCGGAGGAGCAGCCCGCCGCCGGCAAAGCGGTCACGCCAAACGCGAACATGATAGAGCAGGAGGCGCTGCTCAACTCCTACCGCTCCGCCCGCGAGATCCGCCTCACTCGTTGGTGGTACTGACAGCGGGTGGTGGAGGTGGCAGCCACCGGCAAGGAGTGCAACAACGAGGTGCCCGATGCAATGTTCGGCGAGGCCGGCGACAAGGAGGTGGACATCGCCGAGTCTGCGCCCAGCCGCGATGACCACGAAGTTGGCACGTCCGCGGGCGCCGCCGGCAGCGAGGAAGAGTAGTGCACGGTAGGTCGCCGCTGCTCTGGTCCCAGGAAGGCCACCGCATCTCCCCTCCCGCTGACGCCAAGCCTGGTGGGCTCAACACCGTCGGCCGATTAGTCGCTTGGCGACGATGTGGAGGTGGACAACTTCACTTCCCGGGCCTCCGAAAGCGGAGCTAGAGAGCGCTGAGGCGGAACTGGAGACGATGAAGCTTCAGTTCTCTTGGTTCATGGCTGGACACGGGGAACGGGCGCCGACGACCATTTAGACCTAGTCAGACGAGCTCTGCTTAGTTGATGTAAATGCAATGAAATCTGTCATGTTTAAATGAAATTCGTCATGTTTATATGAAATCCGACCGTATTTATATGAAATCCGGTTGTGCTTGATCGAATTTCGTCCGGTTAGTTTGAGTTGTTGTCAAAATGTATGCGGTTAGCGTTGGATGACGGCCTCCTGCATCCGTATCCGCGGACTGGTCCCTCCTGTTCGTGAACGGATGCAGGAGAAAATTTGCGGATTGTCGTTGGAGATGCCCTAAGTCTGTGGAAATGATTCTTGTGCGGGTCCAGGAAGATGCACACATTCACTTCATGTTCATCAACCTTCCCAGAAGTCGGAACCTTGTTTGGCATAATTGCAGTAGATTGTGCTTCTTCTTCAGTCATTTTAAGGTAGACGTTCTCACTTTTTTTTCTAAAGCAAGCGATGTAAAAAAAATGTTTCCCAGATGAACAGTGCATTCCTTTTTAATGTATTATCTTGCATTTGACAATGTCGTACCATCAATGTGCAGCTACAGGAAGATAAAGCATGATTGTCATGAGGAATCTTAATCAAGGAGAAGAATATGGCTTCCATGTGTTGGGAATAATGTGGCCTGGCCAAGTTGTGTATACGCTTTTCCACCCCAATAAAAATGACATGTCCAACAACAAAATCCATATGCATGTTCCTTCACTGTTTACATTCCTATCTGTTTATGGAAAAGATAACAGTGCTGCAATCTAAGAGGTTTAACGGTTCAAATATCACATCACAAGAGAAGCAGTCCAATAGACTTCATTGTAAATGTTGGGCGATGTGTATTTTGCTATGGTGCGTTTATTATCAATACTCTCCTCAGTATCCAGGAGTTAAGCCTTTGCCACAAAACACTGCTTAAGTGCTTATGGTGGATTATTGTTCAGACACTAAGCATAAGATTCTTCCTAAGAGTCAAGCCTGATGGAATCAGAAGGACAAAGTAGTCTCATGTAACTTTTTACTCCTTGCATTAGGCACTAAAATATGAGCTATTTATCACACCCGGAACAGAATCTTACAGTCCATGTAGATTTGCCTCTGTCAGGGATCACTGACAAAAGCTCCCTTGTAACCCGCAAGATAGGATTAGTTTCAGAACCAACCATTTGTTTAAGACCCACAACACGCTTGCTACTCTTCCTCTTACCTCTCTTTTAGTACCTGGCAACTAAAGTAATCCTGTTGCTAACCATGCATGTCAACTCTAGTAAACTTCAGATTGTTCAGAATGGCACTCAAGATGACAATCCCAAACTGTACTGAATCATTAATGAGCTCAAGATTGTTCATGATTTCCATTTCAGTTTGTAAAACCCTTTTTCTTTCAAGAACAAACTTTATGAACAAGATTGTTCATGTAGATTGATCCTTTTTGCTGGGAATTTATTATGTTCATCCAATGCAGGACAGGGTGAACGCTAAGTTGTTTCCATTGTTCCATATACACCATAATCCTCCTTCAGTAGAATGACCTTTCTTAACTGCAAAAACAAGTTTGTTCACATAGAAATCAGTAGGGAATCAAACCCATCCATCTTAGGGCTTAGGCCGCCATGTTCTGTGTGTCAAGAAATGATTGCAGCTCAGCTTAGTTTAAACCATCAAGACAAAATCCTCTCTCCAATAACCAAAGCCTTCTTTTCCCCACATTCCCTTCACCACATGGGCCATGTCTCCCCAATCTCCCAATAATTCCAAGAGCATTTTCCAGCCCATGTCCATGCCGCCTCCTAACCTTTACACTCTCATGCCGAGCTGTTCTTGTGCTAGCTACCTAATGAGCTCACTAATCACTAGCCATGTGTATACCTAACACTACAACACATGCACCCACCAACGCACCCTAGCAGCATCACCAATGCTACCAAGCACTGCTAATTAATTTATTCATGTCAAAAAAGGAGTACTACATTATTAGTTATCATGGACCTTAAAATAATGGCCTAATCCCATCATAATCATAGACACACTCTCTTATATACTTTCCTGGGAGTTTCCCTCCATTTCTCTATTACTTCAAAGTTCAAACCAAGGCAATCAATGGAAGCACACAACTAGTACGTAGCCAGTGATCATCCATCGCAGAGACCAGCTGAGCAGCGGCAAGGAGTGGAGAAGGGGAAGGGGGAGCAGAGGAGAGCCGAGCATGGCGGCGAGTGCTACTGGGCTGAGTAGCACTGCGCGGTTCTTCTTCTCCCTGTCCTTCTCCCTGTCGCTCCTGTGCTGCGTCGCGGTGTCCAATGCCGCCGGCGACGAGGCCGCGGCGCTGCTGGCCATCAGGGCCTCGCTCGTGGACCCGCTGGGGGAGCTCCGCGGGTGGGGCTCTGCGCCGCATTGCGGCTGGAAGGGCGTGAGCTGCAACGCCCGGGGCGCGGTCACCGGCCTCAACCTCGCCGGCATGAACCTGAGCGGCACCATTCCGGAAGATGTCCTCGGCCTCACCGCGCTCACCTCGATCGTCCTTCAGAGCAACGCGTTCGTCGGCAACCTGCCGGTGGCGCTGGTGTCGATCCCGACGCTCCGAGAGTTCGACGTTAGTGACAACGGCTTCACCGGCCGGTTCCCTGCTGGCCTCGGCGCGTGTGCCTCACTGAACAACTTCAATGCGTCGGGCAATAACTTCGTCGGCCCGCTCCCGGCCGACATCGGCAATGCCACCGAGCTCGAGACGCTCGACGTCCGGGGCGGCTTCTTCTCCGGCACGATCCCCAAGAGCTACGGCAAGCTCCAGAAGCTCAAGTTCTTGGGGCTCTCGGGCAACAACCTCAACGGCGCTCTCCCGGTTGAGCTATTCGAGCTCACGGCATTGGAGCAGATCATCATCGGCTACAACGAGTTCACCGGCCCAATCCCGGCAGCCATTGGCAAGCTCAAGAACCTCCAATACCTTGACATGGCGATCGGCGGCCTGGAAGGTCCCATCCCGCCTGAGCTCGGCCGGCTGCAGGAGCTCGACACAGTGTTCCTGTACAAGAATAACATCGGCGGCAAGATACCCAAGGAGCTCGGCAACCTGTCGTCCCTCGTCATGCTCGACCTCTCCGACAACGCGCTCACCGGCGCGATCCCGCCAGAGCTGGCACAGCTCACCAACCTGCA
This sequence comes from Triticum timopheevii, assembly GCA_963921465.1. Lineage (NCBI taxonomy): Eukaryota > Viridiplantae > Streptophyta > Magnoliopsida > Poales > Poaceae > Triticum > Triticum timopheevii. The sequence continues at coordinate 568,613,518 of OY997268.1, read as the reverse complement.
GTTGCTCAACCTCATGTGCAACCGGCTCAAGGGCGGCGTCCCGGCCGGCGTTGGCGAGCTCCCCAAGCTGGAGGTGCTGGAGCTGTGGAACAACTCCCTCACCGGCCCTCTGCCGCCGTCGCTCGGTGCCGCGCAGCCTCTGCAGTGGCTGGACGTGTCGACAAACGCGTTGTCCGGGCCGGTGCCCGCCGGCCTCTGCGACAGCGGCAACCTGACGAAGCTGATATTGTTCAACAATGTCTTCACGGGCCCGATCCCGGCGAGCCTCACCAAGTGCTCGTCGCTGGTCCGTGTGCGCGCGCACAACAACCGGCTTAACGGCACAGTGCCGGCAGGACTCGGGCGGCTGCCGCATCTTCAGCGCTTGGAGCTCGCGGGCAACGAGCTCTCCGGCGAGATCCCAGACGACCTGGCGCTCTCGACGTCGCTCTCCTTCATCGACCTCTCGCACAACCAGCTGCGGTCGGCGCTACCATCGAACATTCTCTCCATCCCGACGCTGCAGACGTTCGCCGCCGCGGACAACGAGCTGATCGGCGGTGTGCCTGATGAGCTCGGCGATTGCCGGTCACTCTCCGCCCTCGACCTATCGAGCAACCGGCTTTCCGGCGCGATACCGACCAGCCTCGCCTCGTGCCAGCGGCTCGTATCGCTGAGCCTTCGGAGCAACCGCTTCACCGGCCAAATTCCAGGGGCGGTGGCCATGATGCCGACATTGTCCATCCTCGATCTCTCCAACAACTTCCTCTCCGGCGAGATACCGAGCAACTTTGGTAGCTCGCCGGCGCTCGAGATGCTCAGCGTGGCGTACAACAACCTCACCGGTCCCGTGCCGGCAACGGGGCTGTTGAGGACAATTAACCCTGACGACCTTGCCGGGAACCCGGGCCTCTGCGGCGGCGTCCTGCCAGCATGCTCAGCCAAAGCTCTGCGGGCTTCGTCGTCGGAAACCTCGGGCCTCCGCCGTTCGCACGTGAAGCACATTGCCGCCGGGTGGGCGATCGGCATCTCGATCGCGCTCCTGGCATGCAGTGCTGTCTTCCTTGGCAAGCTGCTGTACCAACGATGGTACGTCCATGGATGCTGTGACGACACCGCGGACGAAGACGGGAGCGGCTCGTGGCCGTGGCGACTCACGGCATTCCAGCGGCTGAGCTTCACCAGCGCAGAGGTACTCGCCTGCATCAAGGAGGACAACATCGTCGGCATGGGCGGCATGGGGGTGGTGTACCGCGCCGAGATGCCGCGCCACCACGCCGTGGTCGCTGTCAAGAAGCTGTGGCGCGCGGCGGGATGCCCCGATCAGGAGGGCACCGTTGACGTGGAGACGCCTGCCGGAGGCGAGTTCGCCGCGGAGGTGAAGCTCCTCGGCCGGCTCCGGCACCGGAACGTGGTGCGCATGCTGGGGTACGTGAGCAACGACGTCGACACGATGGTGCTGTACGAGTACATGGTGAACGGCAGCCTGTGGGAGGCGCTGCACGGGCGAGGGAAGGGGAAGCAGCTGGTGGACTGGGTGTCCCGGTACAACGTGGCGGCGGGCGTTGCCGCCGGGCTCGCCTACTTGCACCACGACTGCCGGCCGGCGGTGATCCACCGCGACGTCAAGTCCAGCAACGTGCTCCTGGACCCCAACATGGAGGCCAAGATCGCCGACTTCGGGCTGGCCCGCGTCATGGCGCGGCCCAACGAGACCGTCTCCGTCGTCGCCGGCTCCTATGGCTACATCGCGCCGGAGTACGGGTACACGCTGAAGGTGGACCAGAAGAGCGACATCTACAGCTTCGGAGTGGTGCTCATGGAGCTGCTGACGGGGCGGCGGCCCATCGAGCCGGAGTATGGCGAGAGCAACATCGACATCGTCGGGTGGATCAGGGAGCGGCTGCGCACCAACACCGGCGTGGAGGAGCTGCTCGACGCCGGCGTCGGGGGGCGCATCGACCACGTCCGGGAGGAGATGCTGCTGGTACTGCGGATCGCGGTGCTGTGCACGGCCAAGTCCCCCAAGGACCGGCCGACCATGCGCGACGTGGTGACCATGCTCGCGGAGGCCAAGCCGCGCCGGAAGAGCAGCAGCGCCACCGTGGTCGCCACCGTCGTCGACAAGGACAAGCCGGTGTTCTCCACGTCGCCGGACTCCGGTTACCTGTAGATAATTACGTGTTTTCACGTACCGGAGGCTCAGAGACGTGACCAAAATTAAACGACGTGCATGTTTTGTACGTAGCTCATGTAATCTACCACTACACTACTTTTTTTTACATAGTTTTGAATTTGGGGTTACATTTTGTTTAGTTGGGGAGATGAGCAACCAATGTAAACAATGGTTATACTTACTACAATTTTAGGATGTATGTAAATGAATTGGTCTCTTCAAATTCAAATCACATATTTTTTTTAGAGATTAGGAGGTAAAGGAATGGATGTAGCAAACTCTCATCTAGATGAGAATTAAATAAGTCACATGTAACTTCTTTTTTCGCGAAAACACGTCTAACTCCTTGGTCTCGCCACTGTCATCGACATGGGCATGGACCAAGGAGAGATAGTTGTTCATTGTTAGCGTTGTTTGAGACCTCTCGTCTGCATTTGACTTAAAAACTCTATTTCTTCACTATCACAGCTTTAGGGTGTAAAGCAATTGGTCCCTCAAATTGAAATAACAATTTTTCTGAAGATCTAAGTTGATTTCTCCCATAATCCCGGAGATTGGAGAGGGATGCTAGCCCCATTTGAGCCCAATTTGATTTTCCCTCGTCTGTATTTGACTAAAATTTATTTATTTGTCACCTCTACAACTTTGGCATGTAAAGAAATTGGTCCCTTCAGATTAAAGTAAGTTACTTTTCTAAAGGTTATAGGTTGTGGTACACTTTCTAGATGCTTCTTTTCTTGTAATCATTGTGTACATCATATAGGGTAGACTTCTTCATATCGCTCTACCTATTGGCGCTTAATCTCTTTGTAGTTCTTTCACACGAAAAAACATCTTGGTGGTTAGTATCTAGGAGTACTATACATCTCTGTAAATAGATTATAACAAACATGGTCGGCTGATGACCTATATCAACACACATGGCCGCCTCGAAAAGGGTAACATGCTTTACAATCTTCTTCTTCACATGGTTAAATACGAACTCTTCACACACATCTAGCCACGGGGTATGATGTCTAACACACACTTCTATTTGTGTAGACTATGTTGAGCCTCCAAGCACGCAAGTTTGTAGGACATCAGCAACTTTTCTTAAGTGTATGACCTAAGATTTATCCATCTGTGGGAGATGTAGATGAAAGTGCAATCATGTCCTTAATCATATTTTAAAATTGATGACAATATAATTATTGGGTACTAATATGTTTGCCAAGTAAATACAAATTTTTTAGTCTCATTAGTACTTCATGTGAGGATCATAGAACCCCCCCCCCCCCCCCCCCCCGCCGCCCCAAATGTTAAGTGACTCAAACATGTGTGACAATGAAGAAAAACAAAGTTTTTCGTTTTTTTTCTTGAATTAGGTATCCCGCACTATTAAAAGGGCATCATATGGGTTGGCAAAAGATTTTCTCATCTCATTTATCATCACAACATTCTATTCCTATCCAAAAAGTCCAATGCCAAAAGCCTAATCGAGTCCCAGAGTCAACATAGCAGAAGGAACACATTTATCAGTTGTCGGACTATGAGGACAGAAATATGTCGGACTATAAGGCTTGCCTTTCCACAATACTAGTAGCCAAAACCTGTGACCAAAAAATATTCACGATTCATTTTGTCCGGCTAATTGCGCCAAGATAAAATAAGCCATATTTCGAAGTTGGATGTTCCACCAGACAAACCATTAGAAGGGCTTTGCATCCGTGCTAAGCCGAATTGTCCAGCCACAACGTAGCCAGACTATACGGCGGATGGACCCTTTTCTCTATTGTTTGTGTTGGGCTGAACTAGTGCTAACGGCCGGACTGTCCGGCCGTTGATTTTCTGCACCAAACGTCTAGTTTTCTTCCGACTATATATACCCCTTCACCACTTCGTGGAGGGGTTGACCAAGAAAAAGAACCTTAGAACTAAGAAAATTTTCCTCTCATTATGCCCACACCAAATCGAAGGTTCCTTGGAGTTGGAGATTTGTGAGAGTTCTTGAGAGAGATTTCACAGAAGCATAGATCCATTCCTCCTGTCTATTTACTCAAAGCAATTAGTGATTTGAGGAAGTGTTGAGCATTTGCCCCTTGATCTTGTTACTCTTGCAAGTTAGGGACTCCTAGGCTATAGGAGTCTTCGGTGAGGAATCAACTTGTGATTTACCCCCGATTTTTTAAGGTTTGGAGTCCAACCCAAGGTCTACCACTAGTGGTTGATAATCGTATTCGTTATATCAAGGAGAATAGGATGAGACCTCATGGCAACACTCATCCGTCCAATGAGGACTAGCTTCCTTCCAAGGAAGTGAACATCGGGATACATCCTTGTACATGTGTCTTTGCTAATCTCTAATCATAGCTCCTTACTTGTGGTTTATTTGGCCACTTGGCATTGCATTCACTATATCTTGTTGCATTCATCATATACGATTATTTATATCATTGTAACAATTGTTTAGGCACACCTTTATATTCCGCATAGCCTAAGCTTGCTGATAATTAACTAAAAATTGTAGTTGTCCCTATTCAACCCCTTCTAGGGCCATCTCGATTCTTTTAATAGGTTGAAAGTATGCTTCTTCAATGTCTCTAATTTCCAACTGTGTCGGAAGGATGAACAATAAGTAGTGGACTGTTGGAAGCGCTTTGAGCGCGAGTAAAACAGTCCTGGAGAGAGTGTTGTTGGATCTGCCTCCACCTACGAGGTGGACACGAACTCGTACATGGACAGTAGTGTCACATATCATATTACTATGGAGGTCGACAAGTTGACCACCAGAAACAAGCACCATCAGATGATCAAGTTCATGGCATCAGTCGTTCACATATGAAAATCAGTCATATTAGTCACTCTATGATTCCTTCATCTCGCTAAACATTGCATCATAAAAATGTTCTTTTATGTTCCTTGTGCAACCAAAAATATCCTATCCACAAATCGCTTTGTCACACACACAATAATTTCTTTCTTGAACTTTACACAAAATTATTTTGTCTTAAGGATGAGGAGTCGAGGAAAGTTCTTCTCAAGGGAAGGGCTAGGAGTGACCTCTATCCTCTAGAATCTCAGTGAGCACCCCTCACAAGATCGCCTATGGTGTCACCAAGCCTTCCGAGTCACATTGACATGTCCAGAAAGTGCTTAGCACTAGCAGTTCAACTCCCTTATGGAAATTCTTCAAATTGTTCGAATGCTCCTTTAGAACTTGCATATTATGATGTTTGAGTTCCGACAGTTAAATCTATTAGTGGAAATAAACATTATGTGAGTCTCAACAATGACTATAGAAAATTCTATTGGATTTGCCTCCTTTTTTGTTTTTAAGATATTTCAAGAGTTTGGAAACTACTCCCTCCGTCTCATAATGTAAGACGTTTGTGTCAAAAAATGTCTTACATTATGAGACGGAGGGAGTATGCTGAGAGAATCTTTGATAAAAGGAATCTCTCCCTACAAACTAATTGTCGGGGGGTTATAGAAACTTAATCCTTTCTTTCAACGTTTTGATATTGGTCATATCACATCTCTTGTCCATATACCAACAAAATGGTTCAAATAAACGTTAACATTACCTCATTGTTGAAGTTGGGTTATCACTTCTTGTACATGCGTACATGCCCTTTAAAGTTTGGACATGGCTTTTCTCACATGTGTGTGTTTAATCAATCGCCTTCCTTGTAAAGAGATAAACCTTGTCTCTCCATTGGAACATATGTTCAATTCCAAACCATACTATACTTTTTATATATTTTTGTTATGCATATTGGCAGGATCTTAGACCCTATAATCAACACAAGTTATTGTTTTGTTCCAAACAATCTGCCCTTTTCGGCTGTAACAACCTCCATAAAGGATTTATGGGTCTTTATATTTCTATGGAGCACATTTATATTTCGCATGATGTCGTTCCTATGAGCATTTCATTTTGTGAAACTACATTCCAATCACTAGTGTAGATTAGTAGCATTAAGCCTCCTAGTTGCACATCATAACGTGAAACTGTGTGGGATGACGACATCACACATAGTTGGAAAATAGAACCGTGTGCCTCAAAAACAAACCCTGCACGAGGGCTAACTCATCTCTCGCAATATGAAGAGTAAAACTATGTGTGATGTCTTGTGCATAGCTAACAAAATTCACAATGCCCAATGATTGGGTCCATCACACACGGGTTTTTAAAAAGTCGTGTGCAGTGTTGTTCACATGATTGCAAAGAAATGACCGTCTGCAATGTATGTACTATAACATATGGTGGATAAACATAAACGGTGTGCAAACGCATCACTACCTCGTTTTCTCCCGCGCGCCATCGTGGTTTCCCCACCTGCATGTTGGCTACCCTACCGCACACCGTTTGTGCCCTCGTTCCTGTGTGCCTCAGTTCTTAATGCGATGGTTTAGGTGCATCTTTTATAAAATAGTTTTTGAAAATATATTAGTTTTATAAAAATGTACATTTAAAAAAGTTCCCATGTTCATAAAAATGTTCATTTAAAAAATGCTTTGTATGTGAAAAAATGCCCATGTGTTGAACTAAGCATACTCACGCATATGAAAATAAACATTGATGTGTACTTTAAAAATGTTTATATATTTAAAAACTGCTATATAAAAAGAAGTGTTCATATATCTTGAACTGACGATAATGTTTTAAAATCAATGTTCACATATTAAAAAAGTGTTCATGTGTCTCATAAAAACTACTCTCTTTATTCACTATCATAAATGATTTTAATATTTTAATATGGACTACATACGGACCGAAATGAGAAAACAAAAAACAAAACAAACACGCAGCACGCTCTGACGTTTCGCCGACTGGAAACTAGTCCTGGCTTCCCAAACCCACACCGCCGCCTCGCGTTCCAATCCCTCGAAATCCAACTAAACCCTAGCTAAGCTAGCACTCCGGTATGGCGTCGGAGGGCAGAACCAATGCGGCAGCGGCAGCGGCAGCGGCGGCGACGACGACGGAGGGGGGGAATCGGCGTCGGAAGGGGAAGCCGTGGGACGAGGATGGCCCCAGCAGCACCGACCGCTTGAAGGCGGAGAAGTTCGAGCCCTCCTCGAGCGAGGGCGCCCTGCTCGAAACCACCTCCTTCTCCACCACCTTCGCCAAAGACAGAGGCATGCCCCCCTCAACCCTCTTCCCCTTCCCCCATCCTGCGATTCGATGGAATTGAGCCGTATCTGATCGTTGAGGCGCCTTGTTTTTTCGCTCGGGTGCAGACTGCAGAGGAGTCTCTGCTGGAGGCGTGGCCGGTCGTCAAGGGCGCGCTGAAGGAGCACGGGGTCTCGTGCAAGCTCAGTGTGGTACGCTTATCAGTTGTTTGGACTTTCCCTTTTTTCAAGCAATAGATAGATTAATAAATATCCAAAATTTGGGATCAGCTCCATGATGTTGTACAAACGTGCGTGTGCAGAGTGAGGGATCCATGACGGTTTCTACCACCAGGAAGACCAGGGACCCATACATTGTTGTCAAGGCCAGGGACCTGACCAGACTCCTGTCGCGGAGTGTCCCTGTACATCAGGTACACTACACATGTGCTTTGTTGCTGATCGATCGAGCCCTTGAGCTTTTTGTGCAACTCTGTCTGACATGTGCTTCATATCTACCTATTATGGAGGTTTTCGTTTATCTCGCGAGCGACAATTTATATCCGATGAATTGCTAAAAGAATCGTCCTTGTATCTTATCTTTTTGTCCATCTGATTCATTGGGCAAGTAACTACTGGATGAGAATTTGAGTACTCTACATGAAAAAAAACATTCTCTTATATGTAATAGTGTGCCATTCCTATTCTTGAGAATCTTACAACTCGATCATATTTTGTGGGAGTTGTTCATCCCTGATTAAACTTGTACTGATTTTTGCAGGCGATTAAAATACTCAACGATGATATGACATGCGATATTATTAAGATTGGTGACCTAGTACGGAATAGGGTAAGACTCTTTCATTCTTGACTACAGCTCTTGCAGTTTTACAGAATGCTTTGACTTTACCATGTTATTGCTGCATTCTGTGGTTCTCTGCTAGCTATCAAATATTTCAACAGGAAGAAAAATATAAAGAAATTTTTAATTGTCAAAGTAGTTTGCAGAACCAATCAAATAATTATGTATTAAACTTTAGCTTATTCCCCTTTCTCTAGACTCTGGGTGCTTATTTGCATTTTTGTTGTTTCAGAATTACCTAATACACTGTAATTGGGTTAGGAAGTTTTTCATCTGTTATATGCACTGTGTGCTGTATTTGTTTTACTCCCCTAAATTACTTTTATGTCAGATGATTGTGCTCATAACATAATTTTACAAGGTCACTGTAGTTTCCATTGTTGCCTTTTTCACATATGCTCCAATATGTATACTGTGTTTCACATAGTTGCATAAATGCGTGTGCTGAATCTGTCTCCTCCATAACAATTTCATGAATCCAATTATAAAAATATTTGTTTCGTATTGTACAACTTAATATTTCTCCTTTTCGTGTGATTTAGATTGTGGTGTTATCTTAAATTAGACCTTAGATCATTTTCTTTTGCCGCTGTTGATGAATTTAGCTCTGATATCCTCAATCCAGTAATAATGTGCCATGTACAGAAAAGGTTTTCTGAACGGAGAGACCGTCTGTTAGGACCTAATATGTCTACCCTTAAGGTACCACTCTCATATGGTTCTTGTCCTGTTGTTGTGTCTCTTTTAATGTACTCTTATGTTCACATGTTTGTTTTCTGCACTACAGGCCCTAGAGAATTTGACTGGCTGCTACATCTTAGTTCAGGTTTTTCCATAATTTCAACCTTAGTACTTCATCAAAGTTACAGTACAGATTTATAGGTCTACTACCTTTTACTCTTTATGCTTAAATATTGACTATCATGAAAGGGAAATACTGTTGCTGCTATGGGTTCCCTTGACGGAAGGGGACTAAAACAAGTCAGAAAGATTGCAGAGGATTGCATGAATAACATAAAGGGTCCACTGGATCACATTCAGGTGACTGATTTGGTTTTACCACAGTGTATTGTTATAAGGTCTATGCCTGTTGCCTGAAATTACTTACCAGTTTTTGTTAACTAATCAGGAACTCAAAAAAGAACGTGAGCCGGCTAAAACACCTGCCCTGACTAATGAAAGCTGGGGCGGGATTCTACCAAAGTATGAGAAAGAATTTGCACCGTATTTCATACTGAAAAGTGGGTGTTGCGTCTTATGCCTGCTCATTGCTTGCTTTTTTCTAGGGAGAATATCAAACTAAAGAAGCCATACACACCCTTTCCATCTCCGCAGCAGCCTAGCAAGGTGAACTCAATTTATTTTTTGGTTTCTAGCGCGTGCTATTACAGTTGTTTTACAGTTTTTGGTATACTGTTTTTTTTCACCAATTCATGAACTGCCTATGGTGGTTAGCAGTCCTGTCATGGAACTTCGTGATTTCATTCGAGCTGGCCATCCTACAGCAGTGCAGCTGACCATATAATTCATTCCATGTTCATTTCTAAGATCAGTGCAGTTCACAACATGCTACTTGAATTAGTAGAATCAACAGCCCACATGCTATGTAGGTTTTTGCATGTTTTCCCTGTACTGTGTGGGTATTGTATTGTAGCAGTTGCAACTGAAAATGTTGGCTTCTTTACCTACTGTTTGATTAATAATATCTTGTCATTATGGATACTGTAGACTGATCTTGAACTTGAGAATGGCAAGTATTCTCTGAGTGACAAAAAGAATTCGTCAAAGAAACTTCAAGAGAAGCCGGACAAGCAATCGAAGAAAGTGGATGGAAACAAAAGAAAGAGAGAAGCTGCATCTATTCCCCCAAAGGTTAGGTTTCCCTTTTGTGTTTTCTTTCTGTCAGTATGATCCACCTTTTCTTGTATTAGTTACTATAAGCACTGGTTGTTTTTTTGTTTCAGGGGAGCACTGCAGGTTCATCTGAGTCTGCCATGGCCACCAGTGGCGATAGCGAGGTTGCTGATATAGTGGCCATGCCCTCAAAGGTAACACCGCTTTCGTTGTTCTACGCTTTGCTACAAAATCTTGTCCAACCATTTTTAACCTATTTTCGAGTGTGGGCTGCTGCTGCTGTATACTGAAGAAAGTAGGACGGTCATCTCATGATTGTGAATCTGCTCTGTTTGCAGAACAAGGCAAAGAAGGAATGCATAAAGGGTTGATCACAAGAAAATGTGAGAACAAACAAGCTGTACGTATCACGCCCCAGAAAGAAGCACAGATTATCCGACCCCGAGTAACCGCGCAAGATATGAATGCACTACGTCAGTGACTTGCTGATAGAGGCTATGTTAGTTTTGAGTTAGTCGAACCACCGCCATGGCGCCGACCGTACTATTGAATAGAACGAAATGTGCTTTTTGAACCAAAATGTTTTCTTAGGAATCCTTTTGTATGAATTGCTCGAAAAGTTTTTGTGGGCAATTTGTGGTCTACCTTCTGACACTGCTCTCAGACGAGAGCTCATGTATGGGGCCCGTGGGCGTCAAACAGGGAGTCTTAGCTGAAAACCCGGTTGTTGTTTTTTAGGAGCTAGATATTCTTATAACCTGTTAAAAATAGAAATATATATATATATTATAAAATGTTCCTTATGTGTTATCTCATAATATATAAAAGTTCAGTGTATATAAAGAGTTCAATGTATAAGAAAAAATGTTCGAAGTGTTATAAAAATGTTCCATATAATTGAAAAAAGTTCACCTTATATTAAAAATGCTCAATGTACATAAAAACGTAAAACGTTCACCATATTTGAAATAATTTTCACCATATATTAGACAAATGTTCACTGTATATTGCGAAAACTATAAATAAAAATTAATAAATGCGAAAACGAAAAAAAAAAGGAACCAAAATCTCAAAGAAGAAAGAGAAAAACGAAAAAAAGAAAAGAAAACAACCCGCAGAAAAAAAGAAGTGCATGCGTCAAATAGGCCAGCCATCTTGCCTCGCACTAAAGCAAAAACGCGTCAGACCACGGGGCGTGACTATTTAGCTCGTAGGTCCCGTGTTAGCCACCAAACGAGTGCCCTCCCGCCCTTCCTAGCGTACACTTGAGCCGGTCCAAGTAGCTTCTTTTCGGTTTTGGGATGCTGTTAGAGACCTTTTTTCTGTTTTCTTTCGTGCCTTTTCTGCCTTTTTCATCTTCGATTTCTCCTTTTTTTCATATTGCTTCTTTCTTTATTTTATTATTTTCGTTTTATATTAATGTTAGTCTTATTTCAAAAACTTTATTCTTTTACTTTATTCTATTTTCTATTTTTATTCATTTTCTGTACATCTTTCAAATTTGTGAACATTTTTTCAAATTATGTACAGTTTTAGAATTCTCAAACATTATTTATGAGAAAACGCTTATTTTTAAAATTCGTGAACACTTTTACAAATCATGTACATTATTTGAATTTGCCAACATATTTTTACAGTTTCATGCATTTTTAAAAAAATGGAAACATTTTCTGAAACTCGTTTATATTTTTTTGAAATTTGGGAACAATTTTTAAATTCACGAACATTATTTTGTTTTGATGAAAATTATTTGAGTCTGCGAACATTTTTTTAATCAATGAACTTTCCTCAAAATTTGAAAAAAAGAAACTGAATTTTGTAAACATTTTTTTAAAAATCATGAACAAATTTTGAAATCACAAACATTTTTCCAAATTCATGATCATTTTTTTAATATGCGGAAATAAAATCACAATCATTTTTTAAATAGGCGGAAATTTTATGATTTTCCCAATAGTTTCAAAATCATTACATTAGTTGAATTCATGAACATTTTATGATTTCTCAAACGTATTTATTACTGCTAGCATTTTTTAAAATTAGGAATTTTCTAAAATCCTTGATTACTTTAAAGAAGAGAAAAAACAAATTGAAAAGAAAAAAGGCAAAAAAGTGAAATGGAAAAACCAAGGGCATCCCGCCCCGCACATGGGCCATCTTCCTGTAGATAAAGGGGAAGTTTTGGAGATTATACAGAATACCGTAAATTTTATAGAGGAGAAGTTTCGAAGATTATACGGGGTCTTGTAATCTCTTTTACGCGTTTATTAAATAGTTGAAGAGCTTTTTGGGTCCACACTTCCCTATACTATAGTTGTTGTATGGATGGGGATTATTTTTTGGTGAAAAGAATAAGGACCTATTATAAAAGTTCAGCAGAATTACAAAGCATTGTCAACACAATAAAAATTAATTCAAGTTCCGAGATCACCGTACGACAACTACCTCCAGCAAAACGAGTTGGTGTTGCCGCTACCTACAAGAACCGCCCTGACCTTGTCGATGATAGCCAAAAAGTCTTCGTGCACATGCCCCTAAGGATCAACGCCCTGGAGCCGCAGTATCGTCATTGAACCCTTGAATTGATTTGGAGCGCCTGACACCATATGTCATCATCGTGAATGCAGGGTGATATACTAACCTCGTCGCCCCAAGGAGACGACCGAAAACTACATCAAACCTCCATCGAATATCTTCTGATGGACAAACTCGAGAAGGATTGAAGCCTGAAAGACTAACTTGATGGTGAGACGTCGTCATCCTTGCAAGAAAATAAGCTAACCTAAACTACAAGCCAGAGCCAAGGCATTAAGGTTCCCCTCCCCGTCACCGGTCATCGGAGCGTCAAGCAGAGGGGAGGAGAATCCATGAGCTGGCCGACGGAGTCGAAAGGGATTAGATTTGTAGCTGCCTCCGTCCTGGTTTACAAGTCCCCTCATATTTTAGATCATATTTTGATCATGATTTCGACTAATAGAATATAAGTTATACATAACAAAAGTAATACTCCCTCCGTCCCAAAATAAGTGTCTTAACTTTGTACTAGCTCTAGTACAAAGTTGTACTAACCTTGAAACACTTATTTTGGGACAGAGGGAGTATCACTGAAAATTTACATTCAAACACGGATCAAACAATATAATTTTTTGTTACATGCATTAACATTTTGGTAATCAAATACTATGTGGTTAAACTTTGATCCAAAATATGATAATGACTCATAAACCTTGACACAGGTGGTAGATCCAAACTTACGATTTCATATCAGCTAAATGTTACTCCCCCCGTCCCATAGTATAAGTTATAAGACGTTATTGCCTTCAATATGTGAGCATATTGGATGTAATGGGATGACGAGAGTACATAAAAGAGTAAAATACATCATGGATTCTAAAACTATGGGAGGTATGTCAGTTTAGTCATAGAACTTCGAAACTGCAGTTTTAGATCCTAAAACTATTCAAGGTGTGTCAGTGTGTCAGTTTAGTCCTATAACTTTGAAACTGTAGTTTTGGGTACCAAATCTATGTAAGTGTGTTCATCTCTGGTCCTAAACTTGCATGGCCAACATCTATTGTGCATTTTTTTTTTCAAATGAGCCCTTTTTATGTGTTTACGTCATGAAAAGTGGTCCATACCCTACAACGTCGCAATGTGTGTTGCAACCTGCATGCCCACCACCTGCGTGGCCATGAGCTGCAGGGCAGCCTCGTTGAGAAGTTTGGCATGGCCACCGAGGAGACCCTGAACCAGACGACATGGAGGATGACATCCCTCTCCTTCGGCGCGACCGTCGGGGAGACCCCGAGCCAATCAGGATGGAGGACGCTATCCCGCTTCTCTCTCTCTCTCTGTGTGTGTGTGTGTGTGTGTGTGTGCGCGCGCGCGTGCGTGTGCGTGCGTGTGTGTGAGACATTGTTGTTGCCCGGCACCCTTGCCATAGATTGTTGTTTGGCACGAGCATGGACACAGGTGGGGAATTGTCGCTACTGTCAGACATCACGGAGGAGTGCACGGAAACCACGAAGCTGGCCCAAAGGTCGGCGAGAGTGACGCGGCCCCAACAGCAGCCACAGGTGGGTAGCAATTGGACGTAGTCGTACTGCTACTATAGGGTGAGGCTGAGATGACTAGCCTACTCTCCTCGCTGGAGCTCAAGCCATCATGCTACTAAGGCCTATGTGTACAATGCTAGGTGCTTAGGGAAGTGCTTAGAAAAATAAACCGTTTTTTCTGAAGCACCAGTGCCTATGTGTACGGAGAGACGCCTAATTAAGTGTCTGTCCTGTACAAATAAGCACCGATGCTTAAGGAAAGCCCGATTTATTTCTCCAGTCACCTTTCCTAAGCACCTTGCATTCTACAAAGCCTAATGGCCTCTGTACATTCTGTGCGTGGGAGAAGACGAGGGCGGGAGAATGAGGCGAGACAACGCTCTAGGGGTTTTCTTGCGTATTTATCTTTCATAAATTAACCCCGTGGGCCCATTGGGTCAACATGACAACAGTCCAAGCATCTTCAAGCGACACGTCGGCGGGTCAATGCTAGTCATGCAAGCAGCTTAGGACATGAGATGAACAAAGTTACATAGTTTTGGCACCCAAAACTGTAGTTTGAAAGTTTTATAACTAAACTGACACACCTCATCTCCAATAGACCCAAAACTGCAGTTTCAAAGTTATAGGACTATACTTGACACACCTCCGATAATTTTAGGACTTACGACGCATTTTACTCCATATAAAATATGACTGCTATGACCATGTTCCAAAACGACATGAGTAGCATTAGTAGTACTAACATGAGCAGCTTTGTCATAACCATAATCATCTCATCAGGCTCGGAAGCTTAAAACAAAAGAAGATTACGGCTCAAAAGCTGCGCCACCCAATGGCCCTGTTTGGATCATGGGGCTAGAGCTAGTTTGGGTTAGTTGGGGGCTCAAATAATCCAAAAGTATCCAAACAGGTAGGGTTAGAGTGGGTTAGTTCCATCTAACCCAACTATCCGGGTGGAGAGGTGCTTATTTGGGTTAGAGTGGGTTAGAAAATGGCCAATATAACAAACCGCGCGCTTCCATGCCACGACCTCGCAGTCCCACCCATGATTGGAACGGATTGGATTCCATGCTTTGAGGCGACACCACCGTCTCTTTGCTTGCAAAATGGACCCAACTCCGAGATCCCAAAGGCCGGGACGGTGCCGCGCTTTTTCACGCCAGACCGCCCAAAGTTCATGAGCATACGTGCAGTGCAGTACCACACCTGCTTTCGCTCGCTGTTGCTGATGGACCTGGCTGGCCTTTGGGACTTGACAGCAACTCGGATTGTTTCCACATGACGAAGGCCTCAATTTCCGCTCCAAAGAGAAGGACACCCGGATTTCCTGCCAGTATAAGTCACATTTTTTTTAATTTAGTACAAGTCATGGTTAGTTCGGTAGTATAAAATCCGTGGTACTATATGCTGACCTAATATCAAATCTGTTCCCGATTTATGTCAGCAAGGACCACTCTCAACAAGAGACAAGTGGAAGGAAAACTGCATTATCATAGTATATGGACTGAAAGGTGCATTACTGGAATTTTCAATTGTCAATTCCAACTTTAAGCAGCAAAGAGGGGCTTCAGAGAGCAAGCATATAGTACCTGATATTGAGGAGCAGCCGGTTCTCTTTCGTCTCATCCTTCGGACTCTGCAGAATCCACTACGTATATGCTCATCTTGTTGTTTCAGGAAGACGCTGCCGACTGCCATGAGCAAATTATGAAACATTACTGTATCTTTGATGAAATCAGCTCACAAGCTCTGATTCCCACGGCCTGATGAAATGAAATCACAATGTGAGGAAACTGGACAGTGAGGTCACAATGGAAGGGCTCGTTTGGTTTGCAAACAGGTGAAGAGGAAACTAGTCCCACATGGCCACATTATTCTCACATGATCCAGGCAGACAGGCTACACGCCATGAACAGGAACACATTGACAATGACGGAGCAAGGCTCGATCCAGCCACTTGTCAGCCCGAGACTCCCAGTTCTTTTGATAAATTGGGCATGTAAAAAGATGGTGTATATACGTAGTAAATTCCAAGTCATGCGGCCAGAGTGATAAAACAGACAGAATGCTGAAAACAGGACAGCAACAAAATTGACTGTACCACTAGATCTTGCAAGGATTTACATAGCGTTATTGGGCAAACAAAACAAATGAAAATTCTAGTATGAGAAAGTATATATGTGGAGGCAAAGGAAAGGCCATGTGCCATATTTTCTCAAGGACTTTTGGTGGTAACATTTCTTACACCGGTTGCAGGGGCTGGATCATCAACAACATACATGATCACCAAGGCTACAGCATCTAAGGATTCTTTACCGCGGATTTGCATCGGAGCACCGTCAGCTAGGATAGCTGTTTTGCTCATCTCTAAGAGCAGTCAGTTGTGCGGTCTAATTCTGGTCTCCTCGTTCGATTTTCCAAGAATTCTTGGCCGCTTCAGCTGATGAATTACCAGAATCTGCACCCTTGTCCTTGGGCTTGGGCTTCGAGAAGAATGGATCCCACTCATGAGGTCCAATTGTCCGCTGTCCTTCTAACAGTTCATACTTCCAGCTATTCTCTTCAATAAAATCTTTATCTTCGCTGCCAGAGATGATATCTCTTCTCAATTGTGTCACTTTGTTGATGATTGCCGAAACCGAAACATCAAACGCATCCTTTAGCGTTTCCAGTTTCGACCTTGGATCAGCATATATCACCTTTGGTATGAGATTTATAACCTCTTCTCTCATCTGCTTGACAACGTCTGGATGGATACTTCTCAGTATCTCCTCAACACTGACATTTCCATCACGGACGCCACCTTCAGGGATGAAGACCGAGTAACTCGTATAATTCTTCGGAAGATGCCATGTATACTGGACATATGCTGAACCAGGATGGAAGAAAACAGGTATGCAGCCAGCCAACATTGAGTCGAAGGCAGATCTTCTAGTATAAGAATCACCCTGGGGCTGCAAGCAGAATAAAGAGCTCTGGAACATCTTCATGATTGCGCTTGGGGAGTGGCACTTGCTCTCTCCAAGGTCACACTCCAACAATTTACAGAAACTTGATGTCCTGCACTGATCGATGAGCCGCCCTCTGATAGACATTGGATCACCAGGTCGAGGAGCCCCCGCGAATGAGAACAACCATGGCCTCTCCAGGCTCCTCATTCTATCTTGCCAAAGGAAAACATCTTCGTCTTTGGCAGGGTGGAAGTAAGTCGGATATGGCACTGCAAAATCATTGGCATTCCATGGGCTTGACTCCACCACCAGCATTGACATATTCTTCGCAGCCGGCATGAATAGCAGCTTGTTGCCCCAGTCAGATTCTTCGTCTGTCAATCGCCTGAAATCCCACGCAATCCTTCCCCCAACCAAGAAATGGTCACGCCCACCCATCACATTCCACTCGGGCCTCTTCCTCAACCAATCCACCAGATCATGCGGCGCGGCGTCCCTCATCGAGATGTTATACCCCCAGAGATACCTTGCGACATCAAACCCAGCGTAGAAGGGCACGAACACCGCCGCGGCGATGGAAGAGTCCTTGGTGAGGCACTCGTACTGCTTCATCCGGTTGCCGAAGATGACATCGACGGCGAACTGGTTGGTGGCATACCAGCCGGTGTTGGAGAAAACACCGTCCTCGTTGCTCAGCGGCGGGCCGAGACCGTCGTTGCCCGTGAACTTGCACATGTTGGTCCAGACGCTGAGGCTGTGGCACTCCCGGAGCATGTCCTCGTTGAAGCGCGGCGGCAGCTCGTGCACGTAGATGTACCGGCCGCCGCACGGGTCGCTCGCGTTCTCCGCCGTCTTGAGCGCCCGCTGGAACGGGTACTCCTTCTCGGCGACGGCCGCGGGCGCCTCCTCCTTGCTTGCGACGGCCGCGGGCGCCTCCTCCTTGCCGACGACGGCCGCGGGCACCTCCTCCTTGCCGACGACGGCCGCGGGCACCTCCTCCTTGCCGACGACGGCCACAGGCGCCTCCTCCTTCTCGACGACGGCGGCGGGCGCCTCCTCCTTCTCGACGACGGCGGCGGGCGCCTCCTCCTTCTCGACGACGGCCGCGGGCGCCTCCTCCTTCTCGACGACGGCCGCGGGCGCCTCCTCCTTGCCGACGACAGCCACAGGCGCCTCTTCCTTGCCGACGGCGGCGGGCGGGGTGCGGAGAAGGCCGTCGTGGTTGAAGACGCGGTCCGGGAGGTGGTCGTGGGCAATGCGGGCCTGGGTGGCGACGGCGACGGGCCGCGCGTCGGGGTCGGGGGCGAGGACGGAGAAGTGGAAGTAGAAGATGAGGACCCAGAACATGACGCAGAGCGTGGCGAGGAAGCAGAGGCGCGACTGCGGCGGCTTCCCGCCGCCCTTCTCCGCGTCGTAGTGGTGGGACGGCAGCACGGAGCGCCGCCTCATTGCGGCAGCAGGCGCCCGCGCACGACGCGCCTTCGCCGCGCCGACGCCGGATTCGCAGCCGAGGGCCAGCGCCGCCGGAATCCCGCCGCCGCACCGGCCTCGAAACCTCCACCGGCGGGGCGCGGGAGAAGCGGATCGGCGGGTCGGACTCGGGGGGGAAGGTTTTGGCTTTGGTTTTGGTTTAGGGGGAGAGGAGGAGGCCTATTATCGCTGGGGATGGGAACGGGAATGGGAATGGCGGAGCTTTTGGTGGCGGCCGGTGTGGGATTTGGGGGTTTGAACACCGTCTTATTTTGGGGGTGGGATGCCGGGATGGGAAGACGGGGGAGGGAATAAATGTGGGCAAGACGTGGCGGCCGGCCGTCTCTCGATGCGCGTCATGCCGTGGGGGCGTGTCGGTAGGAAGGAGGGAGGTACTATAATCAGGGGGTTCATCTTAGTATTTTTCTTGGAGTATGGTATAAAAATTGTGCAGTCAAAGCTCGTTTCATCACACACGCTCTTCTCTCTTTGCCCACCTCCCTCCTCATGCGTCAATCCGACGCCGGCGTCCACCTTCCCCGCCGCGGCAGCCACCCCCTGCCCCTCCAGTTCGCCTCCATGGCCGCTAGCCCCCAATCACTCACCTCGTTGTTCCATCACTCGACCAAGAGTCCAGTGGTTTCTGGCTTGGGCTTGTCTGCGGGTTCAGACGAGCCCGGTGTGTGGGCACGCGCGGAGGGGTCGTCGGCCCCGCTCCCGGAGGTCGAGTTTGACCGTCGGGCGACAGACTTGGAGCAGCCCCACCGCTTGCAAGGAGGTCTCGCTGTAGACGAAGGACAAGCGGTTCAGATGCCTTGAGAAGGGGCACTTCAAGGTTTGTGGCATAAACGGAAATGTCCGACGCTGATGAGTAAGGGGTGCAATGGCAGTTCCTTGCTGGCATCTACTAACGGGGCAACGGCTCCAATGCTATGGTGATTCTACAGTGCAACTCAAACTGGTGTGGAGTGGCATCGACCAGATACGCGCAAGGAAATGGGCGTCCCTTGACGTCCATGGCGGTGGTCCAAGGTGGAAAGATGCCCCCACCAATCTGCTAGCACCCTTTTGGCCTGGCGTGGAGTACCGACGGATGTGACTATTGAACGATCTATCAAGAAGCTGATTGAGACACCACTTCATGTCTGCGCTAAAACTTTTGTCTCGACCTTTGTTAGTCGGGCTCAGCAACGATAAACTTGTGCCCCTACCGTGTTGAAGACGGTGTCTACTTGTTATGTGTTGGTCTTCATTGACTCATCTCGACAATCAGGATGAAAATGTTTATTCATTCCGTCTACAGCTGGATGTGGCGATGGTGGCGCGAGGATGTTTATCCCTTCTTAAAGGTGTTGATTCGAAAGAGTTGACCTGATCGTAGGTATTAATTTCATATCTTTGTTATGTACTCTAATTAATAATTAATAAGAATGAATGTATGCATCTTACTGATGGAGAGGGCGGTGGTTTTTGCCTCCCTTTGAAAAATAAAACTTGGGGCTAAGGCAGATGATGTGCAAAAATAATTTGATAGATGCTCAATAAGCACGACATGCGTCTTGTGAGAAATGAGCAAAGCAAATCGGCAAAATTCATCCTCTACGGGTCACGGTTTGGACACTTCTTATTCTGAATGAGTTCATCTTCTCCTTCTCCTGGTGGCACGATGGTGTGGTCGGGAACGCGGGGATTGATTGTAATTGGTGATGGCAGTCGACGACCATGTTTCTTTGTAAGCTTTCCTGTTTGTACCTGATTTCTTCTCATTATGCACTCTTTCGCTTCTTTGTGTTGTTGTGCTTGTGGCCGGGGACAATGAGGACGAGCGCCACCATGGCCGGAGATGACGGGGAAGACGAATAACTAAAAGAATCACCGGAATCTAGTTGAAGACAATGAGAAACGAAGGCGGGGCTCAGGAAATGGCACGTGCGCGCGAGGTAGGCCGGATGTGGCCAACGGTGAGGTCGGCACCGACGGACGTGCATAGCTGGGCGTGCCCGCGCACGAGAGAGAGAGAGAGAGAGAGAGAGAGAGAAGAGAGAGAAAGAGAGAGAGAGAGAGAGAGAGAGAGAGAGAGACGCCTGAGGAAATAGAAAATGTTGAAAGTGCATCTTTTCAGAGCAAAAATATGCACAAATGTGTTAGTTTGAGGGTTTAAAAGTCCTTTTTAAGGATTATAGAAATATGAGAGGGCTAGATGGATGTAATTTTCATACGACTTTTTGTAATAAGGTACTCCATTCCATACCAAATTGTAAGATTTTTTTTCAGTTCTAATTTAACTGCAAAAACTTCTTACATTTTAGGACAAAGGTATTACATAATTATAGAGGAAAGGCTAGAAATGCTCTAACGAAGTGGATCCGCGTGTCTCTGCAAAATTTTCAGCATCCATAGCCGGGAGTTGACGTGTGAGTAGAGAGTGCATCCCAACTTATTATCCAGGAGGCGAATCAACCTGTGGTTGAGTTGGTTAGGTGGACAGTGGTATCCCCAACCCACCAGGGTTCAAATCCTGGTGCTCGCATTATTCCTGGATTTATTTCAGGATTTCCGGCGATGCGCTTTCAGTGGGAGGAGACGTTCCCGTCGACGACGAGGTGCCTACGGTGACTTCGTAAATCTCAAGATGATATGCCGGCTCAGTCTCTCGGAGGTGCTCATAGGGATAGGGTGTGCGTGTGTGCGTTCATAGGGGTGAGTGTACGCGCGTGTATATGAGCGCTTGTGTCTGTACTGATGCTCAAAAAAAAAAACTTACTATCCAGGAGTGAATGTACAATTGTATTCATATTTTAAATCCATTGTTAAGTCAAACACAGGGTACATACATTGTCCATATAAGAAAACGGGGTCTTCGGGCTAGGAGTAGTTGAGTTTAGTGCTAGGAGTGGAGTCTTCGGACCGGCGGGTGGCCTAGTGTGTGCCGCCTGGGCTCTTTGTATCACATTCTTGTACATATTTCTACCTTTTATAAAGCTAAGGTACGATTGTGTACTCTCAAAAAAAAACGGGGTCCATGCACATTGAACGTGACTTCGAGTAAGTCAAAAGACATGACATTATAGGAGTAACAAAAAATGAAGTCACCCGCAAAAAAAATAGAAAAATAAAATAAAAAACGAAGTCAAATACCATGCCTGTTGGTAGCGGTAGCTGTGTTCGTGAGCGTACTGTTTGGGTGTGGTGCACAAGACGTGTACCTCCCCTGCACAAAAAAAAAAAGACGTGTACCTCTCCGCCACAACGGCCAAGTCGTGGCAAGCAAAACACTAGGGGAGACATGCGCGCCGACGAATTTCGGAGGCCAAAATTTTAACTTGGATTCATCAGATTATAGAGAGATACTAGTAACAATTTGGCAGCACAAGCCGTACGCATGGCGAATTTCAGAAAGCGTGTTTGCTTGGTGGGAAAAGTCAGCAGAAGCCGCACGCATAAACAATACTGTACGTGTGAGACGGTTCTTGTTCTATGCAGAAAACAATCTGGGACGGCAGCATGGCAGGTGGCTTTCCCGGACTGCCGCTTGCCGCGGCCAAAAACGTGCGCGTGCCGGCGACAATCGTCGGTAGCCGGTTAAATGAGCGGCGCGCGCTGCGCACGCGGTGACGTGCCGGCCGCCGCGCCGACGCCACCGGCTGTACTGCTGACACCCGCCGTGCTCTCCCGCGGCGCGCCTCGGCCCGTCAGCGGATCCGAAGAGAAAACAAGGACAGAAAAGGTAGTTTTCTGGGGCCTGGGGGGGCTGCCGACGACGCCTGTTTTGTTTTCACCGAATCTGCCCCCGCGGTAGCGAGTGCTCGACAAGGGTCGGGTCGGGTCGGGTCGGGTCGGGTCTCCATCGATCCTGCGCGGCGCATATCCCGGCCCGTTGGTCCTGCTCTCTGGGCAGCAGCTTTGGAGGAGCCCACGACCCTTTTCTTTTCTTTTCGTGCTGGTACCCAGGGCTCCTTGGTGAAGGCAGTTTAACCAAAGACGCGGCGCAGGAAGGTTAAACAAAGGGGACGCAAGCTCGATCAAATCAAGGCCCTGATGATTGATCAGGACATGCACTACGAGATCTTGTTAATTCCCCATCATTCCCACACCTCCCGGCCGGTCAGGCCCACGCGCCCCCAAACCACCATCATCATTTCCAATATCGTACTCCTACTACTACTACTACTCCTACTAGGAACGTACTACGTGGCCTGGGCGTCATGACTGCCGAGTGGGTCTCACGAACGCTGCCCTGATCTGTCTCCATGCATATGCGTGTGTAATTGTAAACAGAAGTCTCCGGCCGGACGGACGCACGACGGAGGAGTCTTCGGCCGCGTAAACAAAGATCCAAGCGGCGAGCAAGCAAAATCATTGGAACTCTCTGCTAATGCGACGTTAGTTGGGCCCACGATCACCGGCGTGCATATGGCCGCCCCTGCCGCTCACTGCTGTCCTGTCTCTCTCTCTATCTCTCTCTGACTGACCGACGATGGCTTAGAAAAGTCCCGCGCCTCTCCCGTCCCATGTTAGCCTCTCGAGGCTCGGCGCGGCCACGTCCAGGTCCCTAAGATCTTAGGGCCTGTTTGGTTCCAATAAGTCACCCGATTTATAAGTCAGGTGACTTAAAACCAGTGACTTATAAATCACGTTCGTTTGGTTGTCACCTGACTTATAAGTCACCTGCCACACCTATCCACACCAATCAACATCATGCAGATGATAGGACCCACGCAAAAGGAGGTGACTTATAAGTTTAAGTTGGGGTGGAGCAACTTATGACTTATAAGTGGGGTGACTTATAAGTCGGGTCTATTTGACAAAATAAGTTACTTTTTTACTTTTCGACTTATAAGTTGGTGACTTATTTGAAACCAAACAGGGCCTTAGTGCCACTGTACTTGCATGGGAAGATACTGGTGCCGATAGTTAAGTAACACTGCTCCCGGTACGGATGTATGTTAACTCTTGTGAAGCGTGAACAATGAGTCTACGGGCCTGTTTGGTTCCAATCAGTCACCCGACTTATAAGTCAGGTGACTTAAAACCAGTGACTTATAAGTCAAGCCCGTTTGGTTGTCACCTGACTTATAAGTCACCTGGCACACCTACCCACACCAATCAACATCATGCAGATGGTAGGACCCATGTAAAAGGGGGTGATTTATAGGTTTTAAGTTGGGGTGGAGCAACTTATGACTTATAAATTGGGGTGACTTATAAGTCAGGTCTGTTTGGCAAAATAAGTCACTTTTTTCACTTTTCGACTTATAAGTTGGTGACTTATTTGGAACCAAACAGGGCCTACATGTGGCCGGGAAGATCCTCTTGCTCGACACTCTGACACGGTGACACCGCACCACCAAGCACAGTACAATTGTGCGGCTTGTTGGTGCATATACGTGGCGACGAAGAAATGATAAAAAGATGCGAACCCTATATGCTTCAGCCTCCAGGGTAAAGTATCTCGGGTCACAAGAAACAACTTTCCTCTTTCCCAAGAAAAATCTCCCAAGCAGCTAGGTTTCCTCTCATCGTCCGAACTCCGTCTCGTGGATCCAATTAATGCCTTCGCCGGTGTCAAAACCGACGGATCTTGGGTAGGGGTCCCGAACTGTGCGTCTAAGGCTAATGGTAACCGGAGGCGTGGGACACAATGTTTACCCAGGTTCGGGCACTCTCGATGGAGGTAATACCCTACTTCATGCTTGATTGATCTTGATGATATGAGTATTACAAGAGTTGATCTACCACGAGATCGTAGAGACTAAACCCTAGAAGCTAGCCTATGATTATGATTGTTCCTGTCATACGGACTAAACCCTCCGGTTTATATAGACACCGGAGGGGGCTAGGGTTACACAGAGTCGGTTACAGAGAAAGAAATCTTCATATCCTAACTGTCAAGCTTGCCTTCCACGCAAAGGAGAGTCTCATCCGGACACGTGGCGAAGTCTTCTATATTGTATCTTCATAGCCCAACAGTCCGACATATGCATATAGTCCGGCTATCCGAGGACCCCTTAATCCGGGACTCCCTCAATAGCCCCCGAGCAGGCTTCAATGACGCTAAGTTCGGCGCACAGATTGTCTTCGGCATTGCAAGGCGGGTTCCTTCGCCAAATTTTTCAAAGTACCTGTTGTAAATAGCAGTGCCCGGTTCCCCATTTAATGTTATGCTCATCGGCTTCTGCACCTTAACAGTCTCAGCCTCCACATGTCGAGCGAATGCGAGAAGTCGGGGCATTTTTACATTTGCCACCCTAGCCATGTAAATAAATTGTCTATTAAAGAGACGGGGATCTTCAGATCCAATCCACACCATCTTCCCCAAGCGAGGAATCATCAGAGCGTGCCCGAAAAAACCACTCCAACATGGCTGGCGCTCGCAGCTCTTCTTCCCGCTCCCGCAACACCAAGCCGGGCGATTGGGAGAGTGTACCGTATCCCACGTCCGATTAGTGAAGTTGCAGACCCAAGAGTTTCTACCTCCTGCATATCTAGTCACCGTTCGAGCCGGATTGGCTTCCTTCGATGGTGGGGAGCAAGCAGAGAACTTTCCCAACCCATCCAAGGGGGAGCGAGTATGCCTTGTTTCCTATTTACTGAGGGGCGTCGGATTTCCAATCCATCCGTTCCTCTGCGGGCTTCTGGAGTTCTACAGCCTCCAACTGCACAACTTCTCACCTGCCTCCATCCTGCACATTGCATGTTACGTCACTCTTTGCGAGCTATTTCTGGGCTGCGAAGCCCATTTTGAGCTATGGAAGAAGCTGTTCTGCCTCGTCCCCCGTAATCAAGGGGGATCAATATTCCAAGTGGGCGGAGCCGAGATATGGCGCATCGTCGGGACCGAATGCTTATCCGGCACACCGAAGAAGGCACCCGGAGAGTGGCCCTCCGAGTGGTTTTATATTGAGGACGTCTCCCTTCCCGACCCAATTCGAATGGGTCTTCCCGAGTTTACAAACGCTCTGCTGAGAAAACGCCTTAACTGGCGTCCCCGGAGCCCCAGAGAGGAAGATAGCAGGAAGATCCTTCAATTGATGAGCAAGATAAGAATACTTGCTCAGTCCGGATTATCAATAGTCGAGGTTATGGCGATATCCATAATGCGGGGGGTTCAGCCACTCCAATACCGAGGGCATCCCATGTGGCACTTCAATGGAGAAGACGACACCACCCGCTACGGTCGAAAGGGTCCGGACTCCACCACCAATACTGCCCGATTTATACAAGGGGGAAAGAGAGGAGTTCGTCCGCATTAAGCCAGGGGATGGATTTTCCATGTACAACCCTCCTAGCTGGGTGAGCTGCCATCCATTACTCTATTCTATTCATTCACTAAGCCTTTGTTTTCATAAATATTTACTCCGTCTACTTATAACAGGAATGGCGGAAAATAACCAGGGAGTTCCATAGCCCGGAACCACAGCCAGAGGACCGTAACCGAGCCCTTGACCCCGGATTTGAATAGGATCCGGATATATTCATGGAGCTCGTGGAAGGGGTGTTTCACCAGGCAAGCTGTGACGGCACAGAGGTGGCCATCATTGCTGACTATCCCGGCCTCCTCCCTGTATCGCATGTAAGTAAACAAGAGACTTATCTCCCGGGAAAGATTTACTCCTTCCGTCTTACCCACCGCACAATTCTTATGCTCTAAAGGAAAGACGATCGGCGCGCCAAGCCGAACCCGAGGTGACTCGCCAACAAGGGGCGCCCGTGCCGGGTAGGCCTTCAAAAAGAAAGGCGAACAGAAACATGGCGGAGCCGTCATCAAGGAGGTATGGATTTAAACACGCCCCGCGGTTGTCATCTTAAAGTTTGACACATCCATTGTGCTTTAGTAGAAAGAACATCCGCCGGACTATGTCAGGGGATCCTGCCAACTGTACCTCTACTAGCCGGATTCCAGACCCGGTCTCGAGGACGGAGGCCAACACGGAAGCGACACCGGACCATCCTCATACAGAGGATTCAGATAGAATGTCCGTTACAAATTCTGAAGTGGAGAGCGCCATGAATCATCGACGCCGGCGGGCCGCACTCCGCGACCCTGGTTTTTCAGAAGAGGCTTTTAATGCCTTCAACTCGGGTGATGCGTACATCTGAGCCGCTCAGGATGGGCTTGCTAGAGCCACGGACCAGTATTTGAAAGATATAGGTAAGTATAAAAATCTGGTAGTTATGTATATCAGTAGCCCCTGAGACTTGAAGCAGTTGGTACAACTGATTTAAGGATTATTGTACTAATAGGTTCTCTCGGAGAAGAACAACCTGTTGTTTCAATAGCTGGAAGAGTGTTGAACCCAGCTAACGGCCGCTATGGCCAAGCTGTCAAGATCCAAAGAGGCATCGACTGGTATGTATTCCCGAATTGAGAAAAAAACAATATGTGTTTATAAACCAGTGACGCTAACAATATCTGATGACCAAAATTCTCAGATAACCCGGAACAAAATCCGGGAATCCCACAAGAGAGTGAACAAGGGGCACACAGGCAAGCAGCTGCCGCTGGCGAGCGTGTACTTACACGGGTCATACAGAAGAAAAACAAGCTCCAAGATGCTAATACCCAGCTGGGTGAAGAACTGAAAGATGTCCGGGCTCAGCTGGCTGACTCCGTGAAGGAAAATAAGAGGCTTCAGTGCGGCATTTTTAGTATGTTCTCAAACAAACATTTATATAGTTCAGCAAAGATAGGAACTAACAGAGTTATGTCTGTAGGTATGTTGACTGGCCGTCCCAAAGGGGAGATGCCCGGATCCTCAGGTGATCTGCTACAAGAGCTTTCGCAACTGCACGAACAAGTTCGGCAGGTCATGCGGAGTGTCGCCAAGGCCTTGTGGACATCCGCCTCCCTGCCAGGAAGTATGGGGGAGCTTACACAGCTTTTCAAGGGAGCACGGTGGCATTTTTGACTATGGAAGATATCTACCTATCGAGAAGGAGCTAGAGAGGCTTGGGCCATGGTGAAAACATGGCATACCAAGCTCGATCTGAATCATATGGCTCGAGTCGGACCTGTAGGGTCAGATGAGAAAGAAATTCCCGTTAGTCTGGTATATGACCAGGTAGGATTAGCCGCAAAATATTCCCAACAGGATTGTAGGCTAGACAACCTTTTGGATGGCATAGAAGAAGAAGCATTTGAGTCTAAATGACTATGTACTTCAATTGACATATTTGTCCCTAGCCAGATTGTAAAACATTTGTCATGGCGGACCTTTTCGCTTCAGCCTCTGGACCCGACAGTCCAGAGTGTTTCTGAATACCCGCTCGGTAATATAAACGGGGTACGCGTGGAAACCAGGCGTAGGGGTCATAATAGCTTGAACAGACAAGTACCCAACTAGCTATGTTATATTACATGGTTAGTAAGAAACATCTTCCAGAGAGAATAGTTCCGTTAAGGGTTCCTTTCCTTGGGTGCGCATGCATTAACGTGCATGTCCGAACTGTGATAAAAAAGCGCAGTATATGTAACATCTGGGGTTTTATATTGTGATAGGTAAAAAACATCTTTAGTTCACCGACCGAATATTCCCTTAAGAACGCTAGCTTTCGGCTTCACCCAGTCTGAGGTACACGTCCGGAGTACCCGACAGTAACAATCGCGGAGGTGCTCCCTTTATGCCCTAGCCGAACTAACGGGAACGTAGGGCATAAGCGCAGGAGCTAGACAACCCAGCTTGGCCAAAACTTAAGTCATATCGATGCATATAATGGCGAAGAAAAGGTACATATGGAAAAAGGACGCATATGCAGTGGGCTTGATGCCCGGAAGATAATTATATTATGCTTTTGTATAAGAAGCCCCCCAGGTATAATGAGCGCACATACTTGAGGATTAGTGCGTCACAAGTGTGTAGTCTAGCCACACTAAAGCTGTAGAGTTTTTCAAAAGGAAAAGACAAAAATAGAGCTGAAAAGTAAATGAAAAGCAACGGAGGGAAGGAGACGAACAGGGAGTTCGACGCTAGGCGTAGAATCTTCGGAGTCTGGCCGCGTTCCGTGGGTTTAGCTCTGTTGGGGAACGTTGCATAAAATAAAAATTTTCCTACGTTCACCAAGATCAATCTAGGAGTTCGTCTAGCAACGAGAGAGAGGAGTGCATCTACATACCCTTGTAGATCGTGAGCGGAAGCGTTCAAGAGAACGGGGTTGAGGGAGTCGTACTCGTCGTGATCCAAATCACTGGAGATCCTAGCGCCGAACGGACGGCACCTCGGCGTTCAACACACGTACGGTCAGCGTGACGTCTCCTCCTTCTTGATCCAGCAAGGGGGAAGGAGAGGTTGATGAAGATCCAGCAGCACGATGGCGTGGCACTACTAGGGAAAACCTTATACACAGAATGTTACCAGTAGCGCTTGTTAAAATGAGGCGCTACTGCTACTTTGCAGTAGCGCGTTCGGCAGAACCGCGCTACAGTTAGCAGATTAGCAGTAGCGCTGTCCTTGCAGAAAGCGCTACTACTATAATTGCCACACCGTTCCCGGCGTGCTAGGTATAGTAGTAGCGCCCTTCTACGGACAGCGCTACTACTATGGATTTTAGCAGCAGCGCGTTTTTCCTTCCCACGCTACAGTTAAAGCTATTTTCACCTAACCCCCCGTGCGGCCTGATTCCCTCTCCTCTGCTTCCTCCCCCAATTCCCGACCCCGCCTCGCCACCGCCGTCTCCCCCGACCCCGCCTCGCCGCCGTCTCCACCGACCCCGCCTCGCCGCCGTCTCCCCCGACCCCGCCTCACCGCGCCTCAGTGCCGCCGTCTCCCCCGACCCCGCCTCGCCGCCGTCTCCCCCGACCCCGCCTCGCCGCGCCTCGGTGCCGCCGTCTCCCCCGACCCCATCTCTCTCCCCGCCCTCTGTAAGCACTCTCCCCTTCCGATCCCTCTCTCCCCTTCTGATCCCTCTTCTCTGCTTAGTATGAACCCTAGGTATTTAGTGCTAGTTAGTATGAACCCTAGGCTATTTTTAGTGCTAGTTAGTTAATTACTTAGATGGTAATTAGGGCAGTAGTTCCTAGGTACTAATTAGTTAGTAAGAATTAGGTACTAATTAGGTACTAGAATATTTTTATTTATAGTATTATTTTTAGTAAGAACTAGTTGAATTAATAGAACTAGTTAGTAAGAACTTGTTTCTATTTTTTAGTTAAAGCAATTTTCCCCGCCTCGACGTGGACGATGCCTATCCCGCATCCTTGTCGTCGAGTCGGCGGAGGACGACACCTGCTTGACCAGATCGGCCATGTCCGGGACTGGGCTCCGCCGGGGTGGTACTGGGAGGCGCTACCTACCGGGGGGCGCAGGTTGGTGAGGAGCCAGCCTGTCGTTGACCCGAACCTTGTTTGGTGGCGGTCGCGTGGGCCAGTGACGATCCAGAGGCTCGAGGACTCCGCGGAGGTGGTGCGTCACCGTGTCAGTGAGGAGGACGCGCACGTCCGTCGCTACTTGTTTGCGTTGGAGCACAGGCCGTTCTCCAATACCTGGCAGGTTCTCCGGGGATCTCACTGGAGCTATGATCCCGTGATGGTGCCTTCTCTGTGGGTGTCCACCGCCCGCGCCGATACCCGTCGTGTGCTAGAGTTTTAGTTGTATTAGTGATGTTATATGTATGACACTATTCGTGATGTATTAGTGATAATATTCGACGATGTACTGACGCATGAGATGATCTACTTTTGCTTACTGAATGCATGCTAATTTGAGTCCTATAAGATATTTTGAAATGTATATCTTGTGTTGCTCAATATCCAAGTGGCCGGTCATGTTTGCAGGTTATACCTTCGAGTGGCCTATGTTTTGCCGGAGTGTTGATTCATTTCCATTCCGGCAAATTTCAGGCGCTCGATATGTCCCATTTTAGCAAAGGTCATGCCGGATTTTTCCGTGAATTTTGGCATGACTTGTGCTAGAATATGTAGGAAATATCGAGTGCCCCGGATTTGTGTGTTGAGTATCTTGGTAGTTGTCTTCGATCAATTTTCAATTAATGTTTTAACTATGAACATAGGAAATGTCTGACGACGAGAAGGATTTCGGTATTTGCAAATACTGCGAAGACGAGCGCGGCCTGTGCGACGGAATCTTCCTAGATGATGATAGGCGCTTCAGCATCAAGCTGGATGAGAACTTCGAAGTGGATACAGTAAGTCACAACGACAAGTCTTTTTTCGTAATTAAGCATGACATCTGCTTCATTTGCTTCAACTTATATTTTTTTACTATTCTACTAGCGTATCCCCTGCCATGCAAGAGTTCTTGTATTGGATAAGATAGGTTTCAGTCATAGTATGGAGGAAAAGAAAGTTTACTTGAAGACCGAGCATGGTTATATTTTCCATGCGAAGTTATACAATTCAGACGACTACACCTATTTTGGATGCAAAACATGGCGAGCACTATGCAAGACTTATGCATTTGAGCCTGATATGGTTATCACCTTTGATATTCGTCCGGAAGATGATATTGAAGGTAATACCGACATCTGGGTCAATGTGCAAATGCCTCCAGTTATACCATTATGTAAGTTTCTCAACCATATTTATGTCTTTGATATTGTTTATTCAAAAATAGTTGACAACTAATTTGTATTGTCAGCTTATTTCCGTGCAAGCAAACATGTCCAACGCTTGGTAGACAGGACCGTATACTGTCCTGGGGCTGAACTCAACTGCGAGGAGCTCAGTCATTATGTTTCATGGCTTGAGGATCTTGATACTGTCAAGACAAATTTTCTTCCTGCATTTAGAAATCTTAGTACTAAAAATGTGCGACCAATAGTGTTCGTAATGAACTACGGTCACATCCATTTAGGAAGGATGGTAAGATTTTTACTTTTTATCCTCATTGCATCTTTTCCATACATTATTTTTGAAGCTAAACTTCATTGCTAAGTATGTTACCATACGATGTTCTTCAACAGGGACTCCCGATGAATGTTGTGCCTTATGGGATCGAGACTAAAGGTATCATGAGTATTATCAACTTACGGCCAAGATATCCTACAGCTTACTTTAGTGCATTCAAGATTAGCGATGGATGCTTAATAGTGCAAGACTGGACCAAATATGTGTTGGGGGAGCGCAGAGAAGTACTAGGGAGCAGCAACCAGAGACGCCTTCCATGATTAGGAGACAGGTTCATCTGCATGCTCCAACTTGATCAAGGAGGAGAGCTACACATGTTTTATGTTCTTTTACCTAAGAGAGATCAGCAGGAGTGAGTAGCAGGAGTGAGTAGCTGGCTAGAAATGAGTTTCAGGATGATGATGTGCTACACTATTACTATGATGATAAAATAGCTAGTGTTGGTGGTAATGACTATGATGATTATTATTAGCTAGTGTTAGTGGTGATTAAATAAATAATTTTGGTGGTAATGACCATGATGATGATTAAATATCTTGTGCTGGCGGATTAGATTCAAGTGGAGGCAACATGTGGTGCACATCGAAAGTACTACTAATCCAAAGTAGATCAAGTTTGGATTAGTAGTATACTTTTGACATGCACCACATATTGCCTCCACTTGAACCTAATCCACCTTCATTTAATACACTGTTATGAACATAATGATGTAAACCTCATAACAGCTGGTATTGTACCAATATTTGTATGATGGCGCATAAATACACTAAAACTAAAAAAATTATAAAAAAATACTAGTAGCGATGGAAAGGAAACACGCTGCAAGTAGATAACTTAGCAGTAGCGCGGTACTGAACAAACGCTGCAGCTATTTGTACTAGCAGTAGCGCGTGATGGCACGCGTTACTGCTAAGCAATAGCTGTAGTGCCTTATTAGTAGAGCGGCTTCCCGCGCTACTAGTAGGCACAAAACACGCGCTACTACTAGGGTTTTCCCTAGTAGTGTGGTGGTGGATGCAGCAGGGATCCGGTAGGGCTTCGCCAATCGTCTGCGGGAGGGAGAGGTGTAGCAAGGGGGAAGGGAGGCGCCAAGTGCAAGGGTGCGGCTGCCCTCCCTCCCCCCTCTTTATATAGGGTCCCCAGGGGGGCACCGACCCTAGGAGATGGGATCTCCTAGGGGGGGCGGCGGCCAAGGGGGGAGCCTTGCCCCCAAGGCAAGTGGAGGCGCCCCCTCCCCTAGGGTTCCCAACCCTAGGCGCAGGAGGGGCCCAAGGGGGGTGCACCAGCCCACCAGGGGCTGGTTCCCCTCCCACTTCAGCCCATGGGGCCCTCCGGGATAGGTGGCCCCACCCGATGGACCCCCGGGACCCTTCCGGTGGTCCCGGTACAATACCGGTGACCCCCGAAACTTTCCCGATGGCCGAAACAGCACTTCCTATATATAGTTCTTCACCTCCGGACCATTCCGGAACTCCTCGTGACGTCCAGGATCTCATCCGGGACTCCGAACAACTTTCGGGTTACTGCATATTCATATCTCTACAACCCTAGCGTCACCGAACCTTAAGTGTGTAGACCCTACGGGTTCGGGAGACATGCAGACATGACTGAGACGCCTCTCCGGTCAATAACCAACAGCGGGATCTGGATACCCATGTTGGCTCCCACATGCTCCTCAATGATCTCATCGGATGAACCACGATGTCGAGGATTCAATCAATCCCGTATACAATTCCCTTTGTCAATCGGTACGTTACTTGCCCGAGACTCGATCGTCGGTATCCCAATACCTCGTTCAGTCTCGTTACTGGCAAGTCACTTTACTCGTACCGTAATGCATGATCATGTGACCATACACTTGGTCAAATTGAGCTCATTATGATGATGCATTACCGAGTGGGCCTAGAGATACCTCTCCGTCATACGGAGTGACAAATCCCAGTCTCGATTCGTGCCAACCCAACAGACACTTTCGGAGATACCCGTAGTGCACCTTTATAGCCACCCAGTTACGTTGTGACGTTTGGCACACCCAAAGCACTCCTACGGTATCCGGGAGTTGCACAATCTCATGGTCTAAGGAAATGATACTTGACACTTGGAAAAGCTCTAGCTAAATGAACTACACGATCTTTGAGCTATGCTTAGGATTGGGTCTTGTCCATCACATCATTCTCCTAATGATGTGATCCCGTTATCAATGACATCCAATGCCCATAGTCAGGAAACCATGACTATCTGTTGATCAACGAGCTAGTCAACTAGAGGCTTACTAGGGACATGTTGTGGTCTATGTATTCACACGTGTATTACAATTTCCGGATAATACAGTTATAGCATGAATAATAGACAGTTATCATGAACAAAGAAATATAATAATAACCATTTTATTATTGCCTCTAGGGCATATTTCCAACAGTCTCCCACTTGCACTAGAGTCAATAATCTAGTTACATTGTGATGTATCGAACACCCATTGCGTCCTGGTGTTGATCATGTTTTGCTCTAGGGAGAGGTTTAGTCAACGGATCTGCTACATTCAGGTCCGTATGTACTTTACAAATATCTATGTCTCCATCTTGAACATTTTCACGGATGGAGTTGAAGCGACACTTGATGTGCCTGGTCTTCTTGTGAAACCTGGGCTCCTTGGCAAGTGCAATAGCTCCAGTGTTGTCACAGAAGAGTGTAATCGGCCCCGACGCATTGGGTATGACTCCTAGGTCGGTGATGAACTCCTTCACCCAGATTGCTTCATGTGCTGCCTCCGAGGCTGCCATGTACTCCGCTTCACATGTAGATCCCGCCACGACGCTCTACTTGCAACTGCACCAGCTTACTGCCCCACCATTCAAAATATACACATATACGGTTTGTGACTTCGAGTCATCCAGATCTGTGTCGAAGCTAGTGTCGACATAACCCTTTACGACGAGCTCTTCGTCACCTCCATATATGAGAAGCATGTCCTTAGTCCTTTTCAGGTACTTAAGGATGTTCTTGACCGTTGTCTAGTGTTCCATGCCGGGATTACTTTGGTACCTTCCTACCAAACTTACGGCAAGGTTTATATCAGGCTTGGTACAGGTCATGGCATACATGATAGACCCTATGGCTGAGGCATAGGGGACGACACTCATCTTTTCTCTATCTTCTGCCGTGGTCGGGCATTGAGCTGAGCTCAATTTCACACCTTGCAACACAGGCAAGAACCCTTCTTGGACTGATCCATATTGAACTTCTTCAATATCTTATCAAGGTATGTGCTTTGTGAAAGACCTATGAGGCGTCTTGATCTATCTCTATAGATTTTGATGCCTAATATGTAAGCATCTTCTCCAAGGTCCTTCATTGAAAAACACTTATTCAAGTAGGCCTTTATGCTGTCCAAAAGTTCTATATCATTTCCCATCAAAAGTATGTCATCCACATATAATATGAGAAAAGCTACAGAGCTCCCACTCACTTTCTTGTAAACGCAGGCTTCTCCATAAGTCTGCATAAACCCAAACGCTTTAATCATCTCATTAAAGCGAATGTTCCAACTCCGAGATGCTTGCACCGGCCCATAGATGGAGCGCTGGAGCTTGCATACCTTGTTAGCATTCTTAGGGTCGACAAAACCTTCCGGCTGCATCATATACAGTTCTTCCTTAAGGTGACCGTTAAGGAATGCCGTTTTGACGTCCATTTGCCATATCTCATGATCATAGTATGCGGCAATTGCTAACATGATTCGGACGGATTTCAGCTTCGCTACGGGAGAGAATGTCTCATCGTAGTCAATCCCTTGAACTTGTCAATAACCCTTAGCGACAAGTCGAGCTTTATATATGGTAACATTACCATCCGCGTCCGTCTTCTTCTTAAAGATCCATTTGTTTTCTATTGCTCGCCGATCATCGGGCAAGTCTGTCAAAGTCCACACTTTGTTTTCATACATGGATCCTATCTCGGATTGCATGGCTTCAAGCCATTTGTTGGAATCTGGGCCCGCCATCGCTTCTTCATAGTTCGAAGGTTCACCGTTGTCTAACAACATAATTTATAAGACAGGGTTACCGTACCACTCTGGTGCAGAACGTGTCCTTGTGGACCTTCGAAGTTCAGTAAGAGCTTGATCCGAAGTATCTTGATCATCATCATTAACCTCCTCTCTTGTCGGAGCAGGCACCACAGGAACATCTTCCTGAGCTGCGCTACTTACCAGTTCAAGAGGTAGTACTTCATCAAGTTCCACTTCCCTCCCACTTAATTCTTTCGAGAGAAACTCTTTCTCCAGAAAGGACCCGTTGTTGGCAACAAAGATATTGCCCTCGGATCTTAAGTAGAAAGTATACCCAATGGTTTCCTTAGGGTATCCTATGAAGACTCATTTTTTCGACTTGGGTTCGAGCTTCTCAGGTTGAAGTTTCTTGACATAAGCATCGCATCCCCAAACTTTTAGAAACGACAGCTTAGGTTTCTTCCCAAACCATAATTCATACGGTGTCGTCTCAACGGATTTATACGGTGCCCTATTTAAAGTGAATGTAGCTGTCTCTAGAGCGTATCCCCAAAATGATAGCGGTAAATCGGTAAGTGACATCATAGATCGCACCATATCCAATAGAGTGCGATTACGACATTCGGACACACCATTTCCCTGAGGTGTTCCAGGCGGCGTGAGTTGTGAAACGATTCCACATTTCCTTAAGTGCGTACCAAATTCGTGACTTAAATATTCACCCCCACGATCTGATCGTAAGAACTTTATCTTTCGGTCACGTTGATTGTCTACCTCATTCTGAAATTCCTTGAACTTTTCAAAGGTCTCAGACTTGTGTTTCATCAAGTAGACATACCCATATCTACTCAAGTCATCAGTGAGAGTGAGAACATAACGATATCCTCCGCGAGCCTCAACGCTCATTGGACCGCACACATCAGTATGTATGATTTCCAATAAGTTGGTTGCTCGCTCCATTGTTCTGGAGAACGGAGTCTTGGTCATCTTACCCATGAGGCATGGCTCACATGTGTCAAACGATTCATAATCTAGAGACTCTAAAAGTCCATTAGCATGGAGCTTCTTCATGCGCTTGACTCCAATGTGACCAAGGCGGCAGTGCCACAAGTATGTGGGACTATCGTTATCAACTTTACATCTTTTAGTATTCACACTATGAATATGTGTAACATTACGCTCGAGATTCATTAAGAATAAACCATTCACCAGCGGGGCATGACCATAAAACATATCACTCATATAAATAGAACAACCATTATTCTCGGATTTTAATGAGTAGCCATCTCGAATTAAATGAGATCCTGATACAATGTTCATGCTCAAAGCTGGTACTAAATAACAATTATTGAGGTTTAAAACTAATCCCGTAGGTAAATGTAGAGGTAGCATGCCGACGGCGATCACATCGACCTTGGAACCATTCCCGACGCGCATCGTCACCTCGTCCTTTGCCAGTCTTCGCTTATTCTACAGCTCCTGCTTTGAGTTACAAATATGAGCAACCGCACCGGTATCAAATACCCAGGAGCTACTACGAGCACTGTTAAGGTACACATCAATTACATGTATATCACATATACCTTTGGTTTTGCCGGCCTTCTTGTCCGCTAAGTACTTGGGGCAGTTCCGCTTCCAGTGTCCACTTCCCTTGCAATAAAAGCACTCAGTTTCAGGCTTGGGTCCATTACTTGACTTCTTCCCGGCAACTGGCTTACCGGGCGCGGCAACTCCCTTGCCGTCCTTCTTGAAGTTCTTCTTACCCTTGCCTTTCTTGAACTTAGTGGTTTTATTCACCATCAACACTTGATGTTCCTTTTTGATCTCCACCTCCGCTGATTTCAGCATTGAATATACCTCAGGAATGGTCTTTTCCATCCCCTGCATATTGAAGTTCATCACAAAGCTCTTGTAGCTTGGTGGGAGCGACTGGAGGATTCTGTCGACCACCGCGTCATCCGGGAGATTAACTCCCAGTTGAGATAAGCGGTTGTGCAACCCAGACATTTTGAGTATGTGCTCGCTGACAGAACCATTCTCCTCCATCTTACAACTGTAGAACTTGTCGGAGACTTCATATCTCTCGACCCGGGCGTGAGCTTGGAAAACCATTCTCAGCTCTTGGAACATCTCATATGCTTCGTGCTGCTCAAAAAGCTTTTGGAGCCCCGGTTCTAAGCTGTAAAGCATGCCGCACTGAACCAGGGAGTAATCATCACTACGCGACTGCCAGGCATTCATAACGTCTTGAGTTGCTGGGAAAATGGGTGCTTCACCTAGCGGTGCATCTAGGACATATGCTTTCTTGGCAGCTATGAGGATGATCCTCAAGTTCCGGACCCAGTCCGTATAGTTGCTGCCATCGTCTTTCAGCTTGGTTTTCTCTAGGAACGCGTTGAAGTTGAGGGCAACATTAGCGTGGGCCATTTGATCTACAAGACATATTGCAAAAATTTTAGACTAAGTTCATGATAATTAAGTTCATCTAATCAAATAATGAACTCCCACTCAGATAGACATCCCTCTAGTCATCTAAGTGATCCATGATCCGAGTCAACTAGCCCGTGTCCGATCATCACGTGAGACGGACTAGTCATCATCGGTGAACATCTTCATGTTGATCGTATCTTCTATATGACTCATGTTCGACCTTTCGGTCTTCCGTGTTCCGAGGCCATGTCTGTACATGCTAGGCTCGTCAAGTTAACCTAAGTGTATTGCGTGTGTAAATCTGGCTTACACCCGTTGTATTTGAACGTTAGGATCTATCACACCCGATCATCATGTGGTGCTTCAAAACAACGAACCTTCGCAACGGTGCACAGTTAGGGGGAACACTTTTCTTGAAATTATTATGAGGGATCATCTTATTTACTACCGTCGTTCTAAGTAAACAAGATGAAAAACATGATAAACATCACGTGCAATCAAATAGTGACATGATATGGCCAATATCATATTGCTCCTTTGATCTCCATCTTCGGGGCGCCATGACCATCTTCGTCACCGGCATGACACCATGATCTCCATCATCATGATCTCCATCATCATGTCTTCATGAAGTTGTCACGCCAACGACTACTTCTACTTCTATGGCTAACACGTTTAGCAATAAAGTAAAGTAATTTACATGGCGTTCTTCAATGACGCGCAGGTCATACAAAAAAATAAAGACAACTCCTATGGCTTCTGCCGGTTGTCATACTCATCGACATGCAAGTCGTGATTCCTATTACAAGAACATGATCATCTCATACATCACATATATCATTCATCACATCCTTTGGCCATATCACATCACAAAACACTTGCTGCAAAAACAAGTTAGACGTCCTCTAGTTGTTGTTGCAAGTTTTTACGTGGCTTCTATAGGTGATCTAGCAAGAACGTTTTCTTACCTACGTTAAAGCCACAACGTGATTTGCCAACTTCTATTTACCCTTCATAAGGACCCTTTTCATCGAATCCGCTCCAACTAAAGTGGGAGAGACAGACACCCGCTAGCCACCTTATGCAACTAGTGCATGTCAGTCGCTGGAACCTGTCTCACGTAAGCGTACGTGTAAGGTCGGTCCGGGCTGCTTCATCCCACAATACCGCTGAAGCAAAATAAGACTAGTAGTGGCAAGAAAGTTGTCAACATCTACGCCCACAACAAATTGTGTTCTACTCGTGCAAAGAGAACTACGCAAAGACCTAGCTCATGATGCCACTGTTGGGGAACGTTGCATAAAATAAAATATTTCCTACGTTCACCAAGATCAATCTAGGAGTTCGTCCAGCAACGAGAGAGAGGAGTGCATCTACATACCCTTGTATATCGCGAGCGGAAGCGTTCAAGAGAACGGGGTTGAGGGAGTCGTACTCGTCGTGATACAAATCACCAGAGATCCTAGCGCCGAACGGACGGCACCTATGCTGGGGAACGTTGCAGAAAACAAAAATTTTCCTACGGTTTCACCAAGATCCATCTATGAGTTCATCTAGCAACGAGTGATTAGATGCATCTACGTACCTTGTAGATCGCGAGCGGAAGCATTCAAAAACGGGGATGATGTAGTCGAACACGACGTGATCCAAATCACCGGAGATCCTAGCACCGAACGGACGGCACCTCCGCGTTCAACACACGTACGGAACAGACACGTCTCCTCCTTCTTGATCCAGCAAGGGAGGGAGGAGAGGTTGAGGGAGATGGCACCAGCAGCAGCACGACGGCGTGGTGTTGATGGAGCTGCAGTACTCCGGCAGAGCTTCGCTAAGCACTATGGAGGAGGAGGAGGTTTTGGAGAGGGAGAAGGAGGCAACCAAAGGCCAAGGTATGAAGTCCCTCCTCTCCCCCACTATATATAGGAGGGCCAAAGGGGGGTGGCCGGCCCTAGGAGATCCAATCTCCTAGGGGGGCGGCGGCCAAGGGGGGTTTCCCTCCCCCCCAAGGCACCTAGGAGGTGCCTTCCCCTCCTAGGACTCTTCCCCCTTCTTAACCCTAGGCGCATTGGCCCCTTGGGGCTGGTGCCCTTGGCCCATGTAGGCCAAGGCGCACCCCCTACAGCCCATGTGGCCCCCTGGGACAGGTGGCCCCACCCGGTGGACCCCCGGGACCCTTCCGGTGGACCCGGTACAATACCGATAACCCCGAAACTTGTCCCGATGCCCGAAACAGGACTTCCCATATATAAATCTTTACCTCTGGACCATTCCAGAACTCCTCGTGACGTCCGGGATCTCATCCGGGACTCCGAACAACATTCGGGTTACTGCATATACATATCCCTACAACCCTAGCGTCACCGAACCTTAAGTGTGTAGACCCTACGGGTTCGGGAGACATGTAGACATGACCGAGATCGCTCTCCGGTCAATAACCAACAGCGGGATCTGGATACCCATGTTGGCTCCCACATGCTCCACGATGATCTCATCGGATGAACCACTATGTCGAGGATTTAATCAACCCCGTATGCAATTCCCTTTGTCAATCGATATGTTACTTGCCCGAGATTCGATCGTCGGTATCCCAATACCTCGTTCAATATCATTACCGGCAAGTCACTTTACTCGTACCGTAATGCATGATCCCGTGACCAGACACTTGGTCACTTTGAGCTCATTATGATGATGCATTACCGAGTGGGCCCAGTGATATCTCTCCGTCATACAGAGTGACAAATCCCAGTTTCGATCCGTGTCAACCCAACAGACACTTTCGGAGATACCTGTAATGCACCTTTATAGTCACCCAGTTACGTTGTGACGTTTGATACACCCAAAGCACTCCTACGGTATCCAGGAGTTACACGATCTCATGGTCAAAGGAAAAGATACTTGACATTAGAAAAGCTCTAGCAAACGAACTACACGATCTCACGCTATGCTTAAGATTGGGTCTTGTCCATCGCATCATTATCCTAATGATGTGATCCCGTTATCAATGACATCCAATGTCCATAGCCAGGAAACCATGACTATCTATTGATCAACAAGCTATTCAACTAGAGGCTTACTAGGGACATGTTGGTGTCTGTTATTCACACATGTATTACGATTTCCGGATAATACAATTATAGCATGAATAAAGACAATTATCATGAACAAAGAAATATAATAATAATGCTTTTATTATTGCCTCTAGGGCATATTTCCAACAGTCTCCCACTTGCACTAGAGTCAATAATCTAGTTACATTGTGATGAATCGAACACCCATGGAATTCTGGTGTTGATCATGTTTTGCTCTAGGGAGAGGTTTAGTCAACGGATCCGCTACATTCAGGTCCGTATGTACTTTACAAATCTCTATGTCTCCATCTTGAACATTTTCACGAATGGAGTTGAAGCGACGCTTGATGTGCCTTGTCTTCTTGTGAAACCTGGGCTCCTTGTCAAGTGCAATAGCTCCAGTGTTGTCACAGAAGAGCTTGATCGGCCCCGACGCATTGGGTATAACTCCTAGGTCGGTGATGAACTCCTTCACCCATATTGCTTCATGTGCTGCCTCCGAGGCTGCCATGTACTCTGCTTCACATGTAGATCCCACCACGATGCTCTGCTTGCAACTGCACCAGCTTACTGCCCCACCATTCAAAATATACACGTATCCGGTTTGTGACTTAGAGTCATCCAGATCTGTGTCGAAGCTAGCGTCGACGTAACCCTTTACGACGAGCTCTTCGTCACCTCCATAAACGAGAAACATTTCCTTAGTCCTTTTTAGGTACTTCAGGATATTCTTGACCGCTGTCCAGTGTTCCTTGCCAGGATTACTTTGGTACCTTCCTACCAAACTTACGGCAAGGTTTACATCAGGTCTGGTACACAGCATGGCATACATAATAGAACCTATGGCTGAGGCATAGGGGATGACACTCATCTCTTCTATATCTTCTGCTGTGGTTGGACATTGAGCTGAGCTCAATTTCACACCTTGCAAAACAGGCAAGAACCCTTTCTTGGACTGATCCATTTTGAACTTCTTCAAAATCTTATCAAGGTATGTGCTTTGTGAAAGACCTATGAGGCGTCTCGATCTATCCCTATAGATCTTGATGCCTAATATATAAGCAGCTTATCCAAGGTCCTTCATTGAAAAATTCTTATTCAAGTAGGCCTTAATGATGTCCAAAAGTTCTATATCATTTCCCATCAAAAGTATGTCATCTACATATAGTATGAGAAATGCTATAGAGCTCCCACTCACTTTCTTGTAAACACAGGCTTCTCCATAAGTCTGTGTGAACCCAAACACTTTGATCATCTCATCAAAACGAATGTTCCAACTCCGAGATGCTTGCACCAGCCCATAAATCGAGCGTTGGAGCTTGCACACCTTGTCAGCATTCTTAGGATCGACAAAACCTTCCGGCTGCATCATATACAATTCTTCCTTAAGGAAACCATTAAGGAATGCCGTTTTGACGTCCATTTGCCAAATTTCATAATCATAAAATGCGGCAATTGCTAACATGATTCGGACGGACTTCAGCTTCGCTACCGGTGAGAAAGTCTCATCGTAGTCAACCCCTTGAACTTGTCGATAACCCTTAGCGACAAGCCGAGCTTTATAGATGGTCACATTACCATCCGCGTCTGTCTTCTTCTTAAAGATCCATTTATTTTCTATGGCTCGCCGTTCTACGGGCAAGTCAGTCAAAGTCCATACTTCGTTTTCATACATGGATCCTATCTCGGATTTCATGGCTTCTAGCCATTTGTCAGAATCCGGGCCCGCCATCGCTTCTTCATAGTTTGAAGGTTCACTGTTGTCTAACAACATGATTTCCAAGACAGGGTTGCCGTACCACTCTGGTGCGGAACGTGTCCTTGTGGACCTTCGAATTTCAGTAGGAGCTTGATCAGAAGTATCTTGATCATCATCATTAACTTCCTCTCTAGTCGGTGCAGGCACCTCAGGAACATTTTCTTGAGTCGCGCCATTTTCCGGTTCAAGAGGTAATACTTCATCAAGCTCTACTTTCCTCCCACTTACTTCTTTCGAGAGAAACTCTTTCTCCAGAAAGGATCCATTCTTGGCAACAAAGATCTTGCCTTTGGATCTGAGGTAGAAGATATACCCAACAGTTTCTTTAGGGTATCCTATGAAGACGCATTTTTCCGATTTGGGTTCGAGCTTTTCAGGTTGAAGTTTCCTGACATAAGCATCGCATCCCCAAACTTTTAGAAACGACAGGTTAGGTTTCTTCCCAAACCATAATTCATACGGTGTCGTCTCAACGGATTTCGACAGTGCCCTATTTAAAGTGAATGCGGCAGTCTCTAAAGCATAGCCCCAAAAAGATAGTGGTAAATCGGCAAGAGACATCATAGATCGTACCATATCTAATAGAGTGCGATTACGACGTTCGGACACACCATTACGCTGAGGTGTTCCAGGCGGCGTGAGTTGTGAAACTATTCCACATTTTCTTAAGTGTGTACCAAACTCGTGACTCAAGTATTCTCCTCCACGATCTGATCGTAGAAACTTGATTTTCCTTTCACGTTGATTCTCAACTTCACTCTGAAATTCCTTGAACTTTTCAAAGGTCTCAGACTTGTGTTTCATTAAGTAGACATACCCATATCTACTCAAGTCATCAGTGAGGGTGAGAACATAACGATAGCCACCGCGAGCCTCAACACTCATTGGACCGCACACATCAGTATGTATGATTTCCAATAAGTTGGTTGCTCGCTCCATTGTTCCTGAGAATGGAGTCTTGGTCATTTTACCCATGAGGCATGGTTCGCACGTGTCAAATGATTCGTAATCAAGAGACTCTAAAAGTCCATCAGCATGGAGCTTCTTCATGCGTTTGACACCTATGTGACCAAGGCGGCAGTGCCACAAGTATGTGGGACTATCACTATCAATCTTACATCTTTTGGTACTTACACTATGAATATGTGTAGCATTACGCTCGAGATTCATAAAGAATAAACCATTCACCATCGGAGCATGACCATAAAACATATCTCTCATATAAATAGAACAACCATTATTCTCGGATTTAAATGAGTAGCCATCTCGAATTAAACGAGATCCTGATACAATGTTCATGCTCAAACTTGGCACAAAATAACAATTATTGAGGTTCAAAACTAATCCCGTAGGTAAATGTAGAGGTAGCGTGCCAACGGCGATCACATCGACCTTGGAACCATTCCCGACGTGCATCGTCACCTCGTCCTTTGCCAGTCTCCGTTTATTCCGCAGCTCCTGCTGTGTGTTACAAATATGAGCAACGGCACCGGTAT
This sequence comes from Triticum timopheevii, assembly GCA_963921465.1. Lineage (NCBI taxonomy): Eukaryota > Viridiplantae > Streptophyta > Magnoliopsida > Poales > Poaceae > Triticum > Triticum timopheevii. The sequence goes on along the minus strand of OY997268.1, from coordinate 568,569,453 downwards.
CAAATACCCAGGAGTCACTACGATTACTGGTAAGGTACACATCAATTACATGTATATCAAATATACCTTTGGTTTTGCCGGCCTTCTTGTCCGCTAAGTATTTGGGGCAGTTCTGCTTCCAGTGACCACTTTCCTTGCAATAAAAGCACTCAGTCTCGGGCTTGGGTCCATTCTTTGGCTTCTTCCCGGCAGCTTGCTTGCTGGGCGCGGCAACTACCTTGCCGTCCTTCTTGAAGTTCTTTTTACCCTTGCCCTTCTTGAACTTAGTGGTTTTATTGACCATCAACACTTGATGTTCCTTCTTGACTTCTACCTCTGCTGATTTCAGCATAGCAAATACTTCAGGAATGGTCTTTTCCATCCCCTGCATATTGAAGTTCATCACAAAGCTCTTGTAGCTTGGTGGAAGCGACTGGAGGATTCTGTCAATGACCGCATCATCCGGGAGATTAACTCCCAGCTGAGTCAAGCGGTTATATAACCCAGACATAGTGAGTATGTGCTCACTGACAGAACTATTTTCCTCCATCTTACAGCTGAAGAATTTGTCGGAGACTTCATATCTCTCGACCCGGGCATGAGCTTGGAAAACCATTTTCAGCTCTTCGAACATCTCATATGCTCCATGTCTCTCACGCTTTTGGAGCCCCGGCTCTAGGCTGTAAAGCATGCCACACTGAACGAGGGAGTAGTCATCGGAACGTGCCTGCCAAGCGTTCATAACGTCTTGTTCTGCAGGGAGAACAGCTGCATCACCTAGCGGTGCTTGTAGGACATAATCTTTCTTGGCAGCTATGAGGATGATCCTCAGGTTCCGGACCCAGTCCGTATAGTTGCTGCCATCGTCTTTCAGCTTGGTTTTCTCTAGGAATGCGTTGAAGTTGAGGACTACGTTGGCCATTTGATCTACAAGACATATTGTAAAATATTTAGACTAAGTTCATGATAATTAAGTTCATCTAATCAAATTATAATGAACTCCCACTCAGATTTGACATCCCTTTGGTCATGTAAGTGTTACACGATCCGAGTCGACTAGGCCGTGTCCGATCATCACGTGAGACGGACTAGTCATCGTCGGTGAACATTCTCATGTTGATTGTATCTTCCATACGACTCGTGTTCGACCTTTCGGTCTCCGTGTTCCGAGGCCATGTCTGTACATGCTAGGCTCATCAAGTTAACCCTAAGTGTTTTCGCTGTGTAAAACTGTCTTACACCCGTTGTATGTGAACGTAAGAATCTATCACACCCGATCATCACGTGGTGCTTCGAAACGACGAACTGTAGCAACGGTGCACAGTTAGGGGAGAACACTTCTTGAAATTTTGTAAGGGATCATCTTATTTACTACCGTCGTCCTAAGTAAACAAGATGCATAAAACATAATAAACATCACATGCAATTATATAAAGTAGTGACATGATATGGCCAATATCATATAGCTCCTTTGATCTTCATCTTCAGGGCTCCATGATCATCTTGTCACCGGCATGACACCATGATCTCCATCATCATGATCTCCATCATCGTGTCTTCATGAAGTTTTCACACCAACGACTACTTCTACTTCTATGACTAACGCATTTAGTAATAAAGTAAAGTAGTTTACATGGCGTTCTTCAATGACACGCAGGTCATACAAAAAATAAAGACAACTCCTATGGCTCCTGCCGGTTGTCATACTCATCGACATGCAAGTCGTGATTCCTATTACAATAGCATGAACATCTCATACATGACAATATAGATCATTCATCATTCATCACAACTTTGGCCATATCATATCACAAAGCACTTGCTGCAAAAACAAGTTAGACGTCCTCTAATTGTTGTTGCAAGTTTTACGTGGCTGAAGTAGGGTTCTAGCAAGAACGTTTTCTTACCTACGTGAAACCACAACATGATTTGTCAACTTCTATTTACCCTTCATAAGGACCCTTTTCATCGAATCCGCTTCAACTAAAGTAGGAGAGACAGACACCCGCCAGCCACCTTATGCAACTTGTGCATGTTAGTCGGTGGAACCGGTCTCACGTAAGCGTACGTGTAAGGTTGGTCCGGGCCGCTTCATCCCACAATACCATTGAAGCAAGATAAGACTAGTAGCGGCAATAAAGTTGACAAATCTACGCCCACAACAAATTGTGTTCTACTGGTGCAAGAGAACAACGCATAGACCTAGCTCATGATGCCACTGTTGGGGAACGTTGCAGAAAACAAAATTTTTCCTACGGTTTCACCAAGATCCATCTATGAGTTCATCTAGCAACGAGTGATTAGATGCATCTACGTACCTTGTAGATCGCAAGTGGAAGCGTTCAAAAACGGGGATGATGTAGTCGAACACGACGTGATCCAAATCACCGGAGATCCTAGCACCGAACGGACGGCACCTCCGCGTTCAACACACGTACGGAACAGCCACGTCTCCTCCTTCTTGATCCAGCAAGGGAGGGAGGAGAGGTTGAGGGAGATGGCACCAGCAGCAGCACGACGGCGTGGTGTTGATGGAGCTGCAGTACTCCGGCAGAGCTTCGCTAAGCACTATGGAGGAGGAGGAGGTGTTGGAGAGGGAGAAGGAGGCAACCAAAGGCCAAGGTATGAAGTCCCTCCTCTCCCCCACTATATATAGGAGGGCCAAGGGGGGGTGTCCGGCCCTAGGAGATCCAATCTCCTAGGGGGGCGGCGGCCAAGGGGGGTTTCCCTCCCCCCCAAGGCACCTAGGAGGTGCCTTCCCCTCCTAGGACTCTTCCCCCTTCTTAACCCTAGGCGCATGGGCCCCTTGGGGCTGGTGCCCTTGGCCCATGTAGGCCAAGGCGCACCCCCTACAGCCCATGTGGCCCCCCGGGACAGGTGGCCCCACCCGTGGACCCCCGGGACCCTTCCGGTGGTCCCGGTACAATACCGATAACCCCGAAACTTGTCCCGATGCCCGAAACAGGACTTCCCATATATAAAGCTTTACCTCCGGACCATTCCGGAACTCCTCGTGACGTCCGGGATCTCATCCGGGACTCCGAACAACATTTGGGTTACTGCATATACATATCCCTACAACCCTAGCATCACCGAACCTTAAGTGTTAGACCCTACGGGTTCGGGAGACATGTAGACATGACCGAGATCGCTCTCCGGTCAATAACCAACAGCGGGATCTGGATACCCATGTTGGCTCCCACATGCTCCACGATGATCTCATCGAATGAACCACGATGTCGAGGATTTAATCAACCCCGTATGCAATTCCCTTTGTCAATCGATATGTTACTTGCCCGAGATTCGATCGTCGGTATCCCAATACCTCGTTCAATCTCGTTACCGGCAAGTCACTTTACTCGTACCGTAATGCATGATCCCGTGACCAGACACTTGGTCACTTTGAGCTCATTATGATGATGCATTACCGAGTGGGCCCAGTGATATCTCTCCGTCATACAGAGTGACAAATCCCAGTCTCGATCCGTGTCAACCCAACAGACACTTCCGGAGATACCTGTAATGCACCTTTATAGTCACCCAGTTACGTTGTGACGTTTGATACACCCAAAGCACTCCTACGGTATCTGGGAGTTACACGATCTCATGGTCAAAGGAAAAGATACTTGACAATAGAAAAGCTCTAGCAAACAAACTACACGATCTCACGCTATGCTTAAGATTGGGTCTTGTCCATCACATCATTATCCTAATGATGTGATCCCGTTATCAATGACATCCAATGTCCATAGCCAGGAAACCATGACTATATATTGATCAACGAGCTAGTCAACTAGAGGCTTACTAGGGACATGTTGGTGTCTGTTATTCACACATGTATTACGATTTCCGGATAATACAATTATAGCATGAATAAAGACAATTATCATGAACAAAGAAATATAATAATAATGCTTTTATTATTGCCTCTAGGGCATATTTCCAACAACCTATGCGTTCAACACACGTACGGTCAGGGTGACGTCTCCTCCTTCTTGATCCAGCAAGGGGGAAGGAGAGGTTGATGAAGATCCAGCAGCACGACGGCGAGGTGGTGGATGCAGCAGGGATCCGGCAGGGCTTCGCCAATCGTCTGCGGGAGGGAGAGGTGTAGCAAGGGGGAAGGGAGGCACCAAGTGCAAGGGTGCGGCTGCCCTCCCTCCCCCCTCTTTATGTAGGGTCCCCAGGGGGGGCGCCGGCCCTAGGAGATGGGATCTCCTAGGGGTGGCGGCGGCCAAGGGGGGAGCCTTGCCCCCCAAGGCAAGTGGAGGCGCCCCCTCCCCTAGGGTTCCCAACCCTAGGCGCAGGGGGGGGCCAAGGGGGGCGCACCAGCCCACCAGGGGCTGGTTCCCCTCCCACTTCAGCCCATGGGGCCCTCCGGGATAGGTGGCCCCACCCGATGGACCCCCGGGACCCTTCCGGTGGTCCCGGTACAATACCGGTGACCCCCGAAACTTTCCCGATGGCCGAAACAACACTTCCTATATATAATTCTTCACCTCCGGACCATTCTGGAACTCCTCGTGACGTCCAGGATCTCATCCGGGACTCCGAACAACTTTCGGGTTACTGCATATTCATATCTCTACAACCCTAGCGTCAGCGAACCTTAAGTGTGTAGACCCTACGGGTTCGGGAGACATGAAGACATGACCGAGACGCCTCTCCGGTCAATAACCAACACCGGGATCTGTATACCCATGTTGGCTCCCACATGCTCCTCGATGATCTCATCGGATGAACCACGATGTCGAGGATTCAATCAATCCCGTATACAATTCCCTTTGTCAATCGGTACGTTACTTGCCCGAGACTCGATCGTCGGTATCCCAATACCTCGTTCAGTCTCGTTACCGGCAAGTCACTTTACTCGTACCGTAATGCATGATCCCGTGACCAGACACTTGGTCACATTGAGCTCATTATGATGATGCATTACCGAGTGGGCCCAGAGATACCTTTCCGTCATACGGAGTGACAAATCCTAGTCTCAATTCGTGCCAACCCAATAGACACTTTCGGAGATACCCATAGTGCACCTTTATAGCCACCCAGTTACGTTGTGATGTTTGGCACACCCAAAGCACTCCTACGGTATCCGGGAGTTGCACAATCTCATGGTCTAAGGAATTGATACTTGACACTTGGAAAAGCTCTAGCTAAACGAACTACACGATCTTTGAGCTATGCTTAGGATTGGGTCTTGTCCATCACATCATTCTCCTAATGATGTGATCCCGTTATCAATGACATCCAATGCCCATAGTCAGGAAACCATGACTATCTGTTGATCAACGAGCTAGTCAACTAGAGGCTTACTAGGGACATGTTGTGGTCTATGTATTCACACGTGTATTATGATTTCCGGATAATACAGTTATAGCATGAATAATAGACAGTTATCATGAACAAAGAAATATAATAATAACCATTTTATTATTGCCTCTAGGGCATATTTCCAACAGGCTCAAGGCGATTATGGGTTGCATCCCGTAGTCGGTACGCTCCTCCGATGAGAACTTTGTCAATGATGAAGGGACCCTCCCACTTGGGCTTGAGTTTGTCCTTTTTCTTCTCCGGTAGACGTAGAACGACTTCGCCAATATTATAAGTCTTGGCCCATACTTCTCTGCTTTGATACCTGCGAGCCTGTTGTTGATAGAATGCGGAACGGGCTTTTGCAACGTCGCGCTCCTCTTCCAGGGCATCTAAATTGTCCTGTCGATCGAGCTTGGCCTCTCTCTATTTGTACATGCGCACTCGAGGTGAGTCATGAATAATATCGCAGGGCAGCACAGCCTCTGCACCGTACACCATAAATAAGGGTGTGTATCCGGTAGTGCAATTTGGCATGGTCCGCAGCCCCCATAGTACGAAGTCAAGCTCCTCCACCCAGTGCGTGTCTGATTCTTTTAAGGATCACACTAGTCTAGGTTTAATGCCGCTCATAATAAGACCATTGGCTCGTTCGACTTGACCGTTTCTTTGAGGGTGATAGACGGAGGCGTAATCGAGCTTAATGCCCATGTTGCCGCACCAAGTTTTCACCTCATCAGGTATGAAATTGGAGTCATTGTCGGTGATGATGCTGTGGGGGACACCATAACGGTGTACAACACCCGATATGAAGTCTATCACGGGTCCGGATTTGGTCGTTTTAACTGGTTTGGCTTCTATCCATTTGGTGAATTTATCCACCATGACCAACAGGTATTTTTTCTTATGGCTTCCTCCTTTAAGGGGTCCGACCATATCAAGCCCCCAGACCGCGAAAGGACAAGTTATGGGGATTGTTTGTAGGGTGGTGGGTGGCATATGGTTTTGGTTGGTGAAAAGCTGGCATCCGACACAATGTTGGACAAGGTCTTGTGCGTCTGCTCGGGCCGTCGGCCAGTAAAACCTTGTACGGAAGGCCTTGCTTACAAGGGCCCGAGCTGCAGCGTGGTGACCGCCGAGGCCGGAATGAATTTCAGCCAAGAGCTGCCGCCCTTCCTCCTCGGAGATACATCTTTGAAGTACCCCGGTAGCGCTTTTCTTATAAAGCTCTCCCTCATGGACTTTGTAGGCTTTAGAGAGCCGCACAATGCAGCGTGCCTCATTTTGATCCTCGGGGAGTTCGTGCCTGTTAAGGTAGGCCAAGAAGGGTTCGGTCCATGGGGCGATAACAGCCATGATAAGATGGGCCGAGGGTGTTATTTTGGTGGTAGAGCCCCCAATTATGTCAGTGTGTTCAGATTCTAGGGTTGTGGTTGGATCTGTACTGATGTTGCCGGTCTCCCCTTGCCACACCATGGATGGCTTGAAAAGCCTTTCCAGAAAGATATTAGGTGGAACGGGGTCGCGCTTAGCACCGATGCAGGCGAGGACATCTGCCGCTTGATTGTTTTCTCGAACCACATGATGAAATTCGAGCCCCTCGAACCAAGCTGACATCTTAAGGATGGCATTAAGATATGCCGCCATTTTTGGATCTTTGGCATCAAAGTCTCTATTTATTTGAGATATTGCGAGGTTTGAATCCCCATGCACTTCTAAGCGCTGAATGCCCATGGAGACGGCCATCCGAAGACCATGCTACAGAGCCTCGTATTCGGCTGCATTATTGGAGTCTGTGTATAGTATTTGGAGTATGTATTGGACTGTATCTCCCGTGGGGTATGTGAGGACGACGCTTGCTCCCAGACCTGCCAACATTTTAGAGCCGTCGAAGTGCATGATCCAGTTGGAGTATGTGCCGTACTCTTTAGGGAGTTCGGCCTCTGTCCATTCGGTGACGAAGTCCGCCAGCACTTGGGATTTAATGGCTCGCCGTGGTTTATATGTGATGTCGAATGGGAGGAGCTCTATGGCCCACTTGGCAATCCGGCCCGTGGCATCGCGGTTGTTTATTATGTTATTAAGTGGTACTTCAGAGGCCACCTTGATTGAACACTCTTGAAAGTAGTGTCGTAGTTTCCGGGATGCCATGAAGACCGCGTATGCTATTGTTTTGGTAATGTGGGTACCGGCATTTGCATGGTGTGAGGACAGTAGATACATAGTATACCGGCTTCTGAACCGGAAATTTGTGTCCGTCCTCCTCTCGTTCAATGACGAGCACCGCACTCACAACTTGGTGTGTTGCGGCTATGTATAAAAACATGGGTTCGCCAACGTTCGGCGCGGCCAGGATTAGGTTGCTTGCTAAAGGGGCCTTGATTTCCTCTAGTCCGGCCGTCGCCGCGTTTGTCCACTCGAAATTTTCGGTTCGTCGAAGAAGGCGATAAAGTGGCAATGCCTTTTCTCCCAATCTGGAGATGAAGCGGCTTAAAGCTGCCACACATCCAGTTAGTTTCTGGATTTGTTTGAGATCTGTTGGGGTTGCCAGCTGTGACAAAGCTCGGATTTTAGCTGGGTTTGCTTCAATTCCTCTATTGGAAACGATGAAGCCCAGCAGTTTTCCGGCGGGAACGCCGAAAATACATTTTTCCGGATTGAGCTTAATGTCATATGTCTGGATTGAGCTTCAACTGTTTTGCCAATTTGTTTCTCTAGGCATATTTGAATCATGCGTTCGTAGGTGGCACCAGCGTTTTTGAGCCCGAAAGGCATAGTGTTGAAGTAGAAAGGCTCGTACGGGGTGATAAATGCCGTAGCAGCTTGATCGGACTCCGCCATCTTGATTTGATGGTATCCGGAGTATGCGTTGAGGAAACACAATGAGTCGTGTCCCGCGGTAGCATCAATAATCTGATCGATGCGCAGGAGAGGGAAGGGATCCTTAGGGCAAGCCTTGTTGAGGTCTTTGAAATTGACACATAGGCGCCAGGATTTATCCTTCTTTGGCACCATCACCAGGTTTGCTAGCCAATCCGGGTGTTTTATTTCTCTGATGGATCTGGCCTCGAGTAACTTGGCTAGTTCCTCTCCCATAGCTTGTCGTTTGGGTTTTGAAAAGCGCCATAGTGTTTGCTTGACCGGCTTGTATCCCTTCAGTATGTTAAGGCTGTGTTCGGCCAGCCTGCGTGGGATCCCCGGCATATCAGAAGGGTGCCAGGTGAAGATATCCCGTTCTCACATAGGAACGCCCGCAGTGCGGCGTCGATTGTGGGGTCCAGCTGTGCCCCGATGGATGCTGTTTTTGTGGAGTTCATTGGGTGAACTTGGAATTTGACTATTTCATCCGCTGGTTTAAAGGAGGTGGAGTTGGATCGTTTATCGAGTATCACATCATCCTTATCCACTGTGGAGCGTAATGCAGTTAATTCTTCGGCCGCGAGGGCTTCGGACAATGCTTCGAGGGCCAAGGCGGCTATTTTATTTTTCGGCGCGGAGTGCTGTGTCCGAATCACTGGCAAGAGTGATAATTCCATTGGGCACAGGCATCTTGAGCTTCATGTACCCGTAATGGGGTATAGCTTGGAAGCTCGCAAACGCATCCCGCCCTAACAAGGCGTGATATCCACTAGTGAAAGGGGCCACCTGAAAGGTTATCTCTTCGGACCGATAATTCTCCGGCGTGCTGAATACCACATCGAGTGTGATTTTTCCTGCACATCGTGCCTCCTGGCTGGGGATAATTCCTCGGAAGGTTATGATGCTTTGCTCAATGCGGCTCCTATCTATTTCCATTTTATTGAGAGTTTCCTCATAAATGATAGTCTGCTACCGCCGTCCATGGGCACTTTGGTAAGCCGGAAGCCGTCCACGATTGGACTGAGGACCAAAGCGGCTGGTGCCCGGACTGTTCTGAATTGATGTTCGTCACTGGCACTGAAAGTTATGTCCGTGTCATTCTAGGGGTTTATTGTTGCAACTTGGCAGACTTCGGCAAGGCCGCGGAGTGCTCTCTTGCGCCTGTTACTTGAGGCAAAAGTCTCGAAGACTGTCAATACTGTAGTGTTGTGTTCTGTGGGATGTTGCTCTGCGGTGTTTTTTATGAGGAGATCCTCGCCGCTCTTGGCCACCTGTCGAAGAATCCAACATGCTCTAAGGCTGTGTGTTGGTACGGTATCCGATGTGGTGTGTATTTTGCATGGCCTATCGAGCCACCCCTCCAAAACAGTACCGCGCCCTGTAGTGGGCTTCGATTTCTTCATGATTGGATCGGGTGACCTACGAGGGTATACCCTTTTTGCTTGGACGAGGGGTTTATTGAGAGCCAGTGGATCCCAAAAGGTTGCCTGAGTTTTCCAGGCGCTTTCCATCGCGCAGTACTTCTGTACTATGGTTGCCAAGCCATCGAAGTGTGATACATGGCGGCGATTTATGGCGTTAAGGAGTCCCTTATCCGTGCAATTTCTGCAAAATAACGAGATTGCGTCTTCATCACAACAGTCCTTGACCTTGTTTTTAACAAGGAGGAATCTGGCCCAAAAGTGATGTACCATCTCTTGGGACTGTTGTCTGACGCGGGAAAGATCGCTTGAGTCTGGGTGGGTGGGTGGATTTAAGTTCGAACCCTGATCCGATCTGTAACCCAAGGCTTGAGGAGTTTTCGAGCTTAATAGTTCGGACTCCGGGGTGTCAACCAATGTTTCGTGCCCACAGTCCGATTCTAAGTTTGGAGTTCGGGGCATGTCTTCCCACGGGCATGTCTTCCCGCGGGCATGTATCCGGCTCGGTGAGCTCGGAAATCCGGACATATTTCGTCCTCAATATAGGGGAAGAGTTGTTGCATTGCTCCTCCACCACCGCTATCTGAAGGGTGATCGGTGGAGATTAGTCCGAAGCGACTCCCAAAGCGGTGATGCGATCCAGGAGCCCGTTTAGAGACGATAACTCCGTTGGATTCATCTGCTCGGAGTATTCCGAGCTGACATGGAGACGATTTTTGATGACCCGAGAAGTCATGGTCGGCCAGATGGCTGAACGGCGGTCAAGACGAAGCCGCCCAGTCGGAGGGTTTGGCCTGAGACCAGAGCTCCCCCGGAGGTGATGTTGTCCTTGATAACAAGGCGAGCCATCAACCCTATTTTCGACGTCACAGTGGAACTCTCAATGAAAGCACCAATGTCGGTGTCAAAACCGGCGGATCTCGGGTTGGGGGTCCCGAACTGTGCGTCTAAGGCTAATGGTAACATGAGGCGGGGGACACAATGTTTACCCAGGTTCGGGCCCTCTCGATGGAGGTAATACCCTACTTCCTACTTGATTGATCTTGATGATACGAGTATTACAAGAGTTGATGTACCACGAGATCGTAGAGGCTAAACCCTAGAAGCTAGCCTATGATTATGATTGTTCCTGTCCTACGGACTAAACCCTCCGGTTTATATAAACACCGGAGGGGGCTAGGGTTACACAGAGTCGGCTACTAAGAAAGGAGTCTTCATATCCTAATTGCCAAGCTTGCCTTCCACGCAAAGGAGAGTCCCATCCGGACACGGGACAAAGTCTTCTATCTTGTATCTTCATAGCCCAACAGTCCGGCATATGCATATAGTCCGACTATCTGAGGACCCCTTAATCTGGGACTCCCTCACCTTCCACGTCCGAACTCGGTCCCGGTAATGCGTCTAGTGTTGTCGAAAAACATGTGGAGGTGTGTCTCTGTCGAATCTTTCAAGTTACGGTTCATGATAGTCTTGGTGGATATGTTTGGATCTAGTTTTCGTGCGCCTTCTAGAGTGTGTTTACATATTTGATCCTTCCAATCTATGACACTCCTTATTGGCGATGGTTACTACTCTGGTGTGGTGGTCCTACATATGAGGTCTTAGCACCATCATTTTTTGACTGTCTACTACAATAAGATCGTCTCATCTCTTTCGCAGACACGTCCCCGCGTCGCTCCCAGGGAGCGGCCCGGGCAGAACCCTATCTCACCAAGACAACCGCCGCCGGCACCTTTTTCTCCTCCCTGGTCGCCGCCAAGGTGTGTCACCGGGTAAAGCCCCTGCGATGCTGGCGGTGGTGGGGCCGCACTGCTTGGGGCGGTGTCTTGGCATGGCGGCACATCTATCCATGGTCTCGCGCTGCGGTTTGGCGCGCGAAGATATGCAGCGTCGGGCAGGTGGCGCGGGTTTGGTGGAGAGGTGCCTCGGCGCCATGGGCGCGGATATGCAGTGCCACTGTCGCGGCGTACTTCAGGCCAGATTTGGTGTTGTGCATGACCGTTGGCTTCTCCATGCCTGGCTCGGTACGAAGCCATCCATGGGCATGCTGCGCCTGCGAGGCGGTGGAAGTGGACCGCGACGCCGAGATGCTAGCCCTTCGCGCTTGTGGTGGTCGGTCGGCGGTGCTAAAGTCCATGGCTTGATGGTGGTGATATAGATCCGACCTGTTGGATCGTGGTGACTGCAGAGTGTACTGCAGCGACTTCCTATGACTCCACGACAGCGGTGGTCATTGAAAGGTCTTCGATAGGGCTCATCTCTCGAGATCTGATGGTCGATTTCGGCGGTGAGATACAAATTATGAACGATGGTTTGATGTGGAGGGATGGTTGTGCAGTTGTGGCGCTCGCATAACATGTAGCTGTTGGGATCACGGATAAGTGGTGGCGACAACACATGACTGACTTCGTTGATGGTCCTACTCGAGCACCCGGTCTCGAGCTCCGGGGCGAAAGACTAGGTCAGACCTGAGTTGGTTATACCTGGCAGTGGTGATATTTTTTTAAGTTGTTACCTTCTTGAAGGCATCATTCGAATATGCTCGGACTGATTTCTTCAGGGTGAAAACTTAAATTCTGGCCTTATTGGTTGGATCCGGTGATGGCGGTGCTTGAGTGCCGCCCACTTCCGGAAACATTGTTGTTGAAGAACTTCGTCTTACATGTGGTGTCATGAGATGGTTAATGTGGATATGATCATGGTTATACTTTGCCAATCGCGGATCTGATTGCTTTGAGGTTTCTTCTTTTTACTCCCCTACGCATACCTCTGCTCTTATATGATTTTGCTATTTGTTGGCATGTTTTGCGTGTGTGATCGTGTTGGATGTGTACTCATTGCATTTGTATTCTCTTGATGTTTTATTTTTAAGAAAATAAATTCATCCTTTGTCAAAAACTATAACAAGGGTTGCCCGGCTCCGGTGAGGAAGGGGCGAAGATGGCGGCGCGCCTTCGGCTCGTTCCAAATTCCAATACTTGTAGTCATCACTAGATGGTCCATGGACTTAGTTGTAATTTCTATTACCTCTGATGTTCTCTATAATATGATGATTGATTATGAAGAAGTTTATTCTGCAAAAAAGAAAGGAAAATAATATTTCCTCTCTTCCATAATGTAGTGTCTATAGTTTTTTTTTCAAAAAAATGTCAAACTTAGCGAGTATATAAAAAATTATATATCTTCAAAATACCACATATGATATGAAAATATGCCTCATAATGTATCTAATGATATGTATTGTTATTTTAAATATTGGCATTCCTGTTTTTGTAATAATTCTTGTAGCACTCAAAAAATTTAAGAATTACAATCTCCTCTATGACGCCTTCTTGTGCATAACCAACCCACACAACAGTCTGGCATTGGGTTCTACAAAATTTTGCCAATAATGACTAGCATAATTAGCACTACGACGGATGTGAGTAATACAAAAACTACATTCCTTCATCTTCTCCTCGACGTTTTCAAGCAAGAAAGCATATTTGGCCTCGTTGCTGATACAACGGTTCACCATGCTACTGGTCCCATAATGTCTGAGTTCATGTTGATAGGGAGAGAACTCTGTTGTTGGTATGAACCAGATCCCTACCAGAGCGTGGTCTCTGGTTGTAGGGGTGGAAGGAGGGATGGCGTGGAGGAAGGTGTGGTCGCCGGCGGTGGGGCGCTGTCGTCGCGTGTGCACGCGAGAGAGAGAGAGGGCGCAGGGGCGGCGACTAGGGTTAGGTCTCCCGGCTCCCTAAGGAAGCCGAGCAAATATGATTGCTTCTTTTTTGATTAGATTGATACATCTCCTCTCCTTATATAAAGAGGTTTACTTGACACCCAAGCAAGCGACCCTTATCTCTAATTAACCTTAAGACTAACGGGTTATACTGCCAGCCCAGGCCCATTAGGCCATTACATACTCTAACAATTGTTAATATTTTTCTCTGTAAATTTGATTAAAGTTCATAAAGCTTGACTTTTGAAAGTATTCATATGCGCTGCATTGTGAAATGGAAGGCCTATATATACCAGTAAAACTGACTAAAAGGAAATGCTCGAGATCATCAAGCTTGCACAACGAGCACATCCTGATCCTTTGATCAACTCAACTCACAACTCCTCAACGTAGTCTCCGTGTTGATCACAGATTAGGAGCCTGTTCGGATCCCCTCCCCTCCACAACTCCGCTCCGGAGCTAGTGGAGCAGCAGTTCAACATCGCGGAGTGGGGAAGAAGGTGCTCCACATATCGTGAGATTTCACGGAGCGGGAGGATTGCCGAACAGCCCCTAGGATGCCATACACCATGCCGAATTCAGTGGGTTGGATGGGCAGTTGCAGACTGATTAAGACGAGCACCTCTACTGTGGACTCGAGCGAGGTGATCAGGTAGATTTTGTACTCGTGATAGTATGATAAATCGTGCTCGTCGCAGTCAATGGTCAACTCTTAGCATAGATCTTTTGGGACTGCAGGCATGACGCCGTGATGCACGGTCTTTTCCTTTTTCCATTTGGAGGGACCATGATGCAAGAAATTTAGTGGCACTATTTTTGGGTGTAGAAAGACGAGAGATTCATGATGAGAGCATCTTCAATACAAGATGTAGATGCAAAAATAACTATCTTTTGCATCTTCAAGGCCCCAAAACACCTCTCCAATCGATGATGTAGATGCAACAAAAAATACATCTCCACCTCCCGTAGATGTAAACTACAACACCTCGCGGTGTAAATTTGCATCTCCATCTACAGGAGATGTAAAAATGCTGGTCGCGCGCCAACTGCCAACTGCCGTTCCTTTCCCTTCCACGCGACCAGCCGCCACCCGCTCGACTCTGCCGCCGGCCAAATCCGAATTGCCGCCGCCGGCCCCACCCCGGCTTCGCCCCCCGTCCCCCATCGCCTGCCTCGCCGGCCCGCCACCTGCCCAATCCCCTTTCTGTCGCCGCCACTATCGGCCGATTACAGGCAGTTCCGGTACGCCCTGTGCTGCCGCTAATCAGTTTGGCTTCCACTCGACCTCCCCTACCCATTCCTCTCCGCCGCCGTCCGATTTCGGCCATCCCCGGCGAGTTGCAACGAGAGTGCGGCCCGACCTGCAGCTGGAGCGCGCGAGCTTCTGTTCGGTAGCGCTTGATCCGTACTTCTTTGTGACGCCCCCGGTTCAATCGTACACTAATCATACATGCAAATGTGTATGATCAAGATCAGGGACTCACGGGAAGATATCACAACACAACTCTAGATGTAAAATAAGTCATACAAGCATTATATTACAAGCCAGGGGCCTCGAGGGCTCGAATACAAGTGCTCGAACATAAACGAGTCAGCGGAAGCAACAATATCTGTGTACAGACATAAGTTAAACAAGTTGCCATAAGATGGCTAGCACAAACTGGGATACAGATTGAAAGAGGCACAGGCCTCCTGCCTGGGATCCTCCTAAACTACTCCTGGTCGTCGTCAGCGGCCTGCACGTAGTAGTAGGCACCTCCAGTGTAGTAGGAGTCGTCGTCGATGGTTGCGTCTGGCTCCTGGGCTCCAACGGCTGGTTGCGGCATCCGGGAAGAAGAGGAAAAAGGGGGAAAAGAGGGAGCAAAGCAACCGTGAGTACTCATCCAAAGTACTCGCAATCAAGGATCTACACTACATATGCATGTGTATATGTGTAAAGAGGCAATATCAGTGGACTGAACAGCAGAATGCCAGAATAAGAGGGGGATAGCTAGTCCTATCGAGGACTACGCTTCTGGCAGCCTCCATCTTGCAGCATGTAGAAGAGAGTAGATTGAAGTCCTCCAAGTAGCATCACATAGCACAATCCAACCCGACGATCCTTCCCTCGTCACCCTGTGGGAAAGCGGTCACCGGGTTGTCTCTGGAACTTGTCTGGGTGTGTTTTATTAAGTATCCGGTTCTAGTTGTCATAAGGTCAAGATACAACTCCGGGTTGTCCTTTTACCAAGGGACACGACTATTCGAATAGATAAACTTTCCTGCAGGGATGCACCACATAACCCAACACGCTCGATCCCTCTGGCCGGACACACGTTCCTGGGTCATGCCCGGCCTCAGAAGATCAACACGTCGCAACCCTACCTAGGCCTAACTGAGAGGTCAGCACGCCAGTCTAAATCCTAAGCGCGCAGGGGTCTGGGCCCATCGCCCATTGCACACCTACACGTTGTGTGGGCGGCCGGAAACAGACCTAGCCTCCCTAATACAAGAGCAGGCATTCCAGTCCAATCCGTCACGTGCCGCTCAGTCGCAGACGTCTAGAAGGCTTCGGCTGATACCACGACGTCGAGTGCCCATAACTGTTCCCGCGTAGTTGGTTAGTGTGTATTGGCCAGTGGCCAGACTCAGATCAAATACCAAGATCTTGTTAAGCGTGTTATTCTGAAGTAACCGCGAACACCGACCAGGGCCAGGCCCACCTCTCACCTAGGTGGTCTCATCCTGCCCTGTCGCTCCACCACCAAGATCCACTCAGAGGGCCGTCGGGAAAGTATGTCCTTTCAGCCCCCAATCCATGAATCAACCACGGGTACTCAATGAGCTGACCCGACTTTAGTCACCATCTGTATAGTATGTATGTATGTATAGTATATACCCGTGATCACCTCCCGAGTGATCACAACCCGATAGTATAGCAAGGCAGACTAACAAGAATGTAGGGCCACTGGTGATAAACTAGCATCCTATACTAAGCATTTAGGATTGCGGTTAAGGTACCAACAACTATAGCAACAATGACAGGCTATGCAATAGAATAGGATTAACCGAACAGTAACATGCTACACTACTCTAATGCAAGCAGTAGAGGTAATAATAGGCGATATCTGGTGATCAAGGGGGGGCCTTGCCTGGTTGCTCTGGCAAGAAGGAGGGGTCGTCAACTCCGCAGTCGAACTGGGCAGCAACAACGTCGGTCTCGTAGTCTACCGGAGAGAAGAGGGGGAAGCAATAGTAAATACCATGCAAACATAAGCATGACGATGCATGACATGACAATGAGCGGTGTTAGGTGTGCCCCAAAGAGGTAGTAGGTGATACCGGCGAAAGGGGGAAACATCCGAGAAAGTATCCTCGATGTTCTGTGTTTTCGGACAGGTGAACCGGAGGGGGCAAGCTGCGTGTTCGCTATGCTAGGGATGTGTGGCAGACGAACGAGCTGCATCTTCGGATTCGTCTCGTCGTTCTGAGCAACTTTAATGTACAAAGTTTTTTCATCCGAGATACGATTTATTTTCTATGTATTTCTAAAGTTTTAATCATCTTTTGAATTTATTTATCTATTTAGTTCTAACATTATCCAAAATAGTGTCTGCTGATGCCATCATGATGTAATGCTGAGGTCATCAATCAACAGTGCGGTTAACTGGGTCAAATCTGACCTGTGGGTCCAGTGGGACCCACCTGTCATTAAGACAGAGGTGAAATAGGATTTGTTTTTAACTAACTAGGATTAATTAAGTGCGGGCCCCATTAGTCAGTGACATATTAGTGTTTTAATTAGCTAATTAGGTTAATTAAACATGGTTAATTAATTAATTAATTGATTGATTTTAATTATTATTTATTTATTTACTTCTTTTTTTATAAAAAGTTCCAGGGGGTTAATTATTATTTATTATTTATTTATTAATTAATTAGCTATGCCGGCAACAATGTCGGTACCAAGGATGGGGAACAAAGAGAGCAATTTTCCTGCTTGTTGAACGAGGCGAATCAATTGGCCAATTTATCACCCATCAGTGGTTACCGGAATGTCATCAATAATAGTAACAAGATCTTACAGATAGAGTGGTACAACAAGGTGCCTACTGCTACCTCTTGAGCATGCGTTGCTTTTCCCTCGAAGAGGAAAGGGTGATGCAGCAAAGTAGCGTAAGTATTTCCCTCAGTTTTGAGAACCAAGGTATCAATCCAGTAGGAGGCTACACGCAAATCCCTCGTACCTACACAAACAAATAAGAACCTTGCAACCAACGCGATAAAGGGGTTATCAATCCCTTCACGGCCACTTGCAAAAGTGAGATATGATATACATAATAATAAGATAAATATTTTTGGTATTTTTATGATATAGATTGAAAAGTAAAGATTGCAAAATAAAATATATCGGAAACCTATATGATGGAAAATAGACCCGAGGGCCATAGGCTTCACTAGTGGCTTCTCTCAAGATATCATAAGTATTACGGTGGGTGATCAAATTACTGTCGAGCAATTGATAGAAAAGTGCATAGTTATGAGAATATCTAGGCCTGATCATGTATATATGCATCACGTCCGGGACAAGTTGATCGAAACGATTCTGCATCTACTACTATTACTCCACACATCGACTGCTATCCTGCATGCATCTAGAGTATTAAGTTCATAAGAACAGAGTAACACATTAGGCAAGATGACATGATGTAGAGGGATAAACTCAAGCAATATGATATAAACCCCATCTTTTTATCCTTGATGGCAACAATACAATACGTGCCTTGCTACCCCAGCTGTCACTGGGAAAGGACACCGCAAGGTTGAACCCAAAGCTAAGCACTTCTCCCATTGCAAGAAAGATCAATCTAGTAGGCCAAACCAAACTGATAATTCGAAGAGACTTGCAAAGATACCAAATCATACATAAAAGAATTCAAAGGAGATTCAAATATTGTTCATAGATAATCTTGATCATAAACCCACAATTCATCGGGTCTCACAAACACACCGCAAAAAGAATTACATCGAATATATCTCCAAGAAGATCGAGAAGAACTTTGTATTGAGATCCAAAGAGAGAGAAGAAGCCATCTAGCTAATAACTATGGACACGAAGGTGTGTGGTAAACTACTCACACTTCATTTGAGAGGCTATGGTGTTGATGTAGAAGCCCTCCGTGATCGATTCCCCCTCCGGCGGAGCGCCGAAAAAGGCCCCAAGATGGGATCCCACGGGTACAGAAGGTTGCGGCGGTGGAAATAGGGTTTCGTGGTGCTCCTGGATGTTTTCATGGTATATGAGTATATATAGGCGAAGGAAGTCGATCAGGGGAGCCACGAGGGGCCCACGAGGGTGGGGGGCGCGCCTACCCCCTGGGCGCGCCCTCCTGCCTCGTGGCCACCTCGTTTCTTTCTTGATGTCCACTCCAAGTCTGCTGGATTGCGTTTGTTTGAAAAATAACTCTCCCGAAGGTTTCATTCCAATTGGACTCCGTTTGATATTCCTTTTCTGCGAAACACTGAAATAGGCAAAAACATCAATTTGGGTTGGGCCTCCGGTTAGTAGGTTAGTCCCAAAAATTATGTAAAAGTGTATAGTAAAGCCCATTAAACATCCAAAACAGGTAATATAATAGCATGGAACAATAAAAAAAATTAAAGATACATTGGAGACATATCAAGCATCCCCAAGCTTAATTACTGCTCATCCTCGAGTAGGTAAATGATAAAAACAGAATTTTTGATGTGGAATGCTACCTAGCATAATTCTCAATGTAATTTTCTTTATTGTGGCATGAATGTTCAGATCCAAAAGATTCAAGATAAAAGTTTAATATTTGCATAAAAACACTACTAGGGAAAAGCCTATACACAGAATCTTAGCAGAAGCGCGGGTTAAAAACCCTCGCTACTGCTACTTACTAGCAGCGCAGGTTTTTAAACCTCGCTACTACTAAGTTGATAGCAGCAGCGCGGGTTTATAACCCTCGCTACTACTAAGCGGTCTCTACCGTGCCCCCCGGGACATGCCATAGTAGTAGCGCGGGTTCTTAACCCTCGCTACTACTAAGTGATAGCAGTAGCGCGGGTTTTTAACCCTCGGTACTACTAAGTGGCCCCTGGACCATGCCATAGTAGTAGCGATGGTTATAAACCCGCGCTACTACTAAGTTGATAGTAGTAGCGCGGGTTTTTACCCCTCGCTACTACTAATCGTCTGCCATAGTAGTAGCACGGGGTATGGCCTATTTGCAAAATTTTCAAAGTCTACCCCCCCTGGACCGCCTTTTCAGTTTTAAAAAAAAATAAAAGAAAATGATAAAAATGTCAAAAAAATAAAAGAAAATAAGTTTCCCATGTGATATGTGGTATAGTTGTTGGGAAAATTTACAAATATGAATTTCGACTTTATTTGCAAAATCTCTTTGGAAATTTGTAAAATGGCCATAACTTTTGCATACGAACTCGGATGAAAAAGTTTTTTATATGAAAAATCATCTACTCGAAAAGTTACATCCAAATTTAACCGGGGGAACCCCGTTAAACATTTTTAAAATCCACAAAAACCTAACAGAAAAAAGTTACGGGGCTTTTAATATCTGGAGGCAAAAAAATTCAAAAAAAATTAGTTTTTTTTTAATTTTTGTTAAATCTGGTCAAACTATGGTAAAACTAATTATTCAAGAATATTAGTGTTACTAAATAATTATTTTAGTTTTTTTGAATTTTGGTCAAATCTGGTCAAACTATGGTCAAACTGTGGTCAAATCTAGTCAAACTGTGGTCAAACTAATTATTCAAGAAATATTAGTGTTACTAATTTTTTAGAACAATAGTTTCAAACTCAAACAGTGAAATGTGTGACTTCATGCTCAAGCTAAATTCCTGAGGTTAATAGGATTGACATCTTACTATTGTCAGGAAAACAACAAGTCAGACTTGGAAACCAGGGAGAATAGAACCCGGAAGTTAAGCGTGCTCAGGCTGGAGTAGTGAGAGGATGGGTGACCGTCCGGGAAGTTAGATGATTTGGAACGATGAGGGGTGATTAGAGATTAAATTGAGCAGCGATGAGGGGTGATTAGAGATTTGAGGTTAAAATAATTCAGGAATTTGAAAATTAGGGAAAAAATCAAAAAAAAATCGAAAAAATTCAATTTTTTCCAGAGATTACAGATTAGTAGTAGCGCGGGTTTTTACCCACGCTACTGTTATACGTTAGCTGTAGCGTGGGTTGCGCCCGCGCTACTGCTAAAAGTTAGCTGTAGCGCCTTATTAGTAGCGCCGGCCCCCGCGCTACTAATAGGCCCAAAACCTGCGCTGCTGCTAGGCTTTTCCCTAGTACTGAAATAGTAATACTTCAAGCATGCTAACAAAGTAATCATGTCTTATCAAAGTAACATAGCCAAAGAAAGCTTATCCCTACAAAATCATATAGTTAGGCCATGCTTCATTTTCGCCACACAAAATGCTCCCATCATGCTCAACCCCAGTTTCAACGAAGCAATTGGTTCATATTTTTTAACGTGCTTCAGCCTTTTCAACCCTCACGCAATACATGAGCGTAAGCCATGGATATAGCACTATGGGTGGAGCAGAGTATGATGATAGGGATTGTGTGAGAAGACAAAAAAGGAGAAAGTCTCATATTGACGCGGCTAATCAACGGGCTATGGAGATTCCCATCAATTGATGTCAATGCAAGGAGTAGGGATTGCCATCCAACGGATGCACTAGAGCTATAAATGTATGAAAGCTCATCAAAAGAAACTAAGTGGGTGTGCATCCAACTTGCTTGCTCACGAAGACCTAGGGCATTTTGAGGAAGCCCATCATTGGAATATACAAGCCAAGTTCTATAATGAAAAATTCCCACTAGTATACGAAAGTGACAAAATAGGAGATTCTCTATCATGAAGATCATTGTGCTACTTTGAAGCACAAGTGTGGAAAAAGGATGGTAACATTGTCCCTTCTGTCTTTTTCTCTCATTTTTTTTCTTTTTTTTATTTTGGTGGGATTCTTTGGCCTCTTTTATTTTTCATAAAGTCCGGAGTCTGATCCCGACTTGTGGGGGAATCATAGTCTCCATCATCCTTTCCTCACATGGGACAATGCTCTAATAATGAAGATCATCACACTTCTATTTATTTACAACTCAAGAATTACAACTCAATACTTAGAAAAAAATATGACTCTATGTGAATGCCTCCGGCGGTGTACCGGGATATGCAATGAATCAAGAGCAACATGTGTGAAAGAATTATAAAGGTGGCTTTGTCGCAAATACGTTGTCAACTACACGATCATGCAAAAGCAATATGACGATGATGGAACGTGTCATAATAAACGGAACGGTGGAAAGTTGCATGGCAATATATCTCGGAATGGCTATGGAAATGCCATAATAGGTAGGTATGGTGGCTATTTTGAGGAAGATATAAGAAGGTTTATGTGTGATAGAGCGTATCGTATCATAGGGTTTGGATGCACCGGCGAAGTTTGCACCAACTCTCAAGGTGAGAAAGGGCAATGCACGGTACCGTAGAGGCTAGCAATGATGGAAGGGTAAGAGTGCGTATAATCCATAGATTCACATTAGTCATAAAGAACTCATATACATATTGCGAAAGTTTATTAGCCCTCGAAGCAAAGTACTACTACGCATGCTCCTAGGAGAAGGGTTGGTAGGAGTTAACCATCGCGCGATCCCAACCTCCACTCATAAGGAAGACAATCAAAGAACACCCCATGCTTCAAATTTGTCACACAACATTTACCATATGTGCATGCTACGAGACTTGCCAACTTTAACACAAGTATTTCTCAATTTCATAATTTCCCAACTAGCATGACTCTAACATTACCGCCATTATATCTCAAAACACTTATCAAGTATCAATTTCTCATAGTATTCAATGCACTTTATATGATAGTTTTTATTATATCTATCTTGGATGCTTATCATTTTAAGACTAGAATTTTAACCAAAGCAAATTACCATGCTGTTCTAAAATACTCTCAAAATAATATAATTAAAGCATGAGAGATCAATAATTTCAACAAAATAAAACCACCGCCGTGCTCTAAAAAGATATAAGTGAAGCACTAGAGCAAAACTGTCTAGCTCAAAAGATATAAGTGAAGACATAGAGTATTCTAATAAATTCCAATTCATGTGTGTCTCTCCAAAAGGTGTGTACAGAAAGGATGATTGTGGCAAACTAAAAATCAAAGACTCATATGGTACAAGACGCTCCAAGCAAAACACATATCATGTGGTGAATAAAAATATAGCCTCAAGTAAAGTTACCGATGGACAAAGACGAAAGAGGGGATGCCTTCCGGGGCATCCCCAAGCTTAGGCTTTTGGTTGTCCTTGAATTTTACCTTGGGGTGCCTTGGGCATCCCCAAGCTTAGGATCTTGCCACTCCTTATTCCATAATCCATCAAATCTTTACCCAAAACATGAAAAATTCACAACATAAAACTCAACAGAAAACTCGTAAGCTCCATTAGTATAAGAAAACAAACCACCACTTTAAGGTACTGTAATGAACTCATTATTTATTTATATTGATGTTAAACCTACTTTATTCCAACTACTCTATGGTTCATACCCCCCGATACTAGCCATAGATACATCAAAATAAGCAAACAACACACGAAAAACAGAATCTGTCAAAAATAGAACAGTCTATAGTAATCTGTAACTTTAGAATACTTCTCAAACCCCAAAAATTCTACCAAAATATGAAGTCCTAGGAAATTTGTCTATTAATCTTTTGCAAAAATAATCAACTAAAAATCACGTTTCTGTGATTTAGTAAAATTATTCTCGTGTGCGTAAAAGTTTCTGTTTTTCAGCAAGATCAAATTAACTATCCCTGTAGGTTATCCTATAGGTTCTACTTGGCACAAACACTAATTAAAACATAAAACCGCACCTAACCAGAGGCTAGATGAATTATTTATAACTAAACAGGAACAAAAAGCAAGGAACAAAAATAAAATTGGGTTGCCTCCCAACAAGCGCTATTGTTTAACGCCCCTAGCTAGGCATAAAAGCGAGAATAGATCTAAGTATTGCCATCTTTGGTATTCAATTCATAGGTGGCTCTCATAATAGATTCATAAGGTAATTTAGTTTTCTTCCTAGGAAAGTGCTCCATGCCTTTCCTTAATGGAAATTGGAATCTAATATTTCCTTCTTTCATATCAATAATTGCACCAATCGTTCTAAGGAAAGGTCTACCAAGAATAATAGGACATGAAAGATTGCAATCTATATCAAGAACAATAAAATCTATGGGCACATAATTCATATTTGCAACAATAAGAACATCATTAATCCTTCCCATAGGTTTCTTAATGGTGGAATCCGCAAGGTGCAAGTTTAAAGAGCAATCATCAAATTCACGGAAACCTAACAGATCACACAAAGTTTTTGGAATCGTGGAAACACTAGCACCCAAATCACGCAAAGCATAACATTCATGATCTTTAATTCTAATTTTAGTAGTAGGTTCCCACTCATCATAAAGTTTTCTAGGGATAGAAATTTCTAATTCAAGTTTTTCTTCATAAGATTGCATTAGAGCATCAACGATATGTTTAGTAAATGCTTTATTTTGACTATAAGCATGAGGAGATGTTAACACGGATTGCAACAAGGAAATACAATCTATTAAAGAACAATTATCATAATTAAATTCCATGAAATCCAAAATAGTGGGTTCATTGCTATGTAAAGTTTTGACCTATTCAATCCCACTTTTACCAATTTTTGCATCAAGATCTAAAAACTCCGAATCATTGGGACGCCATTTAACTAAAGTTGAGTTATCTCCAGTCCCATTATTACCAAGATTCATATTGCAAAACAAAGATTTAATAGGGGACACATCAATCACTTTTAGATCTTCATCCCTATTGTCATGAAAACTAGAAGAACACGCTTTTACAAAGCAATCTTTCTTAGCACGCATCCAAGCGGTTCTTTCCTTGCACTCATCAATGGAATTTCTCATAGATTTGAGAGACTCGTTGATATCATGCTTAGGTGGAATAGATCTAAGTTTAAAAGAATCAACATCAAGAGAAATCCATGTTCCTAGCCAACTCATCAATCTTAGGCAATTTTTCTTCAAGCAAAGCATTGAAATTCTTTTGGGAAATCATAAATTCCTTAACACTAATCTAAAAATCAGAGGGCATATTATTAAAATTTCCATAGGAGTTGTTGAAGGAATTACCATAAATATTAGAGGAATTACTAGGGAACGGCCTAGGATTAAAGTTTCCTCTATACGTGTTGTTACCAAAATTATTCCTACCAACAAAGTTCACATCCATAGATTCATTATTATTCTCAATCAAAGTAGACAAATGCATATCATTAGGATCAATAGGATCACTCTTATTAGCAAACAATTTCATAAGTTCATCCATCTTCCCACTCAAAACATTAATCTCTTCTATCGCATGAACCTTTTTACTAGTAGATCTTTCGGTGTGCCATTGAGAATAATTAACCATAATATTATCTAGGAGTTTAGTAGCTTCTCCTAAAGTGATTTCCATGAAAGTGCCTCCCCCGTCCAAATCTAAATGATTTCTAGAAGCAAAATTCAATCCGGCATAAATTTTTTGTATAATCATCCATAAATTCAAACCATGTGTAGGGAAATTACATATCATTAATTTCATCCTCTCCCAAGATTGTGCAACATGCTCATGATCAAGTTGCTTAAAATTCATAATTTCGTTTCTAAGAGAGATGATCTTAGCGGGAGGAAAATACATAGAGATAAAAGCATCTTTGCACTTATTCCATGAATCAATACTATTTTTAGGCAAAGACGAAAACCAAGTTTTAGCACGATCTCTAAGCAAAAACGAAAATAGCTTCAATTTAACAATATAATTATCCACATCGTTCTTCTTTTGCATATCACACAAATCAACAAAGATGTTTAGATGAGTAGCGGCATCTTCACTAGGAAGGCCAGAGAATTGATCTTTCATAACAAGATTCAACAAAGCAACATCGATTTCACAAGATTCAGCATCATTAAGAGGAGCAATCAGAGTGCTAAGGAAATCATTATTGTTGGTATTGGAAAAGTCACACAATTTGGTATTATATTGAGCCATCGTGACAAACAATCCAACACACAAGCACACAAGAGGCAAGCGAAAAAGAGGCGAACGGGAAAAAGAGGGCGAATAAAAAGGCAAGGGTGAAGTGGGGGAGAAGAAAATGAGAGACAAATGGCAAATAATGTAATGCGCGGGATAACAGTTTGTGATGGGTACTTGGTATGTCTTGACTTGTGCGTAGACCTCCCCGGCAACGGCGCCAGAAATCCTTCTTGCTACCTCTCGAGCATGTGTTGGTTTTCCCTCGAAGAGGAAAGGGCGATGCAGCAAAGTAGCGTAAGTATTTCCTTCAGTTTTGAGAACCAAGGTATCAATCCAGTAGGAGGCTACACGCAAATCCCTCGTACCTACACAAACAAATAAGAACCTTGCAACCAACGCGATAAAGGGGTTGTCAATCCCTTCACGACCACTTGCAAAAGTGAGATCTGATAGAGATAATAATAAGATAAATATTTTTGGTATTTTTATGATATAGATTGAAAAGTAAAGATTGCAAAATAAAATAGATTAGAAACTTATATGATGGAAAATAAACCCTGGGGCCATAGGTTTCGCTAGTGGCTTCTCTCAAGATAGCATAAGTATTACGGTGGGTGAACAAATTATTGTTGAGCAATGGATAGAAAAGTGCATAGTTATGAGAATATCTAGGCATGATCATGTATATAGGCATCACGTCCACGACAAGTAGATCGAAACGATTCTGCATCTACTACTATTACTCCACACATCGACCGTTATCCAGCATGCATCTAGAGTATTAAGTTCATAAGAACAGAGTAACACATTAGGCAAGATGACATGATGTAGAGGGATAAACTCAAGCAATATGATATAAACCCCATCTTTTTATCCTCAATGGAAACAATACAATACGTGCCTTGCTGCCCCTGCTGTCACTGGGAAAGGACACCGCAAGATTGAAGCCAAAGGTAAGCACTTCTCCCATTGCAAGAAACATCAATCTAGTAGGACAAACCAAACTGATAATTCAAAGAGACTTGGAAAGATAACAAATCATACATAAAAGAATTCAGAGGAGATTCTAATATTGTTCATAGATAATCTTGATCATAAACCCACGATTCATCAGATCTCGACAAACACACCGCAAAAAGAATTACATCGAATAGATCTCCAAGAAGATCAAGGAGAACTTTGTATTGAGATCCAAAGAGAGAGAAGAAGCCATCTAGCTAATAACTATGGAACCGAAGGTCTATGGTAAACTACTCACACTTCATCGGAGAGGCTATGGTGTTGATGTAGAAGCTCTCCGTGATCGATTCCCCCTCTGGCGGAGCGCCGGAAAAGGCCCCAAGATGGGATCTCACGGGTACAGAAGGTTGCGGCGGTGGAAATATGGTTTCGTGGTGCTCCTAGATGTTTTCAGGGTATATGAGTATATATAGGCGAAGGAAGTCGGTCAGGGGAGCCAGGAGGGGCCCACGAGGGTGGGGGCGCGCCTACCCCCCTGGGCGCGCCCTCCTTCCTCGTGGCCGCCTTGTTTCTTTCTTGACGTCCACTCCAAGTCTCCTAGATTGCATTTGTTCCAAAAATAACTCTCCCGAAGGTTTCATTCCATTTGGACTCCGTTTGATATTCCTTTTCTGCGAAACACTGAAATAGGCAAAAAACATCAATTTGGGCTGGGCCTCCGGTTAGTAGTTTAGTCCCAAAAATAATATAAAAGTGTATAGTAAAGCCCATTAAACATCCAAAACGGGTAATATAATAGCATGGAACAATAAAAAATTATAGATACGTTGGAGACGTATCACCTACCTAAGCAAGGAATTATCTCTGCTTAGTTAAGTCAGATTCAGGAAAGGTTAAACAAAAGAATGGAAAGGAAAATGCAATTATCAGATTAAACAGAACAATGGAAAGGAAAATTGTGATACACACAATTATTAGGAGTATATCCTTCCCATGTACAAGCAGAACATGGCATACAGGGTAGGAGAGCAAGTACCAAACCATTCATATAAGAGGCAAGGATCAATCAAGATGTTACCCATACAACGGTGTTTGGATAACTAACCAAGAGACATTTAGCATCGCGCCTCCAATGTTCTTGTTGAAGAGCGGGGTATCATAGTCATGCTTCGAGGTAGCAATGATATGGTGTTTCAATCAAGGGCCAGACTTTGGATACACAAATGATCCATCAGGAGCAACTTATAAAATAAGTCTTACAATTTCCTCAAGGAAGAATGGTTATCCTTGCAAAAGAAATTATAATGATAGGTCCTCCAGCCAGGGGTTGCTAGGCATGACATCATATTACCGGGTCATCAAAAGACCAACATCATAACTCTTGGAAAGTTGCCCCAACCATCATATCTGACCGAGATTCAGATCCGATTGGTGTCATGATGCCTCAGACTCAGGATGTCCGAGAACAAAAGGTGCAACACAAATTGACGAAATGACATTGCAAGATTCTCGGGAAATGAACTATGGGAGCGAGTTCCTGAAACAATAGTTCATCATTACACCAAGGAGGGGATGAGAAGGTGGCTGATGGGCTCAGCGACAATTCATCGAGAATTCCAAACGGATGGATTTCCATAATAATGTAACAAGAAGATGACACTTGTCAATTCAAATGATATAATGTTGTATGCTCTAGGAAAACATACACCGTCAATCATTAGTTGAAAGGTGTGCCCGAAATATGACCTTAGGCAGCAAGATCAATGTTAGAGTGACGATTCAATAACCAACAGTCTAAGAACAAACTATCGATCATTAACTTCAAAGCAATAGGGTTGCTAGAAGTACAGAACTCAAACAACATTGTTAGCATATTGGTATCCTGGTTAAAAACAACACGGGGACCAAGGAAGAATGGTGATGGTGAGAAGTATCATCATACCGAGAATTTCTAAGAGGTGGAGCGATCCCCACTACATTATCGACAGAAAAGACAGTAATACTTCAAGGCAGAACACAACACTAGCTGGAGAGCAAGTTGTATTATAAATTTGGACAAGTTCGCGATGAAAGGAAGTCAAGGGTGTTGTCGATGATAATAAGAATCATCGAGGGCAAGGAGGGTATTTCTCATCATGAACACAATTGACATCTCGGAAGAAGTCAAAGTGTTCAAGGTGATCTGACACATTTGCCGGGAGGTTTTGAGAGGATGCCATCAAACAACAACGGGAACAAGCAAGGGAATGACGAAGCGGCAAGTTATAGGATCAATATATAAGATGCAAGCTCGGAACCAAGGTTTCCTTTCAAGACAAGCAACATGATGTTGAAGGCTCGACGTAAGTCGTGCTCACACACTGAAGAATTCGTGCACCAGAGAAGGACGAGGTAGCACAGTCAAAGATAGCAAGACTAGGATGCAGACGATAGTCTAGGAATGACCAGATTGAGTTTAGAATTTCCTAGTAAAAATACTAGGGTTATTTGATTTGTAGTGCGGAATAATTTCACTAGTCGGTGTCCTCGGTTGACAACAACCCAAAACCCGTAGAGTGATTACGACAAGGAAAGACATTACTTTAACAAAGTTAGTAAGATGTGGTGCAATGGCCAGACATCTTCGAGATACCAGGGGGTAATACTTGAAGGTAGAACATGATAGAAGTAGAACCGGGTCATTGACATGTGACAGTAGATACTTCAACCTTGCCAAAAATAGACGAGGCACTGAAATGAATTTCCATCAGATATATCAGATCAGGACAACATGGTCGGAACCATAATTGTAAGGAATCAATTCAAGAATATCGAAAGAATCATACAGCTGGATAATCATTTTGCAAGAAGCTTCTGAGATGGTCTACATAATTTTCATGGGCATGAACACAAAGTTCAAGGTCGACTCCCACTTCTTTAATGCATACCATTTCATTCACCTCTTGCTTTGATATAACTGTAGTGTTGGAATTTTATCTGGTAGAACACCAGAAGAGTATGACTTGTGAAAACTTTTGGGTTCTCACGGATTAGGGGAAGGCATAGGTTCAACCCATCGGCCATCTTAGTAACATATACCACAAGTTTCAAAAGTAAATACACAAGCTCGAAAGCAGAGCATGGTTGGCCAAACAGAGGATACAATTTACCAAAGGCATTATGTATCAGGGGAAGAACTCACAAGGTGATTGAATATGAAGGACACTGTCGGATAAAATCCAACAATGGATCGGGCGATCCACAACGGAGCTGATGTGAGTATCGGTACTCACTCAGAGGAATAAAGAATGCAGAGGCATCAGATTCAAGAATCACCTAATTAGTCTTATGCTTAAATAGAAAGAAATTATGGTTTCCAAAACGAAGGATTAGAAGCAGATGCTATGATCAAGGATGGATAAGTTTAAAACACTTAGTTGGACAATCAATAAAGGTTTGAATTGCCGAGAACCAACTCATGTCCGGAATGACGTCTGAGCCGGAAAGATAATCTTAAAAAGGATAACCTGATGACTGCGTGCGTACGCACACATTGAATCAATAGGCTCAAAATGACTAAGACAAGTGATGTTAACGAGGACTACTAGTCATATGGAATTAACCATAATGCAAGCAGGCAAGAGTTTCAAGAGTAACAGGCTACAGAGGATTTTCGAAAGATTGAAAAGTATTCCGAAGAATTATGTGAGACACGTGAACAATTGAGAAGAACAGATCCTCGATAAATGTGAGGAAAAACTCGTAACTCGTAAGGGTTTTCATGCAAAATAAAACTGCAAGACAGTAAACTCAAAGGATTCTCGGGATAACGATGAATATTTTGAGGCATCTTTTAACAACAAGAGCGACAAGGAATGATCAAGAGAATGACAAGTGCATACAGATATCCATAGGGATATATCGGTGATAGTGGATTGCAAAGGCGATGAGCACAAGGGTCTCAGGAAAATATCGAGTGATATCCTCAGAATCTTCTGACGAAGCAGGTGATCTTCTAGAATGAGGGCTCTTTGGGAGAAATAGTTACGAGAACCTAGAGTTAGAGTTAGAAAATCATTTAACCCGAATAGAAGAGAGATCAGAGTCCCAGAGTATAGAGGGATAAACTCAAGCAATATGATATAAACCCCATCTTTTTATCCTCGATGGCAACAATACAATATGTGCCTTGCTACCCCTGTTGTCACTGGGAAAGGACACCACAAGATTGAACCCAAAGCTAAGTATTTCTCCCATTGCAAGAAAGATCAATCTAGTTGGCCAAACCAAACTGATAATTCGAAGAGACTTGCAAAGATAACCAAACACACATAGAAGAATTCAAAGGAGATTCAAATATTTCTCAAAGATAAACTTGTTCATAAACCCACAATTCATCAGATCTCGACAAACACACTGCAAAAAGAGTTACATCAAATAGATCTCCTAGAAGATCAAGGAGAACTTTGTATTGAGATTCAAAGAGAGAGAAGAAGCCATCTAGCTAATAACCATGGACCCGAAGGTCTGTAGTAAACTAATCACAACTCATCGGAGAGTCTATGGTGTTGATGTAGAAGCCCTCCATGGTCGATCCCCCCTTCGGCGGAGCACCGACGAAGGCTCGAAGATGGGATCTCGCGGATACAGAAGGTTGCGGCGGTGGAAATAGGGTTTCATGGTGCTCCTCGATGTTTAAAGGGTATGAGACTATAAATAGGCGAAGGAGGTCGGTCAGGGGAACCACGAGGGGCCCACGAGGGTGGGGGCGCGCCCACACCCTTGGGCGCACCAAGCACACTCTGTCGGTGTCAAAACCGGCAGATCTCGGGTAGGGGGTCCCGAACTGTGCGTCTAAGGCTAATGGTAATAGGAGGCAGGGGACATGATGTTTTACCCAGGTTCGGGCCCTCTCGATGGAGGTAATACCCTACTTCCTGCTTGATTGATCTTGATGATATGAGTATTACAAGAGTTGATCTACCATGAGATCGTAGAGGCTAAACCCTAGGAGCTAGGCTATGATTCTGATTGTCCTTGTCCTACGGACTAAACCCTCCGGCTTTATATAGACACCAGAGGGGGCTAGGGTTACATAGAGTCGGTTACAATGAAGGAGATCTAACATCCGAATCGCCAAGCTTGTCTTCCACGCATAGGAGAGTCCCATCCGGACATGAGACGGAGTCTTGAGTCTTGTATCTTCATAGTCCAACAGTCCGGCCAAAGTATATAGTCCAGCTGTCTGGATACCCCCTAATGTAGGACTCCCTCAGTAGCCCCTGAACCAGGCTTCAATGATGATGAGTCCGGCGCGCAGATTGTCTTCAGCATTGCAAGGCCGGTTCACTACAAAAAAAATACACTTCCGTGATGATACGTGTTTGTCACAGTAGGTCGGGTTTTTTGTCATGCATGTACATCCGTGATGATTTTATGACAGAATCAAGATAGTCATACCTGTGCTGTCATAGAAGTGTTCCATGACATTACCAAAATTATCATCACGGAAGTGTCCACTTCCATGACGATAAATCGCGCATCACAGAAGTGCTTTCGTCAAGGGTGACCGACACGTGGCATCCACCGTAACGGAACGCCGTTAAGCTATCGGGTCGGGTTTTGGATGCGATAACCCGTTAACAGCCCCGACCAATGGGGATTTTCCATGTGTAAAATCATCATTGGCTGGAGATAACATGTGTCGGCTCATCGTTGGGACAGATGTCATCCACCCATTGGACAAAAGGCGCCTATGATACGTCGACACGTGGCACGGCCCAACAGAGGCCCATTCCTGTGAAAAGACCGGCCCGTTTGACTTGGCCAAACGGTGGCGGGCCGGCCCATGGAAAGCCTGTTAATGGCCTGTTCACATATAGCCCATTTATAGCCCGCTAACCCAAGGCCCGTTACGCCCTATCCGAATTAGGCCCAGTAGCGTCATCTGGGCCATCCAATATGATTCCAGCCCGTTTTCACTTCTGGTCCATGTATGGCCCATGACGTCTTTCGGCCCATATGAGGCCCTATGTAACTCTTGGCTTATTAACGGCCCGTGGTGAAACTGGCCCGCAATGAACAGTGTATCACTTTACACCCATTAATGGCCCGTGGTGAAACTGGCCCGTAATGAACAGTATGTCACTTTATACCCATTAAGGGCCCATTATTCAGTTGGGCCATTTCCAGCAAATGTTATCTTTCGGCCTTCTCAGAGCCCATTTATTCTTGGGCTCATTTCCAGCATTCGTTTACTTACGGCCCGTTACTGTCATTTTCTGCTTGTGGGCCAAACTCAGCCCGTGGTTACATCGGCCCTTTTGTGGTCTGTTAATACGTTGGGCCGTTTTCATAGCATCATCAAATACGGCCTATTAACGGTGGCCCGTTATGGTCATACGGCCCGTATAAGGCCCATTGATGATACGGCCTATAGAAGGCCCATTGTTTCTATGGCCCGTAGAAGGCCCATTGTTTCTACAGCCCGTAGAAGGCCTACTGTTTCTACGGCCTGTAGAAGGCCCACTGTTTCTACGGCCCGTAGGAGGGCCAGTGTCACTACAGTAAATATTAGCCCATGGTTATTGTGGCCTAGTTTTAAAAAATAGGTTATTGCAGCCACTAGCAAACCGCGGAAAAAGAACTGCACTGACTACAAGCAAACAAATAAACAAGACAACAAGGAAATAAATAAGCAAGCAACTTATGCTAGGCTATCACGGCTATTACACATATTACATCCGCTGGGCATCAAAGTTCGCCACCAGTGCAAATATAGGGAACAAAGCAGCATATCATATACATTGGTTGTCAAAGTTGGCGAACAGCGCAAATAAACGCTGCAGCAAAACAAATCCAGAACTAAAACCACTTCAGAAGATCTCAAGAAACAATATCCTGGGTACCCATAATGCTGGCAAGATGCTTAGCAAGCTTAACTTTCTCTTGTTTGGCGCTTAAATCCTCCAGCGCTTGCTGTTGCACCAGAAAATATGCATCTGAATTCTGCGGGACTTCCTCAGTCCTTCAGCTTCCTGTCACAGCACATCTGATCGATGTCTTTCAACTTGAAGTTGAGACTCAAGAAGATGAACTAATTCAGGCAGCGATTTCGAAGAGCTTGTGCCAGCAGTAGTGGCCAGTAACTCGAACACTACATCAAGACAGGACTTTTGGGTTCCCTCACTATCGCCAAGATAGTTTTTATCAGCTTTCTTGGAGACCAACAGGGATGTCTCACTATCTTGAACCTTATCTGCATTACTTCCTTTACCATTGGATAACGCGGTACTGTTCTCCAATATTTTGTCTGCATTCTAAAAGAGAAACAAGTAGACACATCACATGTTTACCATGTTGTATATGAAACTCATTTTGGTAAATGAGTTCAGTAGTAAAGTGGACAGGATAACAGCATGAAACAAACATATATCTATGTACCATGGTCACTTTATGGTCTATATCATTCTAGTTTTTGTTGCCAAATCAAGATAGAGACACAGTTCAAATAATATTTGTTCAAGACAAAGCAGAATAGACAGAATATAAGTGTGGGTAACTATAGAGCAATAAAAACACTTGTAATGTGCATGACATGAGAACATAACTGTTTATTCAATTGAAACTGAAATCAACATAGAGCAGGTTACAATAGCAAACCAGTTAAAGAAATAGGTTTAAAACATACCTATTGCGCCATTGGAGTTTCAATTCCATCCTTCAAATTTGAAAATAGTTGGTATGAGTAAATACAGTAATGCAAGAGCAAAGCAGTATGAACCATAGCTACAAAACCTGACCTGAGAACAAATCTTCTTTTCCTTTAAGCGTTGAGTTGGGATTCAGAGTGGTGGTCCTCGTGCTTTGGGCATTGCAGTTCCCTTACTAACTGCTCGTGTTTGGGTGCTCTATGGTGGAGACAGTGCTGTGTCAACTGGAACTGGGTTACTATCTGCCGGGGTTGGGGTTAGAAGGGGTGTAGCTGGTTCTCTATCCAACTGGGTAGGGGTACAATCTGCGAGGGTCTGGGTTATGTGTGGTGGATCTGGTCCTTGGGCAAGTACAACAGTGGTTCTATCTGCATCAACTGGTAGCACTATCTTTTCTGAAGACCGTGTTGTTACTCCCTTAGATACTGCCATCACGCTCTCCAATTCAAATGGCTGATAAACAAGAAAACTAATTGAAAGTATAGACATTGTATGATAGACAGGTGCAATGGATAGTGGGGAATAAAAGAGGGCATGAAATAATTCATATTTATGTTGTCTAACCAAACAGGATAGCATGACACAATTTCACATATATGATGGCTAACTAAACAGGATAGCATGACACAATTTCACATTATGATGTCTAACTTAAAAAGATGGAAAGACATAGTTCAAAATATGAGACTATGTAAACAGGATGACATGACATAACTATATAATGTGTTTATTAAATAGGTTGGCATCCCATAATTCACATACATTCATGGATAGAATGCCATAATTCTAAATATGATGACTGTAAACACTAAACAAGATGAGATGATATAACTATATGATGTCTTTATTAAATGGGTTGCCATGCCATAATTCAGATAGATGATGTGTATGTACTATGTAAACATGATGACATGATATAATTCAAATATATGATTTATATAGTAAGCAAGTAAGCAGATGGCAATCCATATATGATGTAAAAACTAAGCAATGCAAGACAACATGCATGACATGGGTAATATAACCCTGCCAAGTTTGAGCATAGACCTCAGGGGGGAAATAGGACTGGTCATCAATCCCTGAATCCTCCTCCGAGGAGCTCTCTGTAACCAGCAAGATGTCTGCTTCAGCAGGTAGCATTGTCTGCTCTGAATACCTTGTTTTCACTCCAGATACTTCCATCACCGCTTCAAATGGCTGCACAGGAAGAGTAGTTGAATATACAAACGTTGTCGACAAATGGAACACGTAATACAAAAAAATGATAGCATGATATAATTCACATACATGATGATTGGCTAAACAGCATGGCATTGCATAATTCACATATATAATGCCTTTGCAACAAGATAGCATTGTATAATTCACATGTATAATGTCTTGCAACAAGATGGCAATGTATAATTCACATATATGGTAATTAGACACTGAACAGGTGGCATTCACACAAAGCATGTCTAAACTAATCAAATGACATAGCAATGCGAGACACCATACGCACGATATGAGCAACATAACCCTGCCAAGTTAGATCATACACCTCGGGGGGGGGGGGGGATAGGACTGGTCATCTGTTTCTGAATCCTCCTCTGAGGAGCTATCCGTAACCAGCAAGATATGCGCTTCGTCAGATAGCATAGTCTGCTCTGAAGACCTTGTTTTCACTCCAGAATTTGCCATCACCGTGTCAAATGGCTGATGCACACGAAGAGCAGTTGAATGTACTAACATTGTTGACAAATGTAATATGTAACGAAAAAAAAGGATGGCCTGATATAATTTACATATAAGATGACTGGCTAAGCAGGATGGCATTGCAAAATTCACATATATGATGCCTGGATAAACAAGATGGCGTTGCATAATTCACATAAACGATGAATAAACTAAACAGATGGCATTCGCACAAAGGATGTCTAAACTAAGCAGATGACATATTTGATGTATAAAGTAAGCAATGCAAGACACCATATGCATGATATAACCAACATCAGCATGCCAAGTTAGAGAGAAGACCTCAGGGGGTAAATAGGAGTTATCTTCTCCTTCTGAATCCCCCTCGGAACAGATATCTTCCTCCCGATTACAATCCGAAATGCGTGGAGGGGGGGCTGCCTTTGCGCCTACCATGGAGCGACGTCTGCATGAAATTTTATTGCCACACAAGGCTCGTCTCTTTTGCTCTGCGTGTTCAGTTCCATTGTTTACAGTAACTGTCATGCATAGGAATAAAACATAGTGAGATTATGTAAGGAGTGCATGCAGAAATCCAGAGTGATGGTAGCAACCTGTGGATAGACCCAAAACCAATAACAGCAGGCAGATAATGGCTTCAGTTAAAAAATACAGATAATGGCTTCTTTACTATTTGTTTCCCACCCAACATGAAACTCATAGTAGACACCGGAGATTAACCAGATAGTAGATAGATACTATTGATAGCGGCCCCGATATGTACCCCACAACCATTTAAAAACTCAAGTTTGACCATTAGTTTGGAGCTGACTCAGAGTCTAATCGGTGAACAGGACGATAAAGTAGCATGTAATATTAAGCGATGCATAACGTAAGAAGACGCGAAAGAGTGCGACCTCTCTTGCGGACCCGTGTAGTCCTCGAGGTCATCTGCTCAGTTGATGATGGTAATGCAATTTTCATGGCTGCCAGCGGTGGGGAAGAAGATCTGAGGCGGCGAAAGACAGTCTGGAGGCCGGATCCCTGCTGTGCTGGACCCTTCCGTCGTTGGAGCAGCTGAGCTGGGGTGGACGATGGCGCAGCAGGAGCGGGACAAACCACGCAAGCTTTTCTTTGACAACTATCTGTAAGAGAAGTAATTCTGTAAGGGCTCGTTTGAATTGGAGGATTCCAACAATGCAGGGATAGGAAATAGACAGGAATAGGATAGGAATGCACGTGAAAAACAGA
Organism: Triticum timopheevii; assembly: GCA_963921465.1. Classification (NCBI taxonomy): domain Eukaryota; kingdom Viridiplantae; phylum Streptophyta; class Magnoliopsida; order Poales; family Poaceae; genus Triticum; species Triticum timopheevii. Next base: position 568,532,451 of record OY997268.1, on the reverse strand, counting down.
GAATTTAAAAACACATGATTTCTGCCAATCTGGGTGTTTGATTCACAACAATTGGAAGATCACAGGATGCAAAGAAGTACGGTGAGATTAAGTCAAACCACAAGAAAATGTATGGTTATAATGCTATTATGCTACTATCTCTTAGTCTTGTGCTTCATGAATAGGAATTTGAAAAGGAGGACAAGTGAAAATTAAAATTCCTACGTTTTTTCTTTCAAGGAGACACTAAAGGAACAAATCCGTGTGCTCAGTGGACAGTATATATAAAAGGAGAGTAAAAAAGAGATGCAACAAGTGTACAACCTCTTTGGCGAAGCCATGTCAATCTCAGCGTGATTGGGTTGGCCGGTGAGGATGCTCCGGCTGACTTTGCGGTCGGAGGAGGGGAAGAAGATCTTAGGCGTCTGGAGATGGAGCCCGAGGTATTGCTCTGCTGTGATGGAGGGTTTCGTCGTTGGAGCAGCTCCGGTAGGTTGTACGATGCCGAGGCTGAAGCAAGACAAGAGAGACAACGAACAACGTTAACCTGAGTGGAATTCTAATAGCATCTCCAATACATGATGTAAAATACATAACCACAAAGTGCTAGATGTAAAATACATTAGCCGCTCATCTCTGAACTTAACTGTCGAAACTGAACTTAACTATCGAAACTGAACCTAACGTTCGAAACTGAATTTTGCTGTCGAAACTAAATTTTGCTGTCGAAACTGAATTTTGCTGTCGAAACTAAACTTACTAGCAAGGTGAGGCTACACATTGGTCGACTGACTTTTTCATCTCTGGTCATTCGATTTTGCAGCCGTTGGATACGAAATCAAGGGCCTGCGGTTCATCTTCAACCTCCACCCCCCTGAGCCGCCAGCCACCACCGGCCAAACAGCAGCCCCCGCCGCCCGCGGCCGGCGGTGTGCCGCCCCGCCCGCGCCGAAAACACTCCCCACCGCCGGTCCGCCGCCGCCCCGACCATCCCTCTAGGCCCCCCCGTGCTGAGCTTTTTCTCCGGTGATCCCCACGCCACCGCCCCGCCAACGACCCGGCAACACCGGCGACCACCGCCCCCATCCTGAACCCTAAGTTAGATAGTGGGGTACCTCTCCGGCGAGCTCCCCTCGCTGCGGCTGGTTCTTCCTTCACCCAGGCGAGCCCACCCCTTGAAAATCGACTGACCCAGAAGTCGATTCAGTCGACTGAAGTGTAGCCAAATTGGAGCAGCATCGGAAGCAAGAGCAAGAGCGAGAGCAGCAGTGCGAGCAAGAGCAATAGCAAGAGCAGACCAGGCAGGGGACTGAGAGCAAGAGCAGAGCAGCAGCGCGAGCGAGAGCTAAAGCAGCAACAGCTCCTACTGATGTGGACGTCGCCGCTGAGGGAGCGACGCCATCGAGGAAGTGGCTGGCGACGCCGCCGTTGATGGAGCCGCACCGTGTCGGCTCAGGATCGAGTGCCGGCAGCACCGCGAGATCGAATCAAGAAGAAAATGCGGTGATTAGTGTACAACCTCTTTGGTGGCGCCAATTAGGCCACAGCTTCATCCGAGGAAACGGTGATGATGATGCTCTTCCGGTGGTGCAGGTGAAGATGGCGGTGTGGGAATGGAGGTGGCACGAAAGACGAGGGGAACATTAGGGCAGCTCATTGGAGGTGGAGGATGGGGTGGCTGAACCGGCGGGACGATGAGATCAACGACGGATCCTCATCCGGTACGGTGGATGAGGGACATTGAGGTGTTGCTGTGGACGACATCGTCGAGGAAGAGGCTCCGGCTAGGTGGCGGACGGAGTAGGGTGTGGGGTTTCCTCGCGGGTTTTCGCGGCCTCGGTGTACGAATGGGTGGGCGGATGGGATGGCAGTGGGGAACCATGGCTTAGAGACACGCTTGTCCGAAATGTGGGGTAAGTAACGAAAGTACCCCCCACCGATTTGAGGCGGTTCTTTCGGTTCAGGGTACCACGGGCATTTTGCGTGTCGGGATTTCACAGGAGGTGGGAGTTTTCACGCGCGTTGTAATTTCAGAATAGCAAGGCACGGGTTGAGATGGAGGGAGTTGTCAGAGCACAACGAGACAAAGATATATCTTAAATATTTCGGGCTAACAAGGCGCAGGTTGAAATTTCCGGACAAGCCTAACGTGTACTGTACCGAATCAATGCGCACTACAAATGTCATTCAAAACTTTGAATTCATGTTATGTTCAGTTAAAATATTTTGCTACGTGTATAATGCATGCAACCTACTACTCAAATAAACGTTTTAGTGCATTCCAAACGTATATACTACCGCTTCAATATGAACTAAATTTGAATAAGATCTACAGTAATGATTGTTGTAAAGTCAAAGCATTTGAATTCGTTTATCTATTTTAATAAGATCTACAATCATCATTATTGTCAAGTTAAACCATCGTTTGTGTATTATCTTCACAGCACACCACATGATTAGTCTCGCGTTACATATGAACTATGTGTACTATATGAACTCGAACTAGATTTTTTGAATCCACTTTATTTTGATTTCAAATCACATTACATTTCTAGCTCTAGCTAGATCTTCATAATCTAAACCATGTCTCATATGTATAATGTGTTTATCACATTATGTATGGTGCCCCGCCCCCTACGCCTACAAGTATTTAGATGTGAGTTGCAAACACCACACATTACCACAAATTCAAATAAAATGTGAGAATGTTCGATATATAGTATTGTTTAGATTGCTCGATATTTAGTTGTAGGCTGCAAACGCCGCACATTATCACAAATTCAAATAAAATGTGAGATTGTTTGATGTATAGTATGGTTTGGATTGTTCGGCATTTAGCTGTGAGTTGCAAACGCCATGTATTATCACATTATGGTATAACATGTGCACAACACGTGTATCACCGCTATATTCATGCATGCAATGTTTAAAACACTATGATCTCCTATTCAAATATATGAATCCGCTTTCATATCAAATGATGATATTTGTTAGTCTCTTACACCCACACAATCCTCTAACCTTTGTAGCTACCACTAACTTTCTCTCGTGCATGCACACGCCCTCCTCGCCCTCCCCCTCCCTCGGCATTCTATCCACCGGGCACATTCATTTTTTTCTTTTGGTCGTTCTCCCAGAGTCTCCACAACTCCTTTCCGACACACACCGATCGATAAACCTCTCTAGCGATGCCTGCCTACAGCATACACACACAGCTTCAATCTCCTCCTTTATGTGTCCTTGCCTCGTGTCTCTCATACGGTCAGACACACGTGCAAACTCTCGCCCCTCTTTTCATCGATCTCACAACCGCACACTCCTTCCCCTATCTAGCTAGTAGTTGGGCCTATCGCACCACCTCCTAGCTCCATTCTCTCTGTCTATCCGTCTCGCTGGGCCTTATTTGCCTCTAACAAATGGACGTACACCGACCGATCTCTCGCTATACATATAGCCAGCTAGGTCCTTATAACTCATTTTTACCCACACGTCGATCGATCTACCTCATTAGTTGTGTCTCTCCCTTCCTTCGACAAACAACAATATATCTACCGATCTAGTTAGGTTTGCTTACCAAACACATGGTTCCCCTTCATCATCCATGGATGTGTCCGGACAGATCTATCACGCACAGGCACACACAGAAACACATCCCCACTCTTATTGATAACATTGCAGGTCCACCCTCAGTTTGTCTAGTAGGCCTCTCCCAACATCTCCGAGAAGCAACTCCATCACCCATCCAACACTCTACTCCTCTCCCTCCCTCTACCTCCCTATCTCTCTCATCTCTCTCTCTGTCCCATCATATTTCCCGTCCTTCAGTTATGTATGGATGTCGGCCGATCTCCCTCAAGACATAGCTGGGTCTCTCCTTCTCAACACATATACGAGTCGTTCTACCTCTATAGTTAGGCCTCTGCCTACCCCTCCCCCCACCCCCTCCTCCCCACACACACTGATACATCAAGCGCTCCAGTCATGTCTCCCTGCCACACACAAACTTGACATGTGCCCTCTAACGTTCCGGTAGGCCAGTCGCTCTATATCTTTGACTTGCACACACACACACAATTTCGATGGCTCTCTTCATCGATCTCGCACCCACCCACTTGATCCTCTCCTCGACTCTATCGATAGCTATGACCCCTCCCTCTCTTCTCATGGATTGCCCGACCCTCTATGTATGATATGGATAGGCCTCCATTTCACACACATTGCATGCAAAATTTTGTTTGAGATGTCATCGACACATATTCCCACAAATAATTCATGAAATCACCCCCCACACCACCCCCACCCCCACCACAAAACAAAAAACACTCACGAACGTGGTTTGTATCTCTCACACACACCCACGTAGGTGGGGGACGTGCACGAAGAGAAGAGGTGCATGCACGGTGCACGTACTCCCGTCTCTTTCCCAACCACACCCGCGCGGATACACGGTGGAGCTCATTTCTGTACGAAAAAGGCAACCCACATGGTAATTTGGCACGTGTACTGGTTGTCCACTTGGTGGAGGGAGGATCGTCTACCACGGGTGAACAAACAAATTGCGACTTGACGCGTTATGTTAAATTAAAAAAAGAGGCAAACCATGTGGGGCCTACCTTAGAGGCAAGGCTCTATACACTGGAGTACTTTTGATGTGTCCAGTCAACTCGCAGAAGGAGGAGAAGCTTGCTTAGTACGCCGTCTCCCCCGCCCACGGGCGTGGTGGCTCGCAGGATGAGGTGAAGCTTGCTCCGTCTTACGCCCGCTCCCTCGCCCATGCGCGCGGTGGCTCGCAGGACGAGGAAATTTTTTACTACTCCCTCCATTTACTCCTCGTCCCTACTACCTTGGTTATAGAGATTATATCATATTGTTTGGAATATATATGTCCTTTAGTAGATTTCAATATGAACTAGTAGTACATACTCCAAACACTGATGTATATAGACATATTTTAGAGTGTACATTCACTCATTTTGCTCCGTATGTAGTAGCACTCTCCCTCACCACTCGACCCTCGCCCACGTGGTGGACGTGCAGCAATTCATTCGGTCTCATATAGCCAAAACGATATATACTGCACTACCATTATTGCTCGACTTCCCAAAGAGGCGAAGAGCCAATCGCAAGGTTAATATTTTGGAGATGCCAAGCACAAGGTTATAGGAGAACGAGTAGTAGGTGCCGCGTCATTTATAAATAATTTTTTTTCTTTAGTGGCACGTACGCAATATGATTGGTTCATATGGAGAGAAAAGGAAACCGCTCCACTATATACATAGTCAGGACGGGCCAGCCTACATGGTTGCTTGCTGGGGTTGCTCTCTTCACACTCTCTCGCACAAAACGACTGTGGCCACATCTCTAACATCCCGGCGGATCATGTCCGCTTGGGGAAGGGGCGGATGCTTAGTGTAGATGTGATGGCCGTCGCCGACGGCGAAAACCCACTGTCCGCACGTCCCGATCAGGGGTCCCCGCCGTTCTCTCTCACAAAGCCGGTGAGGTTGCCTTCGTCCCTTGCTCACTGCCGCGACATGGGCAGTTGCCGCCTCCCGCCGCCCTCCTCAAGGTTGAGCTACGTCCCTCAGGTACAACTCCCTTTACAGTCGGCTTGCACCACTGCTCCAGCTGCCCACATCACTCCCTGTGGATATTTCTCTACTTCTTTGCCGCGCACATACCTGATGCCTCTACTGGCTTCTACGTACTGTATTTGTGATGAGTTTATGTCTCATCAACTAGTCCCAGTAATCTTATTCTAATCAGGCTTCTTCTATTTCTTTGCCACAGGGATGCTCATCTCGATTTTGGTGAAACTGCACAAAATGATCCGATGGTCAAAAGGTTGCAAACTTCATTTATTAGGAAGCTCAAATGTTGCCAGCAAATTGAAGCCTGGTCAGGGTTCACGGTTCAAGGGCTAGGGACTGCATGGATCATTTTTTTCTTTAGCTGCCTCTGTTCCAAAATAAGTGTCAACTTTAGTAGTAGTACAACTTTGTACTAAAGTTTGCACAAAGTTGAGACACTTATTTTGGAGCGAAGGGAGTACATATTTGCTATGATCTGTCAATCATTGAGATGCAATAGCATGCATGTTAGTCTCCTTTGTATTTGATGAAATGTTGCAACGGGCAAGCTTGGACGCAAGGTACGTGTAACAGGAGCTCGAAGCTTCATAACATTTACAAATTTATCTCGCTGATAAATTACAGTACGTACTAGTACTATACTAGTACTTCCTCCGTTCCTAAATATAAGTCTTTGTAAAGATTTCGCCATGAACCACATGTGGATGTATATAGATGCATTTTAAGTGTACTCATTTTGTTCCGTATGTAGTTCACCTAGTGGAATCTCTACAAAGACTTATCTACTAGTAATAGCTAGCCCCCACTACTAGGAATTCTCTATCCTCTCCTTGAGCCACATCATCAAAATTGATGTAGCCGTTAGATGAAGTAAATCAGTCATAATAGCCGTCTGATCTGGACGTTGAGAGGCTCCGCCCTAACCCACATGCAAGCATGCAGAAATACCGTGGCACATGCATGTGAGTGGGTTGTAAATCACATCAACATGTCTGCATGCAAGCATGCACCGGTAGCATGCATGTAAGTGAGCTTTTAAGTCCCATTAACATGTCAAAAAGAAAAATATAATCCCATTATGCAGTAGGAGTTGGCTGATCTTTTTTCCTTACGTGGGATGATCTAAATGATGATGGGAGTTTATTTAGTTTGGCTACCACATTTGTCATGCGGTTACAGATTTTTTTAGTTCTATGAAATCGATAATTTTGCGTAGAGAGATATACCGCTGTTCCGCGGCAACGCGCGGGGACTCACCTAGTAATATTTAGGTACGGAGGGAGTACTATGTAAAGAGTTAGGTGTCGCACGGTGATAGTGTGAGGTGGGCCATGTAGTCACTAAGCCTGCGTGTTTTCACTGCACTTGCACCCCTCCATTGTAAGAATGGAGAAAATTGTAATCTACTACTCTACCTCCTTTCGCCGAAAGCGTGGGACATCCAGCTGTCCTACCACCTCAGTAATAAAGACCAATGAGCCGTCAAATCACATAGACCCAGCAGTAAGTTGGACGGACAAAGCAACCATCACTCTTGCGCCAGTGAGAGGTTGCATCCGCTCTGCCCGGGCATGAATGTGACACCGATTCTTTGGAGTGGCGCTGACCGTTTCGGGCGGGAAGCGCGCGCGGGCGATGGAGGGGCTTTGGGTGGGCCAGGCTGGTCAGGAGCGGGCGTGGCAGCTTTCTGCATGTCCCTACCGGACACGCCCGAAAACGAGAGGACGCACCGACTCTCGCGGCTAAAATCATATACTACACACCATCTCTCTGTAGGAGTAGGTCGATCTGTCGTACTCTCTAACACACACATGCTTTTAAACACACACACGCACACGCACGCACCTTGGTCCCGTTGCACCTTCTAACGTGACTTATTACACCTAGACGGAGGGAGTAGTAAGTATACGAGATATGGTGGCACACTGACTTAAGTCGAATACAAGTGACCAAAACTTGTGTGCATGTTATAATAAGGATTCACTTAAAATAGTACGTGAGCGAACAGAGGGATCAATTGGACAGTGTTCCCGAGTAGTAGGGAGATGTGTGAGGTAGTAAGATACACCGCTGGCGCTTTTAATTTTTCTTATTAATTTGTTTGTTTCACCCTCTGACTGGTGGGACCCAACGTACTACGTGGAGAGAGGTAAGGTGACTAAGGCTGCATTATTTCTGCACCACTGTGGATAGTCTTACCACCAAAGCCACATGACACGATTATGATTGAAATCCTAATGACTCCCACACACACACAAAAAAACACGGCGTGCCTGTCACACGAATGCAGGAATGTATAAAAGGTTATTTTCCTCTCGTTGAACATAATGGGAGGGTTGTGTAGCTGGTTAGCTTGTTCGCTCATCAAACTTGAGGTCTCGGGTTCGATAACTACACTTGAGCATAATTTTTGCCTGGAGGATTCTTTGACTGGTCAAAATGTTTTCTAGGGTTTGCACGCTTCACACTCTCTCTCCAGTATATATATACACGCTGGAGCCTCAACGCTTGTAGTTGCTCTCTTCACACTCTCTCGCCCTCTCCTGCTGGAGCCTCAGCGCTTGTAGTTGCTCTCTTCACACTCTCTCGCCCTCTCCAGATCTAAACAAGACTTCTTTGGCCTCTCTCTCTCCCCTCACTGCTGCTCAAAGAGCCGGCAGGATCCGTCCGCCGGGAAGGGAAGGAGGCTTAACGTTGTCGCCGTTGGTGAGGGAGGGAATCCACTACCAGCGCAGCTGTTCACTTTGCACCCAGCGGCGGCGCAGGAGGGCCTCCGACCCCTTCTTCTTCGCCGCCGTCCCGTCGCCCACTGAACCACGCCCCAAGAACCTTAAGGTATATTTTACTTACTCCACATGCATTGCTCTAGCTGCATGTATACCATCTAGGACATGGTTCAAAGAGGAAAGGAGTGGGGGAAAGTAGTGGGAAAAGTTGTATATAGCATGAATCTAGGACGTGCTTCAAAGAGGAAATGAAGGGGGAAAGTTGTATAGCATGAATCTAGGACGTGGTTCAAAGAGGAAAGGAATGGGGGAAAGTAGTGGGGAAAGTTGTATCGCATAAGTCTAGGACGTGGTTCAAAGAGGAAAGGAAGGGGCGAAAGTACTAGTTCAAAGAGGAAAGGAAGGGATAAGGCTGTAGAGTTTGAGCAGGACTAGATTTGCTGCACTCACACAGGGAAAGGTGTCTAAAGATTACAAAACTGGGACCGACACAAATATGCTCCTTGGTTGTTTGTTCTTTGTTGCAACAAACTGTGGATGACCACAGTACATCGGTAGATGCACATGGTGCTGGTGCGTCCACTGTCCCGTGCAACTCATTAGCTGTTGTTAATCTAAGGCCCTGTTTGGTTAAAAACTCCCTAGTCCCTACATGCTTTGTTCCAGGGACTAAACATGGACTAGAGGTTATTAAATGACATGCTAAAAGACCATGTTACCCCTAGTAATGAGCTAATAGAAACAAGGTGTGATGCGTGGCAGGGGCAACTGTTGGAAAAAGTCCCAAAAAGACTCCCTCGGTGTCTTCTTTCTTTAGTCCCAAACGCCCACTTTTAGTCCCTAAAAGTCCCTCCTGTTTGGTTTAGATGTGACTGACACGGAGGTTTTTTAGTCCCTACACCAAAATGTCCCTGTAAACAAACACCCTCTAATAATGCCGCTGGAAAATTGATGCAATGCCACAGTTAAAAGCAAATTACATGTTTAACGAATTTTATTGTTAATATAATCTCTATGTTAATATTAATCAATCCCACCGTTTGAGAAATGCTACTGTCTTGCTTTCTTTCCATTTAGATAAGGTAGATGCTTCTTTTTGTTGGCTTCTGTGTCATCCACCGTTATTGACCACTAATTGTTTCCTTTGCACCTCTGTGTAAACAGGGTTATCTACTTCACCTCGTTGCCATTGTGACCTTTTGTTGCACTGCACAAAACACTTTTGTTTTAAGAGTGTTTTGTGCAGTTCAACCAAAATGTCACACCGACAATGTTGCTTGATTGCTTGATCTTAGTGGAACTGCACAAGAGGAGATCTTACTTCCTATCTGTTAAGGCGAATTTGGTTCAGATCTTCTTCTTGTGAGTTGTTTGAATTCCGCATCATGAGAGGTCAGTACTAGCCTTCCTTCACATGATTCTGCAGTGTGCTTTCATATGTTGTGCTACTTGTACGATAATGTTGCTTGATTTTAGTGAACTGCACAAATGGAGACAAGACTTCCAATCTGTATGTGCACCGTAATATCCCATTGAGGTAAGATAAGGATATTTCACAATTGCTGGCCTGTATTTTGCCACTTTCATCAGAAAATTAAGTTTAGTACTATACTTGTGCTCCCTAATTGACATGCCAAATCTTACATTGAAGGCGAAGCTTGTCTTTTATTGAACCAAGTGATGAAGGGGAAGAACAAGCAGAAGAAAAACAAAAATCAAATCCCGGTGCTGTAATGAAGCACTGGAACTGCGATGACACAAGTAATGATATAGTTTTGCATCTTAATTTATTGTTATGGCTGGAACGAGCAATTGTTTTACCACTGATTTGATGCCATACGTAATTATCTCTACTTGTGCAAACAGGGATCTTCTTTGAAGATACCATATATTTTAGTGGAACTGCACAAGAAGATGTTGGAAACATTAAACTAATCGAGGAGGATATAGTAAGCATGGCCACCCCCGTAGATAGCAACAGATGGTTCCGAAGAAGTGCTTCATCTGTATGCTCTACACAATCAGCCTCCTCACAAATGTTGGTACTCGCCCACTGATTTCATCCATATGATTGAGCTTTGTCATCTCTATTGGTGTTGTGCTACTGTTTAGATACTATCATGAAAAAGTGGTATTGTCCTTGAGAAGTGCTTCATCTGTGTTGTTTTATATATTTCCTTTCCTTTTTTCGAGCAAACATGGATGCTAGCATTTATTAGTCCTCTTGTCTTTGCACAACAGGATCATCTTCCTCTGAAGAAGAATATGGAGTACGTGAAGTGACTAGTTCCGATTATGCCAGGATGAAGAAGCCCTATCCATCTTCTCATCAGAAGGAGCAGTTGAAGGATGGTTACATTACTCCCCACAAGACCAAACTAACTTCAGCTCAGAAGGACTGACAAATCTCCATTTTTCTGCTGTGATGCGCGAGTACAATGTTGTTCTATGATTGTTTTTGGTGAGTTCCATTTTTCTAAAAGTGTGCTCTACATGGACCATGTATGTGCTTGTTGAAACTGTCAATTCATAGTACAGTTTGCTTTATACTAATCACTTTTTTGTATTTGTGCAAACAGGGGTGCTCAGCTTGATTTCAACGGGAACTGCACAAAATGTTCATGAATACATCGAATCATTCATTTCCACCACAAGAAAGGAGGTGCCCATAAGTTCAAGGCGTTGCAACATATAAGGGCGAAATCATACAAGCTACGCGCGAATTTGGTTGATTTTGGTGGAACTGCACAGAAAGAATAGCTGGTTTATTTAGCACGAGGTGCCGTGTCAATGTCCGAACTGATGGCAAACCCTGCCCATTCCACAATCGTAGGCATTTGATATTTCGGAATGGGACAACCTTGTCAAATTTTGCTCATTGATTTTAGCAAGATATGCGTTTGATATTTTCGAATGGGACGCCCTTTGCTGTCAGCAGCGTCGATCAATTTTTTCTTTATTCTTTAGTTGTGAAGTAAATATTGCCTCTGACATGTGAGTCGCTGAGATGCATAATCATCGATTGTTTTGAATGTTCTCTATGAATTGCCAGGCCTGTGTGTTTGATTGCAATGTACAGAAACACTAAAAAGCTGCTCAAACTCTTTGTACTCCTTCTGTTCCTTTTTACTTTGCACATTGTGAAAGTGCATACTTTTTTGTATAAGATTGGTCAAAGTAGAGATACTTTGACCGCAGACAAAACTTGTATGCAGACTAGAAAGGACCGAAGGGAGTACATGTGAAACTGCTGCAAACGTGGTGATCACCCTGGGAATAATGCTAGTACGTATTGTTTTGCATGTTCATCCAATGCTAGTGATACTGGAATTCGAACTAATCAAAATAAATTCATTCATACACGGTCGGATTTCATATAAACATGCCGGATTTCATTACATTTCATACATTCTTCAACTAAAAAGGGGTGTTTGTGGCCACATGCATCTCCCAGATGCAGAGGCCGGGGGTAATCCTCCTTTTCTAAAAAAAACTAAAAAGGGGTGCGCTGGAGGTATAATTAATTAATGGAAGCTACCCACCTGTGTCCCGCTGAGCCGAACAGAAGCTTCAGTGACTTAACTGCAGGTGCAGTTGCGTAACTGGCATGTGGCCTATTGGGCCCACGTGTCAGTCAGCCAACTGCACCAGCAGTTAAGTAGAAGCAGCGTTGTTCTCCAGCGCAACTCTCCGACTCCACGTTGCCGCCAAGAAGCTAACCGGCCGTCAATGGTCAACCCGCCTAGCTTGGTTTCAATCGGAGGGTAGCAGCGGTGGCCTTATTTGGAACCGAGCGACGGTGACCTACCGTGTTCTACTCTTCCTCGTTTTCTGTGTGGCGCGGCCTCGTTGGCCGTGGGGCGGGGCCTCGGCGGAGCCGGCGATGTCCTCTATCTCATTGCCGGCAGGCGGTGCCTCAGCGGAGCGGTCGAAATCCTCCCCCATGTTGCCGGCTGGGTGGGGCCTCGGCTGAGTTGGCGATGTCCTCTTCCTCGTTGTTGGTGGGGCGAGGCCTCGGCGGAGCCGGCGGTGTCCTTTGCCTCATTGTTGGCACCGCGGGGCCTCGGCGGAGTCGGCGGTGTCCTCTGCCTCGTTGTTGGCGCCGCGGGGCCTCGGCGGAGCAGGGCGTCGTCGACGCCAGCGGAGCGGGGACTCGTCGGAGCCGGCAATGTCCTCTGCCTCGTCCTTGGTCTCACCAAACAGCGCCTCGCCTGCTTCATCGCCCTCTTTGCTAGCCTCTTTGTAGGCGGCCGCAGCCTCCGCCACCCGCATGCGGTACCGCCAGCGCTTGAGGCAGCCCTTGCGGGCAGAGTGGTACGGGTCGAGCAGCGCCTCCTGCTCCGCCCGCTCTGTAGCGATCTGCTCCTCCGCCTGCAGGTGCTCCTGGAGGAGATTGTGGTTGTAGGCGGCGTCGGCCTGTGCCTCCCGGAACTGCTCCTCACGCATCTGCCTCACCCTGTCCATATATTGGGCACGGGCCTCGCCGATGGTCATGGTGCAATGCACTGACGAGGATGGCGCGGAGGAGGGGGTTGGTGCCGGATCGTCGACTACCATGTTCTCCATTGGGACGTCGTCGTCCTCCGGCTGCCTGCCGGCCAGTCGGTCGGCAGCAATGGTTGCCATCTCCTTGTGGTCCGTCGTCCACCCGTCCCGAAGAGCGCTGGAGCGTGAGGAAGCCATGGTGGGCAGTAGTGGTGTGGACAGGAGAAAGGGAACGGATGCGGATGACTACGGCTATGGCCGGCGCAACAGTTTATATAGCAATGGTGGGCGGGCGGAGGGACGGACGTGTGGCGCTGGAGTAGCCGCCTCGGCAACCACATATCATTAATGTGTGCGGCAGATGGACGGACGGACGACACTTGTGTCGTTTGAAGGTGGAGCAATCGCCTTCACCGGGAAGCGAGGCGGCCGGCGCTGACTGTTTCGGGCGGAAAGCGCGCGCGGGCGAGGAGATGACTTTACTTGGATAGGATGACAATGGGGACCCACCTGGTCCATAGCCTCACGTAAGCAAGTGCCTCCTTATTATATATATATATATATGATTTATTTTGCTTCCTCCTGGTTTCCTGACATCACGGTCCCACACCATTGTCAAGCTATGTACTCCCCTGCTTTCCGGTTTATAGGGCTTATCTCAAAATTTTAGTTTTTCCATTTTATAAGGCTCAGTTTGGTTGTTTTCCATCACATGTTCAGATTCCAAGGTGCATTAAATCATTGCATGCAAGTATTAAGAGAAAATTGACCAATGCATGTACTTTATGCATGCATGCATTGCAATTAATGCATTGATAAACATAATTTTTGGAGGATAACAAGAGCATTAATTAGGTGCTTTTGCAAAACTACAAAAAGCATTCCACCACTCGCCATCTACCTTGATCGGTGAGATTTTTGAATTGAGCATTATAAACTAGAAAGGAGGGAGTAGTCAATAAACGAGAGAATTGCACAAGAAGCGGCCGACGGCTGGGACCAAGCAACTCGAGCAGTATTTGTGTTTTTGAGGTGTGAGCACTGCAGAGTTTTTCGATGTTTACCCCAGATATTAATTTTTCTCCTCTGAACAACAACGAAAACATCGCTGCAGGTATTAACTGGGCAGGCTGTGGCCCGTCTAGCCCAGGCCAGATATCCAACCCAGATATTAATTTTTTTCAAGCTGAAAATGGCTAGCCCAGCTATACTTTTTTTTAGGAATACCCACGCAAGGTCAAATTGTTATTCTCCGCCCCGCCGGGCTGCAAATCTTTCTTAGGAGGGATGCATTAGGCTTAACAAGAAAATGGGCTTTAAGAAATAATAAATGGGATGTAATTATAAAAACTGGGTAGTAACTATAAAAAGTGCACCAAACAGTGATTACTTTATAAAATGTTATTTTTGGATATTGAAAATTTTAATTTCATTAATTTTTGCGATCGCAATGTTTCGTTGGATTTTTTACGTAATATAAAATTTATATTGAAATTGTATTTAATCCGACTAGAAATTTTGGGATAAAAATTTTCGGATCCCATCAAAATGTGGGAAATTTTATTGAATTCTGTTTTGAACGGTTGGTTGAAATGGGTTGTACTTTTAACAAAAGGTAAATGGGCTGTAGTAAATTCCATTAGAATTCAAAAATGGGCTACACATTCTTACAAATCTCAAATGGGCTATAAGTTCAATGCCACACACTTTTGGTCTTACTAAGTTGACGTGTCCCCTAAAAAAACAGAGTTGATGCGTATGCAAGGCTTTGTCAACTTATAGTCAACACACGGTTCTAGCAGCAGTGGCCGTTGGATGTCCATCCAACGGATGCCGCGCTGCTTCTTCAATCTCGAATATTCTAGCTTCACCCGCCCAAAAAATGATTCCTCCCCCTGACATCTGGGGCGCACCATTTCAGAAGCTGACCTGTGGGCCTACTAAGTTGACGTACCAAGGGCTTTGTCAACTTAGTCAATATAAACGATTCTAGCTGCAGTGACCGTACGATGTCCATCCAACGGCCGTCGTGCTTCTTCAACCTCTGGTCTTCTTGCTCCAGCCGCCCAAAGCAGCGCCGGTCGTGCCGCCTGCTCCTGCCTCCCGTGGCCGTCTGTGCTGCCACGGAGGCCCCACCGCCCCCTACTACTCCCACCACTAGCCAGGTCATCCCTCCAATCACCCACAACCCCTGTTATTCTGTAGCGACGGCAGCGCAGCCGAACCAGTGAACCCTCGTACTCCTCTCCGTGTGTGCATCCACTGTCACGTCTTCCCCGGCTCCGCGTCGTCCCCTTCCTAGGCCTCGCCGTCATCCACCGCCGTGGTGCTCTCGGTGCGGCGTGGTCAACGTGGTCAAGGAACGGCTTCCATCGGACATGGACTGTACGTGGAGAGGCTGGAAGCTGGGTCCATGGCAGCCGCAAGGAAGTGCCTCCTTATTACGCGCAAAATAATTATTCCTCCACCTGACAGCAGGGACCCACCGGATGGGCCACCGTATTTCGCAAAAAAATGATTCGCCCCCTGATTGCTGGGACCCACGAGCTACGTCTTCGCACGCAAGGAAGTGCGTCCGAAAAAAACGATTCGCCCCCTGACTGCTGGGACCCACCAGCTACATCTTCGCACGCAAGGAAGTGCGTCCGGAAAAAAACGACTCGCCCCTCGACTGCTGGGACCCACCAGCTACACCTTCGCACGCAAGGAAGTGCGTCCGGGCAAAAAAAAACGATTCGCCCCCCTGACTGCTGGGACTAGCAGCTACACCTTCGCACGCAAGGAAGTGCGTCCGGGCAAAAAAAAAAACGATTCGCCCCCCTAACTGCTGGGACCCAGCAGCTACACCTTCGCCCGCAAGGAAGTGCATCTGGGCAAAAAAACCAAAAAGATTCGCCCCCCTAACTGCTGGGACCCACCAGCTACATCTTCACAGGCAAGGAAGTGCCTGACAGTCGGGACCCACCTGGTCGAAGCGTACGTAGTGTTATCATCCTGGTCGCGAATGTGTACGTACATACTGGTCGATGTAGAGGCGTGCACGTGTCGTAGTAGAGGCGCACACGTGTCGTAGTAGAGGCGCGCACGTAGCATGTACACGTACGTACAGCGGCCAGGGTGCAAGAAAGAAAATACGGCCATGTATGTGTACATACGGGCAGGGTCTCGAACGCCTAGTCACACATACGTACGGCGAGGGCTCATGTTCATGGGGAGGCAACGGAATGCGTCGTGTTCATGGGGAGGCAATGGAATGCGTCGTGTTCATGGGGAGGCAATGGAATGCGTCGTGTTCATGGGGAGGCAACGGAATGCGTCGTGTTCATCGGGAGGTAACGGAACACGTGGGAGCCAACCGGCTTGGACGGAACAGGCGATGGAAACGAGGCCTGGCGTACCGCAGAACGGAAGAAACGGCCTTGTGTTCGACTGGCCACGTTCGGAACGGGGTCCTGTTGATCGGGAGGGGTGTGGCGTACCGCAAAACGGAGGAAACGGACCTCCTACGGTTGAAACGGGGGTCCTGTTGATCGGGAGGGATGTGGTGTACCGCAAAACGGACGAAACGGACCTCCTACGGTCGAAATGGGGGTCCTGTTGATCGGGAGGGGTGTGGCGTACCGCAAAACGGAGGAAACGGACCTCCTACGGTCGAAATGGGGGTCCTGTTCATCAGGAGGGGTGTGGCGTACCGCAAAACGGGACTCCACGGGATACTGTTCATCTCCACCATCGACCTCCTCCAGCCTCCACGGGCTACCATCGACCTCCTCCAGCCTCCACGGGCTTCTGCTCATCCAGCCTCCACTGCGCGCTACTCCACCGGCTACTGTTCAAACACCCCTCCATGGGCACCCCTCCACCGTCTACTGTTCATCCAGCCCTCCACACCACGGGGTCCTATTCAACCACCCCTCCACGGCCACCCCTCCACGGTCTACTGTTCATCCAGCGAGCTCCACACCACGGGGTCCTGTTCATCCAGAGGCAGCGCCACCGCTCACTGTTCATCCAAACCCCCCCGCAACACTCACTGTTAATCCAATCGATCGGCTTCATTTAGCAGCAGTAGCGAAGGAATCGCTCCATCGGGTTCAGTTAACAGCCATCGATCGATCGCTCGGGTTCAGTAACGCGTAGCCTGCAGTGCAATCGCTCGGGTTTAGTTAGAGCCCAACGCCTCACTCGGGTTCAGTTAGAGCCAACGCCTCGCACACACACGTGTACGTGTATGAGAGAAACACGCATCGCTCGGCCCCCGACCTCCCACCGTAACCGGCAACTCCCCGAAATTTTCCTACCCCTCGCTTCTACCACGGTTTTTTCCGTCATGGATGGCCCAAAGAATGTCATGCAGCTGCGTCTCCGACCCGCCCAGGACGGGAAGCCCATTTTCTGTCATGATTTTTTGTCATAGAAGTAGGAGCCCACCACATCTATGATGATACCGGGTTCTGTCACAATTATCGTCATAGAAGTGTCATATGTATGACAGAAAAAAAATTCGTTCGTCCCAAAATGTCACGGATGTGTCTTTTTTGTGGTGGTTCTTCTCCAAATCCAGAGTACCTATTGTAGCAAATAGTGTCAGGCTTCCCATCAATGTTGTATTCCTCGGCTTCTGTGCTTCAGTAATGGCCATCTCCACGTGTCGAGCGAATACGAGGAGCCAGAGCATTTTTACATTTGCCACCCCGACCTTGCAGGCAAACCATCTATTTGAAGAGACGGGGATCCTCAGATCCCAATCTCACCTTCTTCCCTCCAGCAAGCATTCAACAGAGCGCATCCGGAAAAAAACCATTCCATCATGGCCGGTCGCTGCAGCTCCTCTTCTCGCTCCCTTAGCTCTAAGCCAGGCGATTGGGAAAAATGTCCTGTCCCCCACAGCCATTTAGTAGAGTTGCAGACCCAAGGGTTTCTTCCACCGGCATACATGGTCCCCGTCCGAGCCAGACTAGCCACCTACAATGGCGAGGCGCAAGCGGAGAGATCTCCTAACCCATCTCAGGGCAAGCGGAGAGATCTCCAATCCACCCATTCCTCCACAGGCTTCTGGAGTTCTATGGCCTCCAGTTGCATAACTTTACCCCCACCTCCGTGCTGCATATCGCAGGATACGTTTCCCTCTGTGAATTATTCCTGGGCTGCGAGGCTCACTTCGAGTTATGGAAGAAGTTATTCTGCCTCGTCCCTCATAATCAGGGGGGATCTATATATCAAGTGGGCGGAGCCGAAATATGGCGCGTCGCCCAGACTGGATACCTGTCCGGCACTCCAAAGAAGGCATCTAAAGACTGGCCCTCGGAGTGGTTTTATGTAGATGACGTTCCCCTTCCGGACCCAATCCGGACAGGCCTTCCTGAGTTTAATAACGCTCCGCTGAAGAAACGCCAAAGTTGGCGCCCTCGGAGCCCCCAGGAGGAAGATGCCAGAGAAGTCCACTTCCTGATGAGCAGGACAAAGACACTGGCCCAATCAGGACTGACAATAGTCGAGGTTATATCAATATGCATAATGCGGGGGGTGCAACCACGTCAATATCGGGGGAAGCCCATGTGGCACTTCAATGAGGAAGACGATGGCACCCGCTGCAGTCGTAAAGGTCCGGACTCCGCCACTGCTCTGGCGAGAATACTGTCCGAT
This sequence comes from Triticum timopheevii, assembly GCA_963921465.1. NCBI lineage: Eukaryota > Viridiplantae > Streptophyta > Magnoliopsida > Poales > Poaceae > Triticum > Triticum timopheevii. The sequence goes on along the minus strand of OY997268.1, from coordinate 568,514,024 downwards.
TTATATAAAGGAGAAGAAGAGGAGTTCCAGCGTATCAAACCGCGGGATGGATTTTCCATGTACAACTCCCCAAGCTGGGTAAGCCGTTACTCTTTACTCAACTCTATCCATTCTTGCGTCCTTCATCACAATCATTTACCTTGATATTTCTGAGCAGGAACTGAGGAAGGCCGTGAAAGAGTTCAACAGCCCCTCTCCGCAGCCAGAGGATCTTGGCCGGGACCTCGACCTCGGACTTGAAGAAGATCCGGATATATCTGTGGAGCTTGTCGACGGGACATTTTATCAGGCCAGCTGCAACGGCGCCTTGGTGGCTATTATCGCCGATTATCCCGGACTGCTCCCAGCGTCGCGTGTAAGCAAAGCCGAAGCCATAGCCTCTGAAGAGGATTCCTTTCTTATACCATGCCTTATGCACAAATATCGTATTTTTATAGAGACGACCATCGGAATGCGGCGCCGAGCCCCTGGGGGCTCGTCAGCAAAGGGCATCCGGGCCAGGCAGGCTCAAGAGGAAGGCGGTTAGGGTCGAAACGGTGTCGTGGAGGTAAAGTGAAAATCTGCTCTGTGATTATCATGTTTGAAATGTAACAGCGTCAATCGTGTCCTGGCAGAAAGAGTAGTCGCCGGACTATATCCGGAGATCTTGTCGGTCATGCCTCCAGCAGCCGGATTCCTGAACCGGATTCAGGAGAGGAGGCTAATGCGGGGTCGATTCTGAATTGTCCTCCGACAGAGGATGCAGATAGGCTCTCCGCTAGAAATTCCGAAGTAGAGAGTGCCATGAATCACCGGCACCGACGGGCCGTACTTTGCAATGGTGTCTTTTCCGAAGAGGCATTCAATGCCTTCAATTCAGGAGACGCATACATCCGAGCTGCCCAAGATGGACTCGCCCGAGCGACGGACCAGTATGCAAAAGATATACCGGTAAGAAAATTTGATAAGCATGTATATCAGTAGCCCTTGAGACTTGAAACAGTTGGAACAACTGATTTAAGGATCATTGTATGCATAGGTTGTTGTAGAGAAGAATACCAATTTGTCTCGAGAGCTAGAGGAGTGCAAGACCCAGCTGAGGGCCGCGGTTGCCAAACTAGAAGAATCCCAGAAGGCCTCATCTGGTAACACTTGTCTCAATGGAGAAATTTCAACGACATATACCAGTTAGTATTTGGCTTGCTTTGTAAGTCTAACAGAAAATTCTGCAGACAATCCCGGGGAGAATCCGGAGATCGGAAAAGGTAGTGAGTCACATCTCCAAAGATGGCTAAAGGCTGGCGAGCATGTGCTTATGAAGGTTAGGCAGGAGAAAAATAATCTCCAAGATGCCAACATCCGGCTGGGCGTTGAATTAGCAGATGTTCGAGCTCAGCTTGCGGACTCCGTGAAGGAGAACAGGAGGCTTCGTCACAGCATTTATGGTAAGTGCTTAAATGAACTGTAGTACAGTTCGGTGAGGAAGGGTATTAAAAGAGTTTATGTTTGTAGGTATGCTAACGGGTCGTCCTGAAGAGGAGATGCCCGGGTCCGCAGGCGATTTTCTACAAGATCTCTCACAACTGCACGGACGAGCTCGGCAGGTGATGCAGGGTATTGCCCAGGCCTTGTGGCCATCCGCTTCCCTACCAAGAGGCATGGGGGAGCTCGTGGATATGCTCAAAGGAGCACGGCGGCGCTTCCGGTTATAGAAGGTATCAGCCTGCCGACAAGGTGCACGGGAAGCCTGGGCCATGGTGAAGACGCGATACGCCAAAGCTGACTCGAACCATATGGCTGAAGTCGGACCGGTGGAGCCAGATGGACAAGAGATTCCCGTAAGTCTGGTGTATGACCAAGTAGCGTTAGCTGCAAAGTATTCCCAACAGGATTATAGGCTAGATAGCCTGTTGGATGGTATAGAGGAAGAATATAGCCAGTCCAAGTGACTATGTAATTCAGTGGACATATGTAGTCCCTAGCCGGATTAAAAATCATTTGTCATGGTGGACCTTTTGGCTTCAGCCCCCGGGCCCAACAGTCCGGGGTGTATCCAAATACCCGCTCAGTTATGTAAAACCGGGGTACGCGTGGAAACCAGGCGTAGGGGTCATAAGTGCTTAAACAGACAAGTACCCAACTAGTTATGTTATATTACATGGGTTGTAAGAAACATCTTCCAGAGAGAATAGTTCTGTTAGGGGTTCCTTTCCCTGGGTATGCATGCATCGATGTGCATGTCCGAACTGCGAACAGAAGCGCAGGATACGAAACATCTAGGGATTTACGTTGTAATAAACGAAAAAAAACATCTTTTGTTCACCAACCGAATATTCCCTTAAGAACTCTAGCTTTCGGCTTCATCCAGTGTGAGGTACACATCCGGCTGAACCGGCAGTAACAATCGCAGAGGTGCTCCCCTTATGCCCTAGCCGAATTAACGGGAACGTAGGGCATAAACACAAGAGCCAGGCAGCCTAGCATGGCCAAATCTTAAGTCATATCGATGCATATAATGGTGAAGAAAAGGCACATATGGAAAAAGGGCGCATATGTGGTAGGCAGGAGCCATAAAAGTAATTATATTTAGTTTCCGTATAGGAAGCCCCCAGGTATAGTGAGCACACATAGTGCGGCCGGAGCGATCCGAGCATCTGCACTGTATTTAATACTTTGTGTGAAGAAGGTAAAAAGGGCGAGAAAGGAAAAAGGGGGAACATAATTGAAAGAGCGGGGGTAAGGAGACGAACACTAAGTTCGGCACTAGGCGTAGAATCTCCGGAGTCTGGCCGCGTTCCATGGGTTCGGCTCGAGTCTGTTATCGGATGCATTACACAGACGGTACGCTCCTCCGGTGAGAACTTTATCAATGATGAAGGGACCCTCCCACTTGGGTTTGAGCTTGTCCTTCTTCTTCTCCGGTAGGCATAGAACGAGTTCGCCAACGTTAAAAGTTTTGGCCCGCACTTGTCTGCTTTGATACCTTCGAGCCTGCTGCTGATAGAATGTGGAACGGGCTTTTGCGACGTCGTGCTCCTCCAGGGAATCTAAGTTGTCCTGCCGATCTAGCTCGGCTTCCTGCTCTTCGTACATGCGCACGCGAGGTGAGTCATGGATTATGTCGCAGGGTAGTACTGCTTCTGCGTCGTACACCATAAAGAATGGTGTATATCCGGTGTACGATTCGGCGTGGTCCGTAGCCCCCAGAGTACGGAGTCGAGCTCCTCGACCCAGTGCGAGTCCGATTCTTTCAAGTATCGCACTAGTCTGGGTTTGATGCCGCTCATGATGAGACCATTTGCACGTTCGACCTTGCCGTTTGTATGGGGATGATTGACGGAGGCGTAATCGAGCTTAATGCCCATGTTGCCACACCAAGTTTTCACTTCATCGACTGTGAAGTTTGAGCCACTGTCAGTGATGATGCTGTGGGGGACACCGTAATGATGAGGACATCAATACCATTGTTAAACCAATCTCCTGAGGTTACTGATGATGCCGTAAGCATGGTCAGCCTGACCACGAAGGTCTGTTCCTGCAAGCAATCGAAGAACGAGCAAGAATATGATAAAGCAATCTGAATATTGCGAATATATATGAAGTATTGATAATGGTGGGGATCCGTAAGCGGTCTTGGTCTGGTCGTTGGACACAAATTAAGTACACGAAGTTGCAATGGCTAACTTTTAACTAAACAAATCCCAAAGTCTAAACGGTGCCCTAAGGGCTGTATATATGGAGGAAGAGGGGGTGAATTTCGTGGCCCTTGGTGGAGGGGTCCGAAACTAACCCTATCTCTTGTTTCCCCACACATACGGACTCTAAAAATAGCCTATACTTATGTATTTCGAAATTACATGGGCCTGACCCAATAATAAGGTGACGCAGCACCTAGAATAGCCTCTGGACGAAATTTATGAAGTGGCATCTTGTATATTTCGTCCAAGGCTTCATGCACTCATTATGGTGGTTTCAAAGTCCTGAAATCATCACTTGTAACTCCGTTCTTGTTCCCCTTGCGCATGCCATCATCTCCATGCTTGTTCTTGCTCCAATGTTCATCCTTCTCCAAGCTAGGCCCTTCATTTGTAAGCATAACAAATGTAACCAATTTAGGCAGCATCATATTCTCATGAACATTAGAATCATTACCAAGAAACGAAAGTACCTGGTAATTTAGTTGGCGTGCGTGAGCTCTAGTAATTGGTCCAGTATGTATAGCAGCAGGGGCTGTGGGTGTAACAATGGTATTGATGTCCTCATCATCCTCCCCTTCTTGAAATGAAGTCGTCCTCGACGGAAGTTCATCTTCCTCACCCAAATAAGGCTTCAAATCTGCAATGTTAAAAGTGGGACTAACCCCAAAATCTGCAGGCAGCTCAAGTTTATATGTATTATCATTTATTTTCTCCAACACCTTAAAGGGACCATCAGCACGTGGCATTAGCTTTGATTTGCGCAAATCAGGAAATCTATCCTTACGCAAATGTAACCAAACAAGATCTCCAGGTGCAAACACAACATGTTTTCTACCCTTATCTCCAGCAAGTTTATACTTAGCATTCATACGCTCAATGTTTTCCTTAGTTAACTCATGCATTTTTAAAATCAATTCAGCACGTTGTTTAGCATCAAAATTAACCTTCTCCGAAGATGGAAGAGGCAACAAATCAATAGCTGCACAAGGTAGGAAACCATACACAACTTCAAAAGGGCACATCTTAGTAGTAGAATGCAATGAACGATTATAAGCAAATTCAATATGAGGCAAGCATTCCTCCCACATTTTCTTATTATTCTTCAAAACAGCCCTAGGCATAGTAGACAATGTTCTATTGACTACTTCAGTTTGTCCATCAGTTTGGGGGCGACAAGTAGTACTAAAAAGCAGTTTAGTCCCCAACTTAGCCCATAAACATCTCCAAAAGTGGCTAAGAAATTTAGTATCACGATCTGAAACAATATTTTTTGGCACACCATGCAAGCGAATAATTTCACGAAAGAACAAATCAGCAACATTAACAACATCATCGCTTTTATGACATGGTATAAAGTGTGCCATTTTCGAGAATCTATCCATGACAACAAATATGCTATCCCTCCCCTTCTTTGTTCTAGGTAAACCTAAAACAAAGTCCATAGATATATCCTCCCAAGGAACACTAGGTACAGGCAAAGGCATATATAAACCATGAGGATTGAGTCGTGACTTAACTTTTTGACATGTAGTGCAGCGAGCAATAAAACGCTCAACATCCCGTCTCATCTTTGGCCAAAAGAAATGTGTAGCAAGTACGTCCTCCGTCTTCTACACGCCAAAGTGCCCCATTAGTCCTCCTCCATGCGCCTCCTGCAATAACAAAAGACGAACGGAGCTAGCTGGAATGCATAGCTTGTTAGCACGGAACACAAATCCATCATTAATGATGAACTTGTTCCATGTTCTTCCTTCTTTACAATTCTGCAATACATCTTTAAAATCAGCATCATGCACATATTGATCTTTGATGGTCTCCAAACCAAATATTTTGAAGTCAAGTTGTGAAAGCATAGTATAGCGATGAGACAATGCATCAACAATAACATTTTCTTTACCCTACTTGTGTTTAATGACATAAGGGAAAGTCTCAATGAATTCAACCCATTTAGCATGTCTACGATTCAGTTTAGCTTGACTTTTAATATGTTTCAAAGATTCATGATCAGAATGTATAACAAATTCTTTGGGCCATAAATAATGTTGCCATGTTTCTAAAGTCCGAACAAGAGCATATAATTCTTTATCATAAGTAGAATAATTCAGACTAGGCCCACTCAATTTTTCAGAAAAGTATGCAACAGGTTTGCCATCTTGTAATAACACACCTCCTAATCCAATTCCACTAGCATCACATTCAAGCTCAAAAGTCTTATTAAAATCAGGAAGTTGGAGCAAAGGAGCATGTGTCAACTTATCTTTCAATACCGTGAAGGCTTCTTCCTGTGCGGTACCCCAAACAAAAGGCACATCTTTCTTTGTAAGCTCATTGAGAGGTGCAGCAATGGTGCTAAAATCTCTCACAAAACGCCTATAGAATCCAGCGAGGCCAAGAAAACTCCTCACTTGTGTGACCGTTTTAGGCTGTGGCCAACTCTCAATAGCTTCAATCTTGGCTTTATCAACTTCAATTCCCTGTGGAGTAACAACATAGCCAAGAAAAGACACTCGGTTGGTGCAAAAGGTGCACTTCCCAAGGTTACCAAACAAATGTGCATCACGTAGTGCAATAAAAACAGCACGTAAATGTTCCAAATGTTCCTCCAAAGATCTGCTATAAATCAATATGTCATCAAAGTAAACTAGCACAAATCGTCCAATGAAAGCACGTAAAACTTCGTTCATTAATCCCATGAAAGTACTAGGTGCATTAGTTAACCCAAAAGGCATGACTAACCACTCATATAATCCAAACTTAGTTTTGAGTGTTGTTTTCCATTCATCTCCCAATTTCATACGAATTTGATGGTATCCACTACGCAAATCAACTTTGGAGAATATTGTAGAGCCACTCAATTCATCAAGCATATCATCTAGCCTAGGAATAGGATGAAGATAACGAATAAGAATATTATTAATGCCTCTACAATCAACACACATACGTGATGTACCATCCTTTTTCGGCACTAGAATAATAGGAATAGCACAAGGACTAAGGGACTCGCGTATATAACCTTTGTCGAGCAGCTCCTGTACTTGACGCATAATCTCCTTCGTCTCCTCTGGATTGGTACAGTATGGTGCACGGTTGGGTAATGATGCACCGGGAATTAAGTCAATCTGATGCTCAATCCCTCGAATGGAAGGTAATCCCGGTGGCACGTCTTGTGGAAAGATGTCAGCGAACTCCTGCAACTTTGAAGCCACCATAATAAGTGCATGAAGCCTTGGACGAAATATACAAGATGCCACTTCATAAATTTCGTCTAGAGGCTATTCTAGGTGTTGCGTCACCTTATTATTGGGCCAGGCCCATGTAATTTTGAAATTCATAAGTATAGGCTATTTTTAGAGTCCGTATGTGTGGGGAAACAAGAGATAGGGTTAGTTTCGGACCCCTCCACAAAGGGCCACGAAATTCACCCCCTCTTCCTCCATATATACAGCCCTTAGGGCACCGTTTAGACTTTGGGTTTTGTTTAGATTAAAGTTCGCCATAGCTGCAACTTCGCGTACTTTGTTTGTGTTCAATGACCAGACAAAGGCGTCACAGAACCCCACCTTGATCAATAAAGCTTTCCTCTTATATTCGCAATATCCAAATTGCAATCTTAGTTTCTTGCTTGTTCTTCGTTTGCCTGCAGGAAACAGACCTTTGTGGTCAGGTTGATCGTGCTCCGGCGTGGTCAATAACCTCTTGGAGTTGGTTCAGCGATTGCTAAGGCGCGACGTCCTCGCACGTTCGTAGTCAGATCGTCAAAGTCGACTTCCTCCAAAACGATAGCCACCATCTCATCGAAAGACGGGAAACCTTTGCCTCTATCACGTAACGGTGTACAACCCCTGATATGAAGTCTATCACTGGTCCGGATTCGGCCGTTTTAACTGGTTTGGCTTCTGTCCATTTGGTGAACTTGTCCACCATGACCAATAAGTATTTTTTTCTTATGGCTTCCCCCTTTAAGAGGTCCAACCATACCCAGCCCCCACACCACGAAGGGCCAAGTTATGGGGATTGTTTGGAGAGCGGTAGGGGGCATATGGCTCTGATTGGCGAAGAGCTGGCAACCGACGCAATGTTGGACAAGGTCCTGTGCATCTGCCCGGGCTGTTGGCCGATAAAAACCTATACGGAAGGCTATGCTGACAAGTGCCCGAGCCGCAGCGTGGTGCCCGCGGAGTCCGGCATGGATTTCAGCCAAGAGCTGCCGCCCTTCCTCTTCGGAGATGCATCTCTGGAGCATTCCAGTGGCATCTTTCTTATAGAGCTCTCCCTCATGGACTTTGTAGGCCTTGGAACGCCGCACAATACAACATGCTTCATTTTGGTCCTCGGGGAGCTCTTGCCTATTTAGGTAGGCCAAGAAGGGCTCGGTCCACGGGGCGATGTCAGCCATTATTTCGTGGGCCGAAGGTGTTATTTCGGTGGCGGAGCCCTCGATTACGTCAGATGGTTCGGAATCTGGGGTTGTATTCGGAGCCGGACTGGTGTTGCCGGACTCCCCTTCCCATATCACGGATGGCTTGAACAGCCTTTCCAAGAATATATTAGGTGGGACGGGGTCGCGTTTAGCGCCGATGTGGGCGAGGATATCCGCCGCTTGATTGTTTTCTCGGGCCACATGGTGGAATTCGAGCCCCTCAAACCGAGCTGACATTTTGAGGATGGCATTACGGTAGGCCTCCATTTTTGGATCCTTGGCGTCGAAATCTCCGTTTATTTGTTATATTGCGAGGTTCGAGTCCCCGTGCACTTCTAGGCGTTGAATGCCCATTGAGACTGCCATCCGAAGGCCGTGCAACAGAGCCTCGTATTCGGCTACATTGTTGGAGTCTGTTTATAATATTTGGAGTACGTATTGGACCGTGTCTCCGGTGGGGGATGTCAGGACTACACCCGCTCCCAATCCGGCCAGCATTTTAGAGCCGTCGAAGTGCATGATCCAACTGGAGTACGCACCATACTCTTTAGGGAGTTCGGCTTCTGTCCATTCGGTGACAAAGTCGGCCAGTACTTGCGACTTAATGGCCCGCCGTGGTTTGTATGTTATGTAGAACGGAAGGATCTCGATAGCCCATTTAGCAATCCGTCCCGTCGCGTCGCGGTTGTTTATTATGTCGTTGAGTGGTACTTCGGAGGCCACCTTAATCGAACACTCTTGAAAGTAGTGTCGTAGCTTCCGGGATGCCATGAAGACCGCGTATGCTATCTTTTGATAGTGTGGGTATCGGGATTTGCATGGAGTGAGGACAGTGGACACATAATACACCGGCTTTTGGAGCGGGAACTTGTATCCGTCTGCTTCTCGTTTGACGACGAGCACTTGGCTTACAACCTGATGTGTTGCAGCTATGTATAATAGCATAGGTTCGCCAGTATTTGGCGCGGTCAGGACTGGATTGCTGGCCAATAGGGTCTTTATTTCATCCAGTCCAGCCGTGGCCGCATCCGCCCACTCGAAGTGTTCGGTGCATCGAAGAAGGCGGTAAAGAGGTAGTTCCTTTTCTCCTAATCGGGAGATAAAGCGGCTTAAGGCAGCCACGCATCCAGTTAGTTTCTGGATATGCTTGAGGTCTATTGGGATAGCCAACTGCGACAGAGCTCGGATTTTCGTCGGATTTGCTTCGATTCCTCTATTGGAAACGATGAAGCCGAGCAACTTCCCGGAGGGTACGCCGAAAACACATTTTTCCGGGTTGAGCTTGATGTCGTATGTTCGGAGGTTGTCGAACGTGAGTCTCAAGTCATCTATTAAAGTTTCAACATGTCTTGTTTTTATGACCACGTGGTCCACGTATGCCTCCACTGTTTTGCCAATTTGCTTCTCCAGGCATGTCTGAATCATTCGTTGATAGGTTGCGCCGGCATTTTTGAGCCCGAAAGGCATAGTGTTGAAACAGAAGGGGCCATATGGTGTTATGAAGGCCGTTGCGGCTTGGTCGGATTTCGCCATCTTTATTTGATGGTATCCAGAGTATGTGTCGAGGAAACATAGTGAGTCGTGTCCTGCGGTGGCGTCAATAATTTGGTCAATGCGAGGGAGGGGGAAGGGATCCTTGGGGCAGACCTTGTTGAGGTCTTTGAAATCGACACATAGGCGCCAGGATTTGTCCTTCTTTGGTACCATTACCATATTTGCCAGCCAATCCAGATGTTTTATATCTCTGATGAATCCGGCCTCAAGTATCTTGGCTAGCTCTTCTCCCATGGCTTGCCGTTTAGGCTCTAAGAAGCGCCTAAGAGTCTGTTTGACTGGTTTGTATCCTTTCAGTATATTGAGGCTGTGTTCGGCCAGCCTGCGTGGGATGCCCGGCATGTCTGAAGGATGCCAGGCGAAAATGTCCCAATTCTCGCGTAGGAAGTCTCACAGTGCGGCGTCCATTGTGGGGCTCAACTGTGTCCTGATGGAAGCTGTCTTTGTGGTTTAAAGAAGATCCTCGCCGCTTTTCGCTACCTGCCGAAGTATCCAACATGCTCTAAGGCTATGCGTTGGTGTGGTATCCGGCATGCTGTCAACTTTGCATGGCCCATTGAGCCATTCTTCCAATACGGTTCCACGCCCTGGAGAGGGCTTTGGTTTTTTGGGAATTGGATCGGGTAATTTACGAGAGTTTGCCCTTTTAGTTCAGACGAAGGGTTAAGTGAGAGCCGGATTATCCTAGAAGTCTGTTTGGGTTTTCCAGGTGCTTTCCATCGCACAGTACTTCTGTACTATGGCTGCTAAGTCAGCAAAGTATACTATGTCACGGCGACTTATAGCATTTAGGATCCCTTTGTTCGTGCAATTTTTGCAGAAAAGTGAGATTGCGTCTTCCTCGCGACAGTCGTTGACCCTGTTTATCACAAGGAGGAATCTGGCCCAGTAGTGATGTACTGTCTCTTGGGGCTCTTGTCTGATATGGGAAATATGGCATAAGTCTGGGTGGGCGGGCGTAGTTAGGTCCTGACCCGATCTGACATCCAGGGGCAGAGGAGCTTCTAGGCTTGGCAGCTCGGACTCCGGGATGTTGCCCAATTTTTCTGGCCCATTGCCCGATTCTAAGTTGGGGGTCTGGGTCACGTCCTCCCGCAAACGGGTATCCGGATCAAAGAGCTCAGTAATCCGTACATAGTTCGTCCTCAAAGTAGAGGGATAATACATGTGTGGCTCTTCAACTACCATTATCTCATGGGTGACCGGTGGGGATTTAATATCCCTTTGGTCGGGTTTAAACCCAATACGATTGTAGTCTGGAGTGACTCCCAGAGCGGTGATGCGATCCAAGAGCTCATTAAGGGAGGAGAGCTCCATTGGATCCATCTGTTCGGCCAGTTCCGAATTGACGTGGAGGCTGTTTTTGATGACCCGAGAAGTCATCGTCGGCGCGGCAGCCAATCGGGCGGTCATGACGAAGCCGCCTAGTCGGAGAGTTTGGCCTACCACAAGGGCTCCCCCAGAGGTGATGTTGTCCTTGATAACGAGATGAGCCATCAAGCACTACTAGGGAAAAGCCTATACACAGAATCTTACTAGTAGCGAGGGTTAAAAACCCTCGCTACTGCTACTTAGTAGTAGCGCAGGTTTTTAAATCTTGCTACTACTAAGTTGATAGCAGTAGCGCGGGTTTTAACCCTCGCTACTACTAAGCGGCTCCACCGTGCCCCCGGGACATGCCATAGTAGTAGCGCGGGTTTTTAAAACCTCGCTACTACTAAGTTTGATAGCAGTAGCGTTGGTTTTTAGCCCTCTCTACTACTAAGTGGTGCCATAGTAGTAGCGAGGGGTAAAAAACCACGCTACTACTAAAGGTCCCATTTTCAAACTCTACCCCCCCCCCCCCCGTGGATCGCCTTTTAGTTTAAAAAAAATAAAAGAAAATGATGAAAATGTCAAAAAAATAAAAGAAAATAATTTTACCATGTGATATGTGGTCTAGTTGTTGGGAAAATTTGCAAATATGAATTTCGACTTTATTTGCAAAATCTCTCGAGAATTTGTAAAAATGGGCATAACTTTTGCATACTAACTCGGATGAAAAAGTTTTTTATATGAAAAATCATCTACTCGAAAAGTTACATCCGAATTTTTAATTTTCAAAATTCTCAAAAACGTAACAGAAAAAAAGTTACGGGGCTTTTAAGATCTGGAGGCAAAAAATTCAAAAAAAATCAGTTTTTTTAATTTTTGTTAAATCTGGTCAAACTTTGGTCAAACTAATTATTCAAGAATATTAGTGTTACTAAATAATTATTTTAGTTTTTTTTGAATTTTGGTCAAATCTGGTCAAACTATGGTCAAACTGTGGTCAAATCTGGTCAAACTATGGTCAAACTGTGGTCAAACTAATTATTCAAGAAATATTAGTGTTACTAAATTTTTAGAACAATAGTTTCAAACTCAAACAGTGAAATGTGTGACTTCATGCTCAAGCTAAATTCCTGACGTTAATAGGATTGACATCTTACTATTGTCAGGAAAACAACAAGTGCAGACTTGGAAACGAGGGAGAATAGAACCCGTAAGTTAAGCATGCTCAGGCTTGAGTAGTGAGAGGATGGGTGACTGTCCGGGAAGTTAGATGATTTTGAATGATGAGGGGTGATTAGAGATTAAATTGAGCAGCGATGAGGGGTGATTAGAGATTTGAGGTTAAAATAATTTAGAAATTTGAAAATTAGTGAAAAAATCAAAGTTTTTCTTCGAAAAAATTCAAAAAAAATCAGAGATTAGAGATTAGTAGTAGCGCGGGTTGGCACCTACGCTACCGCTAAAGGACGTAGTAGTAGCGCGGGTCGCACCCGCGCTACTGCTATACGTTAGCTGTAGCGCCTTATTAGTAGCGTCGGTCCCCGCGCTACTAATAGGCCCAAAACCCGCGTTGCTGCTAGGCTTTTCCCTAGTAGTGAAGCCTTGTAGCGACGACACAGAGGAACTCTTAATGAAAGCACCAATGTCGGTGTCAAAACTGGCGGATCTCGGGTAGGGGGTCCCGAACTGTGCGTCTAAGGCTAATGGTAAAAGGAGGCAGGGGACACGATGTTTTACCCAGGTTCAGGCCCTCTCGATGGATGTAATACCCTACTTCCTGCTTGATTGATCTTGATGATATGAGTATTACAAGAGTTGATCTACCACGAGATCGTAGAGGATAAACCCTAGGAGCTAGCCTATGATTCTGATTGTCCTTGTCCTACGGACTAAACCCTCCGGTTTATATAGACACCGGAGGGGGCTAGGGTTACACAGAGTCGGTTACAAAGAAGGAGATCTAACATCCAAATCACCAAGCTTGTCTTCCACTCAAAGGAGAGTCCCATCCGGCACGGGACAAAGTCTTGAGTCTTATATCTTCATAGTCCAACAGTCCGCCAAAGTATATAGTCCGGCTGTCCGGAAACCCCCTAATCCAGGACTCCCTCACCCTCGTGGCCGCCTCAGCAGCTTCTTGACGTCCACTCCAAGTCTCCTGGATTGCGTTTGTTCCAAAAAGATCGCTCTCAAAGGTTTCATTCCGTTTGGACTCCATTTGATATTCCTTTTCTTTGAAACACTGAAATAGGCAAAAACACAGCAATTAGGGCTGGGCCTCCGGTTAGTAGGTTAGTCCCAAAAATGATATAAAAGTGTAGAGTAAAGCCCATAAACATCCGAAACGGGTAATATAATAGCATGGAACAATCAAAAATTATAGATATGTTGGAGACGTATCAGTTGTCATAAGGTCAAGGTACACCGAGGGACACGGCTATTCGAATAGATAAACTTCACTGCAGGTGTGCACCACATAACCCAACACGCTCGATCCCTCTAGCCGGACACACTTTCCTGGGTCATGCCCGGCCTCGGAAGATCAACATGTAGCAGCCCTACCTAGGCCTAACAGAGAGGTCAGCACGCCGGTCTAAATCCTAAGCGCGCAGGGGTCTGGGCCCATCGCCCATTGCACACCTGCATGTTGCGTGGGCGGCCGGAAATAGACCTTGCCTCCCTATTACAAGAGCAGGCATTCCAGTCCAATCCGGCGCGCGCCGCTCAGTCGCTGACGTCTAGAAGGCTTCGGATCATACCACGACGTCGAGTGCCCATAGTTGTTCCCGCGTAGTTGGTTAGTGCGTATAGGCCAGTGGCCAGACTCAGATCAAATACCAAGATCTCGTTAAGCGTGTTATTCTGAAGTAACCGCAAACGCCGACCAGGGCCAGGCCCACCTCTCACATAGGTGGTCTCATCATGCCCTGTCGCTCCACCACAAAGATCCAATCAGAGGGCCCTCAGGAAAGTATGTCCTTTCAACCCCCAATCCATGAATCAACCGTGGGTACTCAATGAGCCGACCCGACTTTAGTCACCATCTGTATAGTATGTATGTATAGTATAGTATATACCCGTGATCACCTCCCGAGTGATTACGTCCCGATAGTATAGCAAGGCAGACTAACAAGATTGTAGGGCCACTGATGATAAACTAGCATCCTATACTAAGCATTTAGGATTGCGGTTAAGGTATCAACAACTGTAGCAACAATGAGAGGCTATGCAACAGAATAGGATTAACCGAACAGTAACATGCTACACTACTCTAATGCATGCAGTAGAGGGAAGAATAGGTGATATCTGGTGCTCAGGGGGGGGGGGGGCTTGCCTAGTTGCTCTAGCAAGAAGGAGGGGTCGTCAACTCCGTAGTCGAACTGGGCAGCAGCAGCGTCGGTCTTGTAGTCTACCGGAGAGAAGAGGGGGAAGAAATAGTAAATACCATGCAAACATAAGCATGACGATGCATGACATGACAATGAGCGGTGTTAGGTGTGCCCCAACGCGGTAGTAGGTGATACCGGCGAAAGGGTGAAACATCCGAGAAAGTATCCCCGGTGTTTCACGTTTTCGGATAGGTGAACCAGAGGGGCAAGTTGCGTGTTCGCTATGCTAGGGATGTGTGGCGGACGAACGAGCTGCGTATTCGGATTCATCTCGTCATTCCGAGCAACTTTAATGTACAAAGTTTTTTCATCCGAGATACGGTTTATTCTCTATGTATTTCTAAAGTTTTAATAATTTTCTGAATTTATTTATCTATTTAATTCTAACATTATCCAGAATAGTGTCTGTTGATGCCATCATGATGCAATGCTGAGGTCATCAATTAGCAGTGTAGTTGACTGGGTCAAATCTGACCTGTGGGTCCAGTGGGAATTAATTAATTGATTAATTAATTTTAATTATTATTTATGTATTTACTTCTTTTTTAATAAAAAGTTCCACGGGGTGGGGCCTTGTTGTTAATGGGCCAAAGGGCCATAGCGGGTCGGGCTAACGGGCGCCGCCCGAACGGGCGAGCGGAAAGCAGGCGACGGACGAGCGGGTGCGGGTGCTCGCACCCAAGGCCACGAGAGGCAAGGGCGAGCACGCTCGGGGCCTCGGTGACAGGCGACGACGGGAGCAGCGTCGGGCGCGGGGAGCAGCGGGGCTGCGCGAGGCCACGGCGAAGCAGGCAGGCGCGGCTGTGGGCGCGCGGGAGCGCAGCCAGGCATGCGCTGGGCGCAGCAGGGAACGGCGCGGGTGCGTGCGAGGGAGCAATGGGGAGGGGCGCCACAGCAGGCCAGTCGCGGCGAAGGCGTGGTGAGGAAGGGGCGACGGGTTCGGCCGGAGCAGGTCCGGGCTCGGCAGCGTCGAGGCACAGGCGGGCGAGGCGCGTGGCCAAGGCGCGCACAGGGCAGCCATGCGCGCGTGGAGGCGCGGCTGGGCATAGCCGTTCGCGGCAAGAGGTCTGACAACCCACAAGTATAGGGGATCGCAACAGTTTTCGAGGGTAGAGTATTCAACCCAAATTTATTGATTCGACACAAGGGGAGCCAAAGAATATTCTCAAGTATTAGCAGTTGAGTTGTCAATTCAACCACACCTGGATAACTTAATATCTGCAGCAAAGTATTTAGTATGAAAGTAGTATGGACGTAACGGTAACAGTAGCACAAGTAACAGTAGCCATTTGTAGTAATTGTTACAGCAGCAACGGTAAAGTAAATAAGCAAAGCACAATATGTGAAAAGTGTTGGGGAACGTAGTGATACGTCCATTTTGCATCATGCATTTATATCGATATTTATCGCATTATGGGCTGTTATTTCACGATATGTCACAATACTTATGGCTATTCTCTCTTATTTTACATGGTTTACCATGAAGAGGGGGAATGCCGGCAGCTGGAATTCTGGCTGGAAAAGGAGCAAATATTGGAGACCTATTGTGCGCAACTCCAAAAGTCCTGAAACTCCACGGAATATCTTAAAAGAAAAAAAGAAAAATCGTCGCCAAAGATGAAGGCCAGGGGGCCCACACCCTGCTCACTAGGGTGGGGGGCGCGCCCCTCCCCCCTGGGCGCGCCCCCCTACCTCGTGGGCCCCCTGGTGGCTCTCCAATGCCCATCTTCTCCTATATGAAGTCTTTCAATGAGAAAAAATAATAAGCAACCTTTCGGGACGAGACTCCGCCGCCACGAGGCGGAACCAATCTAGGGCTCCGGCAGAGCTGTTCTGCCGGGGACACTTCCCTCCGAGAGGGCGAAATCATCACCATCATCATCACCAACGCTCCTCTCATCGGGAGAGGGCAATCTCCATCATCATCTTCACCAGCACCATCTCATCTTCAAACCCTAGTTCATCTCTTGTATCCAATTCTTGTCTCCAAGTCCGGGATTGGTGCTAGTAGGTTGCTAGTAGTGTTGATTACTCCTTGTAGTTGATGCTAGTTGGTTTATTTGGTGGAAGACCATATGTTCAGATCCTTTTTGCCCATTATTACCCCTCTGATTATGAACATGAATATGCTTTGTGAGTAGTTACGTTTGTTCCTGAGGACAAGGGAGAAGTCTTGCTATTAGTAGTCATGTGAATTTGGTATTTGTTTGATATTTTGATAAGATGTATGTTGTCTAACCTCTAGTGGTGTTATGTGAACGTCGACTACATAACACTTCACCATTATTTGGGCCTAGAGGAATGCATTGGGAAGTAATAAGTAGATGATGGGTTGCTAGAGTGACAGAAGCTTAAACCCTAGTTTATGCGTTGCTTCGTAAGGGGCTGATTTGGATCCACATGTTTCATGCTATGTTTAGGTTTACCTTAATACTTTTGTTGTAGTTGCAGATGCTTGCAATAGAGGTTAATCATAAGTGGGATGCTTGTCCAAGTAAGGGCAGTACCCAAGCACCGGTCCACCCAAATATCAAATTATCAAAGTACCGAACGCGAATCATATGAGCGTGATGAAAACTAGCTTGACGATATTCCCATGTGTCCTCAGGAGCGCTTTTCCTATTATAAGAGTTTGTTCCGGCTTGTCCTTTGCTACAAAAAGGATTGGACCACCTTGCTGCACTTTATTTACTTTTGTTACTTGTTGCTTGTTACCATTTATCCTATCACAAAACTATCTATTACCACTTATTTCAGTACTTGCAGAGAATACCTTGCTGAAAACCACTTATCATTTCCTTCTGCTCCTCGTTGGGTTCGACACTCTTACTTATTGAAAGGACTACGATAGATCCCCTATACTTGTGGGTCATCAAGACTCTTTTCTGGCGCCATTGCCGGGGAGTGTAGCGCCTTTGGTAAGTGGAATTTGGTAAGGAAAAATTTATATAGTGTGCTGAAATTTTCTATCACTTGTTACTATGGAAGGTGAATCTCTGAGGGGCTTGTTCGGGGTATCTTCACCCCGTCCGGTAGAGCAAAGAGTTCCTCCTCAACCTACTGAACCTATTGGAAATGAAATTCCTTTTGAATTTCCTTCGGGTATTATGGAAAAACTGCTGGCTAATACTTTTACAGGAGATGGGACAAAGCATCCTAACGAGCATCTACGCTATTTGGATGATATTTGTGGATTATTTAAGCTTGTAGGTATACCCGATGATGTTGTTAAGAAGAAGGCTTTCCCTTTATCTTTGAAGGGATACGCATCAACATGGTGTAGGCTATGTGATGATAAGAGATCATGGAACTATAAAAGAGTGAAATTGGAATTTCATGAAAAGTATTACCCTATGCATCTTGTTCATCGTGATCACAATTATATATATAATTTTTGGCCTCGCGAAGGAGAAAGCATCGCTCAAGCTTGGGGGAGGCTTAAATCAATGTTATATTCATGCCCCAATCATGAGCACTCAAAATTGACAATTCTCCAGAACTTTTATGCTCGGCTTTCTCATAATAATCAAACCATGCTCGATACTTCTTGTGCTGGCTCCTTTATGATGAAGACTATTGAATTCAGATGGAAGTTATTGGATAGAATTAAACGCAACTCTGAAGATTGGGACCTCGACGAAGGTAAGGAGTCAGGTATGACACCTAAGGTTGATTGTGTTAAATCTTTAATGGATACCGATATTTTTCGTAAGTTTAGCACTAAATATGGACTTGACTCTGAGATAGTAGCTTCTTTCTGTGAATTTTTTGCTACTTATGTTGATCTCCCCAAGGAGAAGTGGTTTAAACATCATCCTCCCATAGAAGTAAAAGTAGCTGCACCTATTAAAGTTGAAGAAGAGACAATCACTTATAATGATCCTATTGTTCCTACCTCTTATGTTGAGAAACCACCTTTCCCTGCTAGAGTAAAGAATCATGCTAAAGCTTCAACTGTTGTTCGTAAAAGCAATACTAGAACTTATACACCTCCTGAGAAAGTCAAAGTAGAACCTAATATTTCTATTGTTAAATATCTCTTGTCCGATAATATTGATGGGCATGTCATTGAATTCTCTGGTGAAAGTGCTAGAATTGCTAAACCCTGCGATAGAGATAAACATAGACCCGTGGTAGGCGTGCCTGTTATTTCTGTTAAAATAGGAGATCATTGTTATCATGGCTTATGTGATATGGGTTCTAGTGCTAGTGTTATACCCATTGACTTATATAAAGAAATTATGCATGATATCGCACCCGCTGAGTTAGAAGATATTGATGTTACAATTAAACTTGCCAATAGAGATACTATATCTGCAATGGGAATTGTTAGAGATGTTGAAGTCTTGTGTGGGAAAACCAAATATCCCGCTGATTTTCTTGTTCTTGGTTCTCCACAAGATAGCTTTTGTCCCATTATATTTGGTAGACCCTTCTTGAATACTGTTAATGCTAAGATAGACTGCGAAAAGAATGTTGTTACTATTGGCTTGGATGATATGGTTCATGAGTTTAATTTCTCTAAATCTAGTAAACAACATCGTGAGGAAGAATTGCCTCGTAAGGATGAAATTATTGGTCTTGCTTCTATTGCTGTACCTCCTAGTGATCCCTTAGAACACTATTGGCTAGACCATGAAAATGAGATGTTCATGAATGAAAGAAGGGAAATAGATGAAGTATTCTTTAAACAGAAACCTATTCTGCAATGGAGTTGAAGTGACGCTTGATGTGCCTGGTCTTCTTGTGAAACCTGGGTTCCTTGGCAAGGGCAATGGCTCCAGTGTTGTCACAGAAGAGAGTCATTGGCCCCGACGCATTGGGAATAACTCCTAGGTCGGTAATGAACTCCTTCATCCAGATTGCTTCATGTGCTGCCTCCGAGGCTGCCATGTACTCCGCTTCACTTGTAGATCCCGCCACGACGCTTTGCTTGCAACTGCACCAGCTTACTGCCCCACCATTAAAAATATACACATATCCGGTTTGTGACTTTGAGTCATCCAGATCTGTGTCGAAGCTAGCGTCGACGTAACCCTTTACGACGAGCTCTTCGTCACCTCCATATACGAGAAACATATCCTTAGTCCTTTTCAGGTACTTCAGGATATTCTTGACCGCTGTCCAGTGTTCCATGCCGGGATTACTTTGGTACCTTCCTACCAAACTCACGGCAATGTTTACATCAGGTCTGGTACACAGCATGGCATACATGATAGACCCTATGGCCGAGGCATAGGGGACGACACTCATCTTTTCTCTATCTTCTGCCGTGGTCGGACATTGAGCTGAGCTCAATTTCACACCTTGCAACACAGGCAAGAACCCCTTCTTGGACTGATCCATATTGAACTTCTTCAACATCTTATCAAGGTATGTGCTTTGTGAAAGACCTATGAAGCGTCTTGATCTATCTCTATTGATCTTGATGCCTAATATGTAAGCAGCTTCTCCAAGGTCCTTCATTGAAAAACACTTATTCATGTAGGCCTTAATGATGTCCAAAAGTTCTATATCATTTCCCATCAAAAGTATGTCATCCACATATAATATGAGAAATGCTACAAAGCTCCCACTCACTTTCTTGTAAACGCAGGCTTCTCCATAAGTCTGCATAAACCCAAACGGTTTGATCATTTCATTAAAGCGAATGTTTCCAACTCCGAGATGCTTGCACCAGCCCATAGATGGAGCGCTGGAGCTTGCATACCTTGTTAGCATTCTTAGGATTGACAAAACCTTCCGGCTGCATCATATACAATTCCTCCTTAAGAAAGCCGTTAAGGAATGCCGTTTTGACGTCTGTCGGTGTCAAAACCGGCGGATCTCGGGTAGGGGGTACCGAACTATGCGTCTAGGCGGATGGTAACAGGAGACAAGGGACACGATGTTTTTATCCAGGTTCGGGCCCTCTCGATGGAGGTAAAACCCTACTCCTGCTTGATTGATATTGATGATATGGGTAGTACAAGAGTGGATCTACCACGAGATGAAGGAGGCTAAACCCTAGAAGCTAGCCTATGGTATGATTGTTGTAATGGTTGTTCGTTCTACGGACTAAAACCCTCCGGTTTATATAGACACTGGAGAGGGCTAGGGTTACAAAGAGTCGGTTACAATGGTAGGAGATCTACATATCCGTATCGCCAAGCTTGCCTTCCACGCCAAGGAAAGTCCCATCCGGACACGGGACGAAGTCTTCAATCTTGTATCTTCATAGTCTTGGAGTCCGGCCGATGATGATAGTCCGGCTATTCGGACACCCCCTAGTCCAGGACTCCCTCAGTAGCCCCTGAACCAGGCTTCAATGACGATGAGTCCGGCGCGCATATTGTTCGGCATTGCAAGGCGGGTTCCTCCTCCGAATAATTCATAGAAGATTGTGAACACCAGGATAGTGTCCGGCTCTGCAAAATAAATTCCACATTCCACCGTAGAGAGAATAATATGTACACAAGTTCGATCTGCCGACGTATTTTGTGTCATGACGTCACGCCACCACCAAGCCTTTACTTGAATCATTTTTTATTATACCACCTCAGCGTGTTTAGCGAAGCGGTTTCCTTGGCACGTCTTGTCGAAGCAGAGATCGTGTTCTCCTTATTCCGGGATTCTCATCAATACGGACGTGGGTAACCCAACCGCACCATTGATGGTGGCGCTTGGGAGATAAGCGAGTTTTACCAGGCCGGTGGGGACGCATAGTCTTCGTTCGCCCATATATAAGGGGATAAGGATCCACCTTCTTTAGCTACGCCTTCTTCCTCCTTTGCTTATCCATCTCCGCGCACTCGAGCTCCAGCGCCCAAGTTCGCACATCTCGCCTCAACCTTCTCCAACCATGTCCAGAGCGGGAGGCAAGTGGATGGCCTCCTCCGTTATGGAGGGGCACATCGAAAGACTACGCGGCGCCGGATACCTGTCCAGCGACATCGCGCACCGGCTGCCCGACAAGGGGCAGCTCATCCCCACCCCCAGGCCCCATGAGAGGGTCGTATTCCTTCCCCACTTCCTCCGCGGAATGGGCTTCCCACTTCATCCCTTTGTCCGGGGGCTCATGTACTACTATGGCCTAGACTTCCACGATCTGGCGCCAAACTTCATCCTCAACATCTCGGCGTTTATCGTCGTGTGTGAGGCCTTCCTCTGCATCCAGCCCCACTTCGGCTTGTGGATAAAAACCTTCAACGTCAAGCCGAAGGTAGTGAAGGGCGTCCAAGCGGAGTGCGGAGGCGCCATGGTGGGCAAAATGCCCAACGTTGTCTGGCTCGAGGGCGCCTTTGTGGAAACCATCAAAGGGTGGCAATCGGGGTGGTTCTATATCACTGAGCCGTGGGACCCTAAATGGGCAGCGGCCCCCGAGTTCAGATCTGGTACCCCCATGCAGCTCACCTCCTGGAAAGAGAAGGGCTTGCTATGGGGCAGTTCGGAGGAGCTGACCGGACTCCAGTCCTGTCTCCAGACCCTGGTGAACAAGAAGCTCAAGCTTGTCAACGTGATCCAGGTCATCCTCGTCCGCCGGATTCTCCCCTGCCAACAACGGGCCTTCAATCTGTGGGAGTTTGATCCAGCACAGCACCGGACCCTCAGCGGGCTCTTCGACACAACGTACAAAGCTGCCTGTAGGGTGCTGTTCAAGGGCGGAGAAGCCCCCGCATCCGCAACTGAAGATCACGGGTTCAGCACGAAACGCCCGGCCGGTGCGGTAAGATATGTTATCCTTTATGGGATATTTATTTCTTTCATAGTTTGATTCTATTATGGGATCTAAAAATTCCCAATGCCTTTAACAGGACTGGCAGAGAACGTCCGGACAGGTTAACTGTCCGGCTCCCCTCCCCGAAGATCCAGCTGATGCCCGTTTAACGGGGCTGCTAGTCCCGGCACTTTATGTGGTGCCGGAGAAGAAGGCCAAGAAGAAGGCCACGGGAACCCGAAGGAGTTCCCGGTTCCAGGTGGTATCGGACTCATCGTTCGATGGCTCAGAGGCGGACTCCTCCCCCGAAGACGAGGAGGAGAAAGAGGACTCTCCCCAGGAGGGGGAGAGAGGAAGAGGAAGGCTTCCCCAACGGGGGAGGCCGAAGGGTCCAAGAGGGGAAGGACCCTTCCTCCGGACAGCTCCGTCAACGCCAATGTTGGCGACGAGGGGTGGCCCTCAAGGGCCAAGCCTCCGGCAAGATCGTAAGTATCCGGATTCCTGAATGATTTATAATTTCTCTTTTCTGGCACATAGTGTCCTTCTAATGCCGCACACTACCTGTAGTCCGGCCGAGGATGATCTTCCCGCTTCATCAAGCGGGTCCTTGGCTCCGTCGGATGTGGATTCCATTCCGACCGCCTCCACCCCTCGCGATGCTGAGGACGCCGAGGTGGGATCCTAGGAGGGGACCCGCCAAGAGGGGGAGGCTCCGGAGGTGCCACAGGGTAACCTCCTGGACTTCGTGCCGGACTCCGCGCCGGAACCCGTAGTGGTTCCGGAGTCCGGCAGGCGGCCCCTTCGTAAGAAGGGCAAGACCGTGACACCGGCAGCCTCCGTCCAACCGAAGGCGCCGGACAACTTGTTGGAGGCGCTCAACGGCACTTCCATCAAGGAAGAACACCGCACTATCATGAGTGCGGTGATTCAGAAGGTTCAGCTTGCCAAGAGCGGGCTGACCGAAGCCTGCAACAGCCTTCTAACAGGCTTTGAGGTAAGAAGTTTTTTAAAATATGTAATGTAATACCGCATAGACAGTAGCCCCTGATGCTCGGTTCGGTGTTCGGAAAGAAAAACCGGACTGAGGATCTAAAAAAGATATACGCAGGAGTTCTAAAAATTATGTCAATATGGGTTTGCAGGCTGCGCTGCTGACCTCTGCCGCATTGACTGCAGAGGTCGGTGCTTTGAAGCAGGACCTCGAGCGGAGCGAGAACGAGCTCGGTCTTGCTAAGAAGCAGCTCGTGGACAAAGAAGGTGAGGAACACCGTATTAGATTTGTACCTTACAGAAAAAGATTTTGGTGGCAATAGAGATAACAAGGATAATGTGGGCACTGCAGGGGCCACGAGCGAGGTGGCGACCCTGAAGGAGGCCTTGTCCGTGGCCGAACATAATGCGGCCGCGGAACGAGCGGAGCGAGAGAAGCAGGAGGCGCGGGTGGCGGAGGTGTGGCAAGAGCTCCAGGCTCTCATGGAAAAGCGTGAGAGTTTGGAGCGTGACTTGAAGACTCGAGAGTCCGAGCTTGCCTCGGCTCTTGAAAGTACCAAAGCCGCTAAGGCCGAGGCCCATAAGGCCCTCCAGGAGATTGAGGCGGTGAAGAAAATAGCGGTGGGTAAGGCATTTTTCATGCAAAGCAAGCATGTGAATGTGAATTACCTGTTACTTACCCGAATTCGGAGCTCTCCAGGGGCGTTTGCAGATCTGCCTCGCAGCGTGTCTGATGCCGCCGCATTCTATCGGACCGAGGAGGGGAGCTCAACGGAGAAGGTCTTCTGATCTCAGTATGCTGAGGCCGGACATCCGGTGCCCCTTAGCGACCAACTGAAGCAGCTGGTCGAGCTCCACAAGGTAGCCGAGCAGGCCATGAAGGGCCTCATAGTCCGGCTGTGGCCTGAAGAGGCCATGCCTGGGAGCTACTTCGGCCTCGTGCGGCGGCTGGTGGATGTGTGCCCTTGGGTGGAAGTCATCAAGCGCTCCGCCTGCATTGAAGGTGCCCGTCGGGCCCTTGCCCGCGCAAAGGTGCACTGGGGCAGGCTGGATGCTGAGAGGCTTATCATGGACGCGCCGCCGGCGGGCAAGGAGTATCGTACGCCCGAAATGTACTATAAGAGTGTCCTGAAGGGTGCCCGCAAGATTGCGGATGAGTGCCCCAAAGATGTAATTTTTGAGTAGACTCGCATTGTGTTATCCTGTGCGCTAAAAACTTTGTTTCATATGCGCTAAGCAACGCTTATTGATTTAAAATATTACCTTCTGTGCGGCCGTTTATCAAATCTGAGAGATGGCAAGTTGTCGGCTTCATCCCCCATGCCACGAGTGCTGGGGTGTTCGGGATAAACTTGAGCGCTCTTGTTCCCATTTTTGGGTCCATCTAGGGAGGCGCTCAACACAATGAACAAGGCAACCGGACTTATAATGCTTGAACACTCTCACTTAGCCATAGAATTCTATAATTTTAAATTTCGGCGAAGCCCCTGGTGTTCGGAAGACCGAATTCGGGGCGCTATCCACGCCTGGGCCGGGCACAGCCGGTTCCTCGCTCTAAGCGGCATAAGTCTTTAGGGACTCGAAAAGACCTCTCGAACAGCGACCAGCTCTCGCCTTATCATGACGGTCAGTTTTAGCTTTCTCCACTGAGGCGCTCGCCCAGCTCAACTGGGGCGCAATCGTAGTGGTTCTCCCAGTGCTACCTTAGCTGATAGAACGGAACGTAAGGTACCAAAACATGGGAGCCGGGCAAACCCAACTATTGACCCAAGACATGATTCGGAGCCGATGCATATAATGCTATAAGTTCGGGGTGCCGCACTTGTGAAAGTGTTCGGACTTATCACACCATAATGCGGGGAACATAAGCCCCTGGTGTATTCGGCCGTACCAAAGTGTACAGATGCAAGATGTCATAAATGAACATATAATGAAAAAAGGAATGCAATTATAAACAAAAAGTGATGTATTGTTTATTCAAGGAATTCTGCTATGAGTGCAGAACGATACAAATAGTGCGGTAAGCAAGGGTTTTGACTATTAGACATGTCTCCCTCCAGGGGTAGGCTGTGGAATGGTGTATTAAACAGATTTAATGCTCATAATGGAGACCACTTGAGTGTTCGTCGTAGCCATTGTCCCTCCCTGGCTGTTGCATCGTGAGTTCGGCAGATCTACTGCCAGACAGGGCCTCTGGTAAACGGAGTCCTGTGGAAAAAAAAGAGAAAAAAAGGTGACACATGTGGGAGCCCCTGGTGTGGTTGAGCCGCACTCTGGGCCTATCGTGGTCGTGCCCCTCCCCCTATGCCCATGGTATCTTCAGAGTGTAATGATGTACGCAAAGAGCTCGCCTTGCAGTCATGCAAGGGCTGGGGTTGGGGCCGCATTGCTACGCGTGCTCGGAACGTGCCAGGTGGTCTTGATGTATGTTACTCTGGGCGCGTTTAGTCATGTCCGGTCGTTTAACGGCCGGACTCGAGAATTGCCTTAAGAGGCTGCTCTGTACTTCTGCCGCGAGAGCCGCTGTGTGTTCCTTCGTTCGGAGGGAGCGTTCAGTGTTTCCGTTGACCGTGATGACTCCATGAGGGCCTGGCATATTGAGCTTGACGTATGCATAATGGGGCACCGCGTTGAACTTTGCGAACACGGTTCGTCCGAGCAGAGCGTGATAGCCACTGCGGAACGGGACTATGTCGAAGATTAACTCCTCGCTTCGGAAATTATCCGGGGATCCGAAGACCACTTCCAGTGTGACTAAGCCTGTACAATTGGCCTCGACACCTGGTATGACGCCTTTGAAGGTCGTCTTTGTAGGTTTAATCCTTGAGGGGTCTATGCCCATCTTGCGCACTGTGTCGTGATAAAGCAGGTTCAGGCTGCTGCCGCCGTCCATCAGGACTCTAGTGAGGTGAAATCCATCGACGATTGGGTCTAAAACCAATGTGGCGAATCCACCATGGCGGATACTGGTGGGGTGGTCCCTTCGATCAAAAGTGATCGGGCAGGAGGACCATGGGTTGAACTTCGGGGCGACTGGCTCCATCGCATATACGTCCCTAAGTGCACGCTTCCGCTCCCTCTTGGGTATGTGGGTTGCGTATATCATGTTTACTGTCCGCACTTGTGGGGGGAAACCCTTCTGTCCTCTACTGTTCGGCGGCCGGGTCTCCTCCTCGTCATCGCTATGCAGCCCCTTGTCATTGTTTTCGGCAATTAACTTGCCTGCCTGCTTGAATACCCAACAATCCCTGTTGGTGTGGTTGGCTGGCTTTTCGGGGGTGCCATTTATCTGGCATAAGCGGTCGAGTATTTGGTCCAAATTGGACGGACCAGGAGTAGTTCTTTTGAATGGCTTTTTCCGCTGACCGGGTTTAGAGCCTCTGAATCCGGCGTTGACTGCCATATCCTCAGTGTTATCACCGTTAACGCGGCGTTTGTTTTTGTTGCGACGCGACCTGCTATTGCGGTCCTTGCTGTCCGGACTGCCAGAATTTTTGCTGAGGTTGTTACTGCGAGCTAGCCAGCTGTCCTCTCCCGCACAGAAGCGGGTCATGAGTGATGTGAGGGCTGCCATGGATTTCGGCTTTTCCTGTCCTAGGTGCCGGGCCAGCCACTCGTCGCGGATGTTATGTTTGAAGGCTGCGAGGGCCTCTGCATCCGGACAGTCGACGATTTGATTTTTCTTTGTGAGGAACCGTGTCCAGAATTGTCTGGCTGACTCGTCTGGCTGCTGAATTATGTGGCTTAGGTCATCAGCGTCAGCTGGTCGCACATATGTGCCCTAGAAGTTGTCAAGGAATGCGGCTTCCAGGTCCTCCCAACACCTAATTGATTCTGCTGGCAAGCTGTTAAGCCAATGTCGAGCTGGTCCTTTAAGCTTGAGTGGGAGATATTTGATGGTGTGGAGATCGTCACCACGGGCCATATGGATGTGAAGGAGATAATCTTCGATCCAAACCGCGGGGTCTGTTGTGCCATCGTAGGATTCAATGTTCACGGGTTTAAAACCTTCAGGGATTTGATGATCCATTACTTCGTCTGTGAAGCATAGTGGGTGTGCGGCGCCTCTATATTGAGCAATATCACGACGTAGCTCAAGAGAGCTTTGTATGTTGTGTTCGGCCCGGCCGGAGTTGCTGTATCCGGCGCGACGATAGTCGTCGTGGGTCGTGGGGCGCCCACCTGATCCGTAGATAGATCTGGATTGTCTTGCCTTGTCCTCCAATATATCCCGCAAGTCCGGCGCATTCCCTTGTGGCTTCGCGCTTTTCGAGCGGTGCCGGGGTACGGTTCTGGCGAGGGCCTAGATGCCTCTCTGTTGCGGCCACGAGGTGGTCGGTCTGCCGTATTGTGCGTTGGTGATGAAGGTTTGTATGCTTCCTCCTCTAGTCGGGGGAGCAACTTGCGTTTTGGGTAGCTTTTGGAGGGGCGTTTGAGTTCATACTCTTCGGCCGCGAGGACCTCGGTCCATCTGTCGGCCAGTAGGTCTTGTTCAGCTCGAAGCTGTTGCTGCTTTTTCTTTAGGCTGTTCGTCGTGGCCATTAGCCTGCGTTTAAAATGCTCTTGTTCGACGGGATCCTCGGGCACGACGAATTCGTTGTCGTTGAGGCTTTCCTCGTCTCCGGAGGAAGGCATGTAATTGTCATCCTCCTCATCTACCGCTCTCTCTTGAGGGCTGGCTTCCCCGTCCTCCTGTGCTGAATCTTGCTGGAGGGGGTTGTCTTCGGTACTCTCTGGGGTGTTATTATCTCCGGTGCCGGAATCTCCATTCTTACTGTGGCGGGGTTTAGAGCGGCGCCGCTGACGTCGCCGCTTCGGCTGTTTCTTAGAGGAATCTGCCTCCGCTGCTTCTTCACTGTCCCCATCCTTTGGGGTGTCCACCATGTATATGTCGTATGACGAGGTGGTCTTCCAGTGCCCTGTAGGCGCTGGTTCTTGATCGTCTCCGGCATTGTCATCCATACCGTCGATGTCTTCGGAGTCGTAGTCTAGCATGTCAGTTAGATCGTCGATAGTGGCTGCAAAGTGGGTGGTGGGTGGGCTTCGAATTTCTTCGTCGTCCGCATCCCGACCATCCTGACCGCAGTCCGGCCAGGGCTCTCCTGATAACGAGAGATACTTCAGCGAATTTAGGATATCGCCAAAGGGTGAGTGCTGAAAGATGTCCACAACGGTGAACTCCATGATCGGCGCCCAATCGGATTCGATCGGCAGGGGCGCAGGAGGTTCGGAGTCCGGCAGGGAGTCCGGCACCTCGGAGTCACGAGCTTTGCAAAGGACAAGGTCGGTATTTGGCTCCATCGCCGTAGCAGTTACAGCTCCCGAGGCGGTGTCCAGCCACCGCTCCTCGATCTGCACGGTCGGCTCCGAACTATGGGTCGGAGCGGATCCGTGTGCGACCTCCAAGGTATTGTCTGGCGGCAGAGCTAGATCATGCCCATCGTGACAGTGCGGCACGCTCGGCTGTGGCTGGAATTCGTCGAAGATCAAGTCTCCGCGGATGTCCGCTGTGAAGTTTAGGCTTCCAAATCTGACCTGATGGCCAGGGGCGTAGCTTTCGATCTACTCCAGATGGCCAAGTGAATTGGCCCGCAGTGCAAAGCCGCCGAATATGAAGACTGTCCGGGGAGAAAAGTCTCGCCCTGGACGGCGTTGTTGTTGATTGAAGAAGCCATCAAGCCTATCGGTGACGACACAGAGGAACTCTCAGTGAAAGCACCAATGTCGGTGTCAAAACCGGCGGATCTCGGGTAGGGGGTCCCGAACTGTGCGTCTAGGCGGATGGTAACAGGAGACAAGGGACACGATGTTTTTACCCAGGTTCGGGCCCTCTCGATGGAGGTAAAACCCTACTCCTGCTTGATTGATATTGATGATATGGGTAGTATAAGAGTGGATCTACCACGAGATCAAGGAGTCTAAACCCTAGAAGCTAGCCTATGGTATGATTGTTGTAATGGTTGTTCATCCTACGGACTAAAACCCTCCGGTTTATATAGACACCGGAGAGGGCTAGGGTTACACAGAGTCAATTACAATGGTAGGAGATCTACATATCCGTATCGCCAAGCTTGCCTTCCACGCCAAGGAAAGTCCCATCCGGACACGGGACGAAGTCTTCAATCTTGTATCTTCATAGTCTTGGAATCCGGCCGATGATGATAGTCCGGCTATCCTGACACCCCCTAGTCCAGCACTCCCTCAAAGTCCATTTGCCATATCTCATAATCATAGTATGCGGCAATTTCTAACATGATTTGGACGGACTTCAGCTTTGCTACGGGTGAGAAGGTCTCATCGTAGTCAACCCCTTGAACTTGTCAATAACCCTTAGCGACAAGTCGAGCCTTATAGATGGTAACATTACCATCCGCGCCCATCTTCTTCTTAAAGATCCATTTATTCTCTATCGCTCGCCGATCATCAGGCAAGTTTGTGAAAGTCCATAATTTGTTTTCATACATGGATCCTATCTCGGATTGCATGGCTTCAAGCCATTTGTTGGAATCTGGGCCCGCCATCGCTTCTTCATAGTTCGAAGGTTCACCGTTGTCTAACAACATGATTTCCAGGACAGGGTTGCCATACCATTCAGGTGTGGAACGTGTCCTTGTGGACCTTCAAAGTTCAGTAGAAACTTGATCCGAAGTACCTTGATCATCATCATTAACTTCCTCTCTAGTCGGTGCAGGCACCACAGGAACATCTTCCTAAGCTGCACTACTTTTTGGTTCAAGAGGTAGTACTTCATTGAGTTCTACTTTCCTCCCACTTACTCTTCTCGAGAGAAACTCTTTCCCCAAAAAGGACCCGTTCTTGGCAACAAAGATCTTGCCTTCGGATCTGAGGTAGAAGGTATACCCAATGGTTTCCTTAGGGTATCCTATGAAGACGCATTTTTTAGACTTGGGTTTGAGCTTTTCAGGTTGAATTTTCTTGACATAAGCATCACATCCCCAAACTTTTAGAAATGACAGCTTAGGTTTCTTCCCAAACCATAATTCATACGGTGTCGTCTCAACAGATTTAGACGGTGCCCTATTTAAAGTGAATGTAGCTGTCTCTAGAGCGTATCCCCAAAATGATAGCGGTAAATCGGTGAGTGACATCATAGATCGCACCATATCCAATAGAGTGCGATTACGATGTTCGGACACACCGTTACGCTGAGGTGTTCCAGGCGGCGTGAGTTTTGAAACGATTCCACATTTCCTTAAGTGCGTACCAAATTCGTGACTTAAATATTCTCCCCCACGATCTGATCGTAAGAACTTTATCTATCAGTCACGTTGCTTCTCTACCTCATTATGAAATTCCTTGAACTTTTCAAAGGTCTCAGACTTGTGTTTCATCAAGTAGACATACCCATATCTACTCAAGTCATCAGTGAGAGTGAGAACGTAACGATAGCCTCCGCGAGCCTCAACGCTCATTGGACCACACACATCAGTATGTATGATTTCCAATAAGTTGGTTGCTCGCTCCATTGTTCCAGAGAACGGAGTCTTGGTCATTTTGCCCATGAGGCATGGTTCGCATGTGTCAATTGATTCGTAATCAAGAGACTCTAAAAGTCCATCAGCATGGAGCTTC
Source organism: Triticum timopheevii (assembly GCA_963921465.1). Lineage (NCBI taxonomy): Eukaryota > Viridiplantae > Streptophyta > Magnoliopsida > Poales > Poaceae > Triticum > Triticum timopheevii. Next base: position 568,483,391 of record OY997268.1, on the reverse strand, counting down.
TTCATGCGTTTGACACCAATGTGACCAAGGCGGCAGTGCCACAAGTATGTGGGACTATCGTTATCAACCTTACATCTTTTGGTATTCACACTATGAATATGTGTAATATCACGTTCGAGATCCATTAAGAATAAACCATTGACCAGCGGGGCATGACCCTGAAACATATCTCTCATATAAATAGAACAACCATTATTCTCGGATTTAAATGAGTAGCCATCTCGTATTAAACGAGATCCAGATACAATGTTCATGATCAAAGCTGGCACTAAATAACAATTATTGAGGTTTAAAACTAATCCCGTAGGTAAATGTAGAGGTAGCGTGCCTACGGCGATCACATCGACCTTGGAACCATTCCCGACGCGCATCGTCACCTCGTCCTTCGCCAGTCTCCGCTTATTCCGCAGCTCCTATTTTGAGTTACAAATATGAGCAACAGCACCGGTATCAAATACCCAGGAGCTACTACGAGTACTGGTAAGGTACACATCAATTACATGTATATCACATATACCTTTGGTGTTGCCAGCCTTCTTGTCTGCTAAGTACTTGGGGCAGTTCCGCTTAGAGTGTCCGCTTCCCTTGCAATAAAAGCACTCAGTCTTAGGTTTGGGTCCATGCTTTGGCTTCTTCCCGACAACTGGCTTATCGGGCGCGGCAACTCCCTTGCTGTCCTTCTTGAAGTTCTTCTTACCCTTGCGTTTCTTGAAACTAGTGGTTTTATTGTTCCTTTTTGATCTCCACCTCTGCTGATTTCAGCATTGAATATACCTCAGGAATGGTTTTCACCATCCCCTGCATATTGAAGATCATCACAAAGCTCTTGTAGCTAGGTGGGAGAGACTGGAGGATTCTGTCGACCACCGCGTCATCCGGGAGATTAACTCCCAACTGAGATAAGCGGTTGTGCAACCCAGACATTTTGAGTATGTGCTCGCTGACAGAACCATTCTCCTCCATCTTACAACTGTAGAATTTGTTGGAGACTTCATATCTCTCGACCCGGGTGTGAGCTTGGAAAACCATTTTCAGCTCTTGGAACATCTCATTTGCTCCGTGCTGCTGAAAACGCTTTTGGAGCCCCGGTTCTAAGCTGTAAAGCATGCCGCACTGAACCAGGGAGTAATCATCACTACGCGAGTGCCAGGCATTCATAACATCTTGAGTTGCTGGGAAAATGGGTGCTTCACCTAGCGGTGCATCGAGGACATATGCTTTCTTGGCAGCTATGAGGATGATTGAGGGAGTCCTGGACTAGGGGGTGTCCGGACAGCCGGACTATCAATATCCGCCGGACTATCAAGACTACAAAGATACAAGATTGAAGACTATGCCCCGTGTCCGGACGGGACTTTCCTTGGCGTGGAAGGCAAGCTTGGCAATACGGATATGTAGATCTCCTACCATTGTAACCGACTCTGTGTAACCCTAGCCCTCTCCGGTATCTATATAAAACGGAGGGCTTTAGTCCGTAGGACAACATACAATCATACCATAGGCTAGCTTCTAGGGTTTAGCCTCCTTGATCTCGTGGTAGATCTACTCTTGTACTACCCATATCATCAATATTAATCAAGCAGGAGTAGGGTTTTACCTCCATCGAGAGGGCCCGAACCTGGGTAAAAAACATCGTGTCCCTTGTCTCCTGTTACCATCCGCCTAGACGCACAGTTCGGGACCCCCTACCCGAGATCCGCCGGTTTTGACACCGACATTGGTGCTTTCATTGAGAGTTCCTCTGTGTCGTCACCGATAGAGCGGATGCCTCCCCCCGTCTTCAAAAACGATATTTTCGCCGGAGGGGACTTGGCCGCCGGCCAAACTATCCGGCTTGGCGGTTTTCTCATGACCGCCTGTCCGGCCGCCGCTTCGACAATGACTTCTCAAGTCGTCGAAAGCAATCTTCGCGTCAGCCCTAAAGCTGCCGAACAGTTAGATCCAATGGAGCTCTCGTCTGTCAATGAGCTCTTGGATCGCATCGCCGCCCTGGGAGTCGCTACGGACTACAACCAGATTGGGCTTAAAACCGATCTGAGGGAGATTAACTCTCCCCAGGCCACCCACCACGTCGAAGTGGTGGAAGAGCAATACAGCAATTCTTCGCCGGTGTTGAAAACAATTCGTGTCCGGATTCCCGAACCCTCCATGCCAGATTCCCGCGGAGGGACGGACTTCGATCGAGCATCGAACTTAAAATCATGCATCGCCCCGGACTCGCTGGATTGTCCCCAGCAAAACACACTTCCAATTTCGGAAACCCCTTGGCCTTTGAGCCTCAAGATGGGCAGGGATCCGGATTTTATTCCACCCACCCGCCCAGACATATGCGATCTATCTCTAATACGGCAAGAGCCTACAGAAACAGTACATTACTACTGGGCCAGATTCCTCCTGGTTATGGACAGGATAAAGGACTGCCGAGAGGAAAACGCAATATCAATCTTCCGCAATAACTGCACGGACAAGGGAATACTAAACGCCATTGATCGTCGCAAAATTACGTGCTTTACCAATCTGGCGTCCATAGTACGAAAGTACTGTGCGATGGAGAGTTTCCGGAAAACCGAAAATCAATTCTGGGATAATCCGGCCCCAAACCCAGTCCGCAGTAAAAGGGCGCCTTACACTCAGGCCCCGGATGCAAAAACGAAAAAACAAAAACCCAGTCAGGGAAACGGAACCGTACTGGAGGGATGGCTCAATGGACCCTGTAAGCTTCATAATACAGAGGGAGCCGTCCCAACGCATAGCCTTCGTGCATGTTGGATATTACGGCAGGTGGCCAAAAGTGGCGAAGAGCTTCTAGCTCCGGGAAACCACTCCAACAATACCAGCACGGTATCAACAGTCTTCGAGACTTTCGCATCAAATAATATGCGAAAACGATCAATCCGCGAACTCGCCGAAGTCTACCAAGTAGCAACAGCAAATCCATGGAGCGACACAGCCATTACCTTCAATGGCAGCGACGAGCCCATATTCCGAACAACCAGAGCCCCAGCCGCACTGGTACTTAGTCCCATAGTGGACGGCTTTCGACTGACAAAAGTCCTCATGGACGGCGGCAGCGGACTAAACCTCATTTACGAGGAAACTCTGCGAAAAATGGAAATCGATTGGAGCCGTATTGAGCGAAGCAGCACAACCTTTAGAGGAATAATCCCTAGCCGGGAAGCGCACTGCACAGGAAAAATCACACTCGATGTGGTGTTCGGCTCTCCGGACAATTACAGATCCGAAGAAGTCACATTCCAGGTGGCCTCGTTCAGCAGTGGATACCACGCCATATTAGGACGAGAGGCATTCACAATTTTTCAAGCAATACCTCATTACGGGTACATGAAGCTTAAAATGCCTGGGCCCAACGGAATAATCACTCTCGCTAGTGATCCGGACATAGCACTCCGCGCCGAAAACAAGACAGCCGCACTAGCCCTCGAGGCACTATCCGAAGCCTTAGCGGCAGAGGAACTCACCGCGCTGCGCTCTACGGTGAACAGGGACGATGTGATACTCGATAAAAGATCCAAGTCCACCTCCTTCAAACCAGCAGACGAGATAATAAAATTCCAGGTCCATCCAACGGACCCAACAAAGACGGCCTCCATTGGGGCACAGTTGAACCCCGAAATAGACGCCGCACTGCGCGAATTCCTTCGGGAAAATTGGGATATCTTCGCCTGGCATCCTTCAGACATGCCCGGAATCCCCCGCAGGTTGGCTGAACACAGCCTCAACATCCTAAAAGGATTCAAGCCAGTCAAACAGGCTCTTCGACGATTTTCCGAGCCCAAAAGACAGGCAATGGGAGAAGAGCTAGCCAAACTATTGGAAGCCGGATTCATTAGAGACATCAAACATCCGGACTGGCTAGCAAATTTGGTGATGGTACCAAAGAAGGACAAATCCTGGCGCCTCTGTGTCGATTTTAAAGACCTAAATAAAGCTTGCCCAAAGGATCCCTTCCCTCTCCCCCGCATCGATCAAATCATCGATGCCACAGCAGGGCACGATTCGTTGTGCTTCCTGGACGCATACTCTGGCTATCATCAAATCAAGATGGCGGAAGCAGACCAAGCCGCAATGGCATTTATGACCCCATATGGACCATTCTCCTTCAACACGATGCCCTTCGGACTCAAAAATGCCGGCGCAACATATCAGCGCATGATTCAAACATGTCTGGCCACCCAGATCGGCAAAACAGTCGAGGCATACGTAAACGACGTAGTCGTCAAAACAAAACACGTTGAAACTTTAGTAGACGATTTGAGGCTCACATTCGACAACCTCAGAGCATATGACATCAAGCTGAATCCGGAAAAATGTGTGTTCGGCGTACCAGCCGGAAAGCTGCTGGGCTTCATTGTATCCGGTAGAGGAATTGAAGCAAATCCGGCCAAAATCCGAGCTCTGTCACAGTTGGATATTCCAAAAGACCTCAAACAAATACAAAAATTAATAGGATGCGTGGCAGCATTAAGCCGCTTTATCTCCCGTTTAGGAGAAAAGGCGTTGCCCCTCTATCGCCTCCTTAGGCGCACCAAACACTTCGAGTGGACGGATGCTGCCACTGCCGGACTCGAAGAAATAAAGGCCATACTGGCAACAAATCCGGTCCTGGCTGCGCCCACTCTGGGCGAACCAATGTTGTTATACATCGCAGCAACACATCAAGTTGTAAGCGCAGTGCTCGTCGTCGAACGAGCGACAGAAGGGCATAAATTCCCTCTTCAAAAACCAGTGTATTATGTATCCACTGTGTTAACCCCCTGCAAATCCCGTTACCCGCACTATCAGAAGATAGCATATGCGGTGTTCATGGCGTCTCGAAAGCTCCGGCACTACTTTCAAGAGTGCTCGATAATAGTGGCCTCTGAAGTACCACTCAATGACATTATAAACAACCGTGACGCAACGGGAAGGATAGCAAAATGGGCCATTGAGCTCTTACCATTCGACATCACTTATAAACCTCGACGAGCTATAAAGTCACAAGTTTTGGCTGACTTCGTCGTCGAATGGACTGAAGCTGAACTCCCTAAAGAGTACGGCGCGTACTACAATTGGACTATGCATTTCGACGGCTCCAAAATGTTGGCCGGACTAGAGGCTGGCGTCGTCCTGACGTCCCCCACCGGAGATACAGTCCAGTATGTACTTCAAATAATGTACACGGACTCCAACAATGCAGCCGAATACGAGGCCCTGTTACATGGTCTTCGGATGGCGGTCTCCATGGGCATTCAACGCCTAGAGGTGCGCGGGGACTCAAACCTTGCAATATCCCAGATAAATGGAGACTTAGACGCCAAGGATCCGAAAATGGCAGCATATCGTAACGCTGTCCTGAAAATGTCAGCCCAGTTTGAAGGACTCGAATTCCATCACATAGCCCGAGATAATAACCAAGCGGCCGACGTCCTGGCACGCATCGGTGCTAAACGTGATGCTGTCCCTCCAAATATCTTCCTGGAACGGCTCTTCAAGCCATCCGTACAATGGGAAGAGGAGCCCGGTAGCTACAAACCGGAGAAAACCGCACCAACTGGTGATTCGGCAGACAACATAACACCCTCCGCCCACGTCATAATGGCGGTAATCGCTGCATGGACAGAACCTTTCCTAGCCTACTTACTTAGGCAGGAACTTCCCGAAGACCAAAATGAGGCCCGCTGCATAGTCCGGCGATCGAAGGCCTACAAGGTCCATGAGGGAGAACTTTATAAGAAAAGTACCACCGGAGTCCTTCAAAGGTGCATCTCCGAAGAAGAAGGGCGAAACCTCCTGGCTGAAATTCATGCCGGACTAGGCGGACACCACGCAGCAGCCCGGGCCCTTGTAGGAAAGGCATTCCGTACAGGATTTTATTGGCCGACGGCTCGGGCAGACGCACAGGACTTGGTCCAGCGATGCGTTGGTTGTCAGCTCTTTGCTAATCAGAGCCATATGCCACCCACCGCCCTCAAAACCATACCCATTACCTGGCCGTTCGCAGTCTGGGGGCTTGACATGGTTGGACCCCTTAAAGGGGGAACCCACAAGAAAAAGTACCTATTGGTCATGGTGGATAAATTCACCAAATGGATAGAGGCCAAACCGGTCAAAATGGCAGAGTCCGGACCAGTGATAGACTTTATATCAGGGGTGGTACACCGTTACGGAGTCCCCCACAGCATCATCACCGATAACGGCACGAACTTCACAGCCGACGAGGTTAAGTCATGGTGCAAAAATATGGGCATCAAGCTCGACTATGCGTCAGTCTATCACCCTCAAACCAATGGTCAAGTGGAAAGAGCAAATGGTCTAATAATGAGCGGCATTAAACCCAGACTAGTGAGGTCACTCACCAAATCCGACACACAATGGGTCGAGGAGCTCGACTCCGTACTCTGGGGGCTGCGGACAACGCCCAACCGTACTACCGGATTCACACCATTCTTTATGGTATACGGCGCAGAGGCAGTCTTGCCCTGTGACATTATTCATGACTCACCTCGAGTGCGCATGTATGAGGAAAGAGAAGCCGAGCTTGATCGGCAGGACAGCTTGGACACATTGGAGGAAGAACGCGACGTCGCGAAGGCTCGTTCCGCATTCTATCAGCAGCAGGCCCGAAGATATCAAAGCAGAGAAGTACGGGCCAAGACTTACAACATTGGTGAACTAGTTCTACGCCTGCCGGACAAGAAAAAGGACAAGCTCAAGCCCAAATGGGAGGGTCCCTTCATCATCGATCAAGTACTGACCGGCGGAGCGTACCGTCTACGAAATGCGTCGGATAACCGACTCGAGCCAAACCCATGGAACGCAGCCCGCCTCCGACGATTCTATGCCTAGCGCCGGACTAAGAGTTCGTCCCCTTCCCCCGTCCAAACTTTTACACTTCGGCTGTCTTTTGTTTCTCTTTTTATCCTTTTTTATTTAAAAAAAAAAAACCTTCCGGGACTATTTTTTGCATTCTTTGCATACGCATGATGTGCTATCCGCACTCATTATTCTTGAGGGCTTCTTTTACAGAAGCTCAAGTATACGCATGATGTGCTATCCGCAGTCATTATTCCTGGGGGCTTCTTTTACAGAAGCCTAATTATACGGGTTTTATACCCATCACATGTGTGAAGCTTCCACATGTACCTTTTATTCGCCATTATATGCATCGATATGACTTAAGTTTTGGCCAAGCTGGGTTGCCTGGCTCCTGTGCTTACCCCTACGTTCCCGATTGTTCGGCTAGGAGGTAAAGGGAGCACCTCTGCGATTGTTACTGCCGGGTCAGCCGGATGTGTACCTCAGACTGGGTGAAGCCGAAAGCTAGCGTTCTTAAGGGAATATTCGGTCAGTGACTTAAAAGATGACTTTTTACCTATTTACCTATCTGCCCCCAGATGTTTTACTGCTTTCTTTGCAGTCCGGACATGCACTTTAGGGCATGCCTCCCAGCGAAAGGAACCCTTAACGGAACTATTCTCCCTGGAAGATGTTTCTTACTAACCATGAAATATAACATAACTAGTTGGGCACTTGTCTGATAAAGCACTAATGACCCCTACGCCTGGTCTCCATGCATACCACGGTTGTTTCTTAACCAAAAAGGTATTTGGACACACTCCGGACTCTAGGGTCCCGAGGTCGAAGCGAAAAGGTCGGCAAAGACAAACGATCTACAATCCGGCTAGAAGGCATTTCACATGTCACTTTAAAGGATAACATACATTGTCAAATTTATTGATTGTATTCCTCCTCAATCCCATCTAACAGGCTGTCTAATTTACAGTCCTGTTGGGAAAATTTAGCAGCCAACTCTACTTGGCTATACACTAAACTCACAGGGATCTCCTTCCCGTCGGGCCCCACTGGTCCAACTTCGGCCATATGGTTGGGATCTGCCCTCTTGTACCGCGTCTTCACCATGGCCCAAGCCTCCCTCGCACCTTGACGGCAAGCCGAAATCTTCCACAAATGGAAGCGCTGCCGCACTCCCTGCAGCTTCTCCGCAAGCTCCCCGAGGCTCTCGGGTAGGGTGAGGGCTGGCCATAAAGCCTGAACGACGCCGCTCATTGCCTGCCGAACTCGTTTGAGTAGTTGCAACAGTTCGGGAAGTTGATCACCCATTGATATGGGCATCTCCTCTACAGGACGACCCGTGAGTATACCTACAAGACATATCATGTCAAAACGCTTCCTCGCCGGACTCTTCTTTTCAAAAGAGTTCGCTCAAGCACTTACTATAAATGCTGCGACGAAGCCGCTGGTTCTCCTTAACGGAGCCGGACAGCTCGGCCTGTACGCCTTTTAGCTCTTCTCCGAGCTTGGCGTTGGCATCTTGGAGCTTGTTCCTTTCCTGCTGAACTCTATTCAGCACACTCTCGCCGGCCTTTAGCTGGCGTAGCAATGCTTGCCTGTCCGGATCTTGTCCGGCGGTACCTGCAAATGTCATTATTAGACTCGCGCGCACGCCGCACAGTGCTTATATTTATAAAAATGTGTCACCAGGAGGGGTCTTTCCCTCTCCTCCTGCGGCAGCAAGTGCGGCCTCAAGTTGGGCCTTGCAATCTTGCAGCTCCCGAGACAGCTGGGCGTTCTTCTCGTTAAGTGCCTGAAATTTACAATGATCCTTAAATCAGTTAGCATAACTAATTTAAGTCTCGGGGGCTACTGGTATATACAACCATTAAAATTTCCTTACCCGTATGTCTTTCACATACTGCTCCGTGGCTCTGGTAAAACCATTTCGAGCAGCACGGAGATGCGCGTCCCCTGCGTTAAAGGCGTCCAATGCCTCAGGGGAAAAGCACGCTTCTTGAAATACTGTCCGGCGGCACCTATGGTTCATGGCACTCTCCACCTCAGACTTGGTGGTGGACAGTCTGTCGGTATCCTCTGTTGGAGAAGGATCCGGCTCGCGTCTTGCGCTTGCCTCCCCCTCCAGGCCGGGCGCTGGGGCCTGGCCGGTGTTGGTCGGATTGGCAATTCCTGCGCTCGCAGTCCGGCGAGCGCTTTTTCTCCTACAGAAATCATGGGCACTTAGATGTTTTCTCGGAACGTTGCTCTAAAAATTCAAATACGAGCTATACCTTTGCGGTGACGTTTCCGTCCGCACTGCGCTCCTTTTCCGCCTGTTGGTTCGGACTGACCTCTGTTGGTCGGCCGCCGTGGGCTCGGCTTCCTGCCGTAAAGGCGCTTCCTGCAAAATACCATCGTTCGCGAAGGTTAGAAATGGGCAGGGATGAGATAATGGTGTCCGGACTTCGGTCGCAGTCACCTGGGAAGCCGGACTCAGTCCGGGGTAGTCCGCAGTAATGGCGACCAAAGCATTGTCTATGCTGAGCTGGTGATACACCCCGTCGATCACCTCCACCTCAATATCCGGGTCCTCTTCGGAGGCCGGACCCAGGGATCCTTCTGGATCCTCGGGTTGCGGAGCAGGACTTACCATGTCCTCCACAATCCGGCGTAGACCCTGCGCCGAAGACATAATGTAAGAAGCTTAAACTTCGAAAGCATGGGCTGGGCCCTTCAAGGTGTTCACTTACCCATCCTCTGGGGTTGATCATGGAAAACCCATTCAAAGGGTTCGTTCAAAGGAAATCCTCCTTCTCCCCCTTGTACAGACTGGATAGGATCTTCACCAGATCCTCGGTCGAATCCGGCCCTTTGCGGCCATGCCGGGTAGCATCATCTTCCCCGTTAAAATCCCGCATGGGGTGGTCTATGTATTGCAGTGGTTGTACCCCTCGCTTGATGCATGTCGCCATGACTCCGATCATGGTCAAGCTGGAATGAGCCATTAATCTTATCCGGCCGATCAAATAATGGACGCTCTTGTCTTCCTCCAATCGGGGGCTCCGCGGGCACCAGCTGAGGCGTTTCCTCAAGGGAGCAGCACTAAACTCCGGGAGGCCGATCCGGACTGGGTCTGGCAGCGGAGCGTCTTCTATACAAAACCATTCCGAGGGCCAGTCTTCGGACGCCCTCTTGGGAGTGCCGGATAGGTATCCGGTCCCGGCGATGCGCCATATTTCGGCGCCGCCCACTTGATATATGGACCCCTGGTAAGAACGGGGTACGAGGCAAAACAGCCTCTTCCACAATGCGAAATGGGGCTCAATGCCCAGGAATAGCTCGCAAAGAGCTACGTAGCCCGCGATATGCAGCACAGAGGCGGGCGTAAGGTGGTGGAGCTGGAGTCCGTAGAACTTCAGGAGCCCTCGGAGGAACGGATGTATTGGAAATCCGAGTCCCCTCGTCAGATAAGGGACAAAACATACTCGCTCCCCCTTATTGGGGCTTGGAGTGTCCTCCGCCTGTCTCCCACCTTGATAAGTAACCAGTCCGGCCCGGACTGGGATCATAATGGCCGGAGGGAGGAATCCCCCGTTTGGAGCTTCTCGAGCTCGTTGTGCGAAATAGAGCACCTCCTCCAACTCCCCGGCGGTGGGTTGGGAGTGCGCGAAGAAGAGCTGTGGTGACGATCCATGGTGGAATGGATTTCTAGGTCAAAGGCGCTTTGATGGAGTATTCGCGGGAGGAAGATGGTGTGGTGTAGATCTGAATTCTTGCCTCCTTGATCTCGTGGTAGATCTACTCTTGTACTACCCATATCATCAATATTAATCAACCAGGAGTAGGGTTTTACCTCCATCGAGAGGGCCCGAACCTGGGTAAAAAACATCATGTCCCTTGTCTCCTGTTACCATCCGCCTAGACGCACAGTTCGGGACCCCCTACCCGAGATCCGCCGGTTTTGACACCGACAATGATCCTCAAGTTCCGGACCCAGTCCGTATAGTTGCTGTCATCGTCTTTCGGCTTGGTTTTCTCTAGGAACGCGTTGAAGTTGAGGGCAACATTAGCGTGGGCCATTTGATCTACAAGACATATTGCAAAGATTTTACATGAAGTTCATGATAATTAAGTTCATCTAATCAAATTATATAATGAACTCCCACTCAGATAGACATCCCTCTAGTCATCTAAGTGATCCATGATCCGAGTCAACTAGGCCATGTCCGATCATCACATGAGACGGACTAGTCATCATCGGTGAACATCTTCATGTTGATCGTATCTTCTATATGACTCATGTTCGACCTTTTGGTCTCTTGTGTTCCGAGGCCATGTCTGTACATGCTAGGCTCGTCAAGTCAACCTAAGTGGTTTGCATGTGTAAATCTGGCTTACACCCGTTGTATGTGAACGTTAGAATCTATCACACCCGATCATCACGTGGTGCTTTGAGACAACGAACTTCCGCAACGGCGCACAGTTAGGGGGAACACTTTCTTGAAATTATTATGAGGGATCATCTAATTTACTACCGTCGTTCTAAGCAAATAAGATGCAAAAACATGATAAACATCACATGCAATCAAATAGTGACATGATATGGCCAATATCATTTTGCTCCTTTTGATCTCCATCTTCGGGGCGCCATGATCATCATCGTCACCGGCATGACACCATGATCTCCATCATCGTGTCTTCATGAAGTTGTCACGCCAATGATTACTTCTACTTCTATGGCTAATGGTTTAGCAAAAAAGTAAAGTAACTACATGGCGTTATTCAATGACACGCAGGTCATACAAAAATAAAGACAACTCCTATGGCTCGTGCCGGTTGTCATACTCATCGACATGCAAGTCGTGATTCCTATTACAGGAACATGATCAATCTCATACATCACATATATTTCATTCATCACATCCTTTTGGCCATATCACATCACAAGGCATATGCTGCAAAAACAAGTTAGACGTCCTCTAATTGTTGTTGCATGTTTTTACGTGGCTGCTATAGGTTTCTAGCAAGAACATTTCTTACCTACGCCAAAACCACAACGTGATATGCCAATTTCTATTTACCCTTCATAAGGACCCTTTTCATCGAATCCGATCCGACTAAAGTGGGAGAGACACACACCCGCTAGCCACCTTATGCAACTAGTGCATGTCAGTCGGTGGAACCTGTCTCATGTAAGCGTACGTGTAAGGTCGGTCCGGGCCGCTTCATCCCACGATGCCACCGAAACAAGATAATACTAGTAGTGGCAAGAAAATTGACAAAACCAACGCCCACAACAATCTTGTGTTCTACTCGTGCATAGAAACTACGCATAGACCTAGCTCATGATGCCACTGTTGGGGAACGTAGCAGAAAATAAAAAATTTCTATGCATCACCAAGATCAATCTATGGAGTCATCTAGCAACGAGAGAGAGGAGTGCATCTACATACCCTTGTAGATCGCGAGCGGAAGCGTTCAAGAGAACGGGGATGATGGAGTCGTACTCGTCGTGATCCAAATCACCGATGATCCTAGTGCCGAACGGACGACACCTCCGCGTTCAACACACGTACAGTTGGGGAAGACGTCTCCTCCTTCTTGATCCAGCAAGGGGGAAGGAGAGGTTGATGAAGATCCAGCAGCACGACGGCGTGGTGGTGGAAGTAGCGGCGATCTCGGCAGGGTTTCGCCAAGCTCAGCGAGAGGGAGAGGGAGGCACCAGGAGCAGGGGTGCGTAGCCGTCCCTTCCTCCTCTTTATATAGGGGCCCTGGGGGGGCGCCGGCCCCCTAGAGATCCCATCTCAAGGGGGGCGGCCAAGGGGGGGGACTTGCCCCCCAAGCCAAGTGGGGCGCCCCCCACCCCTAGGGTTTCCAACCCTAGGCGCAGGGGGAGGCCCAAGGGGGGTGCACCAGCCCACTAGGGGCTGGTTCCCTTCCCACTTCAGCCCATGGGGCCCTCCAGGATGGTGGCCCCACCCGGTGGACCCCCAGGACCCTTCCGGTGGTCCCGGTACAATACCGATGACCCCCGAAACTTTCCCGATGGCCGAAACTGGACTGCCTATATACAAATCTTCACCTCCGGACCATTCCGGAACTCCTCGTGATGTCCGGGATCTCATCCGGGACTCCGAACAACTTTCTGGTTACCGCATACTAATATCTCTACAACCCTAGCGTCACCGAACCTTAAGTGTGTAGACCCTACGGGTTCGGGAGACACGTAGGCATGACCGAGACGACTCTCCGGTCAATAACCAATAGCGGGACCTGGATACCCATGTTGGCTCCAACATGCTCCTCGATGATCTCATCGGATGAACCATGATGTCGAGGATTCAAGTAATCCCGTATACAATTCCTTTTGTCAATCGGTACGTTACTTGCCCGAGATTCGATCGTCGGTATCCCAATACCTCGTTGAATCTCGTTACCGGCAAGTCACTTTACTCGTACCGTAATGCATGATCCCGTGATCAACTACTTGGTCACATTGAGCTCACTATGATGATGCATTACCGAGTGGGCCCAGAGATACCTCTCCGTCATACGGAGTGACAAATCCCAGTCTCGATTCGTGTCAACCCAACAGATGCTTTCGGAGATACCTGTAGTATACCTTTATAGCCACCCAGTTACGTTGTGACATTTGGTCCACCCAAAGCACTTTTACGGTATCTGGGAATTACATGATCTCATGGTCTAAGGAAATGATACTTGACATTAGAAAAGCTCTAGCAAACGAACTACACGATCTTGTGCTATGCTTAGGATTGGGTCTTGTCCATCACCTCATTCTCCCAATGATGTGATCCCGTTATCAATGACATCCAATGTCCATGGTCAGGAAACCGTAACCATCTATTGATAAACGAGCTAGTCAACTAGAGGCTCACTAGGGACATATTGTGGTCTATGTATTCACACATATATTACGATTTCCGGATAACACAATTATAGCATGATCAATAGGAAATTATCATGAACAAGGAAATATAATAATAACCATTTTATTATTGCCTCTAGGGCAGATTTCCAACAAAAAGCTCGTAGGCATTGGATCAGTGATGGATAATTATGTCGGATGCGATTCCTCATGTAATAGTCATAACATAGGTTGACACAGAACTAGCTCCAGTTCATCAATGTAATGTAGGCATGTATTCCGAATATAGTCATACGTGCTTATGGAAAAGAACTTGCATGCCATCTTTTGTCCTACCCTCCCGTGGCAGCGGGGTCCTAATGGAAACTAAGGGATATTAAGGCCTCCTTTTAATAGAGAACCGGACCAAAGCATTAACACTTAGTGAATACATGAACTCCTCAAACTACGGTCATCACTGAGAAGTATCCCGATTATTTTCACTTTGGGGTTAATGGATCATAACACATAATAGGTGACTATAGACTTGCAAGATAGGATCAAGAACTCACATATATTCATGAAAACATAATAGGTTCAGATCTGAAATCATGGCACTCGGGCCCTAGTGACAAGCATTAAGCATAGCAAAGTCATAGCAACATCAATCTCAGAACATACTGGATACTAGGGATCAAACCTAACAAAACTAACTTGATTACATGGTAAATCTCATCCAACCCATCACCGTCCAGCAAGCCTACGATGGAATTACTCACGCACGGCGGTGAGCATCATGAAATTGCTTATGGAGGATGGTTGATGATGACGACGGCGACGGATTCCCCTCTCCGGAGCCCCAAACGGACTCCAGATCAGCCCTCCCGAGAGAGTTTAGGCCTTGGCGGCGGCTCCGTAACGTAAAACGCGGTGAATCTTTCTCTCTGATTTTTTCTCTGCGAACGTGAATATATGGAGTTGGAATTAAGGTCGGTGGAGGTCCAGGGGGCCCATGAGGCAGGGGGCGCGCCCTAGGGGCAGGGCGCTCCCACCCTTGTGGACAAGGTGTGGGCCCCTTGACGTTGATTCTTTTGCCAATATTTTTTATTAATTCCAAAAAGTTGCTCCATGGATTTTCAGGTCATTCCGAGAACTTTTATTTCTACACAAAAATAACACCATGGTAGTTATGCTGAAAACATCGTCAGTCCGGGTTAGTTCCATTCAAATCATGCAAGTTAGAGTCCAAAATAAGGGCAAAAGTGTTTGGAAAAGTAGATACGACGGAGGCGTATCAAGGTCCGCAACGGGCGTGGCTTCGGGAAGCGAATGGGGCGAAGGGGAGAGGGAGGCCGTGGCCTCACCGGTGATGTAGGGCACGGGGCAGCGGGGCTCGTGGAGGGTATCGGGGACGACGGAACCGGAGTGGAAGCAGTTCTGCGAGGTGGCGGAGGCAGGACGGCGAGGGAGCTCCGATGACGGGCGGCGGGGAGGCAGCTGGCGCTGAGCAGCGGGGGCGCGGGATCGGCCCCGATCCAATCTGGATCAGGAGGGGGGAAGGTGGCGACGTGGGGGGGAGTGGGGGAGTGGGGCGCTAGGGTTACGGGGGGAGCGGGGGTTTGGGCGGCGGGGTGGGCCGGCTGGGCCAGGTGGGCTGGCTTGCCAGCTGGGCCAGTGGGCCGTGGGGGGAGGGGGAGGTTCCCTTTTTTATTTTGTTGTTGTTAGTTTTAGTTTTTCCTTTTCCTTTTCCTTTTTATCTATTTATTTCCTTTTCTGTTTTAATTCAATTTAAAATATTTATGCATTCTATAAAACTGTGTTTCCTTCACCTTAAATTCCTAAACATTAATTGGCACACTCCAAACATTTTAGTTTTAAAGTTTGAAAATTTTTGTTGTTTGACATATTTTGAATTTGACTTTGAACCGGTTTTGAACTAACGAGAGATTAGCAACAGTAACCGGGGTGACATGGCATTGTAACGTGGGATTACTGTAGCCTGATTATCCGGGCGTCACATTCTTCTCCGCCACACCGTTCGACTCGCGGCCGCGCTTGAGCCTCAAAGGCGGCGGCCTCGTTCAGCAAGCTGATGTTGATGGGGCGGCGGTTGGGCCCGAGCCGAAGCTCACGCTGCACCTCCAGATCCTGAAGAAGGCGGCCAAAGGGCTGGGCACGCATCTCCAGCCACAGCCATGAGCTCGAGCGGCAGCACCAGGCCACTTGGTGACTGACCAAATCTCTGAACTTCCTGCTGTCCGGGTTCGACAGTTTCAATGGTAGGTTCAGTCCCCTAGTTTTACATCTTCAAATACATCATCTGTTGGAGTTGGAGTTTTACATCACAAATGTACATCATCTGTTGGAGTTGGCTCTTTTTTGGAGATGTAAAAAGCACTTTTTCGTGATGTAAATTATACAACACCTAGTTTTACATCTCCAAATTTACATCATCTATTGGAGATGCTCTTATGCAGCCGGTGCTGGACGGGGACTAGTACAACAAAATTCATACAATTATGGACGAATTGAACGAAATCCTACATATGAACTCCTCTTTTCCCTAATCTACTAGAAACTGAAGAAAAGGCCCCCGAGTCACTCTCCTGAGGGGCGGTTCGGGTGGAAACCCTACCTGCCGCCGCCCCCAGTTTTTCTCCATTATCTCCTCCGCTGCCGACGTAGGACGCCGGCGGGCAAAACCCCTTGGCTGACAGCAGTGGCGGGGCTGCCTTCTCACATGGCGATTTCTCCCATGCAGTGAACTCTTCGGTGTGTCGGCGCATCGCCCCGGACGGCACGGTGATGGGGCGGAGATTGGGAACCGGGGCGACAGCCTCGGGAGTTGGTGGTGGTCCTTCCATGGTGGATGACGGTGCGGGCAGCGTTTGCTGGTGGGATGCGGTGCTAGGTGAGGGGCGCGGCGACGTGGTCCGCGGTGGTGGCGTGGTCGCGCGGCCCTACATCAACAACGTGGTGGTGGCCTCACATCCGACGTGCTCGAGGTCGTTGCGGTCATTGACGTGGGCTTTGGGCGGCGCAGGTTGTCTTCTTCTCTATCGGCCTGGCATACAGGCTACCGGTGGAGGATCGGACGACCGGTCCAGGAGGGAGCCGGTTGGCAGCGTGGGGGCTCCTAGCTTGGACAAAATAATGGTGCTTTGGCCCTAGCTCTTCTTGCGCCAAGTCACCGTTCTACATGATGCTGGCCTCCTCGATCTGGGTGCCAATGTATTCTGTTCTTCTCCGTCAGAGATCTACGCGGATTGCGCATGGTGCTCCTAGATATCTAGATCGGAAAGGATCCGGTCGTGTGCGCCCATATTATCAGCCGCTGTGGATTCAAGCGGGTGCGGTGCAATGCTTCGCTTTCTTGTCGGTGCCATGGGACATGTCTAAGTCAAGATTCCCAAGGCTTTGAAAGAGGTGGAGAAAGTCATGGCGACTGTGATTGGAGGTCTTGAAACTTTGGTGGAAGGGTGTATTGGATGTGACGGAGATTGTGTGCCAGGTGTTTTCTGACTTGCAACAGCGGCCTCGGCAAGCGGGACGGCAGCAGTAGAGACTGCATTTTTGGTGGTGCTTCTCGAGTGCCGAGTCTCAACTCTCAAGATGAAAACCTAAGGTCTGGCATTTATTGGATGTACCTAGTAATGGCCTTGCTGAAGGCATTGTTTTTTGGGTCAACTCGTACTTTCTTCAGGGTGAAAACCATGATATTCGATCGGGCAATGACAATGCTTGTGCATTGTTTCCTTCTTAGAGACATTGCTTTTGGAGAACCTTTTTTGTAATATGGGTGTTGTCTTTAGTGGTTAGAGTGCTGCTGATGCTAGTGATTGATCACTGTGGCGGGATCTTTTTTTCTTCTGTTCTTCTTATTTTCTTTTTTGGTTATGTGTATCCTAGATGCCTTTGGATATCTTGCTGGTACAGAGGCTGGGTGTAATCGGTATATACTTCTTTTATCAAAAAACTAGAAACCGAAAAAGACAAACAAAGAAGGCCCTCTACCCCCTGAATTTCGTTGTGGGACTCACCTCCTCCAATTACTTGTTGCCACCTCATTATGTAACTTCGTAGGTGTAAAATAAAAACAACACCATTCATTCATACAGCTCACGGGCTTCATACCAAAAATAACAAAGCTCAGCTTTAGACTCTCATGGGCCATGTAGCTTCAATCGAAACTAGAAGGGTTGGGCACGCTTTGCTGCGCCGTTGATGTTGTTTGGTATCTTAAAAGAATACCCACTCTATTTCAAAATACAAGGTGTATTACTTTTTTGAAAAGTCAAACCCGCTTAAGTTAGATCAAATTTGTAGATAAATATATCAAAATTCATAATAACAAATTGATATAATTAGATTCATCATGAAATGAATTTCCATATTATTTTGTTTAATATTGTGGATGTCGATATTTTGGCTATAAACTTGGTCAAAGTTAAAGGAATTTAACTTTCCAAAAAACTAATACCCCTCATATTTTCGAATCGATGGAATATTTAGTTCAGTGGGCAAGGAGATGATGGGGTGCTTTTTTGATAACACGGTGATTTGGTGGGCCTTTTGTGCTATGATTCTGTGTTATCCACTAATAAACTAATATTAATGTGGGGAAATTTCTGCGTCGGTAGCTGCATGTACTATATTGGTGTTGCAGTATCAGATGGTGGCGTTTCTTTTTCTAGGTGGTGGAGGGGTGCACGAGATTGATTCTATAGACTGGTTGCTGCTCATTGATTTCAAAATCATTGGCCCGATCAAAATAGTAAACAAATCTAAAATTGAATACTTCAATCAAATTAAAGAGCTTCAAAATTAGGGAACATAGTGAATTAAAATAATTGAATGGCAGAGCTCCTTGAGAAATTGTTGACCTGGTCAAAATCAAGTGACCCAACTCCAAATTGAAGACATCAATTAACTATGGTGCCTAATACGTCTCCAACGTATCTATAATTTTTGATTTTCCATGCTATTATGTTATCAATCCTGGATGTTTTATATGCATTATTATGCTATTTTATATCATTTTTGGGACTAACCTATTAACCTAGTGCCCGGTGCCAGTTGCTGTTTTTTCCTAGTTTTGTCTTTACAGAAAATCGATACCAAATGGAGGCCAAATAGAACTAAACTTTTTGTCGATTTTTCTTAGACCACAAGACACCCCGGAAGCTTTGGGAGGGGGCTAGATGGGCCACGCGGCGACGATAAGCTCAGGGGGCACCCCCTAAGCTTGTGGGCCCCCGTGGCTCCCCTAACCCTAATTCTTCGTTTATAAATACCCAAACATTCCCCAAAGACCAGAGGGAAACCCAAAAATACTTTTTCGCCGCCGCAAGTTTCTGTCTTCGTGAGATCCCATCTGGGGACCTTTTTCGGTACTCTACTGGAGGGGGATTCGATCACGAAGGCCTTCTACATCTAGTTTGTTGCCCTTCCTATGATGTGTGAGTAGTTTACCACAGACCTATGGGTCCATAGCTAGTATCTAGATGGCTTCTTCTCTCTCTTTGATCTTCAATACAATGTTCTTCGGGATGTTCTTGGAGATCTATTCGATGTAATCTTCTTTTGCAGTGTGTTTGTTGAGATCTAATGAATTATGGGTTTATGATCAGATTATCTATGAATATTATTTGAGTCTTCCCTTAACTCTTTTATGCATGATTTATATAGCTTTGTATTTCTCTCTGATCTACTGATTTGGTTTGGCTAACTAGATTGATATTTCGTGCAATGGGAGAGGTGCTTTGTAATGGGTTCAATCTTGTGGTGCTCAATCCTAGTGAAAGAAAGGGACATGCCACATATTTGTATTGTTGTCATTAAATATAAAAAGACGGGGTTTTGTTCATATTGATTGGATCTATCCCTCTCCATCATGTCATCTTGCTTTAGGCATTACTCCGTTCTTGTTAACCTAATACACTAGATGCATGTGGATAGCAGTTGATGTGTGGAGTAATAGTAGTAGATGCAGACAGGAGTCGGTCTACTTGTCTCGGACGTGATGCCTATACATGATCATTGCCTTGGATATCGTCATAACTATGCACTTTTCTATCAATTGCTCAACAGTAATTGTTTTACCCATCGCATGCTTTCTTTCAGGAGAAAAACCTGTAGTGAAAACTATGGCTCCCGGGTCTATCTTTCATCTTATTATGTTCGGATGAAAAAATTAAAAGCACAAGAATACCTTGCTGCAATTTACTTATTTTTATTTTATTTCACACTTTTACTTATCTTTTGTATCTATCACTATCATATCTCATCCTTGCAAGTAACCGTGAAGGGGCTGACGACCCCTTTATCGCGTTGGGTGCAAGTATTTGTTTGTTTGTGCAGGTACAACTATTGGAGACTTGTGTGTTCCTCCTTGTCGTGGTATTCTCACGGGGGGCTTGCGAGTCGACAGATGCCACAAGGGCTTAGTGTGAGGGTAAGACTGCTGCTGATAGGCCCGGGAGCGGGTATGCGAGTAGAACGGGGAGGTTTACCCAGCTTCGGAGCTCTCCGGAGAGATAATACTCCTACTGCTGCATGTCTGAGTGTATCTGGTATATCTGATACAGAGTGCTCCTGGAGCTGTATCTGAGGTCAGTGCCATAGGCATCTGGCCTCATATATGTCTATATGGCCGCATGTGCCTGAGTATGCATGCATGAGTGTGTGGCTGGCTAGCTAGCTCTCTTGCTAGCTAGCTTGCTTGCGTGTATGCGTGAGTGTCCATGGGAGTCCATCCCCCGGATGGATGGATGTGTTCCCCTTTATATAGGAGAGGGTAGCTTAGGATGTAAGCTTGGTAGTGGGCATGGGTAAGGCATGGTGCATGCCATCCTTGTCCCCTGGGTCAGTTCATAAATAGTGCCAGGGGACAAGTGACACTATACATGATGGCTGAGATGACACGTGAATAGTGCTCGGGTACGATCGTCTCGTCGGTGTCTTGTCAATGTCGCTTCGGGCTACAGTCGGCAGCCGGCTGGTTGGCACAGTTGGCAGCCGGCTGGTCGTTGCAGTCCGATGGAGAGCTGGCAGAAGTGGCCGGGCCGTCGGACTAAGGGGCTTTGCTAGCCCCGATGTCTTGAAATATCGTCTCACCATCTTCAGGCTATCCGTGTCCGATTACTCCGACACTCCTACTGGATACCTTGGTTCTTAACTGAGGGAAATACTTATCTCTACTTTGCTGCATCACCCTTTCTCTTCAAGGAAAAAACCAACGCAAGCTCAAGACGTAGCAGGAAGAATTTCGGGCGTCGTTAATGGGGAGGATCTACATCAAGCCTACCAAGTACCTATCATAAACTCTCATCTCTTGCATTTACATGATTTGCCATTTGCTTCTCGTTTTCCTCTCCCCCACTTCTAAAACATTTTCATAAAAATATAAAACATTTGCCTTTTTATTTGCCTTCTTTCTATTTGTCTTTTATTTTTTGCTTGTTTTTTTGCTTGCCTGTTTTTCCTTCATGACTCAAAAGCAGAAAAGAAACAAGAAAAATAAAGATAACTATGGATCCACTTAAAGTTTTCTACTTGGATCATCTTGGATTCATTTGTGCTTGTGCTGAAACCCCAACTAGTTTAGTTGAGGGAAAAATCATCTTGGATCATCTTGTGCTCATTTTGTGCGTCAACTGTTTGTTTGAAAAGGGGAGACTCTTATGGAATCAAAGAAATTGTTTGCTATGCTATGTTTCACTAGTAGAAAAAGGGTCAAACGTGAAGCACAATAGTGCCGGTTTGAATTTCAGCCGGCACTAATGTGTACAATAGCACCGGTTCGTGGCGGCGATCAATAGCACCGGTTCGTGGCGAACCTTTAGTACCGGTTCATGCCACGAACCGGTACTAAAGGGGCTGTGTCAGCCGGCGGTCAGGCTATGGCCCCACCATCACCATTTAGTGCCGGTTCGTACCACGAACCGGTACTAATGAGGTTATGGCAAGCTGTTTTTAGTCCCACCTCGCTCCCCTAACAAGCCTTTTACCACCTTAAATATGTTATTTCTCAAACTATCACAAGCACTTGGTCTTCATTGAACTCTATGTGTAGAATTTGTGGCCACAATATGAGTCTTCATCGGTTTATAAATCATTGATGACTCATATTGACAATTCAGATTGTACACACAAAGATCATTGATGATCAAAGTATTTTTGATATTATAAGATCATACTGACAATTTAGACTGTAGAGAAATATAAGATCATGATGTAAATGCTCTTATATTTTTTGCGTTCAGTATGCACCATTCAAAGCGACGCCATCAACTTTCAACCATTTCTGCCTTCATTTGCTATTTTTCATGCATTCAATGATTTGTTTTGAGAACTAAATGACCTGGAAATTGAAAAGCACTACAAATTAACTCTGAAAAAGTTGAAACTTGGCATGGTATCATCATTTCACCCACATAGATTGTTCAAAAAAGTAGAGAGGGTTACGGCAAAAACTGGATGCACTTCGTTTACAAACTGGACAATCTCTTTCGAAGTATTCAGGTTTCTGACGAAATTAAACTCATCTGTTACAAAGGCATTTCATTTTTTAAAACTTATTACAACTCCAGACTTTTTGTGCATTCAGTATGCATCATTCAAAGCGACGCCATCAACTTTCAACCATTTCTGCCTTCATTTGATATTTTTCATGCATTTAATAATTTGTTTTGAGCTAAATGACACTAATTAAATTTTGTGCAGGCAGCGCACCACCTTTAGTACCGGTTGGTGGCTCCAACCGGTACTAAAGGCCAATTTAGTACCGGTTGGAGCCACCAACCGGTACTAAAGGCCTCGTTTCTCGCCGCTTGGGCTGGCCAAAATTGGCCTTTAGTACCGGTTGGTGGCTCCAACCGGTACTAAAGGCCCCTCCTATATATATGGCACTTACGAAAATTCAGTTATCTCGTCGACCACTTCGTTCCACTTCTCGCGCGAGAGTCCTCTCGATCTATCGTAGTCTCCGGTGCCGCCGCCGTGCCGTCGCCCTCGCCGCCCCCGCCGCCCGTCGTCGTCGTCGCCGTGCGCCCCCGCCGCCCGTCGTCGTCGCCGCACCCGCCGCCCGTCGTCGTCGCCGCGCGCCCCCGCCGCCCGTCTCGTCGCCATCGATCCCGGCCGCCGCCGGCCCATCTTGTCGCCGTCCCCGGCCGCCGCCGCCCGTCTCGTCGCCGTCCCCGGCCCCCGCCGCCCGTCGTCGCTGCCCCGCCACCCGTACGCGCCCGGCGGCCCACTCCATATACGTACACACACACACGCATACACACATACACACACACACACTACACACACACAGACACACACACACACGCATACACACACACTACACACACACGCATACACACACACATACACACAGACACACACAAACACACACACACACACACACTACACATACACTACACACACACACACATACACACACACACATATTTTTTTACTTATTTTCTGTTTTCTATATATAATGTTTAGATGAATTAGAACTATCTAGTTTATTTTTAGAATGTTAGAAATGTTATCATCGATGAATTAGAAATATGTTAATGTTTAGTTTGAACTAGTGAATTAATATATAGAACGAACTAGTTTATTTTTAGTAAATGCTTAGTTGAACTAATTGAATTAATATAACTAGTTTATTTTTAGTAATGCTTAGTTAAACTAGTTGAATTAATATATATAACTAGTTTATTTTTAGTAAATGCTTAGTTGAACTAGTTGAATTAATATAATAACTTGTTTATTTTTAGTAAATATAATGCTTAGTTGAACTAGTTGAATTAATATATAGAACTAGTTTATTTTTAGAAAATGCTTAGTTGAACTTGTTGAATTAATATATAGAACTAGTTTATTTTTAGTAAATGCTTAGTTGAACTAGTTGAATTAATATAACTAGTTTATTTTTAGTAAATGCTTAGTTGAACTAGTTGAATTAATATATAGAACTAGTTTATTTTTAGTAAATGCTTACTTTGAACTAGTTGAATTAATATAACTAGTTTACTTTTAGTAAATGTTTACTTGAACTAGTTGAATTAATATATAGAACTAGTTTATTTTTAGTAAATGCTTACTTTGAACTAGTTGAATTAATATAACTAGTTTATTTTTAGTAAATGTTTAGTTGAACTAGTTGAATTAATATATAGAACTAGTTTATTTTTAGTAAATGCTTAGTTGAACTAATTGAATTAATATAACTAGTTTATTTTTAGTAAATGCTTAGTTGAATTAATAGTAGTAGTTGAATTAATTGAATTAGTAAGTGTTTAATGTTTCGCCTAATATGAACATAGGAAATGTCGTCTGACGACGGAAAAAATTTCATTATGTGCCAATACTGTGAAGACTAGCGCGACCAGTGCGACAGAAATTTCCTTGTTGATGGTAGGCGATTCAGCATCAAGCTGGATGAGACTTTCGAATTTGATACAGTAAGTCACAATGACAAGTCTGTTTTCGTAATTAAGCATGACTTATATATGCTTCATTTGCCTGACTTATAATTTTTAATTTTCACTATTCTACTAGCGCATCCACTGCCATGCAAGAATTTTTGTCTTGGATAAGATAGGTTCAAAGATATGGAAACTATGGAGGTAAAGAGAGCTTACCTGAAAACTGAGCATGATGGTTATACTTTCAACGTCAAAGTATACAATACACACACGTACACCTATTTTGAATGCAAAACTTGGCAAGCACTATGCAAGGCTTATGCATTTGAGCCTGGTATGGTTATCACCTTTGATATTCGTCCGGAAGATGATATTGAAGGTAATAGAGACATATGGGTCGATGTGCAGACGCCTCCAGTTCTACCATTATGTGAGTTCTTCTCAACTATATTTTTGTCTTTGATATTGCTTATTTCAAAAATAACTGACAACTAATTTCTATTGACAGCTTATCTCCATTCAAACAAACATGTCCGGCGCTTGGTAGACAGGACCTACTACTGTCCCGGAGCTGAACTAAACTGCGAGGAGATAAGTCATTATGTTTCATGGCTTGAGGATCTTCATACTGTCAAGACAAATTTTCTTCCTGCACTTAGAAATGTTAGTACTCAAAACGTGCGACCAATAGTGATGGTATTGAACTACGGTCACATCTATTTAGGAATGATGGTAAGATATTTACTATTTGTCCTCAGTGCATATTTTGCATACATATTTTTTTTGCTAAACTTTCATTGCTAAGTATATTAATTAAGTACTATACGATGTTCTTCAACAGGGACTCCCGATGACAGTTGTGCCTCAGGGGATCGAGACTAAAGGTCAGATGTCAATTGTTAGCTTACGGCCAAGATATCCTGCATTGCACATGAATGCATTCAGGATTTCTAGAAGCGATGAATGCTTAATAGTGAAAGATTGGAGGAAAATTGTTAATGATCGCAGAGAAGTACTAGGGGGCAGCAATGAGAAGCGCAACCCACGATTAGGAGACAGGTTCATCGGCATGCCCTAGTATGATCAATCAGGAGAGCTATACATGTTCTATGCTATTTTACCAGAGAGAGAGTAGCTAGCAGGAGTGATTCAGCTAGTTCTTCATGCTGCTCTTAATTAGTACTTGTCCTTTCATGTTTGTGTTCTTCGTTCTGAACTTAAGTGATTTGCTTTTGTGGTGTTATATATGAACGCTTATAATATCATGACAATCATGTTGAACTCGATGATTGGTTCTACTAGAAATTCTATTTATATATATATGCATAACATGTACAATGTGTAGTATCGTAAAATACCAGCAAACGAAAAAGAATTAAAATGGAAACACAAAATTAAATGAAAAACAAATCATAAAACTAAAAACCCACCAAACCTTATAGTACCGGTTGGTGTTACCAACCGGTACTAAAGGGCTCCAGGCCCCCGGAGCTGGCTCGTGCCACGTGGTTGCCCTTTAGCACCGGTTCGTGCTGAACCGGTACTAAAGGGGGGGGGGGCCTTTAGTGACCACAATTTAGTGTCGGTTATGTAACCGGCACTAAAGGGCCTTACGAACCGGTGCTATTGCCCGGTTCTGCACTAGTGTTTGGAATCTATGTGAAATTTGAGATTCTACTTGTTGCTCTAAGAACCCTAAAATACACCTTCCCTATCTATGTGAGTTGAATGACAATGAAATCTTATCTTGTTATGCCAAGGAAATTTATAGTTACTATGATATCGAACAATTTAAAAAAATTGTTGCTTTTATGGGTGCTTATGAAGTTGCTTCTTTGATTGAAAAGTTTGATATTCCACTTTACAAATCTGAAGATTTTGACATACTTAAATACTACTATGAAAACTATGCTTCTAATGCCTATGTTAGTAAATTTATTGGGAGAATGTCTGTTGCTTTGGAAGAGAATAATGATATGTAGGAATCTATAGATAATTATGACCCCGTTGATTCACATGAAATATCCCCTTGTGAGGAATTTTACGCTTTCTATGCTTGTGGTCATGATGTCAATATTAATTGTGCTTATGAAGATGAACTTGCTATGGTTCCTTATGTTTAAAATGAAATTATTGCTATTACTCCCATACTTGATAACTCTTTGAATGAAAAGCATGATTGCAATGATGCCATTATAAATTCTACTAATGTCAATTATGTTAATGATATGCAAAGCTACAAGCTTGGGGATGATAATTTTCCTATGACTACTACTTACTGCAATGACCATGATTGGGGTGATAACGATTCTTATTATCTTGAAAATTTATTTAAGCCTCATGATGAATATTTTTGTGATAATATTGAATATGGGCTTGGAAGAGCGTCAACTATAATTAAAAATAATCCCACTCATTTGGAGACTGTTCGGTATTATGAAACTTTTGATAAAAGTGGGTTTGGAGAGGTCATGACTTTAGTTGATGATAATCCCACTATTTTGGAAGAGTGTCAACTTTGCATGCATGTGGATCATGTAGAGAATATGTTATATGATACCTATACTGTTGAATTTGAATATGATCCTACATGTAATTATTATGAGAGAGTAAAATATGGTTGTAGAAATCTTCATGTCAATAAATTACCTCTCTTGATGTTTAAATTGTCAATATTTTATTCTTCTTCCTTGCATATGCTAGTTTTTGCTTGCCTTGATGATTTGTTTGCTTATAAAATGCCTATGCATAGGAAGTATGTTATACTTAAATGTGGTTGTCACATGTTTTACGATGCTAGATTTGTGCTTTAATTCTTGTCTTTCATGTGAGGATCACTAAAATTATCAACGCCTAGCTAAAAGGCTTAAAAGAAAAGCGCTTGTTGGCAGACAATCTAAAGTATTTGTTTTCTTTTTTTGAATAAATATACCATTATAATTCTATAGTTATGGTGCTCTTGTGTTTAAATTAGTGTTTGTGCCAAGTAAGACCTTTGGGATGATTTGGAAGATTGTTTTTTTTTGACTGGGGATTTGGAAGATTGTTGATTTGATTCTGTGAAAAAACAGAAACTTTTGCGCCTAGTCCAGAAAATTCTAAAAATCAATCGAGCGTGATAAAATCCTAAATTTTTTACACAAGATTTATATACAAATTGCCCATGTTGTCCTAATGTTTCAGAATGTTTTGAGTTACAGAAGTTTGGCTAATGTTCAGATTACTACAGATTGTTCTGTTTTTAACAGATTCTGTTTTTGTTGTGTTGTTCGCTTGTTTTGATGAATCTATGGGTTGTATCGGGGGTATGAGCCATGATAAAGTTAGAATGCAGTATACCAAATATAAAATTTTAATGAGTTTACAACAGTACCTAAAGTGGTGATTTGCTTTATTATACTAATGGATCTCACGAGTTTTCTGTTGAGTTTTGTGTTATGAAGTTTTCAAGTTTTGAGTGAAGTTTCTATGGGCTAAGGATAAGGAGTGACAAGAGCCTAATCTTGGGGATGCCCAAGGCACCCCAAGGTACTATTCAAGGACAACCAGACGTCTAAGCTTGGGGATGCTCCGGATGGCATCCCCTCTTTTGTCTACAATCCATTAGTAAATTACTTGAGGCTATATTTTTAGTCACTACATGATATGTGTTTTGCTTGGAGCGTCGTGTATTATATGGGTCTTTGCTTTTTTGCTTTTTAAGATGCCACAATCATCCTTGCTGGACACACCTTTTTGAGAGGGACACACATTAATCGTGAATTTATTAGAATACTCTTTGAGCTTCACTTATATCTTTTGAGCTAGGCAGTTGCTCTAGTGCTTCACTTATATCTTTTAGATCATGGTAGTGGTTATATTTTAAAGAAATTAATGAACTCTCATGCTTCACTTATACCATTTTGAGAGTCTTAGAAATAGTATGGCAATTTGATTGGGTTATGAATTTAGTCCTAATATGATGGGTATTCAAGAGGGATATAATATAAACTTTCATGAAGATCATTGAATATACGAGAAGTTTAATTCCTTGGATTTGTTTTGACATATAAAGATGGTGATATTAGAGTCATGCTAGTAGTAAATTGTGGAATAGTAAGAATACTAGCAGAACGTCCGTGTGTTGCTATGGACTATCTGCAATGTTATCTGTAACACTCGGGTTCAACACAAAAAACCTCATCCAACGACGTACCTTCCCTTTTTCTGTCAAAACCTCCCATTCCCGACCGGCTTAGTGAAGTAGCGGGACATTTCTCGCTGGAGCCACCTTCTTTAGAACCAGATGATGCCGACCTCATCGTCATCGCGCATTGTAATAAAGATGAAAATTTTCATGTTTACAATATAATAGAGTGGGTTAAACTAATAAAATACTATTGACATAAAGCAACAAATAACTACAGATATCATTCTCAAACGTCCATTCAACTTTGCAAATGCACATTGACATTGGAGGAGAGTGGGAACATGAACGTTTCCTAGTCGCCAATAAGCTCCGCCTCCATCCCACATATGCTAGAAGGGATAATTATCGTTCTTATCTCCTCATCTTTCCCTACACCTTCTACTCCTCGCGTCTTTGCTAACCCGTTTCATTGGCGCCAACCAGCACCACGTCAACATTAGTGTGTTCGTCATCGATGCCTCATCTTCTTATTTCTCATTTATCGTCAGCTTTAGTTCTCGTTCCTACTTATTTCCAAGAATAATCTTTCTTTTCTCTCTCTCTTATTATTTGAACACTCTTTTATTTCTCCAACTCCATGAACCATTTGCTGGCTTTAGTTCTTTCTCCCTCTTGTTCTTGGAACACTCTTTCTTCTTATTATCGCATGAACCACCTGGCCAATATTGTGTCGTGTTGTCCTCACCCGCGAATATTTCGGCAATCGTCAGCTGATACGTCTCCAACGTATCTACTTTTCCTAAGACTTTTCCTCTTGTTTTGGACTCTAATTTGCATGATTTGAATGAAACTAACCCCGGACTGATGCTGTTTTCAGCAGAACTACCATGGTGTTGTATTTGTGCAGAAATAAAAGTTCTCGGAATGGAACAAAACTTTGCGAGGATTTTTTATACAATAAAAGAGAATTTCTGGAGCCAAGATGGACCTGATGGGGGCATCTGGGTGGGAACAACCCACCAGGGTGCGCTAGCCCCCCCCCCCCAAGGCGCGCCCAGGTGGGTGCTGCCCACCTTGTGGCCCCGCTGACCTCCAAACTGACACTATAAAATTCCATATTTACATAAAAAATCAGGGAAAAATAATTATCGCATTTCACAAGACGGAGCCACTGCCAAGCCATGTTCTTCCTCGGGAGGGCAGATCTGGAGTCCGTTTGGGGCTCCGAAGAGGGGGATCTTCGATCTTCGTCATCACCAACGCATCTCCATCACCAATTCCATGATGCTCCCCATCGGGAGTGACTAATTCCTTCATAGGCTCGCTGGTCGGTGAGGAGTTGGATGAGATTCATCATGTAATCGAGTTAGTTTTGTCAGGGCTTGATCCCTAGTATCCACTATGTTTTGAGATTGATGTTGCTATGACTTTGCCATGCTTAATGCTTGTCACTTTGGGCCCGGGTGCCATGATTTCAGATATGAACCATTTATGTTATCACCTTTATATCCATGTTCTAGATCCGATCTTGCAAGTTATAGTCACCTACTACGTGTTATGATCCGGCAACCCCGGAGTGACAGAAGTCGGGACCACTCCCGGTGATGACCGTAGTTTGAGGAGTTCATGTATTCACAATGTGTTAATGCTTTGTTCCGGTTCTCTATTAAAAGCAGGCCTTAATATCCCTTAGTTTCCAATAGGACCCTACTGCCATGGGAGGGTAGGACAAAAGATGTCATGCAAGTTCTTTCCATAAGCACGTATGGCTATTTACGGAATACATGCCTACATTATATTTATGAACTGGAGTTAGTGTTGTATCGCCCTAGGTTATAACTATCTCATGATGAATATCATCCAACGAGTCACCGATCCAATGCCTACGAATTCATCTTATATTGTTCTTGCTAAGTTATTACTGTTGCTACTGCTATCGTTACTTCTACAATATCACTTCTATCACTGTTACTGTTACCATTACTACTGCTGCTATCATCAGAACTATATACTACTGTGCTACTAATCACTTTGTTGCAGATAATTAATTTCCTAGTGTGGTTGACTTGACAACTCAGCTGCTAATACCTTCAAATATTCTTTGGCTCCCCTTGTGTCGAAACTATAAATTTGGGTTGAATACTCTACCCTCGAAAACTATTGCGATCCCCTATACTTGTGGGTTATCAAGACCCTTTTCTGGCGCCGTTGCCGGGGAGCATAGCTATATTTGTTGAGTCACTTGGGATTATTATCATACTATCACTATGAAGAATCTGAAGGATGCTAAGACTAAGATTTTTCCCTCAAAGACGAGGGGAGGTAAGGAACTGCCATCCAGTTCTGCTCTAGATTCACCTTCTGTTATAAGTAAACTTGCAACTCCACAACATGCTATTAATTCTGATATGTCGCAAGTTATTGATGATGCTACTTCTGCTATGAATGCTACTCATGATGATGCTAGTGTTAGGGAACATAGTAATTTCAAAAAAATTCCTACGCACACGCAAGATCATGGTGATGCATAGCAACAAGAGGGGAGAATGTTGTCCACGTACCCTCATAGACCGTAAGCGGAAGCGTTATGACAACGCGGTTGATTTAGTCGTACGTCTTCACGATCCGACCGATCCAGGTACCGAACGTACGGCACCTCCGAGTTCAGCACACGTTCAGCTTGATGATGATCCCCGGACTCCGATCCAGCAGGGTGTCGGGGATGAGTTCCGTCAGCACGACAGCGTGGTGACGATGATGATGTTCTACCGACGCAGGGCTTCGCCTAAGCACCGCAACGATATGACCGGGGTGGAATATGGTGGAGGGGGGCACCGCACACGGCTAAGGAACAATCACGAAGATCAACTTGTGTTGTTGTGCCTAGAGGTGCCCCCCTGCCCCCATATATAAAGGAGCAAGGGGGGAGGGGGCGGCCGGCCTAGGAGGGGGCGCGCCAAGGGGAGTCCTACTCCCATCGGGACTAGGACTCCCTCCTTCCTTGTTGGAGTAGGAGAAGGGGAAAGAGGGGGAGAGGAAGAAGGAAAGGGGGGCTGCGCCCCTTGTCCAATTTGGACCAGAGGGGGGGCGCAGGCCTCCTTCCTTTTGGCCTCTCTCCTTTATTCCCGTATGGCCCAATAAGGCCCATATACTCCCCGGCGAATTCCCGTAACTCTCCGGTACTCCGAAAAATACCCGAATCACTCGGAACCTTTCCGAGCTCCGAATATAGTCGTCCAATATATTGATCTTTACGTCTTGACCATTTTGAGACTCCTCGTCATGTCCCCGATCTCATCCGGGACTCCGAACTCCTTCGGTACATCAAAACTCATAAACTCATAATATAACTGTCATCGAAACCTTAAGCGTGCGGACCCTACGGGTTCGAGAACTATGTAGACATGACCTAGAACTATTCTTGGTCAATAACCAATAGCGGAACCTGGATGCTCATATTAGCTCCTACATATTCTACGAAGATCTTTATCGGTCAAACCGCATAACAACATACGTTGTTCCCTTTGTCATCGGTATGTTACTTGCCCGAGATTCGATCGTCGGTATCCAATACCTAGTTCAATCTCATTACCGGCAAGTCTTTTTACTCGTTACGTAATGCATCGTCCTGCAACTAACTCATTAGTCACATTGCTTGCAAGGCTTATTATGATGTGCATTACCGAGAGGGCCCAGAGATA
This sequence comes from Triticum timopheevii, assembly GCA_963921465.1. Classification (NCBI taxonomy): domain Eukaryota; kingdom Viridiplantae; phylum Streptophyta; class Magnoliopsida; order Poales; family Poaceae; genus Triticum; species Triticum timopheevii. The sequence continues at coordinate 568,451,480 of OY997268.1, read as the reverse complement.
CCTCTCCGACAATCGGAGTGACAAATCCTAATCTCAAAATACGCCAACCCAACATGTACCTTCGGAGACACCTGTAGAGCTCCTTTATAATCTCCCAGTTACGTTGTGACGTTTGGTAGCACACAAAGTGTTCCTCCGATAAACGGGAGTTGCATAATCTCATAGTCATAGGAACATGTATAAGTCATGAAGAAAGCAATAGCAACATACTGAACGATCAAGTGCTAAGCTAACGGAATGGGTCAAGTCAATCACATCATTCTCCTAATGATGTGATCCCGTTAATCAAATAACAACTCATGTCTATGGTTAGGAAACTTAACCATCTTTGATTAATGAGCTAGTCAAGTAGAGGCATACAAGTGACACTATGTTTGTCTATGTATTCACACATGTATTATGTTTCTGGTTAATACAATTCTAGCATGAATAATAAACATTTATCATGAAATAAGGAAATAAATAATAACTTTATTATTGCCTCTAGGGCATATTTCCTTCAATCTCTCACTTGCACTAGAGTCAATAATCTAGTTCACATCGCCATGTGATTTAACACTAATATTCATATCTGTATACGATTAACACCCATAGTTCACATCGTCATGTGACCAACACCCAAAGGGTTTACTAGAGTCAATAATCTAGTTCACATCGCTATGTGATTAACACCCAAAGAGTACTAAGGTGTGATCATGTTTTCCTCATGAGAGAAGCTTAGTCAATGGGTCTATCATATTCAGAGCCATATGTATTTTGCAAATATTCTATGTCTACAATGTTCTGCATGGAGCTACTCTAGATAATTGCTCCCACTTTCAATATGTATCCAGATTGAGACTTAGAGTCATCTGGATTGGTGTAAAAGCTTGCACCGATATAACTATTTACGACGGGCTCTTTTATCACCTCCATAATCGAGAAATATTTCCTTAGTCCTCACTAAGGATATTCTTGACCAATGTCCAGTGATCTACTCCTAGATCACTATTGTACTCCCTTGCCAAACTCAGTGGTAGGGTATGCAATAGATCTGGTACACAGCATGGCATACTTTATAGAACCTATGGCCAAGCCATAGGGAATGACTTTCATTCTCTTTCTATCTTCTGCCGTGGTCGAGCTTTGAGTCTTACTCAATTTCAGACCTTGTAACACAAGCAAGAACTCTTTCTTTGACAGTTCCATTTTGAACTACTTCAAAATCTTGTCAAGGTATGTATTCATTGAAAAACTTATCAAGCGTCTTGATCTATCTCTATAGATCTTGATGCTCAATATGTAAGCAGCTTCACCGAGGTCTTTCTTTGAAAAACTCATTTTCAAACACTCCTTTATGCTTTCCAGAAAATTCTACATCATTTCCAATTAATAATATGTCATTCGCATATACTTATCAGAAAGGCTGTAGTGCTCCCACTCACTTTCTTGTAAATACAGGCCTTTCCAAAAGTCTGTATAAAACCATATGCTTTGATCAACTCATCAAAGCGTATATTCCAACTCCGAGATGCTTGCACCAGTCCATTGATGGATTGCTGGAGCTTGCACACTTTGTTAGCATCTTTAGGATTGACAAAACCTTCTGGTTGCATCATATGCAACTCTTCTTTAATAAATCCATTAAGGAATGCAGTTTTGACATCCATTTGCCAGATTTCATAAAATGTGGCAATTGCTAACATGATTCAGACAGACTTAAGCATCGATACGAGTGAGAAAATCTCATCGTATTCAGCACCTTGAACTTGTTGAAAACCTTTCGCAACAAGTCGAGCTTAGTAGATAGTAACACTACTATCAGTGTCCATCTTCCTCTTGAAGATCCATTTATTTAACATGGCTTGCTGATCATCGAGCAAGTCAATCGAAGTCCATACTTTGTTCTCATACATGGATCATATCTCAGATTTTATGGCCTCAAGCCATTTTGCGGAATCTGGGCTCATCATCGCTTCCTCATAGTTCGTAGGTTTATCATGGTCTAGTAACATGACTTTCAGAACAGGATTACCATACCACTCTGGTGCGGACCGTATTCTGGAAGACCTACGAGGTTCTATAGTAACTTGATCTGAAGTTTCATGATCATCATCATTAGCTTCCTCACTAATTGGTGTAGGAATCACTGGAACTGATTTCAGTGATGAACTATTTTCCAATTTGGGAGAAGGTAAAGTTACCTCAGCAAGTTCTACTTTCCTCCCACTCACTTCTTTCAAGAGAAACTCCTTCTCTAGAAAGGATCCATTTTTAGCAACGAATATCTTGCCTTCGGATCTGTGATAGAAGGTGTACCCAACTGTTTCCTTTGGGTATTCTATGAAGATGCACTTCTCCGATTTGGGCTCGAGCTTATCAGGTTGAAAACCTTTTTCACATAAGCATCGCAACTCCAAACTTTAAGAAACGACAGTTTAGGTTTACTTTTAAACCATAGTTCATACGGTGTCATCTCAACAGATTTAGATGATGCCCTATTAAACGTGAATGCAGCTGTCTCTAATGCATAACTCCAAAACGATAGTGGTAAACTGATAAGAGACATCATAGATTGCACCATATCTAGTAAAGTACGATTATGACGTTCGGACACACCATTACATTGTGGTGTTCCAGGTGGTGTGAGTTGCGAAACTATTTCACATTGTTTCAAATGAAGACCAAACTCGTAACTCAAATATTCGTCTCCATGATCAGATCGTAGAAACTTTACTTTTCTTGTTACGATGATTTTCCACTTCACTCTGAAATTCTTTGAACCTTTCAACTATTTCAGACTTATGTTTCATCAAGTAGATATACCCATATCTGCTCAAATCATCTTCTGAAGGTCAAAAAATAACGATACTGGCCACGAATATCAACACTCATTGGATCGCATACATCGGTATGTATTATTTCCAATAAGTCAGTAGCTCGTTCCATTGTTCCGGAGAACGGAGTTTTAATCATCTTGCCCAAAAGGCACGGTTCGCAAGCATCAAATGATTCATAACCAAGTGATTCCAAAAATCCATCTTTATGGAGTTTCTTCATGCGCTTTTACACCGATATGACCCAAACGGCAGTGCCACATATAAGTTGCACTATCACTATTAACTTTTCATCTTTTGGCATCAATATTATGAATATGTGTATCACTATGATCGAGATCCAACAAACTATGTTCATTGGGTGTATGACCATCGAAGGTCTTATTCATGTAAACAGAATAACAATTTATTCTCTAACTTTAACTGAATAACCGTATCGCAATAAACATGATCAAATCATATTCATGCTCAACGCAAACGCCAAATAACATTTATTTAGGTTTAACACTAATCCCAAAAGTATAGGGAGTGTGCGATGATGATCATATCAATCTTGGAACTACTTCCAACACTCATCGTCACTTCACCCTCAACTAGTCTCTGTTTATTCTGTAACTCCTGTTTCGACTTACTAATATTAGCAACCGAACAAGTATCAAATACTCAGGGGCTACTATAAACACTAGTAAGGCATACATTAATAACCTGTATATCAAATATACCCTTGTTCACTTTGCCATCCTTCTTATCCACCAAATATTCAGGGCATTTCCGCTTCCAGTGACCATTTCTTTTGCAGTGTAAGCACTCAGTTTCAGGCTTTGGTCCAGCTTTGGTCTTCTTCACGGGAGTGACAACTTGTTTGCCATTCTACTTGAAGTTTCCCTTTCTTTCCCTTTGCCCTTTTCTTGAAACTAGTGATCTTTGTCAATCATCAACACTTGATGCTCTTTATTGATTTCTACCTTCATCGATTTCAACATCACGAAGAGCTCGGGAATCGTTTACGTCATCCCTTGCATACTATAGTTCATCACGAAGTTCTAGTAACTTAGTGATGGTGACTAGAGAATTCTGTCAATCACTATCTTATCTGGAAGATTAACTCCCACTTGATTCAAGCGATTGAAGTACACAGACAATCTGAGCACATGCTCACTAGTTGAGCGATTCTCCTCCGTCTTTTAGCTATAGAACTTGTTGGAGACTTCATATCTCTCAACTCAGGTATTTGCTTGAAATATCAACTTCAATTTCTGGAACATCTCATATGGTCCATGACGTTCAAAACGTCTTTGAAGTCCCGCTTCTAAGCCGTTAAGCATCGTGCACTAAACTATCAAGTAGTCATCATATTGAGCTAGCCAAACGTTCATAACATCTCCATCTGCTCCTGCAATAGGTCTGTCACCTAGCGGTGCATTAAGGACATAATTCTTCTGTGCAGCAATGAGGATAAACCTCGGATCACGGATCCAATCCGCATCATTGCTACTAACATCTTTCAACACAATTTTCTCTAGGAACATATCAAAATAAACATATGAAAGCAACAACGCAAGCTATTGATCTACAAGATAATTTGCAAAATACTACCAGGACTAAGTTCATGATAAATTTAAGTTCAATTAATCATATTACTTAAGAACTCCCACTTAGACAGACATCTCTCAAGTCATCTAAGTGATCACGTGATCCAAATCAACTAAACCATGTCCGATCATCACGTGAGATGGAGTAGTTTCAATGGTGAACATCACTATGTTGATCATATCTACTATATGATTCACGTTCGACCTTTCGATCTCCGTGTTCCGAGGCCATATCTGTTATATGCTAGGCTCGTCAAGTTTAACCTGAGTATTCCACGTGTGCAACTGTTTTGCACCCGTTGTATTTGAACGTAGAGCCTATCACACCCGATCATCACGTGGTGTCTCAGCATGAAGAACTTTCGCAACAGTGCATACTCAGGGAGAACACTTCTTGATAATTTTTAGTGAGAGATCATCTTAAAATGCTACCGTCAATCAAAGCAAGATAAGATGCATAAAGGATAAACATCACATGCAATCAATATAAGTGATATGATATGGCCATCATCATCTTGTGCTTGTGATCTCCATCTCCGAAGCACCGTCGTGATCACCATCGTCACCGGCGCGACACCTTGATTTCCATTGTAGCATCGTTGTCGTTACGCCATCTATTGCTTCTACGACTATCGCTACCGCTTAGTGATAAAGTAAAGCAATTACAGGGCGTTTGCATTTCATACAATAAAGCGACAACCCTATGGCTCCTGCCAGTTGCCGATAACTTCGGTTACAAAACATGATCATCTCATACAATAAAATATAGCATCATGTCTTGACCATATCACATCACAACATGCCCTGCAAAAACAAGTTAGATGTCCTCTACTTTGTTGTTGCAAATTTTACGTGGCTGCTACGGGCTGAGCAAGAACCATTCTTACCTACGCATCAAAACCACAATGATAGTTTGTCAACTTAGTGCTGTTTTAACCTTCACAAGGACCGGGCGTAGCCACACTCGGTTCAACTAAAGTTGGAGAAACAGACACCCGCTAGTCACCTGTGTGCAAAGCATGACGGTAAAACTAGTCTCGCGTAAGCGTACGCGTAATGTCGGTCCGGGCCGCTTCATCCAACAATACCGCTGAACCAAAGTATGACATGCTGGTAAGCAGTATGACTTGAATCGCCCATAACTCACTTGTGTTCTACTCATGCATATAACATCAACGCATAAAACCTAGGCTCGGATGCCACTGTTAGGGAACGTAGTAATTTCAAAAAAAATCGTACGCACACGCAAGATCATGGTGATTCATAGCAACGAGAGGGGAGAGTGTTGTCCACGTACCCTCGTAGACCGTAAGCGGAAGCATTATGACAACGCGGTTGATGTAGTCGTACGTCTTCACGATCCGACCGATCCAGGTACCGAACGTACGGCACCTCCGAGTTCAGCACACGTTCAGCTCGATGACGATCCCCGGACTCCGATCCAGCAGGGTGTCGGGGATGAGTTCCATCAGCACGACGGCGTGGTGATGATGATGATGTTCTACCGACGCAGGGCTTCGCCTAAGCACCGCAACGATATGACCGAGGTGGAATATGGTGGAGGGGGGCACCGCACACGGCTAAGGAACGATCACGAAGATCAACTTGTGTTGTTGTGCCGAGAGGTGCCCCCCTGCCCCCGTATATAAAGGAGCAAGGGGGGAGGGTGCGGCCGGCCTAGGAGGGGGCGCGCCAAGGGGAGTCCTACTCCCACCGGGAGTAGGACTCCCTCCTTCCTTGTTGGAGTAGGAGAAGGGGAAAGAGGGGGAGAGGAAGAAGGAAAGGGGGGCTGCGCCCCTTGTCCAATTCGGACCAGAGGGGGGGCGCAGGCCTCCTTCCTTTTGGCCTCTCCCCTCTATTCCCGTATGGCCCAATAAGGCCCATATACTCCCCGGCGAATTCCGTAACTCTCCGGTACTCCGAAAAATACCCGAATCACTCGGAGCCTTTCTGAACTCCGAATATAGTCATCCAATATATCGATCTTTACATCTCGACTATTTCAAGACTCCTCGTCATGTCCCCGATCTCATCCGGGACTCCGAACTCCTTCTGTACATCAAAACTCATAAACTCGTAATATAACTGTCATCGAAACCTTAAGCGTGCGGACCCTACAGGTTCGAGAACTATGTAGACATGACCTTGAACTATTCTTGGTCAATAACCAATATCGGAACCTGGATGCTCATATTGGCTCCTACATATTCTACGAAGATCTTTATCGGTCAAACCGCATAACAACATACGTTGTTCCCTTTGTCATCAGTATGTTACTTGCCCGAGATTCGATCGTCGGTATCCAATACCTAGTTCAATCTCATTACTGGCAAGTCTCTTTACTCGTTACATAATGCATCATCCTGCAACTAACTCATTAGTCACATTGCTTGCAAGGCTTATAGTGATGTGCATTACCGAGAGGGCCCAGAGATACCTCTCCGACAATCGGAGTGACAAATCCTAACCTCGAAATACGCCAACCCAACATGTACCTTCGGAGACACCTGTAGAGCTCCTTTATAATCACCCAGTTACGTTGTGACGTTTGGTAGCACACAAAGTGTTCCTCCGGTAAACGGGAGTTGCATAATCTCATAGTCATAGGAACATGTATAAGTCATGAAGAAAGCAATAGCAACATACTAAACGATCAAGTGCTAAGCTAACGGAATGGGTCAAGTCAATCACATCATTCTCCTAATGATGTGATCCCGATAATCAAATAACAACTCATGTCTATGGTTAGGAAACTTAACCATCTTTGATTAACGAGCTAGTCAAGTAGAGGCATACTAGTGACACTATGTTTGTCTATGTATTCACACATGTATTATGTTTCTGGTTAATACAATTCTAGCATGAATAATAAACATTTATAATGAAATAAGGAAATAAATAATAACTTTATTATTGCCTCTAGGGCATATTTCCTTCAGCTAGTACCTTGCTTGATGATGTGCCACTAGGTGAATTTCTTGATGAACAAATTGCTAGAGTAAGACAACATGATATTGTTAAATCTGATGATGAACTTGAAACTGAAAAACTAAACACCTACTAGAACTAGTCCTCCTAGATATGAATTGCCAAAGCTACCGGAAGGTTACATTATGAGTGAGGAGGCAACTAGAGATGTTCTTGCTTGTAAGGATAGAGATGATCTAGAGAAATTTTTATGCAAATATAAAGAAAGATCTCTAAATGCTAAAATGAAATGTGATCCTAAGTTTGTTACTTCACCTATTGTTATTGCTGATAAGGATTAGGAATTCTCTGTCGACCTAGAGTTAATCACTTTGGTTGAATCTGATCCTTTCCATGGTTATGAAACTGAAACTGTTGTGGCACATCTTACTAAATTGAATGACATGGCCACCCTTTTTGCTCATGATGAGAAGGTTCGCTATTACTATATTCTCAAGTTATTTCTGTTCTCATTAAAGTGTGGTGCTAAAACTTGGTACAATACTCTTTCTCTTGGTTGTGTGCGTAGTCCCCAGGATATGATCTATTACTTCTCTGAAAAATATTTCCCTGCTCATAAGAAACAAGCTGCCTTGCAGGAAATATTTAACTTTGTGCAAATTGAAGAAGAGAGTCTCCCACAAGCTTGGGGGAGGCTTGTCCAATTGCTTAATGCTTTGCTTGATCATCCTCTTAAGAAAAGTGAAATACTTGATATCTTCTATAATGGACTAACCGATGCTTCTAGGGACTTCCTAGATAGATGTGCTAGTTGTGTTTTCAGGGAACAAACTATTTAACAAGCTGAAGACTTATTGAATAACATATTGAAAAATTATGATGATTGGACTCCTCCTGAAGCACCTATTAAACCCACTCCGAAGAAGAGGGGTATCTTATATCTCAGTCCTGAAGATATGCAAGAGGCAAAGAAATCTATGAAGGAAAAAGGTATTAAGGCCGAGGATGTCAAAAATTTACCACCTATCGAAGAAATACATGGGCTTGAAGCGCCACCACCACCCAAGGTGGTAGTGGTAAAATCTTTAATGAAATTCAATGATAGTGATGATCCTCATAATAAACAACCTAGTCAATGCCTTTATGAGTTTGATAATTACATTAGAAAGCAAGATCACTTCAATGCAAATGTTATGAAACAGTTGAAATACAACTCTGATATGATAGCTCGCTTAAGTGACTTGTTATTTAGAATCTTAAATTATGTTAGAGGTGTAGGAAAACATGCCTCTATGGTGCAAACTCAATTAGAACAAGTTGCTAAATCTCAAAGAGAGTTACTTGATGAAATGAACAATAATATAAGTGACTTTGCTGTTAGAGTAGCAACTAGAGGAGGTAAAACGACTCAGGAACCACATTATCCTGAGTTACACCCAAAGAGAATTGAACAAGATTCTCAAAGGAACAACACTACACCTAGTTCTTCTAAAAAGAAAAAGAAGAAGAAAAATGATAAAACTTTGCCTACCTCTAGTGAACTTGAAATAGAAAAACCTCCTGATAATGATAATGAAATTTCTATCTCTGATGCTGAAACTCAATCTGGTAATGAACACTCACCTTCTGATAATGAAAAAGATAATGATGAGGTTCATGAAAACACTCAACCTAATGATAAAGAACCAGATAATGATGTTGAGATAGAACCAGCTGTTGATCTTGATAACCCACAACCTAAGAATAAAAGATATGATAAAAAAGACTTTGTTGCTAGAAAGCATGGAAAGTAAAGAGAACCATGGGTTCAAAAGCCTATGCCCTTTCCACCTAAGTCAACTAAAAAGAAAGATGATGAAGAATTTGAACGCTTTGCTGAAATGATTAGGCATGTCTTTTTGCGCACACGCTTGACTGATATCTTGAAAATGCCTCCTTATGCAAAGTACATGAAAGACATCATCACTAATAAGAGAAAAATACCGGAAGCTGAAATCTCCACCATGCTTGCTAATTACACTTTCAAAGATGGGGTACCTAAAAAACTTGGAGATCCGGGAATACCAACTATACCTTGCTCCATAAAAAGAAACTATGTTAAAACTGCTTTATGTGATTTGGGAGCTGGTGTTAGTGTTATGCCTTTCTCTTTATATAAAAGACTTGATTTGAATAAACTCACACCTACTGAATTATCATTGCAAATGGCTGATAAATGAACTGCCATAGCTATCGGTATTTGTGAGGATGTGCCTGTTATACTTGAGATGCCCGAGGATGAAAACATGTCAATTATCCTTGGTAGACCCTTCTTGAATACTGCAAGGGCTATTATTGATTGTAATAAAAGCAAGGTCATTTTTCATATCAATCGTAATGAGCATACGGTGCACTTTCCGAAGGAACAATTCCAAGTGAATGGTATTAATGTTATTGAAAAATCTCCGACAATCACTATTGGAAGTTTTCAACTACCTCTACCTACTGTCAAAAAGAAATATTAAATGCTTATTGTTGGGGACATTTATATCCCGAGGGAGTCCTGGACTGGGGGGTGTCCGAATAGCCGAACTATCATCATCGGCCGGACTCCAAGACTATGAAGATACAAGATTGAAGACTTCGTCCCGTGTCCGGATGGGACTTTCCTTGGCGTGGAAGGCAAGCTTGGCAATACGGATATGTAGATCTCCTACCATTGTAACCGACTCTGTGTATCCCTAGCCCTCTCCGGTGTCTATATAAACCGGAGGGTTTTAGTCCGTAGGACGACAACAATTACAACAATCATACCATAGGCTAGCTTCTAGGGTTTAGCCTCCTTGATCTCGTGGTAGATCCACTCTTGTACTACGCATATCATCAATATCAATCAAGCAGGAGTAGGGTTTTACCTCCATCGAGAGGGCCCAAACCTGGGTAAAAACATCGTGTCCCTTGTCTCCTGTTTCCATCCGCCTAGACGCACAGTTCGGGACCCCCTACCCGAGATCCGCCGGTTTTGACACCAACATTGGTGCTTTGATTGAGAGTTCCTCTGTGTCGTCAGCGATAGGCTTGATGGCTCCTTTGATCATCAACAATGACGCAGTCCAGGGTGAGACTTTTCTCCCTGGACAGATCTTCGTATTCGGCGGCTTTGCACTGCGGGCCAATTCGCTTGGCCATCTGGAGCAGATCGAAAGCTACGCCCGTGGCCATCAGGTCAGATTTGGAAGTCTAAACTTCACGGTTGACATCCGCAGAGACTTGATCTTCGATGGATTCGAGCCACGGCCGAGCGCGCCGCACTGTCTCGATGGGCATGATTTAGCTCTGCTACCGGACAGTGCCTTGGAGGCCGCACACAAGTCCGCTCCGATCCTCAATTCGGAGTCGGCTGCCCAGATCGAGGACGGGTGGCTAGACACCACCTCGGGGGCTGCTACCCCTACGGCGATGGAGCCGAATACTGACCTTGTCCCTTGTACAGCTCGTGACTCCGAGGTGCCGGACTCCGAACCTCCTGCGCCCCCTCCAATCGAATCCGATTGGGCGCCGATCATGGAGTTCACCGCCGCGGACATCTTTCAACACTCACCTTTTGGCGACATCCTGAATTCGCTAAAGTATCTCTCGCTATCAGGAGAGCCCTGGCCGAATTGCGGTCAAGACGGTTGGGATGCGGACGACAAAGAAATTCAAAGCCCACCCACCACCCACTTTGTAGCCACTGTCGACGATCTAACCGACATGCTAGACTACGACTCCGAAGACATCAACGGTATGGACGACGATGCCGAAGACGACCAAGAACCAGCGCATACGGGGCACTGGAAGACCACCTCGTCATATGACATATACATGGTGGACATCCCAAAGGATGGGAATGGCGAGGAAGCAGCGGAGGAAGACTCCTCCAAGAAATAGCCCAAGCGCCGGCGTCAGCGGCGCCGCTCTAAATCCCGCCACATCAAGAATGGAGATTCCGGCACCGGAGATAATAACACCCCAGAGAGTGCCGAAGACAACCCCCTCTAGCAAGATTCAGCATAGGAGGACGGAGAAGCCAGCCCTCATGAGAGAGCGGCAGACGAAGAGGTAGAGTATGATAATTACATGCCTCCCTCCGGAGACGAGGCAAGCCTCAACGACCACGAATTCGTCGTGCCCGAGGATCCCGTCGAACAAGAGCGTTTCAAACGCAGGCTAATGGCCACAGCGAATAGCCTAAAAAAAGCAGCAACAGCTTAGAGCTGATCAAGACCTGCTAGCCGACAGATTGACTGAAGTCCTTGCGGCCGAAGAGTATGAACTCGAACGCCCCTCCAAAAGCTACCCCAAACGCAAGCTGCTCCCCCGATTATAGGAGGAGGCATACAAACCTGCATCACCAGCGCACAATACGGCTGACCGACCACCTCGTGGCCGCGACAGAGAGGCCTCTAGGCCCTCCACCAGAACTGTACCCCGGCACCGCTCGAAAAGTATGAAGCCACGGGGGAATGCGCCGGACTTGCGAGACATATTGGAGGATAAGGCAAGACAATCAAGATCGATCTACGGATCGCGTGGGTGCCCCACAATGTGCGACGACGATCGTCGCGCCGGATACAGCAACTCCGGCTGGGCCGAACACAGTAGACAAAGCTCGCTTGAGCTACGTCGTGATATAGCCCAATATAGAGGCGCCCCACACCCACTATGCTTCACAGATGAAGTAATGGATCATCAAATCCCCGAAGGATTTAAACCCGTGAATATTGAATCCTACGATGGCACAACAGACCCCGCGGTTTGGATCGAAGACTATCTCCTTCATATCCACATGGCCCGCGGCGATGATCTTCACGCCATCAAATACCTCCCACTCAAGCTTAAAGGACTAGCTCGGCATTGGCTTAACAGCTTGCCAGCAGAATCAATTGGGTGTTGGGAGGACCTGGAAGCCGCATTCCTTGACAACTTCTAGGGCACATATGTGCGACCACCAAACGCTGATGACCTAAGCCACATAATTCAGCAGCCAGACGAATCGGCCAGACAATTCTGGACACGGTTCTTAACAAAGAAAAATCAAATCGTCAATTGTCCGGATGCAGAGGCTCTCGCAGCCTTCAAACATAACATCCGCGACGAATGGCTTGCCCGGCACCTAGGACAGGAAAAGCCGAAATCCATGGCAGCCCTCACATCACCCATGACCCGCTTCTGCACGGGAGAGGACAGCTGGCTAGCCCGCAGTAATAACCTCAGCAAAAACTCTGGCAGTCTAGATAACAAGGACCACAATGGCAGGTCGCGTCGCAACAAAAACAAACGCCACGTTAACGGCGATAACACTGAGGATACGGCAGTCAACGCCGGATTCAGAGGCTCCAAACCCGATCAACAGAAAAAGCCATTCAAAAGAACTACTCCGGGTCCGTCCAATTTGGACCGAATACTCGACCGCTCGTGCCAGATACACGGCACCCCCGAAAAGCCAGCTAATCACACCAACAGGGATTGTTGGGTATTCAAGCAGGCAGGCAAGTTAATTGCCGAAAACAATGACAAGGGGCTGCATAGCGATGACAAGGAAGAGACCCGACCGCCGAACAATAGAGGACAGAAAGGTTTCCCCCAACAAGTGCGGACGGTAAACATGATATACGCAACCCACATACCCAAGAGGGAGCGGAAGCGTGCACTCAGGGACGTATATGCGATGGAGCCAGTCGCCCCGAAGTTCAACCCATGGTCCTCCTGCCCGATCACCTTTGATCGAAGGGACCACCCCACCAGTATCCGTCACGGCGGATTCGCCGCATTGGTTTTAGACCCAATCGTCGATGGATTTCACCTCAACAGAGTCCTGATGGACGGCGGCAGCAGCCTGGACCTGCTTTATAAGGATACAGTGCGCAAGATGGGAATAGACCCCTCAAGGATTAAACCAACAAAGACGACCTTCAAGGGCGTCATACCAGGTGTAGAGGCCAATTGTACAGGCTCAGTTACACTGGAAGTGGTCTTCGGATCCCCGGATAACTTCCAAAGCGAGGAGTTAATCTTCGACATAGTTCCGTTCCGCAGCGGCTATCACACTCTGCTTGGACGGACCGTGTTTGCAAAGTTCAATGCGGTGCCGCACTACGCATACCTCAAGCTCAAGATGCCAGGCCCTCGAGGAGTCATCACGGTCAACGGAAACACTGAACGCTCCCTCCGAACAAAGGAACACACAGCGGCTCTCGCGGCAGAAGTACAGAGCAGCCTCTTAAGGCAATTCTCGAGTCCGGCCGTTAAGCGACCGGACACGGCTAAACGCGCCCGGAGTAACCTACAACAAGACCACCTGGCACGTTTCAAGCACGCGTAGAAATGCGGCCCCAACCCCTGCCCTTGCAAAATTGCAAGACTGGTCCTTCGCATACATCATTACGCTCTGGAGATACCATGGGCATAGGGGGAGGGGCACGACCACGACAGGCCCAGAGTGCGGCTCAACCACACCAGGGGCTCCCAAGTGTGTCACTCTTTTTCTTTTTTTCTTTTTTCTTACCCACAGGACTCCATTCACCAGAGGCCCTGTCCGGCAGTAGACCTGCCGAACTCACGATGCAACAGCCAGGGGAGGAGAAAGGCTATGACGAGTATCCAGGTGGTCTCCATTACGAGCATTAAATCTGTTTTATACACCATTCCGCAGCCTACCCCTGGAGGGGAACATGTTTAACAGTCCCATCCCTTGCTTACCGCACTATTTGTATCGTTCGGCATTCATGGCAGTATTTCTTGAATAAACAATGCATCGCTTTTTGCTTATAATTGCATTTCTTTCTTATACATATGTTCATTTATGACATGTTGCATCCGTACACTTTGGTACGGCTAAATACACCAGGGGCTTAAGTTCCCCACATTATGGTGTGATAAGTCCGAACACTTTCACAAGTGCGGCACCCCGAACTTATAGCATTATATGCATCGGCTCCGAATCATGTCTTGGGTCAATAGTTGGGTTTGCCCGGCTCCCATGTTTTGGTACCTTATGTTCCGTTGTATCGGCTAAGGTAGCACTGGGAGAACCACTGCGATTGCACCCCGGTTGAGTTGGGCGAGCGCCTCAGTGGAGAAAGCTAAAACTGACCGTCATGTAAGGCGAGAGCTGGTCGCTGTTCGAGAGGTCTTTTCGAGTCCCTAAAGACTTATGCCGCTTAGAGCGAGGAACCGGATTTTGTCCGGCCCAGGCGTGGATAGCGCCCCAAACTCGGTCTTCCGAACACTAGGGGCTTCGCCGAAATTTAAAATTATAGAATTCTATGGCTAAGTGAGAGTGTTCAAGCATTATAAGTTCGGTTGCCTTGTTCGTTGTGTTGAGCGCCTCCCTAGATGGACCCAAAAATGGGTACAAGAGCGCTCAAGTTTATCCCGAACACCCTAGCACTCGTGGCATGGGGGCTGAAGCCGACGACTTGCCATCTCTCAGATTTGATAAACGGCCGCATAGAAGGTAATATTTTAAATTAACAAGCGTTGCTTAGCGCATATGAACAAAGTCTTCAGCGCACAGGATAACAAAATGCGAGTCTACTCAAATATTACATCTTTGGAGCACTCACCCGCAATCATGCGGGCACCCTCCAAGACACTCTTATAATACATTTCGGGCGTGCGATACTCCTTGCCCGCCGGCGGCGCATCCGTTAGAAGCTTCTCAGCGTCCATCCTGCCCCAGTGCACCTTTTCACGGGCAAGGGCCTGATGGGCACCTTCAATGCAGGCGGAGTGCTTGACGACTTCAACCCAGGGACACGCATCCACCAGCCGCCGCACCAGGCCGAAGTAGCTCCCAGGCATGGCCTCCTTGGGCCACAGCCGAACTATGAGGCCCTTCATGGCCTGTTCGGCCACCTTGTGGAGCTCGACCAGCTGCTTCAGCTGGTCGCTAAGGGGCACCGGATGTCCGGCCTCAGCATACTGAGACCAGAAGACCTTCTCCGTCAAGCTCCCCTCCTCGGCCCGGTAGAAAGCGGCAGCATCGGACACACTGCGGGGCAGATCTGCGAACGCTCCTGGAGAGCTCCGAATTCGGGTCAGTAATAGGTAATTCACATTTACATGCTTACTTTGCATGAAAAATGCCTTACCCGCCGCTATCTTCTATCACGCCTCGATTTCCTGGAGGGCCTTGTGGGCTTCGGCCTTAGCGGCTTTGGCACTCTCAAGAGCCGATGCAACCTCAGACTCTCGAGTCTTAGAGTTGCGCTCCAAACTCTCATGTTTTTCCACGAGAGCCTGGAGCTCTTGCTGCACCTCCGCCACCCGCGCCTCCTACTTCTCTCGCTCGGCTCGTTCCGTGGCCGCACTGCGTTCTGCTGCGGACACCGCCTCCTTCAGGGTCGCCAGCTTGTTCGTGGCCCCTGTAGTACCCAAGTTATCTTTGTTATTTTCTCTTGCAACCAAATCCTTTTCTGTAAGGTACAACTTTAATAAGGTGTTACTCACCTTCCTCGTCCTCGAGCTGCTTCTTGGCATGGCCGAGCTCGCTCTCGGACCGCTCGAGGCTTTGCTTCAAAGCATCAACCTCCGCAGTCAGTGCGGCAGAGGTCAGCAGGGCAGCCTGCAATCCCATATTGACATATTTTTTAGACTCCTGGGAATATCTTTTTAGATCCTCAGTTCGGCTTTTCTTTCCGAACACCGAACCGAGCATCAGGGGCTACTGTCTATGTGGTATTATATTACACATCTTAAAATTCTTACCTCAAAGCCTGTTAGAAGGCTGCTGCAGCCTTCGGTCAGCCCGCTCTTGGCGAGCTGAACCTTTTGAATCACCGCACTCATGACAGTGCGGTGTTCTTCTTCGATGGAAGCGCCGTTGAGCGCCTCCAACAAGTTATCCGGCGCCTCCGGTTGGACAGAGGCCGCCGGTGTCACAGTCTTGCCCTTCTTACGAAGGGGCCGCTTGCCGGACTCCGGAACCACTGCAGGTTCCGGTGCGGAGTCCGGTGCAGAGTCCGGGAGGTTGCCTTGCGACACCTCCGGGGCCTCCTCCTCCTGGCGGGTCCCTTCCCGGGATCCCACCTTGGCGTCGTCAGTGTCACGGGAGGTTGAGGCGGTCGGAAGAGAATCCATATCCGACGTACCCAAGGACCCGCTCGACAAAGCGGGAAGATTGTCCTTGGTCGGACTACAGGTTATATGCGGCATTAGAAAGACACCATGTGGCGAAAAGAAAATTTATAAATTATCTAGGAGTCCGGATACTTACAATCTCGCCAGGGGCTTGGCCCTTGAGGGCCACTCCTCGTCGCCGTCGCCGACGTTGGCGGAGCAGTCCGGGGGAAGGGTCCTTCCCTTCTTGGACACTTCGGCCTCCCTCGTTGGGGAGGCCTTCCTCTTCTTCTCTCCCCCCGCTGGGGGAGAGGCCTCTTTCTTCTCCTCCTCGTCCTTAGGGGAGGAGTCCGCCTCGGAGTCATCGGACGATGAGTCCGATACCACCTGACGCCGGGAACTCCTTAGGGTTCCCGTGGCCTTCTTCTTGGCCTTCTTCTCCGGCACCACGTAAAGTGCCGGGACCAGCAGCCCCGTCAAACGGGTGTCTGCTGGGTCTTTTGGAAGGGGAGCCGGACAGTTAACCTATCCGGACGTCTTCTGCCAGTCCTGTTAAAGGCATTGGGAGTTTAGATCCCGCATAGAGTCAAACTATGAAAAGCAAATGTCCCATAAAGGATAACATAGCTTACCTCGCCAGCCGGGCGCTACGTGCTGAATCCGCGATCTTCGGTTGCGGATGCGGGAGCTTCGACGCCCTTGAACAGCACCCTCCAGGCAGCTTCGTATGTAGTGTCGAAGAGCCCGCTCAAGGTCCGGTGCTGTGCTGGATCAAACTTCCCACAAATTGAAGTCCCGTTGCTGGCAGGGGAGAATCCGGCGGACCAGCATGAGCTGGATCATGTTGACAAGCTTAAGCTTCTTGTTCACCAGGGTCTGGAGACAGGACTGGAGTCCGGTCAGCTCCTTCGAACTACCCCAAAGCAAGCCCTTCTCTTTCCAGGAGGTGAGCTGCATGGGGATGCCAGATCTGAATTCGGGGGCTGCTGCCCATTTAGGGTCACGCGGCTCGGTGATGTAGAACCACCCCGATTGCCACCCTTTGATGGATTCCACGAAGGCACCCTCGAGCCAAGTGACGTTGGGCATTTTTCCCACCATGGCGCCTCCGCATTCCGCTTGGCTCCCCTTCACAACCTTCGGCTTGACATTGAAGGTCTTTAGCCACAAGCCGAAGTGGGACTAGATGCAGAGGAAGGCCTCGCACACGACGATAAATGCCGAGATGTTGAGGATGAAATTTGGGGCCAGATCGTGGAAATCCAGGACGTAGTAGTACATGAGCCACCGGACAAAGGGGTGAAGTGGGAAGCCCAGTCCGCGGAGGAAGTGGGGAAGGAATACGACCCTCTCATGGGGCCTGGGGGTGGGGATGAGCTGCCCCTCGTCGGGCAGCCGGTGCGCGATGTCGCTGGACAGGTATCCGGCGCTGCGCAGCTTCTCGATGTGCCCCTCCGTAATGGAGGAGGCCATCCACTTGCCTCCCGCTCCGGACATGGCTGGAGAAGGTTTGAGGTGAGATGTGCGGACTTTGGCGCTGGAGCTCGAGTGCGCGGAGATGGATAAGCAAAGGAGGAAGAAGGCGTAGGTAAAAGAGGTGGATCCTTATCCCCTTATATATGGGCGGACGAAAACTATGCGTCCCCACCGACCTGGTAAAACTCGCTTATCTCCCAAGCGCCACAATCAATGGCTTGGTTGGGTTACCCACGTCCGTATTGATGGGAATCCCGGAATAAGGGGAACACGATCTCTGCTTCGACAAGACGTTCCAAGGAGACCGCTTCGCTAAATGCGCTGAGGTGGTATAATAAAAATAATTCGAGTAAAGATTTGGTAGTGGTGTGACGTCACGCCACAAAATACGTCAGCAGATTGAACTTGTGTAAATATTATTCTCTCTACGGTGGTATGTGGAATTTATTTTACAGAGCCGGACACTATCCTTGTGTTCAAAATCTTCTATGAATTATTCGGAGGAGGAACCCGCCCTGCAATGCCGAAGACAATATGCGTGCCGGACTCGTCGTCATTGAAGCCTGGTTCAGGGGCTACTAAGGGAGTCCTGGACTGGGGGGTGTCCGGATAGCCGAACTATCATCATCAGCCGGACTCCAAGACTATGAAGATACAAGATTGAAGACTTCGTCCCGTGTCCGGATGGGACTTTCCTTGGCGTGGAAGGCAAGCTTGGCAATACGGATATGTAGATCTCCTACCATTGTAACCGACTATGTGTAACCCTAGCCCTCTCCGGTGTCTATATAAACCGGAGGGTTTTAGTCCGTAGGACGACAACAATTACAACAATCATACCATAGGCTAGCTTCTAGGGTTTAGCCTCCTTGATCTCGTGGTAGATCCACTCTTGTACTACCCATATCATCAATATCAATCAAGCAGGAGTAGGGTTTTACCTCCATCGAGAGGGCCCGAACCTGGGTAAAAACATCGTGTCCCTTGTCTCCTGTTACCATCCGCGTAGACGCACAGTTCGGGACCCCCTACCCGAGATCCGCCAGTTTTGACACCGACATATCCCCATTGAGGTAACTTAGTGATTTATGAAAGTTCTTCGGTTTCATGCTAATCGGAAGTGGTTGTTACTAAGACTTGATCAACCTTATTAATGGATCATTTTTGAGAGGTATGGACTTGATGAATTTAGTAAGCACTACCTTCTGTCCGTACCTCTGGTTTTCTGTTTTTATTAGTTAAATAAAATAAAATGCCATGCTTTGTTTGTTTTCTGCTTTTTCTGTGCAATAAAAAATGACCCAAAAATAAAAGTTCTCAGAATGCTCTCCTAACATGATTTTTTCAGAATATTTATGAGTTTATGGTGCAAATAATACCTGTGGGAGGTGCACCAGCTGAGCACAACCCACCTGGGCACGCTAGCACCACCAGGCGCCCCCTGGTGGGTGCTGTCCACCTGGTGGGCCCCCTCACTTACTTCTTCCTCCCACACCACTCCATTCACCCGGAAAAAAATCACCAACACACTCTCTCTCGTGTTCTTGCTCCTGAGACCGCGGATTTCGATCTCTTTGCTCGAAGCTCCGTTTCCGAAACTATTTCAAGGATTTGTTGCTAGGTATGTGACTCCTCCATGTGTCCAATTAGCTTTTGTTTTAGTGGTTTATATTTAGAATAATTATCTACTCTTGGTGCTGCTGTAGATGGGCTTGCATGTTGAATTCTTAGAGTTCTAAGTAGTTTGAATGCTTCCTATGGCCTCTATACACCCCTATGAGTAGTTGCTATCAATCTTGTGAAGTTTTGTCAATAAATTTTTCATCACAATTTTTTCAGAAAATTGTACGCGAACATTATGAACTTCTTTGGAAGGAGTTCTTCAAGGAGGAGATCGTCGAAGGCATCCTCTAGCAACAGCTCTATTCGCCGGTCCTATGCTGAACCAAGCGAGAAATCCATTTGAAGTGCCACAACCAAAACATGCTTATGGCCATGTGACGATTACATGGCGAGAGTGGGTATTGAGGAAGAATTTGAGCAACTAGTTCACAACGCCGAACTCGGCCCCTACATTTCAGAGCAAGTGGAGATATTACGTTCTGGAGAGCGAGGCTCGAGCTCATAATGCAGCAGTGGAGGCAGCACGGCGTGCTGAGGCATCGGCACCGAGGGCCTCCGTGAGCTACCACGCCAACTATCACCCAGCCTACTGACTGATTACCAAGCTATGCTAAAAGCCTAAGCTTGGGGGAGTACGTATTCCCACCAACATTACATTCGTGTTTACACATTTCATTCCAGTTGTCGGTGTTCACACTTTTTCATTGTATCATCCATGCTTAATTTATTTTTCTTGCTTTCTTCTTGTGTGTTTGGAAAACTTTGAGAAAATCCAAAAATATGTTTCATGCTTCTTTTTGATTTTTCTTCCTAAGTTTAAATTGCTGTGGTACTAAAAATAAAACCCCAAATGATTTCCTTGTTCTTCTTTTTACTTGTTGGGAGCTTTCCTGTGTAAATAGTTTTTCTCGTTTTTTCTTTTCCCTCTTGTCTGTTTGCTTGCCTTCGAAAAACCAAAAACTCCAAAAATATTTCAGTGTGTTTCTCTGAATTTCTTTTTCTTTTATCGAGTCTTACCAAGGATAAGACCACGATGAAAATGTTGAATGGACCTCATTTGCATTATTGTTGATCTAACAAAGAGCCCATATTACCTTGTCTTCTCCTCTTGAATAATTTTTTTATAGATTCAGCTTAGTCCATGGCAGTCTTGCACTATTATTATTTCAAATTGTTCGGTCGTGCAAGTCAAAGGCAATAATGACGATATTAGATGAACTGGCTATGGTAGAGAGAAACGGGTATGAACTTGACTTGTTCTGTTTTTGTAAATATGTTTAACCTAGTATCCATGCTTCAGCCTATTATGATCAAACATGTTTGCAATGACAATTAGAGATTATAGTTTCTCATGCCATGCACAAGTAGCTAGGAGTTAATAATGACTTATCTTGGATATCAACATTGCATTAAAATGATTGTGATGTAGTATGATGATATGGTATCCTCCTCTGAATGTTCGAGTGGCTTGACTTGGCACATGTTCATGCATGTAGTTGAATCAAAACCAACATAGCCTCTATGATATTTATGTTCATGGTGTTCATATCCTACTTATGCTAGTGTCCAATGTTACTTATGCATAATGGATGTTCATGAGCGTTGTTGTTATCTAGCTGGCCGCTTCTCAACCTATTTGCTAGCCTTCGCCTGTACTAAGTGGGAACTCTACTTGTACATCCAAAAAATTGAAACCCAAGTTATTCCAGATGAGTCCACCATACCTACCTATATGCGGTATTACCCTGCCGTCCTAAGTAAATTTGCATGTGCCACCTCTAAAAAACTTCAAATAAATATCCTTTTTGTGTGCCTGGATCATTCATGGAACGATAGGAGGTGGTCGGTATCTTCCATGCTAAGCGGGTTATTCTCAGGTCGAGTGTTTATTCACTCACCATTGCACGAGAAAAAGGGCAGTAATAGGGATGCCCAGTCCCAAACTGCAAAAAGAAAAGAGCTTACAAATAATCAAACAAAAACTCCCAATGGAGTCATAACCTTTACCTTTCCGCTTGGGAACCGCCACTAGCATGCTTAACATGGAAGATATTGATGACTGATGGTCGTGAAATGAATAAGAAGTGTGCATGCCTCAAAATATCATTTACCTCTGTTTTAAAAACTTGAGCTCTAGCACCTCTGCAAATCACTGCTTCCCTCTATGAGGGGACTATCTATTTACTTTTATGTTGTGTCATCACCTTCTCAAATAAGCGCTAGAACCTGAGAGCACTGATGTCATGCTGATGCATTGTGTATAGCTAATGTTGGGTGCATCATGACTAGATCTTTTCTACCATGAATTACAATGTTTAGTCGCTGCTTGAACTTTGGGGGTGCTCTGCATTTATGTTTTACGGTCTCAGAAAGGTCTAGCAAGATACTACTATTGTCATATTATATCATGGTTGTTTTGACAATGTGTTGCTATTTGAGATATCCTGTTATTGCTCTCTAGTTGTTTATGTCATTGATATGAGTTAATATAATTTTTAAGAGTTATTGTCAACATGGTTAGTTATAATCTTTGCTGAAAACATGGGTGTTGTTTATGTTTATTTATGAAACAAGAGCAAAAGAGTTCGTAAAAGTTTTTCTTTTTCACTTTCAGTTTATCAACTGAATTGCTTGAGGACAAGCAAAGGTTTAAGCTTGGGGGAGTTGATACGTCTCCAACGTATCTACTTTTCCTAATGCTTTTCCTCTTGTTTTGGACTCTAATTAACAAGATTTGAATGAAACTAACCCCGGACTGACGCTGTTTTTAGCAGAAATACCATGGTGTTGTTTTTGTGCAGAAATAAAAGTTCTTGGAATGGAACAAAACTTTGGTAGGATTTTTATACAATAAAAGAAAATTTCTGGAGCCAGGATGGACCTGAGGGGGGCACCTGGGTGGGCACAACCCACCAGGGCGCGCCAGCCCCCCAGGCGCGCCCAAGTGGGTGCTGCCCACCTGGTGGCCTCGCTGACCTCCAAACCGACGCTATAAAATCCCATATTTCCAGGAAAAAAATCAGGGAAAAAGAATTATCGCGTTTCACAAGACGGAGCCGCCGCCAAGCCATGTTCTTCCTCGAGATGGCAGATCTGGAGTCTGTTTAGGGCTCTTGAGAGAGGGATCTTTGATCTTCGTCATCACCAACACATCTCGATCGCTAATTCCGTGATGCTCCCCACCGGGAGTGAGTAATTCCTTCATAGGCTCACTGGTCGGTGAGGATTTGGATGAGATTCATCATGTAATCGAGTTAGGTTTGTTAGGGCTTGATCCCTAGTATCCACTATGTTCTGAGATTGATTTTGCTATGACTTTGCCATGCTTAATGATTGTCACTTTGGGCCCGGCTGCCATGATTTCAGATCTAAACTATTTATGTTATCACCTTTATATCCATGTTCTAGATCCGATCTTGCAAGTTATAGTCACCTACTATGTGTTATGATCCGGCAAACCCGGAGTGATAGAAGTCGGGACCACTCCCGATGATGACCGTAGTATGAGGAGTTCATGTATTCACTGTGCGTTAATGCTTTGTTCCAGTTCTCTATTTAAAGTAGGCCTTAATATCCTTAGTTTCCAATAGGACCCCGCTTCCACGGGAGGGTAGGACAAAAGATGTCATGCAAGTTCTTTCCATAAGCACGTATGACTATTTACGGAATACATGCCTACATTATATTTATGAACTGGAGCTAGTGCCGTATCTCCCTAGGTTATAACTGTCTCATGATGAATATCATCCAACGAGTCATCGATCCAATGCCTACGAATTCATCTTATATTGTTCTCGATAAGTTACTACTGTTGCTACTGCTATCATTACTGCTACAATATCACTGCTATCATTGTTACTGTTACCGTTACTATTGTTGCTATCATCAAAACTGTCATACTACTATGCTACTAATCACTTTGCTGCAGATAATTTATTTCCACGTGTGGTTGACTTGACAACTTGGCTGCTAATACCTTCAAATATTCTTTGGCTCCCCTTGTGTCGAATCTATACATTTGGGTTGAATACTTTACCCTCAAAAACTGTTGTGATCCCCTATACTTGTGGGTTATCATCAGCGTGTGAACATCCTGCAGAGCATAGTCTTCATCCATCTAGGTGAACGCTAGGTTGCCCATTTCGCAAGCGGATGATGGTCGTTGTCCATGTTGGCAAGCGGTGCTCGATGATTGGCCATGCAGCTGAGAGCCTGTTGATCGTCCTTTCCCACGAGCGCTTTTGAAATGATTCGCCGCGATTAACTGCTTGCTTAATTGATTACGTACACAAATCATTAACGACTTACCTAATTCTCTGCATGCCTAATTAATTGTCAATCAAATCAAATAATTATCTCACTAATTGGAAAATATCCCTACTTCTAATTATCTGTAGGCATAAATAATTGTCTAACAAATTAATTAATTGCATTAATCACTCAACTTCCAAATTGATTTGGTGCAAAAAAATCCTATTTAAATGGACCTAATTAATTGCATATGTAATTAATTGTCTAGCTAATTAATTGCATCAATGGTTTGATTTTGAAATTGATTTAGTGATCGATCTTTAAACTATTTTCACATGAATGGCTGCTACAAACACCAATGATGATGACTACCGAGTAACGTTGGACACATTCCCTAACGAATTTCTTGACATTTAAATGGACACACTTGATTTGAGAATGTAGCTTGTCTCGCTCTACAAGAAATATAATATGACCAAGTCCACGTGGCGGTCTGATAAACCGCCTCCCCCCACGGTCATCCTCGACCCCGTGATCCACGCCCTGGCATTCTCAAGCATCGTGCCAGCGTTAGGCCCGGCCACGATATCTTCCATGCTGTCGTGCACGACGTCCCTTCGCAGGGGCGCGTGGATGCATGCGCCCATATGAAACTTGTGATTCTCAATTAATAATAGAGATAATGATAATAACAAATGATACAACGTGCAGGATTAGTGATTTCTTATGCAGAAACATCTCATTTATTATGGAAGGTTATCGAGAAAAATCTTATGTCTGTCTTTTAGGAAGTTGATCTCACATATATGGTGCAATTTCTGAATTCTTAATTACTTATTGTTTACGTAATTGAATTGAATCAACACCTACCAAAGGAAGCATGAAACAAGATCCCCCTAATGGGATTTGGTTTTGTAATGGGAGGAGAAAAACCAGTGGGAGGAGGTGGTGGGAGGTGGGACGAAGAAAAATCAGACAAAAATAAATCATACCAGGCTACGAACTGCTCCATTAAGAGTAGGGATTTGCGTTAAGGATTGTGATTCCCGTAGCATGCACGTATGGTCTTCCTATTATGTGATGAAGTTGGAGCACAATTTATCATTGATTGTCTTACTTTGCATGAAAGTCGGGGGAGTGCGATGGTTAACTCCTACCAAGCTCCCCTAGGAGCATGCGTAGTAGTACTTTGCTTTGAGGCCTAATAAACTTTTGCAATAAGAATGTGAGTTATTTATGACTAATGTTGAGTTAATGGATTATACGCACACTCACCCTTCCACTTTTGCTATCCACTCTAGTACCATGCAACTTTCGCCAGTGTATTAAACCCTCCTTATACCTTCCCTCAAAACAGCCATCATACCTATCTATTATGGCATTTCCATAGTCATTCCGAGATATATTCCCATGCAACTTCCACTGTTCCGTTATTTTGAGTTGTCACATTGAGTTGTAATTGTTGAGTTGTAAGTAAATAAAAGTGTGATGATCATCAATATTAGAGCATTGTCCCATGTGAGGAATAATAGAAAAAGGCCAAATGAGCCCAAGAAAAAAGGGGCCAAAGTGCCCGACAAAAAGAGAGAAAAATAAAATAAAAAGTGAGACAAAAAGAGAGAAGGGACAATGTTACTATCCTTTTCAACACTTGTGCTTCAAAGTAGCACCATATTCTTCATGATAAAGAGTCTCCTATTTTGTCACTTTCATATATTACTAGTAGGAATTTTTCATTATAGAACTTGGCTTGTATATTCCAATGATGGGCTTCCTCAAATGTCTGAGGTATTCATGAGCAAGCAAGTTGGATGCACACCCATTTAGTTTTCTTTTGAGCTTTCATACACTTATAGCTCTAGTGCACCCATTGCATGGCAATCCCTACTCACCCACATTGATATCAATTGATGGGCATCTCCATAGCCCATTAATTTGCCTAGTTCATGCGAGCATTTCTCCCTTCTTTTTTGTTTATTACCACCTTCTATTCCACCTAAAGTGTTATATCCACGACTCACGCTCATGTATTGCATGAGAGTTGAAGAAGCTGAAATGCATTAAAAAGTATGAACCAATTGCTTGGTTAACACTGGGGTAGTACATGATTTATACTTTGTGTTGAGAAGAGGGAGCATTACAAGACTATATGATTTTCTAGGGATAACTCTTTTTACCCATGATATTTTGAAAAGACGTGATTGCTTTTTAGTATGCTTGAAGTATTATTGTTTTTATGTCAATATTAAACTTTTCTTTTAACCTTATGGATCTGAATATTCATGCCACATAAAGAAATATTACATGATAAACATGTTACGCAACATTCCATATTAAAATTTCTGTTTTTTTCATTTACCTACTCGAGGACGAGAAGGAATTAAGCTTGGGAATGCTTGATACGTCACCAACATATCTTTAATTTTTGGTTGTTTCATGCTATTATATTATCAATCTTGGATGTTTTATATGCATTATTATGTTGTTTTATATTATTTTTTGGGACTAACTTATTAAACTAGTGCCCAGTGCCAGGTATTGTTTTTCCCTTGTTTTTGTCTTTACAGAAAATTAATACCAAGCGGAGTACAAATGGAACAAAACTTTTTGACAATTTTTCTTGGACCACAAGACACCCTGAAATCTTTGGGAGGAGGCCATATGGGCCACGAGGCGGCGACAAGCTCAAGGGGCACGCCCTAGGGGGAGGCACCCCCAAGCTTGTGGGCCCCCTTGGCTCCCCTAACCCTAATTCTTCCTCTATAAATTCTCAAATATTCCCCGAAGACCAAAGGGCAACCCAAAAATGCTTTTCCGCCACCGCAAGTTTCTGGCCTGTGATATCCCATATGGGGACCTTTTCTGGTACTCTACAAGAGGGGAATTCGATCACGGAGGGCTTCTACATCAACCTTGCCGCCCTTCCTATGATGTGTGAGTAGTTTACCACAGACCTATGGGTCCACAGTTAGTAGCTAGATAGCTTCTTCTCTCTCTTTGATCTTCAATACAATGTTCTCCTCGATGTTCTTGGAGATCTATTCGATGTAATCTTCTTTTGCAGTGTGTTTGTTGAGATTCGATGGATTGCGAGTTTCTGATCAGATTATCTATGAGTATTATTTCAGTCTTCTCTGAACTCTTTTATGCATGATTTATATAGCTTTGTATTTATCTCAGATCTATTTATTTGGTTTGGCCAACTAGATTTATTTTTATTGCAATGGGAGAGGTGCTTTGTAATGGGTTCAATCTTGCGTTGCTCAATTCTAGTGACAGAAAGAGACATGACACGTATTTATATTGTTCCATTAAGGATAAAAAGATGGGGTTCATTCATATTAATTGGATCTATCCCTCTACACCATGTCAAATTGTTTAATGCGTTACTCCGTTATTGTTAACTTAATACACTAGATGCATGTGGATAGTGGTCGATGCGTGGAGTAATAGTAGTAGCTGCAGACAAGAGTCAGTCTATTTGTCTCAGACGTGATGCCTATATACATGATAATTGCCTTGGATATCGTCATAACTATGTGCTTTTCTATCAATTGCTCAACAATAATTTGTTTACCCACCGTATGCTTTCTTTCAAGAGAGAAGCCTCTAGTGAAAACTATGGCTCCCAGGTCTATCTTTTATCATATTATTTTCAGATCTACAAAATCAAAAACACAAAAATACCTTTCTGTAATTTATTTACTTTTATTCTATTTCGCACTTTTACTTATCTTTTATATCTATCACTATTAGATCTCATCCTTGCAAGTAACCGTGAAGGAATTGACAACCCCTTTATCGCGTTGGGTGCAAGTATTTGTTTGTTTGTGCAGTACAACTATTGGAGGCTTGTGTGTTCCTCCTACTGGATTGATACTTTGGTTATGAACTGAGGGAAATACTTATCTCTATTTTGCTGCATCACCCCTTTCTCTTCAGAAAAAAACCAACGCAAGCTCAAAAAGTAGCAGTGCCTTAAAAGTTAGGAAACATAGTGTATAGTATAAAATAAATGTTGACCCGGTCAAAATTGGGTGGACCAATTCCAATTGGAGATCTCAGTTGACCGTGAGGCCTTAAAATTAGGGAGCTTATATTGTTGACCTTGTCAAAATTGAATTCAATGAACTCTAAACTAAAGACATCAATTAATTACAAGGCCTAAAAAATTAAGAAGCATAGTGTGTAGTATAGCAAAGTTGAATGGGAAAGCTTTGAGAAAATGTTTACCCGGTCATTATCGGGTGGTCCAATCTCAATTCGATACCTCAATTGAATGTGGGCTCTTTAAAAATAGGGAGCTATACGTGATTACCTGCATCGATCCTCAACTCTCCCCCGATTCGATATCTTTTTTGGGGCACCCCTATGTCTCGCTTATAGCGAAACGTAGGGCAGCCTTGCCTGAAGCGAGCGCTTGATTGTGCCGGCCCAGCACGCAAGATGACATAGGCCTCAAAAGCGCTCGTTGTCCCTACATTTTTGCTACTTTTTTCTAGTTTTCTTTATACTTCCAAATTCCACATACTCTAGATATGTATATTACAAAAACACTTTACATAAACTTTTGGAAAAGTTAATCAATGATATGAAAAATGTTAGATGTGTATAAAAAGTGTTACCAATGTATATAAAAATTGTGTACACAAAATTTACAATGTGTATGGAAAAAAGTGGACATGAATAAGTATAAGTTTTCCAAAAATTTAATCACGCATTTAAAAATGACAAATCTGTATATAGAAATGTATTTTATGTATACGAAAATTATACAATTTTTATGAAAAAAGTAGACATCAAAAAGTACATATAAATGTTAATCATGTATTTCCAAAATGTTAGACGTGTATATAAAGAATGTTCCCCATATATAATAAAAATGTAAAACATTTATGTAAAAAGTAGACATAAAAAATTCATATTTAAACAAATGTTAATCATGTATTGCCAAAACATTTGACTGTGTATATAAAAAATATTCCTTATGTATACGAAAATATAAAATGTGCACGGAGTAAGTAGATAAAAAAATAAGTGTTCAAAACTAATTTAATCATGTATATGGAACATGTTAAACGTGTATATAAAAGTTGTTCCTGATGCATACGAAAAATATACTATGGAAAACGAACAAAACCAATAGAAACCGAAAAAGACAAACACAGAAAAATGAAAAAATAAACAAAGAAAGAAATGCAATAAACCTGTAAAAAACAATAAAACAAACAAATAGGAAAGAAGAAAAACATAGTAAAAACTATGAAAGAAGCGGAAAAATGGGTTAAACAAAAAACCAAAGAAAACTGTGAAAAATAATGAAAACAAAAAAGAAAAAAGAAGAAGTAAACCAGCAAAGGAAACCCAGCAAACAAAAATGGCCGGCCCAGTAACTACAGCACGGGAAAAAAAGCTTCAGGCGAGACGGAAGTAACACTCGCTATAAGACAAATATATAGTTTACGTTGTTTTCGTAGTTAAAGTTAAACCCTAACTCTCCGCAGATTCGTTACCATTTTCATAGTTAAAGTTAAAGGACACTCCACTAAAAATAGTCGAATTGTACCTTTTTTTCAAAGATATCCCAAACTCCTCATGGTGAAAAGTGGTGAGTTTTGTGGATTATTTCATCCATGCACGAGGGGTGGGAGGCTGGCTATTTTTGTTTTTTTATAGAATTATTTTTTCAAAATGATATCTCACAAACCGTGTGTTCAAATTACAGATCATTTTCTTCATTCATTTCTTGCATCGAGATTTTCAAAACTAGATCACATATTGATATATTTTTTATGTACTTTTGGTAGCTAAAGCGTATGCGTTCAAAACTATACAAACCTGTGCACCCATTTGAACTAGCATGTGCTCTCATATGGGTGAATCACAATTGTGGTTTTGTCTCGAAACACTCGTGTGCTCCCGCTCCCTATGGGAGCACACCTGTGCTTCCTAAGTGAACAAATTTGTGCTTCCCCAGGGTGAAGCACACCTCGGCTCACGCATGAAGCACATATCCGCTCCATGTGGGAGCACACGGAAGGCCCACGTGAGCCGTGAAAAAAAGTTGGAAAGAAAAGAGAAACGACGAAGAATATTAAAAAAAAGCGTTCAAATAGGGGAAGCGCCCAATGCGCGACACATGACCTTGCTGAAGTGACCACATGAAGGGCCCCCCATGCTGGAAAAGTGCCCCATGAGGAGGGCACATGTTAACTAGTTGCTTCCACTATCTATATGGTGTTCTTATAAAGAAGTATAAAATGAAAAAGGCTTATGCTCGTTTATCTCTATTGCTACTTTTCACATCTACTACTTAAAAAAATGTAAGGTTTTGTATTTTATTTTTCTTCTCAGCGACCCTTGGCCCAACATTTCCCTATAATAATTTATTACCATCATTTAATTATCTTTTAAAATACAGATAATGAATTTTATTATCCTAGTTGTGTCTCACTCGGTAGTTTTACCCTTAATTTCCAAAAACCCTCGGTTCTGCCCAAGTCACTTTGCTCCTCTTATGCTTTTGCTCTTTGATTGGTTGACCATCACTTTGAAAAATTTCATAACAAATTCATACTAACTCATAAAAATGCAAAAAGGTACCAAAAATGTTTAGAAAAACATCACCTATATGTGCATGTCATTTGCATTCATGACAAAAGTGTTGGAAAGTCCCAATCTAGTTTTGAGCTCTTATGATCTCAGCATGAACAATAAAAGCTAAAAAATTGAAAACAAATTCTAGAAATTCTATTTTTTTGGTGGCCAACTATTGATCAACGTTTTAAGTTCTTGTCAAGTTTCATCAGGGAATGGCATTTGTGGAAGTCGTACCAAAAGAAACAAAATTGATGTTCCAAAACTAAAGCATTTTGGAGTGTTTGTTTTATGTTTTTTCGACGACTTCCATGAATGTCATTCCCTAATGACACTTGGCAAGCACTCACCACATTGGTCAATGTTTGCCACAAAATATTTTTAGAATTTTTAGAATTTGTTTTCATTTTTTAGATTTATTGTTCATGCTGAGATCATAAGAGCTCAAACTTAGATGGGGGCTTTCCAACACATTTATCATGAATGCAAATGACATGCACATATAGGTGATGTTTTTCTTGAACATTTTGATATCTTATTTGATTTTTTCTGAGTTACTATGAATTTATTATGAACTTTCCAAAATCACAATCAAACGGTCAAAGGGCAAAAGCTCATAGGAGCGAAGTGGCTTGGGCAGAACCGAGAGTTTTTTAAAATTAGGGGTAAAATTGCCGAGTGGCAAACAACTAAGGGCGTAAAATTAATTATCCCTTTAAAATAGTTTCACTTTAGTTTACTTACCAAACTTTCAATTAAAATGTAAGGTAAATCACGGGTTGAATTTGATAAATATTTATTTACAAAATCATACTAACATGGGCAGGTAAATCACAACATACTTTGGTGGTGATGACAAGGCTGGTCTCGCTCCCGATACCGAGTCAAAAGACATATGGTTCAAGTATCTTCCCGATGACAAGGCTTGGTTTCTTGGTCGACCTCCTTCCTGCCTGTTTTGCACATTATTATCTTGTATCTTCGTTTCTGTTGGGCTTATACTGCTATCTGAATGTCCCTATTA
The DNA here is from genome assembly GCA_963921465.1 of Triticum timopheevii. Classification (NCBI taxonomy): domain Eukaryota; kingdom Viridiplantae; phylum Streptophyta; class Magnoliopsida; order Poales; family Poaceae; genus Triticum; species Triticum timopheevii. The sequence continues at coordinate 568,420,092 of OY997268.1, read as the reverse complement.
AACAAGAAGAGTATTACAACAATGCATTCTTTGAGCAGGATAACTTTTGGGAGATGGGCGACACAGGTCCTTGTGGCCCATGCACAGAGATTCATTTTGATCGTATTGGCAACCGTGACGCAGCCTCATTAGTCAATAATGATGACCCTACATGTATTGAGACATGGAATCTTGTGTTTATTCAGGTTAACATGCCAGTTACTCTGTTTCATGTGTGTGCATGCCTATTTGCTTTTTATCTCTTCTACTATGCACTCACATTTGGCTATTTTATTAACACCCAGTTCAACAGGGAGTCAGACGCTACTTTGAGATCCTTGCCAGCAAAACACGTTGACACCGGAATGGGCTTTGAGCGTTTAACTTCTATCCTTCAGAATAAAATGAGCAATTACGACACAGATGTATTGATGCCATTATTCGATGCCATCCACAAGGTATTTTTCCCAGATTCGCACTTGCAGCTTCTTTTGTGCTTGTGAGTTGTGACTAGATTATTTTGCTAAAGCAATAAATTGTTGCCTAAAGTAAATGATATTCATTGCCAATTCGTTATGCATTATGAATGCATCTGGCAGGCGCTGGAATTCAACCATACTCTGGTAAAGTAGGATCCGATGATGTTGGGAAAGTTGATATGGCATATAGGGTTGTTGCAGATCACATAAGAACCCTTTCTTTTGCTATTGCTGATGGTTCTCAACCTGGTGAGCTCATACGGTTTTGGTTGGGGACACATTATTTAAAAAGATTGCCATCCATATAAGTATTATTTAGTTGTATGATACATCTAAATGCCTTGTTAAGTTGCTTGCTGCTTTTTACATCCTACGCAATATGCTGTTTAAGTAGCTCCATCTCATATATGTCGATAAGTGAGCAAAATAAGCTTGTGCGCTGGTGTTATTTTGGTTCCTCAAATATAAGTTCATTTGAAATTTATCATGCTCCCAAATTTTCTGTTACATATGTAAGATAAGTTTTATTCAAGATATAGATGTGGCACTGGAATAAAATGAAGTTTATGGGCATAATAAAGTCACCAATTGTTTGACATTTCCAATTTTGAAGAATTTGAATGAAAAAAGATAGATCATTGTACCACCCATTGTCAGCCAAAATGGCTAGTCAACTCTACGGAGGCTAGTTGTTTTGAACCTGACTGATTAGTTTTAGTTTGTTTGTTATCAGATAACCTAAATTTCTGTTGTTGCCGGAGGCTCTGGGCCAGTTTATACCTTGTATCTAAGGTACCGCTGTTTTGCTCGTGAGATACTGCTAAAGCCTTACTTTATATATATAAATATAATATATTAACGTGTTGTGCTGAGTAACCAGATAGTTTCTTGTTTTGAGGCAACACATCGAGGGTGATAGTTTCAATCTTGGTTTACATCAGCTTAGTTCAATCACGATAATTAGCACACATGATAAATTGTCTCATCTTTTCTATGAAATGACCATTAGTAATCCAATTTATTTGGTTTGCACATGGGCATGATTCTGTTTATCATGCTTATATTTTAAGGGTGGTTCCTACTAGGTGCCTTGCTATTGTGTTTCATATATAGCAACAGAGACTAAGAAAGCTTACAGTTGAAGTTTAATTGACCCTTCTTTTCTTAGAACCATCATAATATGTATTGTCCATTCTTGTGGCAGTTCAGGCAGTTAACTGATTGTGCTGTTGTTGTAATTTTCAGGGATATGAGAGATTTAAGAAAGTTGCAAATTCTGTCAAGGAGAATGGCGGGACAGTACTTAGTGGCCAGGCAATTGCTTTGGTTTTGAATTATACTTGATTTATTTTGTTTTCACTAGAAGATGTTTGCACCTAATAAGCAGACTTGTAGTTTGTTTGTTGTCTGATGTGTTATCTCATTGATGTCCATTGAGAAGTGAAAATAGTTAGGAGATGATATAAATTGTGAAGTTAGAGACAAGGTATCGTGATTAATAAGATGCATACATTTCATATTAAAATAGTTGAAATAGGTTCTTATCCTTGCTAGATTGGTTGCATTTCTTGAAGTGAAGATTAATCTGAATATCTCTAGCCTTTTCTCCCTCTCCAGTACGCCTCAGAGCATTGTTTTTAGGGCTTGTCACCTTGGACGCTTAGGTGGCAAGGCGTCTTGACAGTGCTTTGCAGCTTTGCCCACCTATGGCGCTTAGGCGTCAGGGTAGTGGGTGCTCACCTTAGGTTGCCTTACCGCCTTAAGAACAATGCCTGAGAATCTAACTATAGTGTCATGAAAATGGTTTGCTGGCAGGGGTAAAAATGGTTCAGATAGCTACGAACTGACCGAACCCCTTAAAAATGGCATTAGGAACCAGAACTTGGATATCTGTCGGATACGTTGTTGGTAGTTATTCTCGGATGTCATTTTAAATATTGTATAGGCACTATCTGGTTAACTTGATCATATTCTCTATTTTGTCGTTCTAATTCTATGTATTCGAGAAATGTGTCAAAAACTAAGGAATTTGACTATTTGGTAAACTTGGTCATATTCTCTACAGTAATGTGGAATAATTCTTTTCATCGTCCTTATTTTAAGAATGGGAGTTTACTGCATAGAAACATGTCTCTTAATCATACTTCGGTTAAGTTTATCAATGTTCTATTACATCCTGCTGAACTTTTCAAGTTTATATTGCTATCTTTCATGTATTGCAACCGTTATTTGTTATTTCAGGATGCACTTGTTCTGTGGGACACATATGGCTATCCAATTGATTTAACTAAGGTTTGTTCATGTTTTCATCAGTAAATCTATTCAAATTAGCTTGACAGTGCTATATTTTCATGTTTATGCTGTTGTTAAAGCTTTTATTGTCTATTTTTCTTGTATCGTTGTTGTTTCCTATCTCATAGGTCATGGCAGTTGACTTCGGGCTATCTGTTGACATGGAGGGTTTTAATGTTTCTATGGAAGAAGCAAGACAAAAGGCTAGGAATGCTCGCTACAAGGTTGTATTTATTTCTTCTTAAATATAAAACTTAATTCTTCACTTGTGATCTTTTATGCCATCCAAGTATTATTCCTGCTCTTTGCTGTTTAATAATATTGTAATTAACTAAACTTAGCATCTCTTGTATGCCACTGACGCTCAACAATTGATTGGGCAACTTCTTCCTGTTATGGTTTTTATATCATACTTCTTTCTGATTTTGTTATATATGTTTTTCTTGCAGGCTGGTGGCAAGTCTATTGTCCTCGATGCTAATGCTACATCGCACCTGCGCAATCAGGGGCTTGCCAGCACAAATGATAGCCCGAAATTCCAACACGAGGTTAGATGCTTAGTTAGATTATTTAGTTGTGGTTTCTCTATTAGGTACAGTTCCTTCCATATTCAGTACCTGTTTGGGATTTTGTAGAATTTCATTCAAGTAGTGAATTTACCTGGCTACCTGCCTTTGCTTGTTCTTGCACTGTTCATATTTTGCACTGTGGGTAAACACCTATATATTGATCATGGCGGATACACCTAAAAACATTTTGCAGGTACATAGCAGTGTTGTAAAAGCTATCTATATTGGCTCAGAGTTCATAGCGACTGCATCTGGTGATGAAGATTTTGGTCTTGTTTTGGAAAGAACAAGCTTCTATGCGGAACAGGGCGGTCAGGTACAACTTCACTTTTGACGGCATGTTAGTGTAGTTGAATGAAAATGTCAAGTGCAATCACCTCTCGAGTTGTAGTCATGCAATGAATTATCAGCTTACCTACTGAATAAGCATGACATTCTATTTTTTGTTGTAATTGTCATGTGGGGCCATTACTACAGGAAGAAACCCCGTCTGACATCAGCTTGATAATTACCTTAGTTTGCGAGTTAGATATTTTTCTATAGTAACTATTGAGCTGATGTCTAATGGGGTGTCCTCCTGTAGCAATGGCCCCACATGACAGTAATTTTGTTAATTTTAACATAATCATGTTGGTTGATTCATCAGTAAAGTAGACACATAATTTCTGTTTGAAAGTTATTCTTTCATTGTAACCAGAACAAAAAATGATTAGTGCACCCTGGAGTGATACCTCCCATTGTTTGAAACCTGATTGGTATTGTTTGTTTTTTGTTGTATGTCATCCTAATAATCTACAGCGCTCATTAATAAATGGTTGAAGTAATGCCTTTTGTCATTAACACCATTTCGAGCACCACCTTATGGTTGTATCCAATCTAACTCCGAGGAAAATAGTGTTGAGGGCTTCGAAGTTGCCCATACAATACATTGGCTTCAAAATTTGGCAAGTTAATACCGATACTTTGCAAACAAACATTGCAATTTGCATTCAACAACCATGGGTGTTTTCTTGTTTATTTGAAGTCACCATGCTGCATGGCCGTTTCTTGTTCTATCCTGTGTGGGGTTTGGGGCTGTATATACATATGCAGCTCACCTGCATGTTCAAGAGTTGCGCCATGCATTGTATGAATTCTTTTGACATGCCATATGATGTTTCTGTTATAGATCTATGACACTGGGAGTATCGAGGGGGCATCTGGATCTTTCACTGTGAACAATGTCCAAGTGTTTGCTAGATATGTCATGCACATCGGTTCATTTCTGGAAGGGCCTGACTCCAAGGCATTGTCTGTTGGCGATGAAGTGAAATGCAAAGTAACATTCTGTACTGATTAATTCTTTATACTGAATTAGTTAACCTATGAAATTTGCTAAATTCACTGTGATGCTTCTATTACTCTTGGTAGGTTGATTACACACGGCGTACTCTGATTGCTCCAAACCACACATGTACCCATATGCTGAACTTTGCTCTAAGGGTAAGTTTTCAAGCCTCTCAGATTTTACAGTGCATGCCTTTTTTTTGTATTCATGATGGTTTCACTATTGCAAGTGTAGGAAGTACTTGGTGACCATATTGACCAGAAAGGTTCCATTGTTCTTTCAGAGAAGCTGAGATTTGGTTTCTCCCATGGTATACTGTGATTCTTTTTATATTGCATGCACTCTTTGCTTTTCCTCGGCTTGTCAACTCAATTGTTAGTACATAACAAGGAAACCTGTTTAGCCTGAAGATTTGAGAAAAGTTGAGGATATAGTGAAGAAGCAAATAGAGGATGAGCTGGAGGTATCTGCACAAGAAATAAAATTAGCTGATGCAGAGCGCATAAATGGTCTGCGAGCTGTGTTTGGTGAAGTGCGTTCTCTTACCCATCTTGACATACCATGTTGTCATATCTCGTTTGCCTGCCCTGTTGTCTTGTGTTAATTCATTTTACATATGGATTTTGTAGATTTACCCTCACCCTGTAAGAGTTGTATCGATTGGTCGCAAAGTGGAAGATCTTCTTGCAAACCCTGAAAGCAAAGAATGGTTATCCATATCAACAGAGCTGTGTGGAGGTATATTTACTACTCTGTTCTACTATGTAATTCTGCATTTATGTGTTTATGTCACCCTAACGTTTATGTATGTCAGGCACACACATTTCGAACACTAGAGATGCCGCAGCATTTGCCCTCATATCTGAAGAGGGTATCGCAAAAGGTGTTCGGAGGATAACGACTGTTACTGCTGAGTGTGCCTCACAGGCTATGAAGTTGGCATCATCTATCGAGACTGATATCAATGAAGCATCTAAACTGGACGGAGCGACATTGGAAAAGGTACTAAGCTTTCCCCATTTGTGCTTGTGTCTCTTAGTGTGAGCTATATGGTTATGATACTCCGATAAATTGGATATTATTAGAAGTTATTGTGATTCTTGTTTGTTTTCTTAGAAATACGATGTCCTTAACTTTTATATGAATAGACGATGTCAGTTGTACTTTGTATCCATTTTCTGTTGATCTGCTTTATATTAGATTGTACTCCCTCAGTAAACTAATACAAGAGCATTTAGAACACTAAAGTAGTGATCTAAACGCTCTTATATTAGTTTACGGAGGGGGTATCTAAGAATTGGCATTTCTTCATCAGAAAATTGGGTCCATCAAGAATACACTGGATGCCGCTGCTATCCCAGCTGCAAGAAAAGCTGATCTAAAAGGCAATATCTCAAAGTTGGAGGTCTATAAATGCTTCAATTCATTTTTCACATATTGTCAAAGAGAAAATATTTAAGATATATTTGGTATTCTACTATTGGTAGTTAAAATGAAGAAAGCTGATTATAGCTGTTGCATATATCAGGATCAACTTAGGGAGGTGAAGAAGAAAATGGGCAAAGAAAATATCCAAAAGGCTGTCAAGACTGCCATAGATGCCGTAGAAGCTGCTGTTTCTGAAGGAAAACCCTTCTGTGTTATTCATGTCGATGTGGGTCTTGATACCACTGCTGTCCAGGAAGCAGTTGTGAAAGCCATGGACCATTTCAAGGTCGGTCGGTACTCCAATCCGTTTATGTCTAGTAGTGTTCCCATCATCTAAAAAGAAACTATAGATTCAACATAATTTCCAACTTACTCCAACAATGAATGATTAAAACATTAAATTTGTATTCCTTGTGTCAATCAAATCTTTGGATGTGCTGGTGCTAGGGTCTGCCGATAATGGTATTCAGCACAGACGAGGCATCACACAAGGCTGCTATCTATGCGGGTGTACCTCCGGACGCACCCAATGGGTTCAAGGTGTTGGATTGGCTTACGCCTTCAGTCGCACCACTCAAGGGCAAAGGAGGCGGCGGAAAGAATGGTCTTGCCCAGGGCCAGGTGAGGCATCGTTCATTGTTTAGGCATCTTAACTTTGGTCAAATTCTAATACTAGTAGTAATGTAGGTCGTGATGTGCCTCGAGATGGCCGTCTCCTGTCCCCCTGCTCGTGGGGAATCCGCTCCTGGGGCGTCGCTCTGCTGCGTCTGGCCCGTCCTCTAGGAACCTTTGGAGGGCGGGGAGTGTGACAACGTTACTAGCTAATACAATCTGTGAATAATCCTGCGATGCAATGCTATATTTGAATGCAGGGAAGTGATGCTTGTCGGGTCAAGGAGGCCATGGAGCTTGCTACCCAGATAGCTTCAATGAAGCTGAGCTGATTGATATGTTGAGACTGGTCTGGAGTAGTATATGTTAAAGTGTCTGCTTCCGTGAGAAGCGGGGTGGCAGCGACGACAGCAACCTGGTGGTTGAGCGCCAGGAAATCGGCTCCGAAGCATCTCAGGACCCTGTTGGAGTTGTGGACATATCGTCGCAATTGGCGGCCCTCACACCTGCCTTTCTGTGTTTGTTGTTTGTTGTTTGTTGTTTAGGTAGGGTAGGGTGCTTCTGAGGGACGGAGGCTATTCTTTCTTTCTGGTAGCCTTTGCTACTGTGTTGTCTACTCCCTCCGTCTCCGTCCCAAAATTCTTGTCTTAGATTTGTCTAGATTAGTATCTAAGTATGTAACACGACCCCCCGATGACATGTAGTAACCTGGTGTGTGGCCTTGGCGACTCTGTATATATATATATGCTTGCTTTCCCTTTGTTAATAAAGATGGGCTATGATGAGATGGGAGGCATTCACTGCCGATGGATGTTACTCATGCGGAGTTTGTGGGATAGAGGCAAATTTCATTAACCATGGAATCAAATTCTACAGTCGATATAAGAAGCATGGTTTGATTTGATTTGACACGTTGAAACGAAACCATTTGGAAACAGTTACCTCCAGATTGAAGGTTCCTAGTAATGTAAGCAAATTTGAATAGCATTGGAAATAAAATTTGGAATAGCTAACGTCAAATATCTCCAGCAAATGCCCCAGTTATTAGTTTCCTTATTTAGTTTCCTAAAAAACCTGGCAATCAAATTCGTCGCCATACCATGTTTAGCACACACAAGATTATAATTATTGTGATAATTATTAGCATGCAATTGTAATGGTCCTGTTATTATTATTACTATCCATGATTATTATCATCATTGCCCTGTAATTATGACTATCCGTAATTATAATTTCAACGACCTCCTATTAGGAGAAAGAGACAAAGGACTACAAAGTCCTTTGATGATAGCCAACCGTTCCGTTGATTAGCATCGATTTGGCCTGGCCCGCTTGATTCCTTGACCACGCCACCGCTTTCATCCCAATACGCCATATCTCTCCCACAGCTACTCCAGCCATCCATCAGGCAGGCATGTACACGAGTGCAACACATAATCCACACTTCCAACGCGATGAGCCACATTTGGACGACATGCCATGCAGCACCAGCTTCAGCCTGCACCATGCACTGTCGCTAGTCATTGCACAGAAAAACACTGACGAGCTCGCCACGCACCGACCACGGCTGCAACACTGGGTTGCAGCAACGAAGCTACTGCGAGCCTGCGACCATCCATCGAAGCATCAGCGATGCTCCATTATAGCTTTGTTGTAGCACCCTTGAGGTTCCGTCGGCCGGCGATACTCTGTTGCAGCACCCGTGAGGTTCTGGCATCCGACGCAGCTCCGTTGCAGCATCCGTGAGGTCCGGCGATCCTCCGTTGCAGCACCCATGAGGTTCTGTCGGCCGGCGATGCTCCGTTGCAGCACCCGTGAGGTTTCAGTGTTAGACGATGCTCCGTTGCATCATCCGTGAGGTTCCGCCGGCCGGCGATGCTCCGTTGCAGCACCATTGGGGTTTCGGTGTTAGACGATGCTCCGTTGGAGTATTCGTAAGGTTCTGTCGGCCGGCGATGCTCTGTTGTAGCACCCGTGACGTTCCGACGTCCGACGATGCTTTGTTGCAACATCCGCGAGGCTCCGTCGACCGACGATGCTCCATTGTAGCACCCGTGAGGTTTGGGTGTTAGACGATGATCCGTTGCAGCATTCGTGAGGTTCCGTCGGCCGGTGATGCTCCGTTGTAGCACCCATGAGGTTCCGGCATCTGACGATGCTCCGTTGCAACATCCGTGAGGCTCCATCAGCCGGTGATGCTCCATTGTAGCACCCGTGAGGTTTGGGTGTCAGACGATGATCCGTTGCAGCATTCATGAGGTTCCGTCGGCCGGCGATGCTCTGTTGTAGCACACGTGAGGTTCCGACATCCGACGATGCTCTGTTGCAACATCCGCGAGGCTCCGTCAGCCGTCGATGCTCCGTTGTAGCACTCGTGAGGTTTGGGCGTCAGACGATGCTCTGTTGCACCATCCGTAAGGTTCCGTCGGCCGGCGATTCTCCCTTGCAGCACCCGTGAGGTTCCGACGTCCGACGATGCTCCGTTGAAGCATCCGCGAGGCTCCATCAGCCGGCAATGCTCCATTGTAGCACCCGTGAGGTTTGGGTGTCAGACGATGCTCCGTTGCACCATCCGTAAGGTTCCGTCGGCCGGCGATTCTCCCTTGCAGCACCCGTGAGGTTTCGGTGTCAGACCATGTTTCGTTGAAGCATCGGTGAGGTTCCATTAGCCGGTGATGCTCCATTATAGCACCCGTGAGGTTTGGGTGTCAGACGATGCTCCATTGCACCATCCGTAAGGTTTCGTCGGCCGACGATTCTCCCTTGCAGCACCCGTGAGGTTTCGGTGTCAGACAATGTTCCGTTGAAGCATCGGTGAGGTCCATCAGCCGGCGATGCTTTGTTGTAGCACCCGTGAGGTTCCGACGTCCAATGATGCTCCGTTGCAAAAACCGTGAGGCTCCGTCAGCCGGCGATGCTCCATTGTAGCACCCGTGAGGTTTGGGTGTCAGACGATGCTCCGTTGCACCATCCGTAAGGTTCCGCCGGCCGGCGATTCTCCCTTGCAGCACCCGTGAGGTTTCAGTGTCAGACAATGTTCCGTTGAAGCATCGGTGAGGTTCCATCAGCCGACGATGCTCCGTTGTAGCACCTGTGAGGTCCCGACGTCCGACGATGCCTCGCTGCAGCATCCATGAGGTTCCCTCAGTCGGTGATGCCCCGTTGTAGCACCCGCGAGGTTTCGACGGCCCGACGATGCTTCATCATAGCACCGATGATGCTACATTGCAGCTCCAGCGATGCTCTAACGGCCCAGCGATGCTCCATTGTAGCACTTGCGAGGTTCAAGCAGACGGACGATGCTCCATCGCACCAATGGTGATGCCCTGACAGCCCGGCGATGCTCCATTGTAGCACTCGCGAGGTTCAGGCACACCGACGATGCTCCATCACACCAACGGTGATGCTCCGACGGCCCGGGTGATGTTCCATTGTCTCACCGATGAACCCTTGAGCACTCGGCACTACTCAATGGCCCACGAGCTCGTGTCGCGATGCCGGCGAACCCTTGCAGCACCAGATGCATAATGGCTCGCAAGCTCGCGCCACTTGCAACATGGTCATCGCCGCTCGCCACCGCGCTCGTAATGCCGGTGATACCTGTATCACGAGTGACCCCTTGCAGCACCAGCCGGAACACGTCTCGCGAACTTACCGCACGCCGCTTTGTAGCATGGTCGGCACCGCTCGCTGCATGGCCGCCCTAGGCAGCATCGCCCACCGCATATCAGCAGCATGCTGGCGTGGTCCCGCTCACCGGATGTCCCGTGCAGCTGTGGTGGGGGCCGAACACAGAATCGTGGCCTCAACATCACCATGGGCTGCTCCTTAAAAAGCACCAGTGACCCCTTCCCTTGTAGGGGCGTCGAGCATTGTCCCTTGGAGCACTGGCGGCGAGCGGCCTTCTAGCAGCGGGCGGCACAATGGTTCGCTTGTAGCTTTCCTGGTGGTGCTTGCAGCAGGCGGCGATGGCGGTGCATGGCGTGCTATTGGTATTCGGCTGCGCGTGGGTGGCAGCAAGAGCTAGTGAGGAAGAGATGCGGTGCGGATGGATAAGCTAGCGACGTATGGTGCGGGGGCATGGGACACATGGCTAACAAATGAGGTGACTTACGTTCCGCATAACATCAGCCGGATGAAACGAATCGTTTTCCTTTTCTTGTGTTTCTCATAGATGACGCTCCTAGTTCTATTTCAGAAGCCTATGCATCTGAAGATGCTGACTACTAGAAGGAAGCGGTCCGTAGTGAGATGGATTCCATCTTGGCAAATGAAACTTAGGAGATAATTGATCGTCCTTATGGGTGCAAACCTATAGGGTGCAAATGGTATTATTCAAGAAGAATCTTAGGCCTGATGGTACTATTGAGAAGTACAAGGCACGGCTCATGGCCAAGGGTTATACCAAAAGGAAGGTGAAGACTTCTTTGATACTTACTCACATATGGCTCGACTCACCACTATTCGAGTACTACTTTCACTAGCTGCCTCACATGGTCTTCTCGTTCATCAAATGGATATTAAGACTGCTTTCCTAAATGGAGAGTTGGACGAGGAAATTTATATGGAACAACCAGATGTGTTTGTAGTAGATGGTCAGGAAGAAAACGTGTGCAGGTTGTTGAAGTCTTTGTACGGACTTAAGCAAGCACCTAAGCAGTGGCATGAGAAGTTTGAAAGAACTTTAATAACCGCAGGCTTTGTTGTAAACGAAGCTGACAAATGTGTGTACTATCACCATGGTGGGGGTGATGGGGTTATCCTTTGCTTGTATGGTGATGACATATTGATTTTTCGGAACAAATCTGAATGTTATTAAGGAGGTCAAGGAATTCCTATCTTGTTGTTTTGAGATGAAGGATTTAAGAGCATAAGATGTTATTCTGAACATCAAGATACTGAGAGATGATGATGGTGGGATTACATTGCTTCAATCTCACTATGTGGAAAATATCTTGAGTTGATTTGGCTATAGTGACTGCATGCCCTCTCCAGCACCATACAATGCTAGTGTGCTCCTTCGAAAGAATCGAAAAATTGCTAGAGATCAATTAAAATATTATCAGATTATTGGCTCACTTATGTATTTAGCCAGTGCTACAAGACCTGACATCTCTTTTGTTGTTAGCAAACTAAGCAGATCTGTTTCAAAACCGGGAGATGATCATTAAAAAGCTATAGAGAGAGTTATATGCATTATTTGAAAGGCATTGTCAGTTATGGAATTCACTATACTTGGCATCCAAACGTGCTTGAAGGGTACAATGACTCAAACTGGATCTCAGATACTGATGAGATAAAGGCCACGATCGGATATGTATTCAATCATGGAGGTGGCGTTTTTTCTTGGAAGTCTTGCAAGCAGACCATGTTAACGAGGTTAACAACGAAAGTAGAGCTCACAACACTAGAACAGCTACAGTCGAAGTAGATTGGCTTCGTCGACTCTTGAATGAATTGCCTGTAGTTGCGAAACCTGTACCGGGTATCCTTATGAACTGCGACAATCAAACTGACACAAAAGTGAGCAGCTCAAAGGATAACATGAAGTCACTAAGACATGTTTAGAGAAGGCTAAAGCCTGTCAGAAAAATGAGAAACTCCAGAGTTATTGCATTGGATTATATCCAAACATCTAAAAATCTGGCAGATCGTCTATCACGAAATGTGATAGATAATGCATCGAAGGAGATGGGTATGAGACCCACAATATGAGTTGTTCATAGTGGTAACCTAGTCTATGTGATCGAAGATCCCGTGAATTAGATGTGGAAGACAAGCTATAGCTCAACTGAGAGGAGAGTATCCTTACTATTAATAATACCACTCAATGAAGATGCAATACTCTCCTAATCTGCATGGTAGGTTGATGTATATGTTAATGTGTTCTAAGTGGCTTATTTGATCAGAGATGTTGTCCTGCAGAACATATTTTAAAGAATACACCTATATGGGTCTGATTGTTAAACGTCGTAATCTGTGAGAATAGGGTGCTCTCTAGTAAACTCATGAAAGGTCTTAGAGAATGACACATAAGATCCACTCGTGGGGAAGTCCCACGGTAGCCCAGTATCGGTCAAGGCTCTGTGTGAAACTAGATTCGCAGAAAACTTGTAGTTCAAGGCCTAGTCCATTGTTCAAGTTGCTTACTAGTGTAGCGCAAAGTTCTAGGTGGAAGTTCAACTTAATAGTCTCCA